>CM041793.1:56370482-57095482 GCA_023376895.1 Aspiorhynchus laticeps | reverse complement strand
ATTGAGCCGTTTGCTGTAATGTAATATTAAGCTCCTCTCTGTTTACTTTTGTTTGTCATTTTATTTTAAGCCTAATCTCATTGAGGTTTCTGATCAGCTTAATTGTGTAATTCAGTCACTTTGATCACAGGAATTATGTTTATGTTGTACGGCAACTTCAAAACGGTTGTTTTGACATGAAGACTTTATTACCGAGCTTCAGAAAACATATTAATTATTTTAAAGCTAGTGAAATCAAGCACTTTCTTAAATATCATGTTCATCCATTTTACAAGAAAGAGAAAAATAAAATTTTTCCATTTAAGTTTTAGCTGTTTTTATTTAGACTTTACATGCAAGATATTTCAAAATATACCAACACAAATCACACTCATAGCATGTTTTTCTTTTTTTTATTTAAAAAATATTTTTATAGGCCTTAAATGGACCCTAGTCAGTATACAGCCTATAACTGTTAATATTACAAGCACTGTCTTCATTAATAATGCCTGCTTTGTAAGTACACACCATTTCCTCTTGGCCGTGCCGCTCACAAAAGCAGTCAGGCCGGTGGGGGGGGGGGGGGGTGTAGGTGGGGGTGGGGGTTAATGCTCTGTGTCCATCCCTGTCTTCCTGCTCTGGCATGCTACTCTTCTGGCCTAAACTCCCAGGAACTGTCTTTATTTTTCAGCCACTTTTGTTTTCAACTTACCCTGCCTGTTCTTTTGAGCCCTGTTGAACTGAAACCGCTAAATTAGCTGTCTGGCTTCATGTCCCACTTGTTGAGATGTGAACATATGTCCATTTGGCTTAATATCAATGTGTCTGTGATGCTTGTGGATGGGTGTCAGAAACATATGCGACTCTTCTCTGACATCTGCTTGACTTCCCATTACCATTTCACAGTTTATGGCAGATAGCTGTTAAAACAAACACCCTAAAACTATTAACGTTTATTATCAAGGAAATGGCTTTGTTTTCCATTCCTTGAGTGAGTGTTTCTAGCAAATTCTCTGTAAAAAGTGTATGTTTTAGCAATATTTTACACATTATACTATATACATGCTACCCATAGACATTTATGATCAATATTACATAAATGTGCTATTGTCAAACTTAAGACTTTCAAAATCTAAAATAAAACCGAAAAACTTTGAGAGATATTTCTGAACTTACGGACTGTTACCCTGTTTGGCCTGCGTTCAGCGCTCTGCTGTGAAGGCACTGCTGTTGATATAATAGAGCAGATCTGCTTCAACCGAACACAATGCAGTGTTAAGACCTGATCTGAGCTTGCCTGTCACAGCCAAACGCTGCATATCAGAGAGCGCCACAGGAATACAGGCCGTCCAGCACTTCAGACTGTCCCTCGTGAACAGGATAGAGAGAAACAGGATTAGAGGGAAAATCATATAAGCAGTTAATTGAACAACAATACCTTTATTCAGAGAATGTTGGATCAGAATCTGAGAGCTGCACACTCCAAAAGTGAAAAGCTGGGATGTAGTCTTTTTTTTTTTTCATTTGACTTTGAATTGAATCTCTTTAGGGTTATTGGAATTTTACATTAATGTTACACATAGTGTATATAACATATGATTACATTCAAAATAAAACTAACATAGTGTATTGATATTTACAACAAAATATTCATTTTTTAATTTGTTCATTATGGTATTATGCACTTATATATGTAATTACTATGTAATAAACACACATTTAAAGTTAGCATTTTCTTTAAAACAATTACCATGCATCTCTCTTCTGAGTGCATGATACTCCAAAAAGGTTGGTTTGCTGGGATCTAGCCTTTTTTACTAAATTACAAAATATTTTTTCAGTAGTTTTAGTAGTTTTCAGTAGTTTTGTATTTAATGTAAGTGAAATTAATAGAATTGTTTAATAACACTAACAAAACCTATTTAGAAGTTGCTGATCATAATTATATATGAATACATGCTGTTTATTAGTTATTACAAAGTACTTACATTTGTGAATTTTCTTTAAAACAATGATCCTATGCACAATACAACAAAAAGTTGACATTAAAAAAAATACTTGCTGAATTTGTGAAAGGTTTTCAGTTATTTTTTTGTTTCGTGTAATGTAAATTTAACCAATCAAAATTAAGCACTCACAAAAAATATTTAGAAGTTGCTGAACATTCTATTTGATACATGTTGTTCATTAGTTATTACACAGTACTTACATATGTAATTACAATGTTATAAACACTCATTGTGGGATTTTAATTTTCTTTAAAAAAATAATCTTAAATAATCCATCTCTCATCTGAGAGCATGATATTCCAAAAAATGGTGGAAAAAATGGTGCGTTTTCACTTGACATTAAACAAAAAAAAATGATGCGTTTTCATTAATTTGGTTGTTTCATGTATTTAATGTAAAATAGTTAAAATAACACTAACAAAAACTATTTAGAAGTTGCTAAACAATTCTATGTTTAAAACATGTTGTTTATTAGTTGCTAATCAGTATGTGTATCTATAATTAACTTACATACAAAATCAATAAATAATCAATAATAATTAAACAGATATGCATTGCAATGTTTTCTTTGTACTTCTGTAGTCTGACTTCATGACATCTTGTGTCACTCTAATATGTTTAAATGGAAGCACACTGAAATGGAATAATTTTATTGAGCAGTGGTAATTGATACACATTTGTTTGCATGTAAAATGTAGGTGAGGTGTGTGAGTGTGTGTGTGTGTGTGTGCGTGTGTGCGTGTGTGTGTTGTGGGATTACAGGGATTCCTGGCACTCTCTCTCTGGGGAGGCCAGTCAGGATGGTGTGTCCCCAGGGTACGGCCGCAGCACACTGGCTGTGTGTTCCCATATAATGAGGGTCAACAACAGTTGTTTAATTTAGCTTCCACAAAAGGCAAGAGAAACCACTGAGCTTTTCAAATCTCAAAGGCCGTGACTGTCACCCAAATCAAGATGTATGGATTTGATTCATGTCTTGTCGGCATTCTGGTGAATATCCAGCGGGTCGAGGTTTTCCCAGAGTCGGTACAAGTAAATGAGACTTTTATGAAATGTGTGACGCAAGAAATCAAATTTTCAACGGTTAGTCACACAATGAGAATGGAAGAGTGGAATTTCTCATCAAGAAAATCCCAAGTCTAGTCTTTTACTGGTTTTATGTGGATACAATTGATTTAATATCCAATTTTAATGTTATGATATGATCATTTATGATTGATTTTATTGTTGTTTTAATTGAGGATTATTATTGTTTTGTGGTATCATATTTGTGTGCATGGAATTACAAAGAAAGTGCCACAAATTGTCACAAAATACACAGTCATACACAGTATACCATGCATACATTTATCAGATTTCCACAATATTTTACTCAAATCTCAGTAACTAAATAAACAATTTGATTGTTTCATGTGTTTAATGCAAATATAATTAATCCTAATTCTAATAACATGAACAAAAACTATTTAGAAGTTGCTGAACATAGATGTATATTTAATAAATGTTATTCATTAGTTATTACACAGTACTAAATATGTAATTACAATGTAATAAACACTAAGTTTCTTTAAAAAAAATAGAAAGTTGAGTGCTGGGCTCTAGCTTTTTTACTTGACATCAAAAGGTTAAAAAATACATTTGCTTAATTAGTGACGCAAAATTGAAATATCTGCCATACATGGTATACCATGCCTAAATTGATCAGATTTCTATAAATTTTCACTCAAATCTTAAACAATTAGATAGATAGATAGACAGATAGATAAATAGATAGATAGGGGGTTTTCAGAATTCATCTGGACTGGATATTTGGATATTAGCATATTTTTATTACTATATCAGTAAGTAAATAGATTATTGACTGTAAAAAAAAAATAAAAAAAATGTACCGATAAATACATAATGATAAACTATCATTTTGTGTTGGAAATTATTGACAGTGAATTTATTTCATTATTTATTTATGTATTTTTATAGAAGATCAAATGTAACAGACGTTTGTTTGGTACTGTTCACTCGTCCCATATGTGTAAGTGACACGCGAGTGGCAGTGTTGTCAGTGTTAGCGGTTGAGTCTGTGTCTATGCTGGTATTTGTGTAGGAGGCGAGATGATGATGTAGATGATGTATTTGTTTGTAGGGGGTGTCGGGGCTCTTTAGTGCTCGACTGAGAGGAAGAC
The DNA here is from genome assembly GCA_023376895.1 of Aspiorhynchus laticeps. Lineage (NCBI taxonomy): Eukaryota > Metazoa > Chordata > Actinopteri > Cypriniformes > Cyprinidae > Aspiorhynchus > Aspiorhynchus laticeps. The sequence goes on along the minus strand of CM041793.1, from coordinate 57,091,314 downwards.
CTGCTGTAGTGATCCAGCCTGATGAAAAGTGAGGCTACCACTGGGTGCTGAGAAAATGAGAGCCATTACTGGGCCAAAAACACTGTCATTTAGGTAAAGAATGAGCCAGCGAGAGGTGCAGCCGGGCTGGGATACAGAGCTTGATGTTACAAAAGGGGGGCCAAGGGGGAGATGGCAATTTTACCTGGCAGGGCTTTGAGGTGCCAGCGAAGCACAGATGAGACTGTAATCAGAAGGCAAAGGCCTTCCTCGCGCTTTGTGCCGAGGTGGTCAGAACTGTAAGGAAAATGAGTCGGCAGAGCTGAGCCGTGCCCAAAGACTCTAGAGTCAATATCAATGCAGAAGAACACTGACATTGACTCAGTTTGGACTCAGCAGTACAACAGTGTCTGAGATTCTGATATCTCCCATGATTCTCCCATAAATATGTTGTTTGATTCGATACAAACTGTTTTATGAAAACACATAACTTCAATGTTTGTTGAGATTTCATTTGGAAAATTAACTAAATTAGCTGTACTAAACTAGTACTTACAGTTGAGACAATTGTACTAATAATTACTTGTGACTTGTTTAATAATAATAATATATACATATATGTATATATATTAGCTGTACTAAACCAATTCTTACACTTGCAAAATAATAATAATAATAATTATTATTATTATTATATGTTGTTATTATCTTTATTATTGTTGTTGTTAGTTATTAATATTATTGATCATTTTATAATTATTAATTTTAATAACTTATATTTTTTATTATGGTTGATAAGCAACAACAACAACACACAAGAAGAACAATACAAATAAAATAACATGTGACGTTTAATAATAATAATAATAATAATAATAATAGCTGTACTAAAATAATTCTTACACTTGTGACATCTTTATTTTTGACATTATTATTAGTAGTAGTAGTATTGTTGTTGTTCTTACTCATTTTAAATAATTATTAATATTAATAAGTTTTATTATAATTGTTATTATAGTTGACAACAACAACAAAGTATAATAATAATAATAATAATTATTATTATTATTTAATGAAGAAAATGTGAGTGTTGTTTGCCCAATCAAAATGCCATCACAATCCTATGGTTTTGTTGCCAGCTGTGCAGTTGCTAAGGTGTTCTGGGTGTTTTTAGAGTGTTGCTAAGGTGTGGCCATGCGGTTGCTAGGGTGATCTAGGTTGGTGCTTACTGGCTCAAGCTTAAAGGATTTATTCACCCGTTTTAGCGTCCGACAAGTGAAAACTCACATTTGGTGATTAGGTGATTTGGTCATTAGGATTAGTATAAGCAACAGCAATAGTGTCTGTATTAAATATTAATCCAAAAAATAACAAAAGTGTTTGAAAGTGAGCGAATCTGTATATTTTAGTTTCCTGTGAGATTCCAATCAAAGGTCGCCCATCATTTGTTACCCTCGTGTTTCAATTTCACCACAATATCTTGTGTAGTGAAGAGAAAAGGGATTTAATTTGAGCACTTTTCTAATTGATGGCGCTCATTTAGGCTGGTTGTGAATGACAGGAAACGCTTGCGAGTCGCAGCACTTCTTGTTTACGGAGCTGAATCTCAAATCACTCTCTGCCTCCACATCTGTCATCTTTAGGGTTAAAGGACACAGATGGCAGCCTCGCTGGCATTCAACCAAAGCGCCGCGTGCCAACTGGATGCCAGGCTGTGAAGAGGGAAACTTCTCATCTCCCTGTTAACTGTCTCAGGTCTCTGTGACACCAGATGTCCCTCGAATGTTCTTGAGCGACAACTTATGTTGTTGCAATCTTGGTTTTAATCACTCTCATTTATCTGAATGGGCCTCCAATAGCTTTGAATATAAAATTAGGCGTCTCGGCGAAGGCTCGAATTGGGATAAACCATTTATGACTTTGACACGCTGCACATAAACTTTGGCGGAAATGGAGCGAGTGTTTGATCGCCGCTTATATGAGGGCGCTCGGTGCTAATCGCACTGCTAAGTCCGTTTGTTTTGCTGACTGGCCGAGCAGTAGGCCTCTTCTGGACTTCAGTCAAGTCGACGCTTGTGGTTTTGATCTTCAATATTAAGTCTATTTAAGCGATAATTGAAGTCGCTAAACCGCACGGCCCTTCGTGTCCATCCAGCACGCCGCAGTAAATGATATACCTCGCAGTGTAAATACTGCGCTGAAATTTGAAAGCATATTAGTGTTATCCCTTCCCCTCAGGCAATTGGTCTTTTATGCCGTCAGATTCTGGCTTCTGATAATATTAAGTGGAATTTGACTCTCGTATCTGCAAAAATGGCTTTAACCGCTAACGCATATGAATATGTTAATGTCGCGTGGGGAAATCTGCCATTTTACTGAAAGAATGACTGATCCGTCCCAAAGATCTTTAAGGTAAAATTAAAGCAGCCCTCAAATTTAGCATCTATTTTGTCCTTTAGATGGAGGAATTTGAATACGACTAAATTGCATTTTCTTTAATATCTCCTCTCGAAATTAGACCATCTGGCTTGGAGTCGTATTAGTTTCTGATCATGTTTTGAAATGCATTCATTTTAGATGCATTCGTTTTTTTAAAGTAGGGCATAAACTAAAATGGCATTCTACATGGCCTCATTTCTGTGATTTGTTTCATGCTTCTTTTTCTTTTATTGTTCACTCTTGAAAATAAAGGTTCTTTATTGGCATTGATGGTTCCATCAAGAACCTTTCAAAATCCATGGAACTTTTTCAATACACAAAAGGTTCTTTAGATCATTAAAATATTCTTCACACTAAGAAAAAAAACTTGTTCTTTTAAACGGTTCTTCTGTGGCATCACTGCAAATCTCCTTTTTTTGTAACCTGTTATTTTAGTATGATTGAAGTACTGTTTTGTGTGTGTGTGTGTGTGTGTGTGTTTGTATTTATTTATTTGTTTATTTATTTTCATTTACATTATAGCTACAATTTTAGTGACTTTCTTGCATTTTTGTCATTTATTATTATATATTTTTTAAATATCTATGTAATTTCTAAATTTTATTTTAGTTATAGTTTGTTTTATTGAAGTTAAACTAAATGAAAATGAGAAATGTTTCTTTGGCAACTTGCTAAAATTAAAATAAAAAAAATAAGTTTGTTTATATATATATATATATTACTTTATTTTCATTTTATTTCTATTTTTTTTTATTGTTTTAGTTTTAGATTAATAACCCTGTTTGGAATCTTTATTTTTAATGCTTTTGTTGTATTTCATACACATTTTTATCAGCGTATAATTATTTGAATTATTTCATTATTTTATTTAAAAAAGTAAACACTATTGTTTTTATGAAATTAAGAAAATTCTCTGCCTAATGCATTTCCATGTACCCTATCTGCAAGTGGCTGAGACCATTTTTGGCAAATGCTGTCTGTGCTGTTTTACAGATTCGAGAATGCCTCGGCAAATGATCGAAATTTAATTAGCAATATAAATGCCAGAAAGAGCACATTATGTGCAATTGTCTTGCTATCTTTCCAGAAATTAGTCTTTTTAAATGAATTTGCTGTATTAATCAACTTCAAAATATTTTTGATCACTGAATTAATAGTTTTCCATCCTGTTTTTAGGTATTCATTGACATAGGTGATTGCCTCTTAATTACTACAACGGCCTCCTCCTATTCTGTCTTATTAATTCATGTTTCCTGGCACAGTCCCAAAAGGCAGTCTCGCCCTATATCTTCTAATTACTTCTGTAATTGAATTTGCTCACTGTTTCTGGGTGATTTTTTTTCAAGGAACTGTTTGTTCGCCGGTTTATTGTGTCTTTGTGCGCCGGTGCTCAGCAGACAGAACATGCAGGGCCTCTTTTCTCTTTTCTCATTAATTTTCCAGAGCCTGCCTTCAGTTATTTATTTATTATTACCTGCCGAGGCGGCCCTTAACCGTGTGAACGCCAGTGCAAACAGGGTGGAGGAAATTAATTAATTAGGATTGGTGAAACAATTACCTCGGGCCCCTCTCAGTCAGTCATTTGCTGAAGACTTCACCGATTACTTTGAAGTGCCATTACAGATACGCCACGCGGCGAGACCGCGGCTGTCGCGACTTTTCCGAAGAAGCGCGAAAGATTTGGAGTGAGTTGTACACTGGTGTCGAGCAGAAAGGATATCATTTAATCCATACGAAAGGATATATCTGGAAGGCGTCCCGAGACGCATCAGAACCCAGGCATAAAAGTCGCTCAAGTCGGTGGCTCCTAATGCAGAGATTAATGGCGTAATTGAATGTGGTGCTCATCTTGGCCCTTATCGGAACCCATCGCGGCCGCTCGACTGACCGCCGATGGACCCTCCGGGCTCATTGTCCTCTTGTCAGAGGCCATTATCCAGCGGCGGCAGCGGAAAATTCTTCCCCCCGCTCTGATGGCGCATGTGTGTCTTTGAAAAAACTTTCCCCCACTCGGCCATTGATTTATTTTTCCTTTTCGCTGCTCCTATCTCCCCTCCTTTTGTTTCCTTATCGTGGCTTCAGGTTATTATGTGCAAAGTATTGACAGCACTAGAAGGCCCGTGGTCGATGGCGGGCTAATGCATCCGTAATCCCGCCTTTGTTACGGAGGAATGTTTCGTGCGGGTTTCCGATGAGGAGAGAGGTGCAAAGCTGTTGATCCAGGTTTTATTTGTCACAAAGCCCATCCATCAGTCAAACCCGAGCCCATCTGACTGACTGAATGACACGCCGACTGGGCTGAGGAAATTTGATAACGCCGTATTGTCAGGCAGCTTCACTGACTTTTTTTCCCCTCTCGATAAGAAATACATTTGACTGGAGCAGATAAGCGCACAAGGGGTAAAGCCTTAAAGAGAGAGGGTGACACGTATGCCATAAGAGGGGGGCTTTTCTTCCTTTAAGAGCCCTGGTGTAAATGATAGGTTTGGCAAACAGGACAAACACAGATTCAAAAGCGGCAACATCCAAGTGCAATGGATATACCTAGATTATTTAAAAAGATGCCAGATAGTAACAATTCCCCATCTGTTTGCGCCGGTATGGAAACTGCACGCTAGAGTACGCCGGGAGAAGCGTAATGCCGTGTTTTGCGCCCTGGTTTAGGGTCTCGCTGCATTATCGCGCTCTTAAGAGATGCATTTAATGCACTGGTGGTCAATGCCGCCGCAGCGAGCGCTAAGCCAAGACAGGTAAAGGGTGGTTTAAGCCACAACACAAGGCTCTTTTTTAATAAAACCCTTTTTAGTTCATTTATTAAAAGTATTTCAGCGCAAAACTTGGAGGTACTTACAATAGAAGTGAATGGAGCCCATCGTGAACATTAAAATACTCACTGTTATAGACGCAATATGTAAACAATATGCAGTATTCAATGTTGTCATTATGAAACCCTGAAACCCTTTTCAACTCAAATAATACATGGTTTAATATACATAAATAAATAAATGAAATTCGGAAAAATCAGACCTATTTACTTATATTGTAAAAATTTCCATCTACTTCAACTTAAAAAAACAAACTTACTTTTATTTGCTGCCTTATATTAAGTATAGTTAATAATAATAATAATAATAATAATAAACATATATTGTCTAGTTGAATCTACCATAACCTAATAAATGAACTTGAATTTTTGACTTACTGATTTTTTTTTTACAGTTCAACCTAAATGTTTGCTTAATTAAAGAAAATGAGGGATAAACCATTGAAAAAAAAAAATTGTTGTTGTAATCAACAATAAGTCAAAACTGAGCTTGACCAAAATATTCCTTTAAATTCTGCTAATTAAGTACATTAGCCAAACCAAATGCTGTTTACACTAGTGGTCTCTAGTGTGCATTTACTGGCATTTTGAAACCACTTTCTGAATTTAGAGTCAGAACTAACCATTGTGTGTACATTTTAATGCAGTATCAACATTAAAATGTACTTGCGTAGATCTTTAAAAGGTTTCTACATCATTGGGCTTCATTCATGAAATAAATTTCCTTCACAAACCATTCTTACGTAAATTGTTGCATTAAAGTGAATGCAGCAATTAATGCAAGAATGGATTTACAAAGATTTACTAAAAAATAATCAGGCTCATTGGGTTGGTATAATTCAGAAATCTTAATTTATGTGGTCAAAATTCCACCCAAAATATAATCATACTATGTGTATTTTATCCCATTTATTCTTAAATGGATGCCATATATATTAGCACAAATATTGAGATGCACTCATATGCACTCAAGAATTCTTGTTCCAAACTCGGCTCATCCTGAGCATCTTCCCAACATTAGCTGCAGAGGAACACTGACCCATAAAAAGATTCTTGAGCAAAGGCGAAGAAAGCCAAGAAATTACCAGAGGGCAAGAAAATGGACGTTATTGTGACCCGTACATTAACACACTGTATGATTAAGTAAGTTTTTGTGCTGTAATGACCAGAGGCTAAGGAGTCCGAAAAGAAAGGGAAAAAAATCAATGTAAGACTGCAGCAGATTAGCTTGACAAATTACATGCGCTCGGCTGGCCCATTGTACAGTATGTCTCCTATATTCTTTAAGAAGACATCACAAAATGGAGCTGCCAAATGGCGTATGGACTCCCGAGATCATTTTTATTGATTTTGCACAAACATCAATGCAGGACTGGGGTGGTCGTGCACTCCTCGTGTCTTGGATGTGTGTCAGGATGGGATCCAAATGCCGCTACATCAATACTGGGTCAGATGCAGGCAGCAGTCATTGTTCCTGCCGATGGATGATCTCGTTCTGGAGATCTCCTCATCTAAAGGACAGTAATGGCTCTTCTGTGACTGAGTTTTGCCAAGAAAAATGAAGGAGCTGCCCAAACAGACCTGAGACTTGTATCTTGGCTGTAACAATGCAAAAAATATGTTTGTTTACACTGATTTTAATCTCACATTTGGTTTGAAAGTCTCTTTAATATTACCATTATTTCTCTGAGACCACAATGAGATTAAACAGAGATAAAATTTAAATATCTTCCTGAGAAAAAGAATCTTACTTGAGATTCAAAAGAGAGCTTGACAATGTCGAAAACTGCACTCCGGTTAAAGATGTCAACCAGGACATTTTATTGCTCAGAAGGTGACTTTCTCAGGAGTCTTGATGGAGTTCTCATTTGTCTAACATTTAAGTAGATTTAAGTACATTTGTGTCGGATTTATCTTTAGAAATATCTTAAGATATTTCTAGAGATTTATCTTTAGAAATTTGTACAGTCTTAAAAGTTACTTTACTGGCATTGATGGTTCTTTGAATAACCTTTAAGATCCATGGAATCTTTCCATAGCACAAATGTTCTTTATAGTGGACAAACTGAAGTACTGATGGATTTATAATGGAATCTTTACACTAAGGGGGAAAAAAAAGATTATTTTAAGAACTGTTCACTGAATGGTTCTTTGAGGAACCCAAAATGGTTCTTCTACACTCTTAAAAATCTTTACTGGAATCTATGGTTCTGTGAAGAAACTTTAACATCCATGGAACCTTTCTATATAACAAAAGGTACTTTATAATGGAAAAAAAAAGAAAAGTTCTTTAGATTATTAAAATGTTCTCCAAACTAAGAAAAAAATGAAATATTTTTGGAGATCCCAAAATGGTTCTTCTATAGCATTCCTGCGAAAACCCCATTTAGGAACCTTTCTTTTTTAAGAATATACTGCAATAGTATAAAGCTATACATTTATAATATGGTTTCTCATCTTGCGATTTTTCCATTTTGATTGCAGACAGCACAGTTGCCGGAGCACAGTTTGAGAAATTACTGCGACCTCCTCTGAGACTCTAGAAAATACATATTTTAAGATCTGTCTTAGCTCAATATGTGTGCTGTATGTTAAGGATTGTCTCATTTGTGTCTAAATTCTCCTAAGGAATTTGAGGAGAAACATTTGTGAAAAAGGTGATACTTAAGTAAACTGTCTTGCTTGTATGAGCAATAAGTCTGTTATATGATATAAGCATAATATATTGTCAAAACAATATACATTTGTTACCTTTGACTACAGATCTGTTAGTGTCTTAGAAAGAAAAAAATGCTCATCTTTAAACTCTTCATATCAATGCACTCTCTCTCCGCTGGAGCTGTTTTAATGCCATCCATCAGCGCATGAGCAGAGCATGTAACGTGATAAGAGCTGGCAGTGTGATTCATTTGATTCTATTAGCATGTATCAGTGTGGCAGAGTTACATGGCAGCGTTAAACGGAGCAGATGTTAACAGTGGGAGGTGATGGAACAGCTTACACACATACACTCTCTCACACACACACACACACACAGATGCCGCAAACTGTTGCGTGCACTTGTCAGCGAGTGTAAACGCGCGTGTGTGCTTTATGATGCCATTTAAAGGAAAGTGTCGTAACGTAGGCCGTTTCCCACAGCGGAGTGGACGTTCCTACGCCTCCATAACTCACATTTTCTTTGCTTTTCACACACAGGCAAACACTTGTGATTTATCTTCCTGTGAGCTGGTGGTATTTATGGGCTAGTTGTGAAATTCTACAACTACAGTATAAACAATGGGGAAAAAAAGCACAGGATGGAGAAATGCGCGTGGAGTCACGGCTAGTCCGTACGAGCACGAGACCCCCCTGCAGTACTGTCATGAAGTGTGTGTACATGAGTGAATGTTACTCACGGGAGGCTCTCGAGCCTGACTCGATGCTCAGAGTTAATTGTGTTTTTTTTTCCTGTATGAAACTTTTAAAAATCCAATTAGGAGCTTGAGTTCATTAAGAAAGCCTATTTGGAGTTTTAGGAACTATATCTTGAATGTGTCTTAAAAACCGGTGAAGCTTTGAAGTCATTTTATTTTATGATAATAATTATAGCCTTCATGTGAGCTTAGCATCTGTAACTAAATACACACCTCCCCAGAGGAGCATTTATTGCTTGGAGGTTGCTCTTTCATTGCTCACAAGACATATAGGGTTCTTAGCGTCTTAAATGTTATAAATTCTTTAGGAATAAAATAAAATTACAAAAGTGTTAAGTTAACAAACCTGTGGGAAAGAAAAATTACAATTACTCCTGGACTCTCAATCATCTTTCCTAGGCAGCAATAGGATTACTGTAAAGGAAGAACAAACTGAGACTTTTCCTTTTACATCTCCGGAGAAAAAAAATCCAAGTAATCTCACAAATATCTCTTTTAGTTTCAGAAAATTACTCTATATTATCTCAAAGTACGCTATGGTTTGTCTAATGTTTGCCAGTGATTTTTTATTTCTAATTGGTTGCTATTTATAGCTCATGTGTTTTCAAGTTTGTCTCAGATGTAATAAATATATTCATGAGAAAACCACATCTTTATTGAAATATCTGGCATTTTATTTCAGACTTGGCAAATCTGAGAAAAGTTGGTGATATTGTTGAGATCTTTTCTGAAACTCTAAAATCTCTTTTTTTGCGATTTTACTTTCCTGCGGGTCTTCTATTCCATTTTCCATAAAAATATATAAGTAAAATACTTGTCATATATTTATATATATAGATATATAGCTACTATTGACTGAAAGTCTGCAAATTGTTCAGATGATGATGTTGTCTCATATAAACACCCCAACATAAATGTGTTTTCAGTGTAATTTAGAACAGCCTAATAGCATCTCCAAAAACTGGCCATTGTCTCTTTTTGTCTGTGATCTGGAAGGGGTACGACACCACATTGATCTTCCTCTATTCACAAAAGGCCGGTCTTTTTTTTTTGCTGTATTTCCCTTCGCTTGAGAAAAAGTCCACAAGATAGCTGTATTGATCTGGTGCACTGGACAGCCATCAAATCCAGTCTCTGCTCATCTCAGATGGTGGTCCAGAGCCAGTGTCCATACAGATATCTCCGCACAACCTGCCAGTGCTGGAACACTGTGCGTTTCCTCTACTGGGAACAAGCGGCCCATTCAAACACTTCAACGAGGCCAGAGACTGACTGAATCACATGCTCCCCAAGTCCATTATGATGTGTGGCAACTCTCCAATTAACAGTGTCAGTCTGAGGGGAAGTTTGTAGGAGAATGCTTTTTTTAGTAAGGTTGTGGACAGGTTTCAGCAAAGCATTGGTAAGTGAAATGCTGAATAAATTTTTTTGTCCTGCACTCTTAACAATAGAGGCTCCAATCAAAAGTTCCACATATAACTTTTGATTCTCTAGTTTTTTCAGGAAAACATCTATGGTGCATTTATGAACCTGAAAGGCAATAATCTAAATCTGAACAATCCATCATGTGCAGCAAGAGCTTTTTAAATCTTCAAATGACAATACAGGAACTCAAGAACCCTGAGCAACTCAATAACCCAAGAAGCCAAATGCTTAGGTATCAATGGGCCATTAGCTGAATAGTGAAGAATAAAATCTTGAACTTTTTTCTGGAATCAAATTCACTATTTGAAAATCTTTAATTGAAATATTACTGTTCAAAGAGACAAGGCGAACAAAAGACATAATCAAGGACCAAGAAAAGCCAAGGTGTCCATAGTGTTGGATTTTGCTTTTATGATGTGTTCTCTAAGCCTATATCTTATGACAGTCATAAGCGGAAATGCAAGGGAGACCTGCCATCGCCCATGTCACCAAAGTCTAAGAGGTATCATCCTGTGGTGTGTCCAGTTTCTCATCTGGATTTGAAACAACTCTTCACACTTAATTATGGAGGATGAGGGAAATGCCTCATTTCTCTTTGTTATAGGCTAAGCTTCCAGTAATCCCAAACAAAAGGTCTAGCTCTGGAAGCTGTAGGATTTGCTGGTGGGATTAGTCTCATGGATAATGATGTGCAGTCAGCGAAAGCAAAGCTTTATTTGAATTCAAATTGGCCGGTAAACAAAACCCATCGGTATGTCTGCTGTTGGAGTATCTGTCTAGTAAGCACTGTGTCAATGCATCAGCAAGCCCATGCAATTTATACGGATCTATTATTGCCGTTACAGTGAGCAAGTGTTCTGTTATCTATCTCTTCATTATATGAGGGTTGCTGGAGCCCTGTTTCCATATGATTCCTCTGTGCTACAGAGCCCTATCTGGCTTTTTGATAGCACCTGTCTCTTGTGTTTGTGTCTATGCACTTAGATTAACAGGCACGTGGTTTCATAGAGACTCTGTCAGAAGTGTTCGGCAATTTATTTGGAGCAATTTTTATTTACTTTAAATATATTTCTTACTACTTCTAAGTCAGCCACAATTTTTGGCGCTTGAGTTTCAAGTTTCAAGTTTTATTTGTCACATACACGACTATACAGAGAGTGTATAACCAGCAGTGAAATGTGAGTCAGGTAGCTTGAGGCTAGCAAGTTAGCATTGCTACTAGTATTACTTATATTTAGTATTATTTAGGATTTTAATAACTCTATGAAACAAGTAACTTACCCTAAAATTTGTGTTACAGACATAAATTATACCTTGATTTATGTAGTTTATTGAGGAAACATACTCATCTGGACTTAGAAAAGTTTGGTGGACATTAAAAGAGGCACCTGAGATTAAGTGTAGGCTTTTTTTGACATAGAACAGTATGAAAACAACTAGCAACCATCCAGAACACCCTGAAAATGTCCTAAAAACCATCAGGAATACCCTAGCAACCACAAAGAAATGTCCTGGGAATCACCCAGAAGAGCCAAGCTTCATTGCAACAAGTTAAATTGGTTTATATTGGGTTAATTGTTCACACCTCGATGTGGCTATTTTGACGTAGACCAGTATGTAAACAACTAATAGCCACCCAGAAAATGCCCTAGCAACCATCGAGATCACCCTAGAAATGACATGACATAATTCCTTGTCAAACACCCAGATCGTCCTAGCATCATTTCGGCAAGTTCAGTTAGTTTCCATTGAGTTAGTTGTTCACACCTTGATGTGGCTCTTTTGACATAAACCAGTATGTAACCAACTAGTAGCCACCCAGAAGACCCAGAAAATGCCCTAGCAACCATCGAGATTACCCTAGCAATGACACAGTAATTCCTTGTCAAGCATCCAGAATGCCCTAGCATCGTTTCAGTAAGTTCAATTGGTTTTCAATGGGTTAGTTGTTCAAACCTCAATGTGGCTCTGATGATGTATATGTAACTAACTAGCAACCACCCAGAAATCCATGAAAATACCCCAGCAACTATCGGGATCACCCTAGCAACCACATAGCCATGCCCTGAGAATTACCCAGAATATTCTAGCATCATTGTGACATGTTCAAATGGTTTCTATTGGGTTAGTTGTTCACACCTTGATGTGGCTCATTTGATGTAGACCAGTAAATTATTTAAAAAATGCCATAGCAACCATCAAGAACATCCTAGCAACCAAATAGCAATTCCCTGGCAGCCATCCAGAACATCCTAGCTCCATTGCAAGAAGTTTGGATGGTTGTTCACACCTTGAAAATGCTCTTTTGATGTAGACCAGTATGTAATCAACTAGCAACCACACAGAAGACCCTGAAAATGCCCTAGAAACTATCAAGATCGTCCTAGCAGCCATATATCAATGCCCTGGCAGCCATCCAGAACATTGTAGCATCATTACAGCAAGTTTCAATGGCTTCCATTGGATTAGTTGTTCACACCTTGATGGTGCTGCATTTGTTGTGTTAAGACAATGAACGGCTATTCAGATATCGCAAACTGCTACTGAAACTGGGTGCCACTCAAGGGAGTCTTTGGTTGTGTGTCAGTGACCTAATCAATACTGGATTGGATTTGTTGGTAAATCCAGTTTATTTTAAGGCGTGTGTCAGCTTAGTGTTACGGCACTCTATATTTCCAAGTCAGACGCCTTTTAATTGAATTCAACTGGAGCGAGTCAAGATGGGTAAATATAAGCCATATGTTCTTTGCACCTTATTTGCTGTAGGTGGTGATTTCGAATAATGACTTTTGTGTTGTTCTGGAGGTTGGGCAAACTGTTTTCCCTCTTTCGTTTCATGTTCCTGATGATGAGGCAGAGTCATTTAATTAAACATTTCAAAAGCAAGAAGACCCTGAGGTCCTAAGAGACCTCAGAATACCTAGAAAATTAATATGCACACACAAACCTGCTATTCACTGCTCTGGAAATGTCTTTGCAGTCGTGTTGTGAATCTGACCTTTGAGATCTTCCTTAATAAAGGTGTTACAGTTTTTTTCCCACTTAGAGCACATACATATAATCAAATGAAGATGAACTTATGGCTCAAAAGTGTTTCTCTATACTGGTAGTCTGAACCACATCCACAGTCTATGATGTAACTCTACAGATAACTGTGCCTGCATTTCCTCCTGACCGTATATGAATCTCAAGGCTTTCGTCATGTGGCATGTGGTGGTAGATCACACACAGAGAAGTGATAATCTCAGTGAATGACATATTTTCTGTCGTATGAATGTAAAAACATCCCACACAAAACATTACAAGCCTTTAGTTAAGCATGATGAGTTTCATTTTACTAATTTGGAAGAGTGCTGTCACCATGAAAGCGTGGAAACTTTGAAACATCCCACATGAATTAGGACCAATAAACTGTCTTGGGATTTTATTCAGAAAGATGAAGGTTTATCTTGAGTGGATTATGATCAGTATAAGAAATTATACACACACACAAACACACATATATACTGTATGTATGTGTATATATATATATATATATATATATATATATATATATATATATATATATGTATATATATATATATATATATATATATATATATATATATATATATATATATATATATATAGATACACTATATGGATAGATAGATAGATAATACATGTTCTATATAAGTTATATTTCACCTCAAAATCAAAATAAATTATTTAAATGTATGCATTTAGCAGATGCGTTTTTTTTATTCAAAGCAACTGAAAGTAAATTCAAGTTATATATTTTTATTATAGCCATTTTTAGAACGTTATATTTTGATTATAGAGCATTTAAGAATGCATATGCTATTTTTTAACTGTGATTTGCATGAATTCAAGAATTTCTCATTGCATTTTCACAACAATTTCCAATTTTTCAAATGTTAAATTTGATGTATTTTATTTTTTTACAAACAAACAATAAATAAATAAAGTATTATAGATTAATTATAGATGTATTATAAAATATAGTATTTATGCAGTTTTTTTAGTATGTACTGTATTGTATGTATAAATAAATAGATAAATAAATAAATAAAGCAAGCTAAAAAATCATGTGATTTTGTGGTGAAATGGAACCTGGACATTTTCATATCGTGTTTTTTTTTTACATTTGTACATATAGACAACATTACGAATGAATTTATATGATCACTTTTATGCCTCATTGAACAATATGTGAACATGGGATTAATGCGGTGTACCCCAGTTTTCTTTTCAGATTAAGCAATTTACGTAACATGGCCACAACACTGAGCTAATTTAATAACATAAATGTTATTATGGTACATTAATAACACATGGGGAGTGTCTAGTCGTCTGGTCCCACTGGAGCTCTGTTCATTCGGCCCTTGAAGAAGTTCACACGGAGGTTCAGTCGGGCTGTGACTGACAGGTCTCGAACCCTGAAATGCTTCCCCTTGATTACAGATTCAGCGGGGCCCAAAAGGAAGAGCACAGGGGTCTAAAGTGTCATCCTCCCATTAAGCTGGGCTTGTGTAACCATAATGCACTCTCTCATGCATATGGAAATTAATGGCCATTCATTCATATATCAGCGATGCAGGCTGACTCCATATGAAACACATTAGTATTCGACAAATTGCTATACGCAGAAGTGAACTACAGCCGATCTGACTGCAGTTCTGTCATTTCCGCCATTTGTTTTGTCATCGTTTAATGGTTGTTGAAGCATCAGCCCATCATCTGACTTTGATTGTAGCTGTAAGATCAGCAAAGCAATCTGTTAATCCTATTAACAATAATAAAGGAGTTTTTTTTCTCTTACTTTTAGACAAATCATTAAAAACCAAAATATGTTAGACTATCACTGTTCTTTTTGTTTTGTTATTTTATGATTATTATTATTACGGCCTACACATGATCTGTTCTATTTGCCTGCACCTTTGCAAGCTCATTAGTCAGGGTAGTATTTTGATTGAAGTCATTATTGCTTTTCTTTTGTAGCAGCACCGTAGAGATTAACACTGAACCATGTTGTATGAGTAGACAAAGCCTCCACAGTCAGTGCAGTGGATTACTGTCACTACGGAGGTATAAGTAGGACGAGGCGGCCCATAATTCCTATAGAAAGGTAGACAAACACACAGCCACCAACCAACAACTTTTCCCGTGGAGGCCTTTTGTCTTCCCCCTGTTCCTTTCTACCCCAGTGTCCTGTCAAAACCCATAAGAGCGCTGACCCAACCAGAGCCAAAGTGTGAAACCGACACCGAATAAGACCGGGATCCTTGCTTCAAAGCATCATTTTCAATTTAAGCTTCTGTTGTTAGATATTTCAGAGCTTATTAATTAGACATGACAATTGCAAATTCAGCAATGCATTTAAGTACATGCAAACTGTACTGATAAATAGTGGGAAATGTTGTGAAATTTGTCACTACATACAAAGCAAGTCAAATTGATTTTCTTCTAGTAGAAAAACAGTAATTATGATTTAATAAATACGTAACATTTCAAAACTGATGAATTATGTCTTGATTATGAAGAGGAAATAATAATAATAATAATAATAAAGATTGTTATTATATATTTATTTAAATGCATTTTATATAGTAGTTTCTTGTTGCTGTTGTTGTGATAAATTTATGGAAGCACTGAATGCTCCCCGGCTATACATGCCATGGCAGTGTATTTTCTGAAGTAAAATCTTTATCAAATAGCCATTCTTTGCGTTTGAAAAAAGCCAGCCCATTACCTCACGACTGCTTTTGTTGGCCCTTTACAAGAGCGAACAAAAACTGTTATTCAGGAGAAGGCTTTAGATTTTTATTGTTGGTGGAGCTCACAGTGTTATTGTATTAAAAAGAGCCATCTGTGCCAGAAACAATGGCTTCAAATTATCTCTGAATGCCCAGTGAAAAAATATAAAGCTTTCTCCTTTCTCATTATGTTTGATGGGGTTTTTTGTAGACTTGCTATAAGTGACTTTTGTTGTTCTTGATGCATTCTTCTTCTTTTTCAATCGGCCCCTTTTCAGATGGTGTGGAGCTGTAGAGGGACTGAGGCGGGTGAGAGCAGCCGCGCAGCGAGCACTCTGAGCGGGCACACGTAGCGAGTGGACACTGATGGATCATGAGAGCGGCCGCCGGAGGAGAGCGCAGCCGGGAAGAGCGCCTGCTCGCCGGGCGCGCATGTGAGGATCCTACCGGGAGGCAGACGGAACTCTGGATGTGTCAGTCAAACAGAGTGTAAGTAACTCCGGTATGTGATGCTCGGCGTCTGTGCGTGTCTGTCTGCTGGGACAGGATATTAATCAGAGCTTTAAATAGCGAGTTGCATGTTTGTTATTTTTAAATACTGGTGGTTGACTTAATATGCGTTTTTAGGAAGCTGCAGTATTTATTAAAGCTATATATTTTTTTGTTTGTTTGTTTGTTTTATGTATATAGGCGTGTACAGTATATGTCTAGCCTACTTGTTGACAGTTCGCGGCTGTCTGGAAAACTTTGGGGGGGAAAACAAACGTTTGATTTTCAAGTGTTTTTAATAGCTTTTAATCTTTAAAAGATACGTTTGTAGCTATGTTAATAAAGTACAATTAACACACAAAAATGTATGTGTGTTATCTGCAAAATTGAGTCATTGGATTCTTTAAAAAAAAGTAAATTATTAAATTAATTCTAAAGATGATTGTGATAAACTGTCATGTCAGATTTCAAATGAGGTCAAACTTTGTATGTAGCTATTGATGAATTGCAAAATTTCAGTCTTAGTTTTAATGTATCAAATTGTTGATTTTGCCCGCCGTTGTTTCTGAAATAGTATAAGCACCTATACAAATTGGATACCGTTATCATGTTTATATTATTAAGCAGTGTTATTTGTCATATTTTGATCTGCAGTCAGCGCGGCCCCTAGTGGAGAAAACTTTCTCTCTCTCACCTATTTCTGTTTCTCGCTCTCCCCCTCTTATGCCTACTAATTTGTAGCTCCTTATTTTAGGGCTTAATGCTTGAATAATTGTAACTCTCACTTTCAAAGAATGTTTTATGCCATTGTTGTGTTCGTTTCTGTGTACATATATATTTATTGGCATGCACTGCATTTGTTGTGAGATATCGAACGCAAACATAAAAACACTAACGAATAAAACATTTCCTTGTAGTTATTTTCATTTATTAATTTAGATCATATGCTTTAATTTAGATATGCATTATTAGGGAGAAATTTCGAAAAACGATTTTTGTACGGTTTCAAATAGCCTAGGGGTTCTCATAATGTTGCGATTAATTTTACTTATATGTTGTTTTTTACTTATTATTTCTATTTATCATCCTTTATTAGTTTTTTTATGTTTATTAATTTTCAGTTGTCGGGTAATTCTTTATTTCTAAAACACAAGTCCTTAAAACCAGTCAAGTGAGGTTATTATAATGTATTTTGTGTTTAATATTAAGAAACTTGTTTTTTTCACAAGCTGCTAACTATTATTTAGAACTGCGACAATTAACAATTTAGCCAAAGCAGGAGCCGCTCTGGGATGTTAGAGATTCCCCGCTGTTCTACACATTTCCATAAGCAGATTAAGGCACTCAGATGCAGATAGAGAGAGAGAGAGCAGTTTAGAGTTGCATTAGAATGGCGCATGCTGCAGTGCCATAGTGTTCAAATTCGCGCGTTGTTAGGCGCGTAATGCAACGTTAAAATGACGTTGAGACTATTTGTTTATTTATGCAGACAACCATCCTTCAAAAATAAATGTCAAAATATTTAAAATAAGCAATAGCCTTATATCTTATTTTGTGTTTGCTTTTTATAATTAATTTTGTATATGCTAACAATTTATAACACTTCATGATTTTGTTTTTGATATAAAACACATGTATAAAACGATCCTGCCTAAATGTGGTGGGAAATACTTTAAAGCAGCAGTCGTTGGGCTTTTCTTAGTGTATTAATATCACCACAAGAGGACGCTGTTGAAACATAATAAGATCTGCTTTCGTGCATTGTGGGGAAAAAAATGATCCGACGTGTTTTTCCTGACATTAAGCCTGTTTGTAGGCTATATTAGTTCCACTTCTTTAGTCTTGTCGCTTTACTGTCAACTTCTGCAGAAGAATGATCAACTTTAAATCGTAACTCTTTGGGAAAAGATCTGCTTGCCAAAAATGGAACCACGCGTTTTAGTTATTATAAAACAGCCTATTTGTTTTTAACAATTGGATTTCATCAGATTGCATGATTATAAGGCTGTTATGTTGAAGGAGGCTGTGCTGAATCAATCCTCTCCCCCTGTCAGTCTTCATGGAGTGAATTCTAATAACACAAATCCTTAGATCTCAGATGGTCAGTGTAGTCAGCTTTTGTGGTGCTTTTGTTCACAGTGATGTAATGACAAGAGCCGAAACAAAACTACCTATTTGTGATGACTGACGGCTCTCCATTTTCTAATTCACATTCAACTTGAGCCGGTTGAAGTGTAGTTCATAAACAGAGAAACCCTCCTGCCACACATTCTGGATATGGCTTCAAGAAATAAGAAATAAAATAACACTTTTTAAAAAATAAGTTGTAGCCTAGTACGCAAACGAGCAATTGTTTATTAAATGTGTTAACATGCTAATGATACAAATAACAACCGCGAAATGAATAACTTTAATAACAGAAAGAAATATGCGTTTGTATTTAACACACTTCCGTAGGCCTAAACTTTTCGTTCACGAGAAATATTGAAACAAAATCTTGTAATAATATAAGACATAAATTATGAACTGTTAGGCTGCAAAAATGTGTTTTAAATATATCTTCGATGTTTTAACATTCCAGTTAAACTGTTAAATCAGACGCTAACTTTAAAAAACAAAGCGACAAATCCAAAAGCTTGATACAGCAAAAGCAGATCGAACGTTCAAATGTATTCCAATGTTCGATTTTAGAATCTTAAAATCGCATGTCCTTGTCATAGAGTTTGATTAGAGAGTCATTTGCGTGAAATATTCTCACTTTAGTATGTTCTTGCTCTGATAACACACACACACACACACACACACAGAGAGAGAGAGAGAGAGAGTGTTCATTGGCGGAGAAGTGCTGCCTGTGGCTCGCGCTGCACTGCTGACCGCCCGTAACCCCGCCCCTTTATGCAAATCCAAGCGACACAC
Organism: Aspiorhynchus laticeps; assembly: GCA_023376895.1. Classification (NCBI taxonomy): domain Eukaryota; kingdom Metazoa; phylum Chordata; class Actinopteri; order Cypriniformes; family Cyprinidae; genus Aspiorhynchus; species Aspiorhynchus laticeps. The sequence continues at coordinate 57,072,070 of CM041793.1, read as the reverse complement.
AGTCTTGGCTGAAGGAGCAGACGCGCTCTGATTGGTCAGCGACAAACCCATTTATATTCGCTGACAGTCGCTCTATGAATGGTTGTCTATTAACTTGTTCAAAAAGTATCAGGAGTTGACAAGGGCTCTGGCGAGGAGGGAAACCGAGTTTGTGTTGATTCTTCAAGACTAAGAAAAGAAGTTTGTGGGCACAACAGGACCTAAGAGCACTTACCTCCTCAGCAAAGTTACCAGAACTGGTAAGGTAACTTCGCCAGCCTCCACTTTGGACTTTTGGCGTATTTTGCTATTTACTTCTGGTGGGGAAGACTTTCGCGAAATCGCTTTAAATGTATAACATGATGGAAACCGAGCTGAAGCCCCCGGCGCCTCAGCCGAACACTGGGGGCACGGGGAACACCAACTCTTCGGGAAACAACCAGAAAAACAGCCCAGACCGGGTCAAGAGACCCATGAACGCCTTCATGGTGTGGTCGCGGGGCCAAAGGAGAAAAATGGCACAGGAGAACCCAAAAATGCACAATTCGGAAATAAGCAAGCGACTCGGGGCCGAGTGGAAACTCCTGTCTGAGACCGAGAAGCGGCCGTTCATCGACGAAGCCAAGCGCCTCAGGGCTCTCCACATGAAGGAACACCCGGATTACAAATACAGACCCCGGAGGAAAACCAAGACCCTCATGAAGAAGGACAAGTACACCCTGCCGGGCGGGCTTCTGGCGCCGGGCGGCAACGCCATGGGCGCCGGTGTGGGTGTAGGGGCAGGTTTGGGCGCTGGGGTCAACCAGAGGATGGACAGTTATGCCCACATGAACGGCTGGACCAACGGAGGCTACGGCATGATGCAGGAGCAGCTGGGTTACCCGCAGCACCCGGGACTGAACGCGCACAACACAGCGCAGATGCAGCCCATGCACCGCTACGACATGAGTGCGCTCCAGTACAACTCCATGACCAACTCTCAGACCTACATGAATGGATCGCCCACCTACAGCATGTCCTATTCGCAGCAAAGCACGCCGGGAATGACGCTGGGCTCCATGGGCTCGGTGGTCAAGTCCGAGTCCAGCTCGAGTCCGCCGGTGGTCACCTCGTCCTCTCACTCCCGGGCCGGACAGTGTCAAACGGGGGACCTGCGGGACATGATCAGTATGTACCTGCCTGGCGCGGAGGTCCAGGATCAGAGTGCCCAGAGCAGACTGCACATGTCCCAACACTACCAGAGCGCACCTGTGCCCGGCACGACGATTAACGGCACGATTCCCTTATCGCATATGTAAATTAACTTTTCTACACTGCTGGACTCATTTGGACTATTTTTGTACAGAACACTTTGGGGAGGGAAAAGTTGTATAGAGCTCAAGGAAAGAACACAAACGTTTGCTTTCTATTTAAAAATGGAACGGTAGGAACTCCACAAAGTTTTTCGTTCTGTTGTTCTTTTTTCTTTTCTGTTCTGTTCTGTTCTGTTCATTTTTTTTATTCCAGAAGGTGTATGAGATTTGGAAAGCTGAAACGGGGGAGAGTGAATCAAATGTTTTATTATTGCAATCGACTTTTGTACAGTATTTATCAAAGACGCATAATAACATCCAGATGTAATGTTTGTAAACAGCGGGAAGTAACATTTTTATAAAAGGCAAAATGATGGCACAACTGATGTTTACTTCAGTATATGCTTCAAAATTCTTCTGCAAACGCTGAAATGAAATAACGGGATAAAAAGGGTTTCTCAATGAAGGTGCATAGTAATAAACCGTTATTATTATTATTATAATTATTATTATTAAGTTCTAAATGAGAGAACAAACAGAGGCACTCTCACAGGTTAGGTTATTTTATTTTATTATTTTCGGTCTCCCACTCCTCATCTGTTTGGTATATGAAGTTTGTGTTCTTTATTTTCTCATGGTTTGTACATTTTCTGTACATTTTCTGTGATATTTTCTGTTTTTATTTTAAAAACTTTCATTTTTCGTAGTTGTAAAATGTGGCCTGTACGCAGTTGCCAACGGTCCATGTATATATTTTAACTAATAACATCATTATAACAGTTACAATCTGAGTTTTTTTCAATATGCAGTTTGAAATGAATAAATTTTTGAAATTTGGATATTTGAAATTGTTTCTGGTTTTGATTTTATTTTAACATTTTGGGTTGCTATATGAATCTGATGTTTGTTTTTCTTATCTAATTATCCCATTTATGCATTCCAAATTAATTGTCATTTAGACGGTTTAATATGCATTTACAATCTCTATCTCAAACAAAATTTTAGCACACATTTTACATAAACATTGCATTCATTTGTCTGAATAAGATGACACAGAAACATGGGTGCAGCTCTTCTAAAGTAAGTATATTGGAACAACTGCATGTGCAGAACTGCATTATGACAGTGTGTTTACTGGTGTTTGATTCAAACAAATGAAATGTTACATGTTATTTAAATTTAGTAAGCATTAAGTTAACACCGTTTCTATTTTTTAGTGGAAACGAGGACTGTGAGCAACACCACAGCGTTTAAGTTTCTTGCCTGTAAATCTCTGCTCTGCTTGGGGAGATAAAACGGCCCAAATCAAATGAAGACGCACGTCAAGGTAGTCACTTCAATTTCTCATTAGCTATTTTTATGAGTGCAAGAATTTAATGCACATTCTGTTTTTTTTTTTGTGTGCGCACAGATTTTTTTTAAGATGAAGAGTCATTATATAAAAAAATTGCTTTTTATAAATTTTCTATAATTTAATAGCAACTAATATTATAAAATAATAAATAACATTTACCTCGTTATGTTTCAGTCTGTAAATAATACGCATGATATTATAGCTTATAATTGTGCAATATTGTATTTTTAAAATATATTCTCAAATGTTAACATACATTAGATACATATTGATTTTTTAATATTATAAAAAACCAACAAAAAAAAAAAACCCGCTTGCAAGTATGACAAGGTCAGTCATGCAGAACGAAAAACAAATAACAGTAAAATATAAAGCGTTATGCACTTCACATGCCCACAGGCTTTGCGTTTACATTAACATTAATGTATTAAAATACTGGTTTAGTGCTGGACACCGTTAGAGCCGCAGGGCACAGAAAACATGCTGCTGGTGTTTTTCCCTGCTGTTTGTCAGCCAGTGTCGCTCAATTGAAATCAAGCTGAAGATAAGTTTATGGAGGTGAAGTGTGTGGATGTATGGAGTTTAAGATATAAGGTGTGTAGGAATATTTTGCTGCTCTGTGGTGGTAGATTAGTGCTGTTTCTTGCCAAGGCGCTGAGGCATCTATTACAGCGGGTCTCGGGGGAGAAGGGCTCACATTAAGCGCTAAATGAATATTTGACGAGGGCTCATTCAGACAAACGTGTCCCTGCCGGACTCTCAAAGGGTCAGGGAGCACTGCTTAAATCCATTATACAAGCGGAGGAATTGGTTGTAATGGCCGAATCTGTTTGATAAAGTGGGAATTTAAGTCTGGATGTGAGTGGACTGAACACGCATCTCGGAGCGTTCCTTGTTGAAGTGTATTAATAGTTCAGTATCTAAAGAAAGTGTTTGCTGAAATGTTCGTTCGGTTGAGGTTTGAGGTTCTTTACACCTGCGCTTTCAAAAAAAGAGTTATTGTGTAACCCCCCAAAATAGCTATTTAACGCCAGAAGGATTGTGCTATTGCAGAACCACAATCTGCGGCTATTTAGTTATTTTCCTAAGAGTGACAGCTGAAAAAATAGGCCTAGTGACTTACCAAAAAATGTATCAAAGACTTTTGATGCTAGACATATGCACTCATGTACTGAATAACGCGGTTTTGTAAAAAATTGGGGGGAGGGATGTATTTAACTGCCGCGGTGTTTGGGCTTATGTTGATACCTAATATAAGACATCGAATGACACAAATTATTAATGGCATTACCGAGATAATCATATTTTAAGTATTTTGGGGTCTTTTATGGAAATGCTTTTTGAGGTCTTTATGAAAAAACTTGTTTTAGCTGCCATGAGATTGTGTTGGGATTGCCTATAACGAATCGGCACAAAAAACTTTTTTTGGTTAGAATTTGAAAGTCATGGAAGTGTTTTTGTTGAATTGCACGTTTGTGGGTATATATGGGATGGCCTGACCCGCGGAAACTGATGTTGTAGAGCAGCAGATATCTGTGGAGCAACAGGTGGTAAGCGCTGGAGGACTTTACTCCAAACTCTCTTGTTTATCCCACCGGAGAGGAACCTTTCCACAGAAAGCTGAATAATAATCTTCAGTCTGAGTTTATGGTTGAAATCTGAACTTTTTTAGGATTTCATCTCAGATTACAGAAACATATAGACCTTTTTTTTAATACTTAGAAAGAGTTTTTTTCCATTTAGACCTCAAAAAGCCCAAACTAACTCATCCTTCAAAAAGCAATTCATAATAATTTGGCTCGGCAAAACAAGTCTTGACTATATGCCAATTTCATTATAATATGAGCAAATATTATTTCAATTGAGGATTATAGATATGTGACCGTTTGACCGATGGAATACTAATAACTATGATAAAAATTATAAATGTGGTTATAGTATTGTATCTAGGCCTAGTTATCGTTATTGATATTATCATATGAGCTTATTAAACATTTATTGATTTTATTAAAATGTTACATCACATAATCTTCATTAAAGTTGTTATTAATGCTATATTATCATCATGTTCATGATGTAAAACTTATTATCATCATGTTTGCAAATCATTATTAACGTCAACAATTAATAGCGTTTAAGATTATTTTTCAGGTTATTCTCATTTTAATTCTATAAAGAATATAATGTAGGCCTAATACATGAACTAGCCTACTTATACTGTAAACATCAATGCGTAGCGTGTGTGATCTTTGTGTTTGTAATTTGCTGTCTGCTGGCGCTGATAGTAAATGGGTGGAGAAAGGCGCAAACTATTTGGAGAAAGTAATACGTTGTTTCTTGTGGCGGTTTTTGCGGGAGGGGGCCAGTGATGGAGGGGGACCGAGCATTGTGAAATGGGCTGAATTGAGAACTGTCAGAGATGTCTCTCATTGGGTGAATGATCCAGTGCAGGTGCAGGGAAACAGGGGGATGGGGGTCTTAATAAGACCACACACTGTCAGCCAGCACTACATCAGTCTCGATCCTCGGCCGGCCCGAACCGAGCCTGACAAAAGCCTACCTCGGTTTTGATGTATTTAATTTATTTTCTGGAGTGCGATTATATGACTAGTGTGAATGCAGTTTTTTTGTTTGTTTGTTTTTTTTTGCCGTCATTGCTTGTTCGTGTTGATTTAATAAATTATGTTAAATCGAAGCATTTTAACAACTATGCAGCAACCAAGATATAACTAAAATTGCTGTATTTCATATAGATATTGTTTGTGTGTGCGAGTGTATATTGTTTAAGAATGGTTTTGACATCGAAGGGATTAAAATAAAACTCTTGTTTAATATCACTGTACAGCCTGTCATTATTCTACCCAAGATCTCGTGGAAGGCTTTGGCACTCAACTCCAATTCAACCAAATTCTGACAACTGCTTGTCATCATGTTCACGCATGCCAGTGCTTTTTTTCTTGTTCTTCTTCTTCTTGTCAGAGTCTTTGTTGTGCAAAGTTACTTTTTAGTAAGATCCTTCTTGTTTGCAAATGTAAGACTTGCTTTCTCTCAATAATATTCATGAAATAACACTCTTTATCCCATAATATACTGTACAAAGATATTAGTAAAGTGCACACACCTTTTTTATTGTTTGCATGGAATTATATCTTCATATATTTAATTATTTGTATTGTCTGGTGCTTGTTTATACATCAGCTGCTTTGCTGCATTTATCAAACCTGGAAAATGATTTTGATGGCATCTTAAACATAGCCTATTTGGTTTGTTACAAATTTGAGATGATTAATGGCAGGATAACCGTGGATAATTGTATAAAAATAATTATTATGGATGTTATTATTGTATAGTAATTGGTCCTTTTTCTAGACATCAATGTAAACCATCATCTCTTTATTAATAAGTCTGGATTGGATCCCACAGATATAAAGAATAATGCAGGCCAGATCTTTAGAATATGCGAATAGAGTTTTATAACGTTTTTATATGTCTCAATGAAGCTTGCATTTGGGCACTTGTTCTTATTTGTAATTGGCCAAGACAGCTATATGCGAGACTCAACAAACATTAAAATTCAACAATACTGAGCTGTTATAATTCACTAATTTATGTGCGCTTTTTCGTTTCTAATCGCCAATAACGGATCGGACAATACAGCTCAATCTATTCAAGCAGCTCATATCTGTCAGTCTGCAACACAGTCCATCATGTGTTTCTGGAGCAACAAGTTTGACCATATGCAAAGCTGAGGTGCGAGTATTTCATCCCATGCGAGGAACAATCTCTGCTTTTATTCAGCAGATCAGTCACAGCAATGCGGATCCAGTGCGCTTTTAATGCACCACTGAGTCTCATAGACTGAGATAGACGGGGGATGGGGATTTTTATACACTGCACTCATTTTAAGATGGAGGAAAGTGTTTGTTCAAAATATATTTAAATAAAAAAGTAGGCTAATTATCTACCAACTTTGACTCATTTATGAGTCTTATTAAAATCGCATAGGCTATAAAATTCTAAATAGAGCATTTTGTTCGTTCGGATTTAAAACATTTACACGATTTAGAAATAGCCTAATTGTTGTTTTTGTTCGGAGCGCAAAAGCTATTACAACACGCTAAATTTAAAAAAGGGTAATTACTTCTGGTTAAAAGGTTTTGGAAAGATTTTCAAAGCTCAGAAAAAAAAATTTGTTTAGCGAAAATAAAGCTTGACTTCAAATTTTAGAATGCACTTCCGTCAATTTTTTTATGTAAACGACATGCAGATCGCACTGCGACTTTAAGCGCCGCAAGGAAGTGGGAAGGAAACGCATCAACTGTCTTTCTTTAAGTTTTTATTCAGTCCTCATCAAACACAATAACTTATTCAAAATCTATTCGTTGCGTTTCCCATTTTCTAGGAAATGCCATCAGGTGAATTTGTGTATCTATGACGTACTTTTTGCATGGATGATCTTCAGCATGTGAAATTAGTTTTTTTTTTTTTTTTTTTGCTGGTTTCCCAGCATTAGGTTTGGGAGCTGTTGGGAGGTTGTCATTAGCTGACCCTCACAAACAGCAGAGCATTGTTCTCCTCATTCCGCCAATTTCAAGCTTCGCTTGTACATAGCATATTGATTAATGACACTAAAAGCAACTGGGTCATCCTACTTAAAAATATCATATTCATCGTCAGTTACACTTATTTACACTTAGTTATTTAAATCTGGTATTTGTTGACAAAGTTAGCCTCGATTTAGACAGAATTTCTAAGAAGCTGAAGATATTGAGGATCTGAAGTGGAGTGACGAAATCATGGATTGGACAAGTAAAGGAAATGTTTTGGGAATATTCCCAGAGCTCATTTCTCTTCTCAGTTTTGGATCAACCAGACGTATGTGTGCTTTCAGAAGAAAGGGTTTGTCTGGACGTTGAATGGGCCCCTCAACCGGCCCATTATGTTTCTCTGGTCACCCCCGTGTCATCTGAATGGAACGCGTGGGCTTGTTGACAACTAATTTTCTCAAAATGTTCACATCTCTGTGGCTCTTCCTGACCTAAAGGTATCTACCTAAAGGTATGCCGTGGACTCCCAAGACTTTCACTTTTAAGTCGAGCCGTTAAATCGAATAATCTGCATATTCGATTCTAATTCATAATTAGGCTTTTATCAAGAACATAGGCTATTTAAGGATCTCATTGTTTGAACGTTAAGTCACTAAAACACAGAATTTAAACGTTATATTTCAATGCTGATAAAATTAGCTTTGATAGCGATCCCACCCGTTTACTTTTAAATAAAGTTAAGAAGGAATCGAAAAGGACGTTTTGGACATAGTGCATTCTTAATTTTACATTTTAATTGGTTGTTAGTTTTCATCTTAATATGCATGAATGAGCCCCAGTTCTCAAATATGTCTATATGATGCCAATCCAGACTTTAAAAAAAATCGACGCTTCGCATTTTAGGTCACCCCATGCCTATCTTGCATGAGTCTAATTAATTCTCAAGTGTGGTTAGTCGGTCTAAATCTTTGAATGGCCCCTGTGCTCTCGTCAGAGACCCTGCTGAAATATAAAGGTTTTTTTCTTCTTTCATTCAGACTCAAAGAGCTACTCGAGCGTTCCCTGTAAGTGACGGAATGTAATGCTTTAAACAGGACACACGTTTGGAGCAAACAAAAGCACTGCGACCAAAGGGCACTTCCAAATCACGCATATTATTTTTTTAGCGCATGATTTCGTTCATTTCGAACGTCAAACGAATAATCAGAGTTGCCTGAAACGCATACTGCATATTGGTCAATGACAAATAAGGTTGTCCGAGATTATAAAAATGAGAAATACTTGTTGAAAAAGGTTTAAACAATGTTCTAAAACAAATATGATTTTAAATGACTGTAAAAATGTCAAGTGGTGTAACCGTCAAGCAACTAAAATTGCTTGCACCTCGAATACACGTGAGCGTACAAGACCTGACAATTATTTCCAAATTATGTTTTAAAATATATTCTCATGGTATTTTTTTAAACATATTATGATTTTTTCTGCGTTAGCTGTACTCTGACAAGAGCGATAATAAAATGGCTTATTGTATGTTGTTATAGGCCTACCACAATAAATTATTAAAATATTAATCAAATATTTAAATCAAAATTGCTTCACCGTTTTTGTTTTAATTTTAGATAACACTTTGTTCTCTCTCTCTCTCACTCTCTCTCTCTCGCCCCAGAGACATCAACATAACTTGTCAATTAGAAATGATATCATTAGTCATTAGAAAACATGTGTATTTAAGTCATTTTCGCATGAAATGCATTTCTACGTATTGCTGAAGAACTTGTTGACAAAAAAAAATTAGCGTCGCGTCATAACTATATTTAATATATCTAAATAAGGCTCTGACCTCTAGTACTGAACCAGCGAAATTTAACAAGATTCTTGACCCGTAACTTTCAATGTACGTTTAAAATTTCCCACAATGGTTATCATATAGAAATCCAACCAATAAGGTGGTGTGATCAAACGCGTGGTGTGAGCTAAAAGAGGGTGTTGTTGCTCGTATGGAGTGATACGGGAGATCATTTGATTGTAAATAAGAGAGTTCACACGCCGATCGAGTGGCTAGTGGGAACAGGCAAACCATTTGAATCAGGTGCCTATCTCGCTATCGAGGAGATCAGAGCTCAGCCAAATGACATCTCCCTCTGAAAAGCCAATCTAGTCGCAGGATGAGATTTCACTGTCTTTGCGCTCAGCCCGCCCAATTAACATAAGAAACACAGCGAGACCCATTAAAACATGCAACAGTTGGTGGGCAGTTATGGCATTATCTGCCAACAACCCAAGTGCTGCATGGGTTCCCTCTGGGCAATTGCATCCCAACAAAGCCTGAATTATCACTTTATTTGCGATTGATTTATTGGTAGCGCTTTGCATGTTACACTCAGATCATGTAGGCTATATATAATTAATTACTTTATCAATAAGTATAACAATGTGTAATTACAAGGTTTTTCCAGAAATAATACATATGAAGTAGCTTATTCAATACTTACTGTTCATATCTATAGCCTAATTAATTACACAGTATAAGTTACCACTTATTTCACTGTATTACTAACATTGTAAGTGGTGACCTGAATTTGTTACCTTAAAGAGTTATTTCTACTTGATTTAAGTAAGACTGTGATTTGTTGATATGAATTAGGTTGTTGTAGGGATATTAAATAATATATTTGACTTGCATAAAATCAGTTAACTTAGATGTTACCATTATATTGCATTATAATTCCTCATAAATAACTGTAACCAAAGTTAAAATCCATTATAATATTTGAAGGTTTGTTTTTCATTTGTTTTAATGCATTATACTTTCTAAAGGTGTAACAATGAATAGGTATTATAATTGAGCATACAATGCATTATTAGGTGCATTACAAGGCATAACTAATGCATTAAAAAAGATAATGTCTTATGTATAAAAACTTAAACACCAGTGTTACCGAAATATTTGTGTATAATAAATAAATAAATAAAATTAATTGAATTAAACATACAACTTTAGAAAAAGCAAAATCAATTTTGTGTGCACTTGCTTGTCAATATTTATCTGTCTGATCTACTGTACATATAAGAGGACAAACCACAAATGGCAGGTAAATCAAGGTAGCAGAAGTCTTTGTATTGATTTATGTGTCAGAGTCATTAATGTTCTATTGCTTTCTGAACAGAAACTGAACATGACATGACACAGATTAGCAGCTTTTGAAATTGCACCTGCCAACACATCATGAAGTTCATAACTCAAAGGATTACTGCGTAATGACAGCTTGTGCTGTACAGTTTTACTATATCATATCACATCATCCATCTTATAGATAATGATTCCCTATTTGGTCAGCTAGATATGTGAAATGACACGTCGACTCTCAAATGCATGATCAATAATTTTGTATTTTGCGTGGCTTCCTCTTAATATGGAATCAGTGCAACTGTAGATTAGATTGATTCATGGTCCATTTCATGAGACCCATGTACGGCTTAAGAGGCAAGACATTAATGAAGGCTTTGTTGCAGGGTTAATGAATGCCCATGCATAGGTTAAGATTCCATGAAACAGGAAATGTACAAACACTTTTCTTAATCTCATGACTCAGTTCTCAATAAAAGTGCATGTGCAAATAAAAATGATCCAGCTGGGAGAAGAAATAAAGCTCATTGTGACAGCTGAAATATGATCTGAATAGCCCCATTTTTGGTGAATGATTTACCAAGTTTCGAATACCAAAATTGGAGAGGTTTGGAAAAACCTGATATGTGCTGTATTCTGTAATTAATTTCATGTAAATACAATGTTTTAAATCATTGATGTTTTTAGTCTCTTTTTCTCAACTTTTGTATCATGGCTCGGCAGATTATAGTAAAGTTTGCGCCCCTTTTCAGCCTAAGCAGGATAATCTTGGAGTGGCCTGTCACCGTGGAAACTGCCAGAACAATTCAGTTGAAGTTTGAAGAGGTCAGCTTGCAGGGTCAACAACCCCAGCCTCTGCCTGTACCAACCTCTGTTGAGCCTGGGACTTTTTGGGGGAGCGCTAGCTCAACCTAACCCTGGGTGGTAGGCAATTCTAAGACTGATATAAATTTTTTGAGTCAGTTTGCGGCCTAGGCTCTCCAGGTGGCCTGTGAAATCGATTTTAACCCCGTGACCCTGTCTTGGAGAAGCACGGTTGACAACCTGGGTGAGAATTTAGTTGGGCCTGACAGATTTGCGGTTCTGAGAGGGGGCGGGTGGAGAGAGTGTCTTCAGCGATGGGCTGCGTTTTAGAAGTGGTCATTAAAACCTTATTAAAAGCTGGAACGGTTTGGAGAAGAGCCGGTGAACATGTGTATAGCCGATAGTCTGAAACAGTGGTGGACGAAGTACACAAATCAAGTACTTGAGTAAAAGTACAGATACGTATAATAAAATATTACTCCAGTAAAAGTAAAAGTACTGTTTTTTCAATTTTACTCGAGTGAAAGTACAAAAGTACTAGATTTTTTATGTACTTAAGTAAAAAAGTACTGATAGATAGATTTATTTTCCAATTTTATATAGACTAATTTATTTCATTTTATATTAGCACATATTTTTATAATCCTACTGCCCAAAATACCTGGGATTTTCCCAAAATAACCACTATATGGAGTCAAGATATATATTTTGTTGTTGATATGGACTACGTTGACGAGAGTGATGTAGTAATGTTCACTGTGAAGCTTACACTGAGATAAGAAAGTGTTTTAAAGCTTGTTGTTTTGCAGAACGTCACAGTTATATATGACATGAGAATTTGGCCTGAAGTTAGGAAGAACATTTTAAGGAAAATATAATTATAGTTTCATAATGATTTTTTCCTTCTCAAACCTTGTCTGTGGTGTAAAAACACCCCTGTCCAAATGCCCCCAGAGGGCATCACTTTCCACTTTGATAATTACTGTAGTTATGTTCTGAACATCACATGCTTTCTTTTTACCTCAGACGTAATCTATCTAGGTGGTTGAATGAAAATATTTGGACTTTATATCTAAAAATTTCCTCAACTTAGCACCAGCAAGCTTGTTAGCTAGACAGTTAGCATCAGGTAACAATATTTACTTATTTTCAGTATGGTTATGAATAAACATTCATATCTGTCTACTCGGCTAGTTGATCTAAACAATATAAAAAATTATACTGTTGATAAACAATATAAAAACAGACATCACATAGGGCTAAATGCGTAGCATTTTAATAAAACTGCTAACGTTACTGCAGCGGGGAATATGAACGTGCATGAGTTATTTTATTTAATCTGTGTTATTTTAATGTTTCGTTTTTTGACCTAAAACATAGAGTCACTGCCATTGATCTGTCTGCATTCAAGCATTTCAGTGGGCTTAAATAGATCACCCTTTACAGTAGATTTAGTTCACAAACAACTGACAGTTTTGAGCTAAATATGATTTTCAGTTACAATAATTAATCCTAAAATTCGACATTAGTAACTTACTTTTTGCAGCATCAGTTGCGCACTCACGCTCACATGATCTCCCGGTTCTTTACTTGTGAGTTCAGTTCACTGAAGACTCGCTCTAAACGGTTAATTTGAATCAGTGAGTTTTCGACTCAAGAACAGCTGCAATCGGATCATTCCAATTCGTGAATGAATCGTTTGGTGTGATTTGCGAACCGATTTAACAGGTTCATTGAAAATAATCAGTTTGTTCATGAATAAACCACCGCTTCTGCGTCTCGGAGCACGTGATGTATTATAAGGAGTAACGATATGTTTTATGAAATGTAGTGAAGTAAAAAGTAAGATCTTATGCTTTGGAATGTAGTGAAGTAAAAGTAAAAGTTGCTCAAAATAAAACTACTCCAGTAAAGTACAGATACTTGAAAAATTTACTTAAGTACAGTAACGAATTACTTTTACTTCGTTACTGACCACCACTGGTCTGAAAAGCACAAGTTGTTCAAATACAAAAGATTTGATGAGTTACTTTGGAGTTGGTGTTTAGTCGTTGTTATGAAATTGTGAAATTGACTTTACAATAATTATGAATTTCAAACTGCAGTGCTTAAAGGCAGGGGCGGACTGGGACAAAATTTCAGGCCGGGAAATCTCACACGCATCCAGGCCATCCCATGCACCACAACAAAGTTTGAAACCACGGACAACAATATTTTTTGTATGGCCATCATCATCATCACATAAAAGTTTAAATTCCTAGGCTGGGGCCGCGCAAAATAATTAAAGGTTATCTCTTGAACATTTTTAGTCTCTTCATTTTCCCTGACATCTCTCTCTGTCTCTTATGTGTGTTTTTTTTCTTGTACGTGTCACTTTTTCATCAACACATCTCCACCTTGTTGCAAAACAACCACCTCATTGTAATTTGTTTGCACATAGTATACATTTATTTTAGAAAAAATTAAGTATTACATGTGTTATTGTTTTATCTTTCCTAAATTCTTGAATATACCTTTATAAAAAAATCTTAATACTTAACATGTTTTTGCATTATCACGAGTTTTGTCCTAAGGAAAATTAACCATGGTTTTATTAGGCCTATAGTAAAAGTATAGTAACCATGTTTTTTTGGCGGATTGATTACCATTTGTAACCAGAGTTTTACTACAAATACCATGGTGAAGCTATATAGTGTCACAAAACCATTGTTAATTTGTGGTTACCATGGTTTAACTATAGTAACCATGGTTTTTGGTTTTATTTTAAGTGAAACCACGGTTAATTTTCGTAAGGGTTGTGTTGTTGTCTACCGTAGCTCCCATTAAACCTGTTATAAAACGATGTGAATATTTGTCTGCTAAATTCCTACTCTTGATTCCTACAATTCCTACAATAGTAATTGTAATTTTGGTAATTTTGCAGCAATTGACTGCTACTGCTAACATTTGCTAGCAGTTTAACTAAGTAAACTAAGACAAAACTACAATAGTCTGTCTATTTTCAGATGTAACTGACCTGCACTTGAAGTCATAAACAGGACAGTTTTGCCTCTCTGCTCCACCTGGGCGCTTCTACTCCATTCTCGAGTCTCGCATCCTTTTGGCGGACGCGCGGATGCGCGGAGCGTGCGCAAGGCGAATCGTGTTGCCAGCCAAGAAGACTAGCCGATTCATGATTTATTGGAGTTTTATTATTGAATGGCGAATTCGGAAATAATCACTTTAGTATACATTCGGCAGGCAACAACAACAACATAAAAAAAAAAAAAATGTAGGGTAGCGGGCCAAATTGGCTGCCGGGCCACCGGGAATTCTCCTGGTTCTCCCGATGGCCAGTCCACCCCTGCTTAAAGGAATCTTCTGGGTTCAGTTCAAGTTAAACGGCACATAAAATTAATTATGGCAATGCCTTCTCTTTAAAAAATCAGGGTTACAGTGAGGCACTTACAAAAAGGGACAATCCATTCATGTAAAAATACTCTTTCAATAGTATAGGCACAAGACGTAAACAATATATGTGTTGACATGATTTTAGTGTGAAAAATTGCTTACTTACCTTTTATGTAGTGTTGCTTTCGTCAACGAAAATTATGACTAAATATCGTCATCAACAAACCTTTATCACATGACGACAACGAGACGAGACGCAACGTAAATGCTGGTCATGTGACGATGACTATAATTAAATGTATAATGCAATATTGTTGACGAATAAAAACGAGACTAAATGTGGTTTACAAAATAAAAACTATGCTAAAATGTCTCTTGACCAAAACGAGACGAAACGAAATGTTATAACGTTATTTCGTCTCGTTTAGTCGCGTTATTATTATTATTTTGCAGTATTTCTGTTTCCTATGTCTCACTTCAGGGGCTGTCAGGGTTGCCAGGTTTTCGCAACAAAACCCGCCCAATTGCTACTCAAAACTATCCCAATCGCATTTCGAGGGGGGTTCCCCGGTAAAGTTCGCATTCCAGGGCCTAAATATCACGTTATTGGGGTCGCTTCAACCCACGGACATGTAAAACAACCAGCGGCAACAGTGTTAAAGTAGCCCAATTCCGCGGTAAAACCACAGACTTGGCAACACTCTGCGCAGACGCAGGCAATGTCACTTCCACTTCCAATCGTGGCATTATTTAGAAGACGACAACAAACAAAGTTAAGTATGACACAGAAAGGGACCGATGGCCGGCTTCATCTGACTTCAGTTTACAAGCAATACAAGTAACAGACACACACATTTTATTTGCACTTTTTAGTATATTATTTTAGCTCGAGCATTCAAGCACCTTGTTTCTCTTTGTTAAACTTGAATGTATTAATTTTTTTTCTGGCATTGTCATGTGATGCTATTTTATTTATTTTATTTTATTTATTGTTTTTATTTATTAAAATTTATGTGTGTGTACTTCTAACATGTTTGATTGGTAAAATAAATGTTGTAAATTCAAATCAGAGCGTCTTCCGTGTCTGGAATGGATGTATTCTTGAGTCTATAAGGTAACAATAATATAATAAGATAACCTTGTTTGAAATGGGTTTGGCTAAAAGAAAATTGGTTTCGTCTATACTACTAGGCACTTATACTATATTGACTGGGTTAAATAGAATTGCATTACTAAAAAGAGACTAAAATACAATTTTCATTTAAAACTAGACAAAATGTCATCAGTTTTCGTCGACTAAAACTAGACGAAAATAGTCATGGATAATTATGACTAAAATTAAAACAGGCCGCCAAAAACAACACTACTTTTATGTGCAACTTTATATCCAGTTTTACAACTTTGTTGCCATGAAAGCATAACACCTAACACTCTAAAAAATGTATGAGAATGACTTTATAACCCAACTCATCCAAATATTTTACCAGAAAATTTATAATGTGTGTGTCTGTGTATATATATATATATATATATATATATACACACACAGACACACACACACACACACACACACACACACACTTACTATTCTTTTACTTGAAACATTATATCCAGTTTTACAACTTTTCCATGACAGTGTAATGCCTAAAACTGTAAAATTTACGTTAATGACTTTATACCCAACTATTTTGGAAAAATCATAAGCTCCACATCTCTGCCTCAAAAATGTTGGACTTCCATTGTAAGTTCTTAACCATTACCTCAGTTTTGGATTAGACATATCTAAATTATTTCTGTGATAATTAACATTATGTAAATTTTTATTGAATCCGGAATATTCCTTTAAGTTTGTATAATGTCAGATGTTTTTATAATGTGTAAATATATCTAACTATTTCATAAGTTGGCAATTTTACATTAATTCGCACAATGCGATTCATACAGAATCATACATTTCATACGTGCTTTATAAAAATTGAGGCATGAAGGTCCTTCTTTAAGCCCAACCCTAAATATAACCTTCAGCGGGGTGTAAGCAGATGCACAAATGAGATGTGAATTAGCCATCAACACGCCAAAACAAAAATTGTTAGGAAGTGCATTGAGAGTGAGTTGAGTTCATTCATTAATTCATTAAACCACAATGTTTTAGTTTTAGCACAGCATAGTGTAAATTAATTTAATATGATATTTGATTTAAAACCATGAAAGGTGTACATTTTTTCCAATAGACCTCAGTCAGATTAGATGCTATATTGAGTTTAACGCAGATGAAAATGAGGCTGTGAGGGATACACTTTTACACACTTTATACGTCAATTAAAATGTTTCCTTTGTCATCTGTAAGCGAAACATAAAAATGCAATGTTATCAAAATGATCGCCGTTCACACGGATCCGCGAAAACAAAAAAACGCTGTATTGCTCATGCCAGACCAGTAGGTGGCGATGCCACTTTGTAAAGAAACTCTATGCAAACACATAATACGCATGCACTTGGCATCCCTGTTTTCACAAATTAATGTTTTCATAGTTTACACAGAGATGATAATGGTATCGTTTTCAAAAACTTTAACTTTGAAACCAGTTTTCAAAAGTTAGCATTTTTAGGCCCCCAAAATGCCATTGTCGGCCATGATTTTTAGTTGAACAACAATTTTTCAACAATTTTTAGTTGAAAACAGTGTCGTGTAAACAACTCCTTGCAGCCTTTACAAAGGTACACACTGTATAAAGATCCTAGATCCTGTTATTTCCGCAACTCGCAACTCACAACTCACAACAAGAGTTTTTGTGTTACTGAAAGTTTTTTCGGAATCGATACGTTGTTAAACAACAGTTAAATCCATTGAACACACCATACTTCAGTCCCTCACAGCCTTGTTCTCATTACCGCCGAAAAATAAAAAATTGCTGCCCTGACTAACATCATCAATAAGTAGGAAATGGCAGTGTTTAAGTTTGAATAGTGGCAACAGGCATTGCGTAACATAACGTAACACAACGCAGCTCAACATAACATATCCAACATGATTTCACATTGAGATGGGGGACTCAAGTCTACTCACTTTCAACAAGGCCAAACTACATGTGGCCCTGAAAATCTGAGTCAACCTGTTGGGCGATTTGAAATGATTTGGGCCGGTCACAGGGGAGACGGTGTGATCAAAGGACTGACTCACCACGCAGATCAGAGCCCGGGCTCTTCTCTCGGGGCCGATTCCATCTGTCACATTTAACAGACTGAGGCTGTCTGCTGGCCACTCAGCGAGAGAGTGCGGCAAACTCCTGCCAGATTGGTGCTGATTGTATTTGATTGCATTTGAGTGCAGCTTCGACGATGGGTCTAAGAGCTGGTATCATCCCACTCTTGTCACATCAACGCTGGAAAAACGGGAAACACTGCTCTGAAACGTTGGACCCCTTAGAAAGTCATGGGGAAAAAAGGCCTTTCTGCTATCCAGAGAGGAGATAATACTCAGAGAAGGGCCTGAGTGAGTGATTGTCAGTGTGGTTATGACAGAAGTGAACGGTGATATACTCATAGCGTGGGTGCAGAGCGTCTCACACACTTGTCTTTACTCCTGTTAGGAGTTCAAGCTGTTATTACACCGTCACACTCGTTCGTGGCTGAAGTGAGTGACAGAATGTTTGCTGGGTGTGTGAGTATGTAGGCTTGTTTACTTCAGCATAATGTCACCTTTGCCACTGTTTTTAGATTCATTAGCTGTGCCTATAGAGTAAAACCCACGTATCGCCGCGTGGCCTTCGTCGGCACATTTCCAGGGTGAAAGTGCTTCATGTAAACATTTCTCCAAGGTTGTGAGTAAATGGAAATGTGGCCTTCCGTTTTCACACCTCAATGGCTATTGATATTACAGACATTAATATAGCTGAGATTCCATTTTTACAGCCATAATGACTGATCTGAGTTCAGGCGAACAATAATGGAAAAGTTTTCGGAAACTCTTAGGCTGACGATACATGGGGCAACTTTTTGAGCAATGTTGCTGGGCAACTTTGGTTAATGTTGCCATCAACGGGCAACCAGATGAGACAGAGGGCCCACGACTGATCTAAAGTATCCAGATTGAAATTTGTGGTAACACTTTATTTTAAGGTGTCCTTGTTACACGTTACATGTACTTACTATTATAATTACAATAAATTATGCATAATTACATGCACGTAACCCTAAGACAAACTCTAATCATAACCCTAACCCTAAAGTAAGTGCATGTAGTTAATTAATATTACTCGGTACTTAAATGTATAATTACACTGCACCTTAAAATATAGTGTAACCAAATTTGTTACCCATTCTCAATGGAAAAGTGTCCAAGCTACATTGCTCAAAAAAAGTTGCCCGGCAAAATTGCTCAAAAAGTTGCCCTGTGTATCATCAGACTAAAAGTAAGGACGAACCAGTGTGTAACAGTCGTGTAAGACAATGAAATACTTGATTTTATCCATTAGGAATTGATTGGGTGGTAAAATGTTTCTCTTAGTTTCTTTTAAAGATAAAGATCAAGATTAAGATTTATAATTTGTAACTTTTATATATTGCTTTGGAAATAATTAAGATTATGTACATGCATACATACAGTGGTGGCCAAAATTTTGTGTGTGTGTATGTATATGTATATATACAGTATATATATATATATATATATATATATATATATATATATATATCACATTGCATTTTAACCTTATAAAGCTGCACAAAATTAAAAATCATATACAGTGGTGGCAAAATTATTAGAAACCTGATATATACATATATATACAGCTGGTAAATAGATGTAACATGTCATATCTGTTATTTTATTGGGTATTTTAGCATGTATCTATTTATTTACTTGATCGTTTTAAATCAAGAGTGTTGTAAGTACCGGCAGTGGTTCTTGGATTTTTGGGTTCTCTTTTGATCGTGTTGAGCTGTTTGTGTGTGTGTGTGTGTGTGTGTGTGTGTGTGTGTGTGTGTGTGGATATGTGTGTGCTAGTGTGATGATTAATGAGGTATTTTTGGCAAGTTGGCATTACTCATCAGTGCCATGGCAGTTTTGTTTCAAAAGTGCTGGTGCTGGAGAAAGAGGGATTTTAGCCCATCAGCAGTGTGTGATGTCAGCAAACAGGACAACAAAAGACAAGTCCAAATCCGTGCTGTTTGCAGCATTACAGGGGCCCAGGCTGGGCTGAACACAAGCCCTCTTTTCACAAGGACAAACATACCAGAGCGCGCGCGCACACACACACACACACACACACACCACTGCTGCAGTGTCTCTCAGCAACATCAACACACTTTCTCTTCTAAGCCTGTGTGTGTTTTCATGTGTTCATAGGCAGCGGTTCAATGATTGTAGACTGGTAGCTCATGAGTAATAATTTATGATAGTGATAATTAATAGTAAATAATAATACATTTCTCTGTCTATTTGCAAAACATGAAAAATCCTGACTTTTTATGGTACAATGTGAAATAAAGTGTAGATGTTAGTATTTTTGATACCTGATATGGCCCTTAACTGTATGAAGCTAATGTATCATATTTGATTTGAAGCCCTTTAAATGATCAACATGATCAAAACTTTGCTGAAACACCTGTTGCACACTCTACTACTTGCCTTCTGTCTCTGATTGAAATGTATTTATTTATTTATTTATATTTAGCAAATAAAATGTATTTTATTATGATTGTACAAACATCACCTTCAGCTTCATGTGTATTTTTGCTGTAAGAATAACTTTGATATTATTAGTAATATTTCAAGATAAACATTTACTGGACTGAAGAAACTTGTTTACTTGATTATTCATATTTTTAGAAAAATTCTGTTCAAATGTGAATATCAGATATGATCATTAATGCTTTTGAGGAACGTTTATATTTGTACATAGCTCAATCATCAATGTATTGCATTGATTTTTATGTTTTAACACTACAGAGCTTTGATCATAAAACTAAGCATTTAAATATCATCTTACACATATTATTGAAAAATAAAGAATGATAACAGATATTACTATCTGTTTTATGTAAGTAGCCTGTTAAAGTAGTATAAACTGTTCCAAACTTGTCAGGATTTACAGGCTTAATCAACCAATCAACCAATCAATCAATCAATCAATCAATATTTATTTATTTATTTATTTGTTTAGAGAGAATTCTCTGTTTTTAGATATACAGTATATATATATATTTTCCACACTATTATTTCAAATGTCAGTCTTTACAGGGTTAGAATAACTTTAATTAGTGTAACCTATTGTGGTTTGGTTAATTCAGCGATATTAAATAAAACCATTCAAATTAGTTTTTTTTTTTTTTTAGGTTAAGGTCTTTAACAACACAGGTTTTTGCCATGTATCAGAAAAGAAACAGGTGAAATTTGTAAGAGAGAGAGGCGGGGGATTCTGCCCCGCTGACCCCATGACGCAAGCATATTCACTGCTCATTATGTTGGAACATAACATCAGGTACAAACTATTTTACTCCTTTGAAAATACAATGTAAAAACAAAATCAAAAACACAGGTGTTATGTCATCGTAGACGGGTATGCGTGCCTTTTATTAATTTCTCATCCGCAGGTTGAAACGTTAACAGAATTTGTGAATTCAAACGTGACACACACACACACACCTTTGTTTGTCTAATATTTCCGCTCTGACACACCAAAGCCTCTCGTGTTTTTACTTGCAAATCAGGATTACACACTGAATGAAGATTTCTAATGGTGAGAAGGCAGAATTACAGTTAATATGCCGCCAGACCAGCAACAGATTTACAGGAACGTTTCCTCAAATCCATTAAGAGTTCGCGTTACAGGAATAATTAAGCATGAAAATGAAATTTACTCACCCAAACCCGTGCACTGTTACTATTTGAAATGAATAAGATAATTTTTGAAGACTTATTACACAGCTCTTTTCCATACAAAAACAGTTAATAGCGACCATAATCGTACACTGTAAAAAGTTATATTTCGAAGATTGTTAGATTGTTTTGCTTCATGATATGATTTTAGGCTTTCTACAAAAAAAAAAAAAAAGAATATATATATATATATATATATATATATATATATATATATATAATATATATATGTTTAATTCAATGTGTTCCTCGCTGTATTTGTGAAATTTACTAGCAATTTCTCAGTGAAAATTACTTAAAATCCTACACCATAATTTAAAAAATATGGTCAATACAAGTTACACATAGCTTTGTAAGAGGAAATATTTTTGTACATTCTTTTTTTATTATTTTCTTTTCTTTTTTCTTTCCTTTTCTCTAAAAGATCTAAAATCTCTTTGCTTCTACTCTGTAAATTGTTGTAAATAAAACAAAGTAGTCAATAAAAGTTGAAAATAAAACAAAGATTAGTTGATCACATTTAAAGAAAATACTATTTCAGTCTTTCTTCTTAAAAAATAAAAAAAAATAAAAATAATAATAATGTATAATGTAATGTGTTACTTGCTGCTAATTTGTATTTGTGAAATTTACTACCAATTTCTAAGTGAAAATTATTTCAAAGTAAAACCTACACATTTGTTTGTTTGTTTGTTTGTTTCAGTGTAATCAGTATAAGTCACACAATAGCTTTGTTTGAGGATTTTTTTTGTTGTTCATTATTTATTTATTTGTTTGTTTGTTTATTTGTTGAACAATTATGCTCCATCGGCCAAAGCTCTGAAACCTCATTGCTTCTACTCAGTAAAAATAAAATAAAATAAATAAATAAATACATACATACATAAAGATACAAAATAATAATATTATCGAATAATATTATTAAAAAGTTGTAAATAAAACTAAGTTAGTGGACTACAATTTACAAGAAAATACTATTTCAGTGTTTCTACTTTAATATCTAATGTTTATTTTAGTGTGTTACTTGCCACATCTCAGTAATTGTTAATGAAATTCACTAGCAAATTCTGAGTGAAAAATCGACACCATTGTTTTGCCAGTGCATGTTTAGACTACAAAACTTTTATGCACTTTTTTATTTTTCATTATTGGAGCTTGACATAGTCATGAACTTGCAAACTTGCATAATAACAGCATACGGGATTGAAGCGACACGAGGGGTGATAAATAATGGCGATTAAATGCATTGATTGTGCGATTAAATGCAGATTTGAATAACAATAAGGGGTCATCTTTACAATATATCAAGCGTTTTAATACTTGAGTTATAACAATATCACAGCAGCAACCCTGTAGACCAAGAGACCTACCCAGACCTGATTGACTCATGCCGTCGCAGTGTTTACCGGTTGCATTTCATTCCTTTTCTTTTTTTCTAAGCAATTAGAAACAAGAGATGGCCGCTGTAGGAGTGCCAGGGCTGTGCAGTTTCCGCTCATGTCGTTTGTAAAGGGCTTAACCCTACTCTGACCTGTTTATTTGCATCCCTCTATGAGTTTCGCCCATCCACGACGAAGCCTCACGCTACTGTACCCCAATAAACCCAAAAAACACAGTCAGAGATGTCATGAACTGACACTGAAGGAGGGGTATTGTGGATGCTGCCAGTGCCCAACAAGCCCTCTTTATGATGGCAGGAATTATGATGGCCATGTTGGATATGTGAGATCGCTGGTGGCGAGCAAGATAAGTCGAGTAATTGTCACTTACTGTAACAGCGGCTCCCATTCATTAAGAGCCCGTGTCTAATAAACTACTGGAGGAAAGGAGGCCAGCTGTACTGTGAAGCCTCACACAAGGCGACTCTTTTTCTGCAGCCCCAAACTTTGTCAAAAGGCGAAACTGTCTACGAGGCACTCTGTGATTCAACAGAGATTCCAATAGAGGTTTGTCTTGGGGGAGCAAACAAGGGCTTCCTTTTGACTAAATAATGAAAAATAGGCTGTTCAAGAGGGACAGCAAAAACTGGTATAGCTTCTTTTTTAGACTAGTTCCAGTTATGTCAACTGGAAAACAAACAATTAGAGGGTTGTTGTGATACTTCACCTTTTTCCTAAAAGTCAGGCTGCATAATTTGCAGCAATAGTTGATCATAAAGCTGACCAAACTTGTAAAGGATATTGTCCACAAAGACATCTTTCCATAAAAAAAAAAAAGATTTATTTATTTTCATTTACATTACAAATTCCTGCCAAAAATGTTACTACTGTAATGCTAAAATAACGATTATAAAAGTATACAATTTTGAACAATTATTTGTTTGTACTTAATTATACATAATTATTTAAATTGTACCATGAGAGAATTTGTTTAATTGCCTTCAATTTATGCTGATTGTTTTTTTAAATGGCCTGTCATTAATTTTCATGTACTTGTCAAATAATGCCAAGAATGGGAAATTATAACAATATCAAAAAAGAAAATAGAATAATTAGACTTTATTATATTAATGCTGTATACTGTGAACAATATGTATTGTTCATTTACACAACATTCAAGTTTGGGGTAAGTAAGAGATATAATATATATAATTCGGCAAGGATGCATTAAATAGATCAAAAGTGACAGCAAAGACATTTATAATGTTGCAAAAATGCATTTCAAATAAATTCTGGACTTTGTTCATCAGAGACTTTGGGGGAAATACACAAAAAATATTAAAATATAAGGTAGCATAAGTCAAGTCACCTTTATTTATATAGCGCTTTTAACAATACAGATTGTGTCAAAGCACTTAACACTTAATCAAGTTGGAGGATAGAGTGTCAGTAATGTATAATAATAAGATTAAACACTCAATTTTCAGTTAAGGGCATTTCATTATTGAATTCGGAGATGTCATTGTCTAGCTCAGTATAGTTTAAATAGTATCTGTGAAATCCAATTGACGATAATCGCTAGAAATTAAGTGTCCCCAACTGAGCAAGCCAGAGGCAACAGCGGCAAGGAACCAAAACTCCCTCTGTGAAAGAATGGAGAAAAAAAACCTTGGGAGAAACCAGGCTCAGTCGGGGGGCCAGTTCTCCTCTGGCCAGGATATTATTGTTTATTTATTGTTTACTTATTGTTTTAATTAAAATTTTAAATGTATAAATGTATTCTATTTCTATTTTTATATTGTTGCAATTTCCAACAATAATAGTATTATGTAGTTAGGTATTTTATTATTACATTTGTAGTTATTTGTTTTATTTTTAGTTTTATTATATTTTAATCAAGGTCTTCACTGGGGATATGTCTCTGGGGCTCATCGCTGACGATCAGGGCCGCAGACATCATCTCCCGGCGCCGATCCACCATCTGATCCGGACACGGACTGAGAAACAGAATAAGAAAGAAACAAATATTAGCGTAGATGCCAATCTTCTTACGATGTAACGAGTACATCGTGTGTTATGGGGAGTGTTCCCGGTTCCGGTTGATCTAATTAATGCAGCCTAACAATCCTTTAATGGATTTGAATAATAGAAGTGTAGTAGTGTGTTATGTGTACGCCAGGTTAAAGAGATGGGTCTTTAATCTAGATTTAAACTGACAGAGTGTGTCTGCCTCCCGAACAGTGTTAGGTAGATTGTTCCAGAGTTTGGGAGCTAAATAGGAAAAGGATCTGCCGCCCGCAGTCGATTTTGATATTCTAGGTATTATCAAATGGCCAGAGTTTTGAGAACACAGCGGACGTGAAGGAATATAGTGTGATAGGAGCTCGCTCAAGTACTGAGGAGCTAAGCCATTCAGGGCTTTATAAGTCATTAACAAGATTTTAAAATATATACGATGTTTGATAGGGAGCCAGTGCAGTGTTGACAGAACCGGGCTAATATGGTCATACTTCCTTGTTCTAGTAAGAACTCTAGCTGCTGCATTTTGGACCAACTGTAGTTTGTTGATCAAGCGTGCAGAACAACCACCCAGTAAAGCATTACAATAGTCTAACCTTGAGGTCATAAACGCATGAATTAGCATTTCTGCATTTGACGTTGAGAGCATAGGTCACAATTTAGATATGTTTTTGAGATGGAAGAACGCAGTTTTACAGATGCTAGAAACATGGCTTTCAAAAGAAAGATTGCTATCAAACAGCACACCTAGGTTCCTGACTGATAAAGAAGAAGAATTTACAGAGCAGCCGTCAAGTGTTAGGTAGTGTTCTAAGTTATTACATGTGGGGTTTTTAGGTCCAATAATTAACACCTCTGTTTTTTCAGAATTTAGCAGTAAGAAATTACTCGTCATCCAGTTTTTTATATCGACTATGCATTCCGTTAGTTTCTCAATTTGGTGTGTTTCATCGGGCCGTGAAGAAATATAGAGCTGAGTATCATCAGCATAACAGTGAAAGCTAACACCGTGTTTCCTGATAATATCTCCCAAGGGTAACATGTAAAGTGTGAAAAGTAACGGCCCTAGTACTGAGCCTTGAGGTACTCCATACTGCACTTGTGATCGATATGATACCTCTTCATTCACTGCTACGAACTGATGGCGGTCAGATAAGTATGATTTGAACCATGCTAAGGCACTTCCACTAATGCCAACAAAGTTTTCTAGTCTATTCAAAAGAATGTTGTGATCGATGTGTCGAACGCAGTGCTAAGATCCAGTAGAACTAATAAAGAGATACAACCACGATCAGATGATAGAAGCAGATCATTTGTAACTCTAATGAGAGCAGTCTCAGTACTATGATACGGTCTAAATCCTGACTGGAATTCCTCACAGATACCATTTTTCTCTAAGAAGGAATATAATTGTGAGGATATTACCTTTTCTAGTATCTTTGACAGAAAAGGGAGATTTGAGATCGGTCTGTAATTAACTAGATCTTTGGGGTCAAGTTGTGTTTTTTTAATGAGAGGCTTAATAACAGCCAATTTGAAGGTTTTGGGGGACATATCCTAATGACAATGATGAATTAATAATAGCCAAAAGAGGATCTATGACTTCTGGAAGCAGCTCTTTTAGTAGTTTAGATGGAATAGGGTCTAACATACATATTGTTGGTTTAGATGATTTAACAAGTTTATACAATTCTTCCTCTCCTATAGTAGAGAATGAGTGGAATTGTTCCTCAGGGGATCTATAATCTGATGCGATACTGTAGCTGACGGCTGCATGGTTACAATTTTATCTCTGATACTATCAATCTTGGAAGTAAAGTAGTTCATAAAATCATTACTGCTGTGCTCTTAGGGAAATGCCAACACCTGTTGATGCTTTATTTTTCGTTAATTTAGTGACCATATTGAATAAATACCTGGGGTTATGTTTGTTTTCTTCTAGAAGAGATGAAAAGTAATCGGATCTAGCAGTTTTTAATGCTTTTCTGTAGGATAGGATACTTTCCCGCCAAGCTATACGAAATACCTCTAGTTTTGTTTTCCTCCAGCTGCGCTCCATTTTCCGGGCTGCTCTCTTTAGAGTGCGAGTGTGCTCATTATACCACGGTGTTGGACTCTTTTCCTTAATCTTCCTTAAGCGTAAAGGAGCAACCGTATCTAAAGTGCTAGAAAAGAGAGAGTCCATAGTTTCTGTTACATCATCAAGTTGTTCTGAGCTGTTGGATATGCTGAGGAATTGAGATAAATCAGGAAGATTACTTACAAAGCAGTCTTTTGTTGTAGAACTGATGGTTCTACCATATTTGTAAGAAGGAATTGAATTTATAGCTTTAACTATATGGAGTTTACACAAGACTAGATAATGATCTGATATATCATCGCTTTGCTGCAGAATTTCAACACCACTAACATCAATTCCATGTGACAATATTAAATCTGGAGTATGATTTCGACTATGAGTAGGTCCTGAAACGTGTTGTCTAACCTCGATAGAGTTCAGAATGACTATGAATGCTGATCCTAATGCATCTTTTTCATTATCAACGTGGATATTAAAATCACCCACAATTAGGACTTTATCTGCAGCCAGTACTAACTCTGATAGAAAATTAGCAAATTCTTTAATAAAGTCTGTATGGTGCCCTGGTGGCCTGTATACATTAGCCAGTACAAACGTCACGGGGGATTTATCATTAATACTTTTTTCTCTAGATAATGTTATATGAAGCACCATTACTTCAAAGGAGTTATACTTAAAGCCGGTCTTCTGAGAAATACTGAGAATATTGTTATAAATTGTAGCAACACCTCCCCCTTTGCCTTTTGGACGCGGCTCATTTTTGTAACAGTAATCTTGGGGGGTAGATTCGTTTAAGATAATGTATTCATCTGGTTTTAGCCATGTTTCTGTCAAACAGAGCAAATCTAGGTTATGATCATAACTGTTTTCAACATTGATAATAATCAGAAATGTTTCTTGAGCAGCATATCAGCATATTAGAATGATTTCTGAAGGATCATGTGATACTGAAGACTGGAATAATAATGCTGAAAATTCAGCTTTGATCACAGAAATAAATTTCATTTTACAATATATTCACAAAGAAACAGTTGTTTTACATTTGTTGTTTTTATTGTTTACAGCGAGCATAAAATACTTTGTTCAAAAACATGGAAAAACTTGTTGTCCCCAAACTTCTGAATGGTATTGTGTATATATTATTTTGTGAGATTCACCTTATAAGGCCAAAGGGAGCTGACCAAAAGAAGCAATTTGACCAGCCAGTGGATTTGGAAAAGCTATCTTTCTATCAAAACCTTAAGTTTGTCAGACTTGTTAGTTTACCCATAACTTATCATAATAGTTAGTACTTTCCTGTTCTCGTATCTAACTCACACCTACATTACAATGGCCTCCTCATCACTGAATTCTTACATTCTCTCCTCTAGAGCCACACAAACCAGTCGCATTGAGGAATCCATGAATAGAAGCCCTCCCATTCCTCAACCACAAATTTTTCAACAGTTGAGTGAATTTTTGTACAGTTGAGTGAATTCCAGCGGTGCTTCAAGAGGAACACATGTCCTCGACTATGCTGATATTTGAATGCATTTCTAGGGTGACGGCTGTAGGAACCCTGTCAGTTTGGGGAGTCTTTGCTGGATCATGGTGGGCCATTGTGAGTCCTTCTCAACTTCCTGTCAGTAACTGTCTGAGGGGGTCAAGTACTAACTTCTTGGAATGTGACAAGTTCTTGTGAACTATTTCCTTTCTTTTTCAACCACTGTTTGTTGCTTTATAAAGTTCCTTTTTATAACCTTTAAACTGATGGAGTATTGACCTTGTGCATTGGTAAATATACCCTAGGAACAATTTCATTCTATAAAATGGGCATTTTAGGAATCTGCTGCCAAGCAACCTACTGTCACTTTACAAAATATAAATTTTTAGCAACTTTACTTGCTATAGCCAAGCAGCTAAACCTCATCCGGAGAGACGTGGGTTCATATTTGCAGACTTTTACCAATTTTGCAGGGACTCAAACTAGAACTTCCATAAGGATATTTGCTGTCATTAACTGAGCTCATGGCAGTTTAGCACAGACCAATTAAGACTCATATTTGCTTATACAGTTGTTAAGTTTCTCCAAGGACCATTGTGATTGGGGCCATACATTCCATTGTTTTCCGATAATTAATGATACTTTGGTTTACTTTGGACTATATGGGGATATGAGTATAAGACAGCTAAAATAATGGGAGAGATATATAGTAAGCCACAATTCAAACACACAAGGCTCTGATGACAAATGACTAACTTTAGAAGGTCAGAATAAAAGTCAACACGAGAGAGTAGCTTCACTCCTGAATCCCATTCAAAGATCCATTGAGGAATAAGTTTGAGGGAAGAGTTTTAGGAGAAAGTTGGATTATTGAATCCAAGGGGGAAGTGGGATTGACTCCATCTGTCGAGAGGGTCTTCCAGCCGACTTTAGCCCACATGCTGGATGCTGGCTCAGGAAGCTCTCTCACACTTCCTCCCGCAGTCCTCGACATGATCCTCGAAGGGGGAGTGTACCAAAAGGCATAGCCTCTATCTAAGGGTCTTTGTCCCTACGGAGGGCGAACAGTGGGATCCTACAGGGTAGGAAACACACGCCCCCTCCTTCAACAACAGCAGGAGGAGAAAGAAAGCACATTACATGCTTGAAAATCAGCCCGCTGCCATTATTTTAGTTACCAAACCAGTGGGGGGACACTGTCGCTTTCAGACATGCTGTACAGGTCGTGAGTCGAGAGATGGGCGGATGAGATTTTCCTAGGCTCACATCACGGATATTGTGAATGCACCTGCGATTGTGGCTCCCTGCATTGTTGTGGTGTTTTGTTGAGTGTCACATATCGGTAATGGAAATGAGGCAATAAAATGAAAGGGAACATGGTATCAGTTTCACCTGTACACAAAAGTGTGCCACAAGCGTGGTATTCAAAGGAAAGTTGGTTTACTCAAAGCACAGATCAGAAAAAAACTTACTTGCTGCTTGATTACCAGACTAGTCATTCATAAATTACATCAAGCATGTAAATATACAATAATAGATTTCAAAACAACTGTAGACACGCCTCTACAGTAATACTACTGCACATGCATACTTGGCAAAGTTGAATAACAGTAGATGTTTAACTTGATTTTTCCCTCCTCTTTTTTTTCTAGTATTTTATTCTACTCAGCATGGCAGTGATAATTGGATTGTGTGGACACCTGTATGAGTTCAGTATATCCAGGGGATTACAGAATGGGATGGGTGAGTCAACTCAAATTATTGTCACATTAACCCGTACAACTGGCAGCCGCCACCCCCTACTACTCACTAATATAAGGTCCCAGTGGCCACAGAATGTGTCCAACTCCTGAACTACCTCTAAAGCCACAAACATGCAGGTGATTTTCTAAAGCTGGTGCATTAAATAGGTGGTTCTCAACTGGTTTTGCTTCAAAAGCCACTAAGTTCCAACGTTGTTTATTATGCAAAAGTAAACCGTTGATTTCTACATTCTCAGAAAAAGGGGTACAACAGCTTGTCCCTTGTCCCAGTACCCTTATAAGCGCAAACTTGTACCTTATCTATTCCTATAAGGTTCATAGTAGCACTTTAAGGGTACATATCACTAGTCTAAGGAACTAATATGCAATTTTTTTGTGGTAAATAAGGTACAAAGTTGCCCTTTTAAGGGTTCTTGCAGTGACAAATTGTTGTTCCCCTAAAGGTACCCATTTTGCTTTTTTTTTCTGACAGTGTAAATGTCACATGAATTTAGATTTCATCATACAGATTGTAGCGTATCATCCTCCACACGACAAATTGTGGTCAGCATATATTTTATCCTGATTTTAACCTATATTTAATTTAGTATGGGTTGAATTTTCATGCTGGCATTAGGGTCATTGACATGACTAAATGTTTTTGTCCAAACTATATAAAAATACATTAAACATGCACTTCATACATATAATTGCATGTGTGCTTGTGTGCTTGCGCACACTTGGCGAATAATGCTGATTCTGATTCTGATTCTGATAATGACTTACCTAAAAGTCTTTTAAATTTATTTAGATATTTTTCTGGGTTATAAAATAAAATAAGGTGATACATATTCCTGTTAAAATAAAATAAAATAAAATAAAAACATATTATTGAAATACCTTAAGTAGTTTGGCATAATTGTTTATTATTATTTCTTAGATAAAAAGTGAACCAACAACCAACATGCAGAAACAATAACAACAACATTAATCAGGAAGTTATATAATAGAAATAAGCCCTTCATAAATCTCTTACATTTTAACTTGAAACATATAATTAAAAATATTTTGAAAATAATGACTAATATCTGTACACTGTGTGTATTCAAGATGTAAAGAAAATGTTATTACTTTTTATTTGATGGTTGCACTACATGACATTTTAGAGTTATTAGAATGTAATGCTTTTTTGCAAATAGTATAATTTTGGTTAAATAGAATGACATAAAACCAAAATGAGTACTGTACATTTGACAGAACATGGCACATGCATTTGAAACTAGATTTTTAAAATGTTTTCTTTATCTTGGACACTGTTGTACATCATTGATCCATTACTGACCCAATAACCTCACAAATGTGCATCAACAACAAAAGATAAGGAAAGTGTTTTCTCTTATCAATTTTTATTTATTTATCCCAACCACACACAATTACGTAGCTAGATTTATTTGCATTTAGCATTGTTTTCCCCTTCTGTCTGCCATCACAACACACTTGTGACCCATTTTAAGGTCTCAACCATCCAGTTGAGAGCCACTGCTGTAGATAAGCCAGTAGATGAGCATTTATGCAAGATTAACTTTTATCTGTTAAGAAAGTCTAAGAAATATTGTATGTATCCTTTAGTGTTTGATATCACATTCGGTCTTGGTGCACAAAGGATAAATGTCGGACACTACTGTCAAAAGGCCTTGTATAAGCTCGTCAGGGCGGCCATCGTTAGCAGGAGTTTGTAAACAGAGCATAGAGTGTGTGGAAGGGGGGCAGAGGTGCTGAAAGACGAGACGGCAATAGTGAAACTCAAGCTGGTCGGAGCAGGGGAAGGAGGGGCGCTTGTTTGACCACCGGGATGAGCGATGGGTCGATGGTCCCATCAGAAAGCACTGCCACGGCAACTGTGCAGATTCACTAGGTGTCGTCTAGGCAGGTAATTCATCAGCCCATGCCGGGGCTGGGCCTCCAAAAACTTCCCATGGTCACTTCTGAGTGCGAATACGTAATGAGCTGGAGGGCTCCACATTTGCCACGGCTGATTAGACGAGAACAATGAGCCCAAACAGAACTGGCAGTCCTCACAATGGGGACTGGAAAGCCTCAAGGCATTGCCTCCATATTTCTAGGGGAGGAAGAGAGAGAGAAAAGTGAACAAAACTGTAGTCTTCTCTCTTTTGGTCGGCTGTTGTACATGTACGATACCTTGTCACTAGACTTCCGAGAGTGTGTATGTGCGGTAAGGTTGTGCTCAAAGCCTAAAGAATGATGGGAAACAGTGTTTTATCATATTTTAATTAGCAGACAGAGAAATATAGTTTTTTTTTTTTTTTTTTTTTCATTTCATTTTTTTTCAATAATGAGAATTTGGATCAGGATAATTGTAAACTAAAACGAAAACTAATACACGCACATACAGTATATATATTGCAAATATATACATGTCTATATTTATAATCATATAATTTATATGATAAATAATAACATATTTTTCTGAAATATATACATAATAAATATACACAGCACACATACATATATTATGTAAACAAAAACTTTTATTTTGGATGCACGATTAATCGTTTGACAGCACTAATATATATATATATTGCTTGAAATAAAATAATCATTAACTTAAAATAAATATAACAAATTAAACGTGTTTTCATTTAGTTATCTTGATATTTAATTAACTAAAACTAAAATTTGTATAATAAATAAATATATTTTAAAAATAAATATAAAATTTATAAAAATAAAATCGATAAATAAATACATTTAAAAATACTAAACTTTAAATTAAATTTAAAACGTAAAATTAATTTAGATTTTAACTTTTAAAAAAAGTAATTTAATGAAAATGGAATATATATATATATATATATATATATATATATATATATTATTTAATATATATATATATTATTTATATATAAATATATAATATTTTTCAGAGCCTAATTGTACAAATATAATTTTATCAAAACTTTAATAGTATATCAATGATAAAATAACATTGATTTGAATTTATTAAATGTATATTTACATATTTTATATTGGTATAGAAATAACATTATTTGAAGTAATAATGTATAATAATAGTGTGAGACCATGTAAAACTTCTTACCATCATACTAGGGTGTTGTGGGTTGTTGCTAGGTCATTTCTTATGTGGTTGCTAAGGTGTTATGTGTGGTTATTACTGCAGTTGCTAGGGTGTTTTGACTCTTTGCTGTTTGACAAGTTTTGGGTATAGGCGATTATTTACTAGCCAAAATCAGAAGAACCTACTGCAAGGTTTCTAGATACAGAATTCTTCACTGCTAGATGAAAATGAACTCAGCAAGCCGATTGCTGTGATGTATCATTCATGTCTGTTGCAGGATGAGTTAAGTTGAAGATAGAACCTTGTGCAATATGTATTGCTATATGCATACTTTAGCAAACTCCAGTAATAACTCAACTGTCATTTAATTCCTATGAAATTATGACATTCTTTTCTTTGACTATTTGTGTGCAATATTAACATACTGTTTATAGCTACACTGAAATTAAAAGTCCTTTTCTGACCAACCAAAAATGTGGTAATCTTAACTAAGCAATTTGGCCTGGAAAGAGATCAATGTCATTAGCGTCTTTTGTTTGACAAAGAGGAACTGGCTCGTGGAGAGTGTTCAATCTCTGCAGCAGGCGTATCTCTTTGAACATGCTCTACGAAATGAGTTTCTCTATCAGTTGGAGACTGTTTCGCTCTCCACTTTAAAAATAGAGATGATGGGAGGGAAGCCCTTGGAATATTTATTGGGAGGGGGGAATAAATCCACAATCCACCGATAATTTTCCCTTCTCGGTCACATGTTCTTCCTGGCCATGACTGTTTTTTTTTTCCAATTACTTAATGGTATTTACATATTATTTCAATGTAGTGCGGCAGATACGCGCCGTGCCTCAGCCCAGCTATGAGGCGCTGAAAGAATTCACGCTTAATTGTATTTCATAAATCATATTGGGAGCCCCTTCAGAATAAGCTCCCTGTAACAAAATGATAAAATGGCCAATTATGAGAAAATTCCAGGCTCTGTAATTTACTAAACAGACTCCAGAGAGAGTCTTTTTAGGGGAAAGATAGACTCCCTGTTGAATTGTTTTCCTTTAGAGTGGCTTTAAGTTATATTGCTATATAAATGATAATTGTTTGTGATCATTTACACACACAACATCCGTCACTTTGACCAACTGACCCCCCCCCCCCCCCCCCCCAAATCAGGAAGATTGGATCCAAACTAGTGTTTGCAGTCTAAACTATAGCCTTTTAAACGCAAATAACTGAGGTGATAGGTAGAGATAGCAGCTCCATCACTCTCAGAGCTGCTCAAGTTCCTAATCACAGTATTTGTTTTAGCTTTTGCAGGTTCTGTCCAAACCTGTGGGCTGAATTCTCCTAGTTCGTCATCTCGCAGCGGACCAGATCTTGGGTCATATGCTGGATCCATGCTTAAATTATTGTGTATATGGAATTTACTAATGTCACTGTATTCTGCGTGACTCATTTCACCAAAAGAAACTCCAATACATTGTGATAAAAAAAATATTTTAATGCAAGATAACTGATTGTCTTTAAAAATTATTAGTAATTTCTCTCTTTGATGCCATACAATATTGTTCTTTGTTTGATACATCAATGTAAGAATCATTTTGAAATGTTTGTAGATTGCTTTATTTGGTTTTTTAGATATATTTAATGCATTTTATACTATGTTTATTTAAAAATATATGTTGTATATATTTATTTATATAATGTTATAATTAAACTTCAGTCAAGTTGCCCTAGTAAAAAGTAAAAAGTACAGTAATTAAGTACACTACTACAGTTTTAAACTACTGTAAATAGAAGATTATATATATTTATATATATATATAATCTTTGCAAAATATGTAGTTGAAAGCTTCTGTGTCTTCAACTTTGTTCTTTAAAAGATTTTCTAGTATATATATATATATCTATAGGTATAGATATCTATATATCTATAGATATATATAGATATAGATATATACTAGAAAATCTTTTAAAGAACAAAGTTGAAGACACAGAAGCTTTCGACTACATATTTTGCAACAAAAAATAAGGAGGGATTCTAATGAGTCAGTGAATCATTTATTTGGATTGATTAATTGAAATTAAACAACTAAATTAACTTATTCACTAAAATCAGCTGCACTTTTAATCCATTTTAAGAGAGTCTTTGATTAGCTCATGTGTCTGTGAAGCTTTGCATGTGAAACAATGTGATAAAAGTTGCTTTGTCACGCTACTGGTTGAAAATGTATTTTTTACTTTGTTAGTAATACTCATATGAAAAAAAAATATTGCTGTGAACTGTAGGTCAGTGACTTATGTTCAATGATATGGAAATGAATTTAATGTCAATTCATTGTTTGTTTGTTTCACCTATTACACTATTGGGATGTTTTTTTTTCCTTTAATTGTCTTAATTTTTGCAAATATTGATATATGCAATTAATTATGGGATATAATGCAAGTAATTACATTAAAATGCATTATACAAATTGAAAAAAACTCTTTTAATAATCTACTTTTTGCATGTATGTTGGTTTTACAAGGCTTTGCAAACTTGTATACAATCTAAAAAAATCATGTGGTATGACCATTAAGTAAAAAGTATTATAAAGTACCCCTTCTGAGTACATGTGAATATACACATATATATATATATTAGTTCTATTTTTTGAGGTAAGTCCCCCCTGCACTGTATGTAAATGAGTATATGAGTCATAATTAATCTTAGCATAGGGCGTCCCATTGGAATACAATACAGTAAGGGAAGGTGTAACTGTAGAACTCTTATGCAGTATCAATGTAGCAGCCCTGCGGTGCTGAAACTCTGTCACATGACTGTCTCTCTCGCTCTCGAAGCTCCCAGGCCAGCGCTGTGCTCTCTGCATTCAACAGTCTCTTTATTTAAACACAAAGTGCTGTGACACGCTGCTCTCCATCAGCTTCCACTGCTTCCTTTTACCTCTACCTGCATTTGTATTTGGGCACATTCTGGTGTTTGCGGTCACTTCTCAAGTACTATTGGTGAAAAAGAATATTACCTCACGTAATTGATGGTTTTTGAGCAAGCTCCGAGAGTACATTTGCGACAGAGTAGAGAAGGTCCTGACAAACCTGAGCTCCATCCGTGTTTAGACCGTATTGGACTCTACGTTTTCCCAGGTTAACACTGAATGTTATTAAAGCAAGTTGACCGCAGGGTCAGCACGAGAGCGGCCCATGAAAACAAACAATTAATTTGGCATGGAGGTGTAATGGGATGATCTCCCGGCAGGGCCGGATCCATTGTTTGGCTGGAATTAACCGTGGCAGGTCATGTGTCACTGGGTGCTGACCTCGGTCCATTCACTAGCCCACACTTGCATTAGCCATGGCCCGGCAAGGGGTCAAACACAGTTACAAGCCAGCCAAACACCCCTCCCAACACACATGTACACAAAACACACACTGCCTTCCATTTCCTGGCCACTTCTGACCACGGAAGTTCTTGCCAAACAAAGGCATACCGTTACCAGGAAGGGATATGTATTGCTGTGATGACATTTCTGCAAAAAAAGATATTACGTTGCTTCTTGCACATTTCGCGACAATGTTTTATTATGTTAGCTATTGTATGTATTGCGGCAGTTCGGAAATGAAATGTCCAGTGAGTGGCACTAAAATCATGTTCAGATTTATCCGAAAAGACAAATGTGAATCTGACGATGTTTTATTACATTGACTGTTGTATTGCAGCAGTTCGGAAATTATATAATCGGTTAGTGGCACTAAAAGTGCGTTTAGTGTTATGCGAAGCAGATGGATGTGAATCTGGCAGCGTTTTATTGCATTGGTTGTTGTACACATCACAGCAGTTTAGAAATAAAATGTCCAGTGGATGGCACTAAAAGTGTATTCGGTTTTATCTGAAGCAGATGAATGCAAATCTGAAAAAGTTCAACTATGTTGCTTGTTGTAGGTATTGCGTAAGTTTAGAAATTAAACGTCTGCTGAGTGGTGCTAAAAGCACGTTCCGATTTATTTGAAACAGATGTGAATCTGCCAGAATTTTATTACATTGATTATTGTTCGTAAATGAAATGTTCGGTGAGTGGTGCTAAACGTATGTTCAGTTTTATCCAAAGAAGATCTGGAAAAGTTAAATTATGTTGGTTGTTGTACGCATCGTGGGAGTTCGAAAATAAAATATCTTGTGTGTAATGCTAAAAGCACATTCAGATTCATCCGAAACCGACAAACACGATTCTGCCAGCATTTTATTATGTTGGTTCTTGTATTTATCACAACTGTTCAGAAATTAAATGTCCAATGGTGCTAAAATCACCTTCAGATTTATCTGAAACAGATAAAAGTGAATCTGACAATGTTTTATTACGCTAACTGTTGTATTGCAGCAGTTGAGAAATTCAATGTTTGGGAAGTGCAAAAAGGTTGTATCTGAAGCAGATGAACAGATGAGAGTGTTTTATTGCATTGGTTGTCGTACGTATGGCAGTAGTTAGGAAGTGAAATGACCGGTGAGTGGCGCTAAAAGCACATTCAGATTGATCCGAAACAGATTAACATGAATCTTGCAAATGTTAATTATGTTGGTTGCTGTATGTATTGCAACAGTTCGGAAATAAAATGTCCAGAAAGTGGCACTAAAAATGTGTTCAGATTTATCCAAAACAGATGAACATGAATCTAACAACATTTTATTTCATTGATTGTTGTATGTATTGTAACGAATCAGACATTAAATTCTTGGTGATTGCCCCTAAAAGTGTGCTCGGTTTTATCTGAAGCAGATGCATGTTAATCTGGAAACAATTTATTGCTTTGGTTGTATGTATTACCACAGTTCAGAAATTAAATGTATGCTGAGTGATGCTAAAAAGCTAATGCTCTGTCATGTTTGAAAATCACTTACACTAAATCGATAGTGTTAACAAAAGCTGGTAATGTTAACCTGATAATGCTGTACCAGGTGAGCTACTGAGCAAGTTTACTATGTCACAAAAGCCATACATATTGGGCAAGGAACTTAATCAAAATAAGTGTTTATTAATCGATAACCTTGTAATCATGATTTGTGTAAACAGAAATTAAAGTTACTTTTACTGCCTCTAGTGTTCATTTCAACTGGAAACTGCAGTGAATTTTATGTCTAGGTATACGTTTTGCAAAAAAGAAAATTCCAATAAGCATACTGTAGGTTGCCATCTCTTCCTGCGAAATTGACGATGCCAATATGTCCATGACACCTTTAAGTGAATCATCACTTCTGAAGGTACATTTATTCAAGTCAAAGTCAAATAGCGTTCAGAGAAGAGCAGCGTTCGCTCTGACATATCTGCCACGGGCCACCCATCATGTTGGCTTTATGTTGTCCGTATGTTATGTTGCTGTTATTTTGCCATCTCCCTCAGGCATGGCTCAAAGTTGCTGACTTCATTTACCTTCAGTCACCTGAGGCGCAAATTGCTCCGGCGCATGTGGGGGATAGTCAGAGGTAGTTAACGCTAGTAGACCTGACAGATGCGCAGTGCAACTGCGGTATATCGAAAAACATCTGATCCTGTAGCCTCAGGCCACAGATACCACAGAAATGTGTTGTGTGGATGACGGACAGTTATGCAAAATGATATTCGTGCTGCTAATCCTACTTAGCATACATCTGTGATGTGACTGCGAGTGTTTGTTATCTACAGCGTTTCACACGTATATCATCCATATTTAAACACAAGCAAACAACAGCTGGAAGTTGACGGTACATGTTCTCCGTTGTGACGGGCAGAATTCAGGAGACAGGGCTCCGTTAATTGATTGGGTGTTGAGTGGGCGGAAAAGGCCGGGCTGAAGCCCCAAAGCGCAGCGCCTGAATTAAAACTTCAATCCCCCATGTAAGACTCAATTTCATCCGTGACCCGACATTATACAAATGAGCAGGGAACTGATAGGTGCCTTCTCCGTAGATGGAGTCCCTGAGCTGTAGGCCTGCGATGGGGGAAGGGGATTGACCCTGTTGTTCATCTCGTCTCTTTCACGTGAGAACAGCAGAGAGTTTTAAAGGATCCCTTGAAACACTTTCATTTTGTATGGCATCAATAAGATGGCAGGAGTTAAATTATCTCTCCCACAGAAGGTTTGATGGAAAGAACCTTGCAGGAACAACCAGAGAACAAGTTTATTTCTCAGATAGCTTAGGAGACTTTGTTCTTAAGCTTGGACTATTTTCACTCTTGATCCAACCCTGAATGTGATTCATACACTCTCAGAAATAAAGGTACAAAAGCTGTCACTGGGCCAATACTCTTTCCAAATATACTAGGTACTAATATGTACCTTAAAGGTACTAATATGCTATTTGTAGGGGTACATATGGTACAAAGGTGTACCTTTTAAAAAGGTCCTGCCCCAGCGACAGCTTTTGTAGTTTATTATTTGATTCCATACCATGGCACAATTGTGTTATTAAAGTGAATATTACTGGCAGATGTTTACTACTGTTACTAACAACTCATGTGGAGAAGATGCCAGCTTACATGTTTTTTCTTTCTTTTTGGATTCATTAGAACATGCACAGAAATCATTGCATCTGTCTGCCAGAAGAATGAATTGCTTCAACTTTAACATGATTACAGCAAAGGGAAATGCATGATATCATAATTATATGTCATTAATAATGGTTCATTTCCACAATTTACCTTGGATTGCTCTCAAACCGCACTAGAGTTTTGGGAACAGACCCAAACATCGCTAGCATTTTAATTAAATATACTGAACTGGCAGCTATATGTTTTCATGTATAAAACTCCTTTTATAGCGTTTGAGAAATTAAGTGTGATATTCTAAAGACAACACAATTAAATAATTGTAAATTTAGATTTAGGAAAGTTATGTTGTTGTACTAAAATGTGTGTTATATTATGTATATTAATATGTATGTAACATAATATTGTAAATTATGTCAAATTGTAAATTTAAGATTTAAAATAAATAAGAAAACAGTAATATTGTGAAATATTATTACAATTTAAAATGGTTGTTTTCCATGTGAATTTATTGTAAAATGTAATTTATTTCTGTGATCAAAGCTGAATTTTCAGCATCATTACTCCAGTCTTCAGTGTCACATGATCCTTCAGAAATCATTCTAATATGCTGATTTGCTGCTCGAGAAATGTTTCTGATTATTATCAATAATGAAAACAGTTTTGCTGCCTCATGTTAACAAGAGTTAATGTACTCTGAACTAACATGAACATTTTAATTAACTTAGGTTGTAAATGCTAAAATATACTGTTAAATGTTAGTTCATGTTAGTTAATGCATTAACTAATTTTAGCAAATGAAACCTTGTTTTTTAATAATAATAATAACAATAATTTTCACACACACACACACACACACACACATTTCAGATATATATGCATAGTTATTTATATATAGTTACAGTTCGTTAGTAAAACTGAAAGCAAGAGCAAAAACATGAGCGAAACACTGAATCCCACTAACTGACTGAAGAATAACTGATCATATGATCACTTTCTTGATTGCAGGACAAACAAACAAACACACACATCATCCCGCAGCAGTGGCCCCAGTACCATTTGAACGGCACGGAGGAGCCGCTATGAACTGATTCAGTGGCGTAATGACTGGGCATATTCTTACGGCCACCGTGGGGTAGGACGACATGAACAGTGCAGACTTCATAAGAGCCCACACAAGATGACTGTCTGCTCTTAACTGAGGAATTGTTCATTCTATGAAAACTCTCACAGCAGCAAACTGTAATATCACTGCCAGCCGAGATTTGATTTGTTGTTTGGAAACACTAATGCTTTTGCCTTTGACAGAAATGAATGTCTCTTTCAGGTTCTGGTGCTCGACACAGACAGTTGTTCATAAAATTTCAAATAAAAAACTTGCAGAAGTGAAGCCTGTGTTGGTAGGTCAAGGTATCGTTCTCTCAGTATTGGCATTGTGTCATCCTCCCTGGAGACGGTTAAATCGGTCGCTTAGAGAGAGTCATGTCACAGGAATCTTTGTAGTCGCTAGATGATATCTGGGCTGCA
This sequence comes from Aspiorhynchus laticeps, assembly GCA_023376895.1. NCBI lineage: Eukaryota > Metazoa > Chordata > Actinopteri > Cypriniformes > Cyprinidae > Aspiorhynchus > Aspiorhynchus laticeps. Next base: position 57,030,864 of record CM041793.1, on the reverse strand, counting down.
GAGAACTACTTGCCTTCTGGCGTGGCCATACAAACTGTATGAATGGAGGATGTCTGGACTCTGATCCAGTAATTTGAACTCCAAATGGACAACAGCAACAAGTCATCCAGAAACTCTGCTTGTGCCCCTGAAAACTGTGGTGGGCAGTAACTACTAACAAGTAGCCACACTTTAACCAGGGCCGTACATCGATTAACAATTATAACCAGATTAATAAATTAAATGATATGCCAATATCCAATGCAATTGAATTAAACACAATTAATTGCATAGATCAAATTTGCAGAGAAAAACACCCAAATCATCCAATAAAATTCAATAAAACAAACTATATATTCACAATATATTCTATAACATTTTTTTTAAAGATTACGAGATTAAATAATTGGTTTTTACACTGTCACTGCATTAAAACAAATTATTTAGTAAATTGTTTAATTTTTAGTAAAATAACACAATTAATTGCATCAAAATGTGAACGGAAAAGCACCCAAATGATTTAGTGACATTAAATATTTTACAAGATTAAATAATTGGTTTCACACTGTCACTCTATTAAAACAATTATAGTTTAATTTTTATTTAATAAAATATATTTACATTTTTACTTAAGTTGATAGAATATGTAAGATTAAAATGTATTATAATTACAACCAATTGTTAAATATATATATATATATATATATATATATATATATATATATATATATATATATATATATATATATGTGTGTGTGTGTGTGTGTGTGTGTGTGTTTGATTTTTTATATGCATAATGAAAAAATAAAACAGTAATTTTCTCATATTTTAAAGTATTTCAACAATGCATTTAGCATTTTTATTTTATTTTATTTATTTTATTTAAAAATGCAACTAACTCTGAACTAACATGAACATTTTAATTAACTTAGGTTGTAAATGCTAAAATATACTGTTAAATGTTAGTTCATGTTAGTTAATGCATTAACTAATTTTAGCAAATGAAACCTTGTTTTTTAATAATAATAATAATAACAATAATTTTCACACACACACACACACACACACACACACACACACATTTCAGATATATATGCATAGTTATTTATATATAGTTACAGTTCGTTAGTAAAACTGAAAGCAAAAGCAAAAACATGAGCGAAACACTGAATCCCACTAACTGACTGAAGAATAACTGATCATATGATCACTTTCTTGATTGCAGGACAAACAAACAAACACACACATCATCCCGCAGCAGTGGCCCCAGTACCATTTGAACGGCACGGAGGAGCCGCTATGAACTGATTCAGTGGCGTAATGACTGGGCATATTCTTAACCAGCATTTTTACTGTAAAATTGTACACTGAGAATATTCATTAGTAGTAATGAGAATAATCAATAAAAACATAACTGATAAGTACTACAATACCAAATACATTACTTTAATGAGAATTTGCTTTATTGTCATTTTATTTATGCATTTTTTCCCTTTTTTTGAGGTGATTTTGTACCTTTGAGTGACTTGGACTTTTTGGCATTTCGCACCGTAAACACTAAATTTTTAAGACACTGAGTCAGTTGATGTGTCTAATTCAGAAATTCAGAAAGAATAAGAAAGAAAGAAAGAAAGAAAGGAGATGTTTATCTTCTACGATCAGTTAAACAGGCTGACCAGCCATCTTAAACTGACTTGACCTGCATTAGAAATTCACAAATGGTCTTTAAAAAAACAAAAACAAACAAACAAGCTATCATGTTTCAGATTGTACAGACCTAAAACTGTTTGCAAGTAAACTATAATAAAATTATTAAATATATATCTACTTTATATTTTGAGCACCTTGAGGAAGGTCATATCAGCCAGGACTGGGTTTGCTCGATATTTCTGTTTGATTTCCCAGTTGGAGTCAAAGCTCTTAAATGTAGAGAAAAAAAAGAAAAGAAAAAAAGCCAAGAGCCAAGTTTACACATTTTGGAAACATAAGGATTGACTTCAGTGTGATCAAGCCAAGCTCTCAAAGAGAGTCATGGGAGTGATTCAGCAAACATATGGCCACACAACCATATCCAGCATCTGTAATTCTCATCCCATTCAATCCAAGAATCACATGGGATTATATTCTTGGAACAACAATAAATATACTGGAAAAAGTTGTTTATTTTTGGTCGTGTAACAGGCACCCCCTTTAATTTGATCACTGACTTGGTGCCAAAAACAACAGCAGGTGTAATGTTATGGTAAGTCATAAAATGTATCATCCATAACAATGGCTTCTGTAGTCTGAAAGTACACTAGACCTTGGGAAGACAGTGAATGTGTTCAAATTAATGAAGCTGTAAAGAAATAAATGCACTTTATCTAGAAATGACTACCTAAAGAGTCAGCTTACCTTGACATTTTTTATTTGGCTAGTTAGCATGGCGAGATAGCAGTTAGCCTGGATACAAAAAGGCTCTTTCTCCAAAATTCAAAGTTAGAAGTGTATTCTGACAAAATAGCATATTTTGCAAGCAACATATAAATCACGAGTCATGTGTCAGCCAAGCAACTGCCACTGAAATCAATTTGAATCCCTAACACATAGCATTAGCATCAGTTTCCTTGATGTGCAACCTGGGTATTGGTACTTTTAAACAGAAATTAAAATTCTGTCATCAATCAATCATTCTTTTCATTTTGTCCACGTTTTAAGACATTTTTTATATTCGGCAGAACACAAAATAAGATATTTTTAATTATGGGGTCCAAAACCTAGGAAAGATAAAGAAACTTAAAAAGATAGCATGAAATTAATTCATGTAATTTATTTACTTGAAGAGAGAAATTTAAGCCTTTATTTACTTTCAAATTAAACCAAAACACAGATCTACACACTTCAAATATGGCGACACAAAGCTTAACCTTAACTGTCACCGTCCCGTATATGGGATGCCTAAATTTACTTCACTATATTACAATTAAATCCTAATGTAATCATGACAAACTATATATCATTGGAAAGGTCTAAGTCTCCTAAATAGATATTTTACCATGTTTTGTTGTTACAAATTATGTAGGAACAGTAATAGATTCATTTATGACAAGAGTGCACCAAGAGTCTATGATAAATCTACATCATAACAGGAGTTCTGACCTTTGTCAAAAAAAGTCTTTATTTCCTTGCCTTTTTCCCTATCACATGTTTTAGCAATCATCATAAGTTATAAACCATTTGAAAGCTTAAAATCTCAAAATTCATCCTATGAAAACTATTTTGAAATCGGACATTGCTTTACCATAGAAATTCAAAATGTTTTAGCGGTCTCCTCCCCCTTAGCGGGGGTGTCATATTACAAAATGTATTATGGTATTTATTACTTATGTACACATGTGGCTTTAATTTTATAGCAATTTTAGATGTTTTACTATTTTTTTAAATATTTATTTTATATAAAATAAAATACAAATAGTATAATACATTTTTTACAGTAAATTTAAACTTCTATAACTTTTTAATACTTTAATTTTATTAAATGATTTCACTTCTGTAATAATCTGCTAATTATCTTCTTTAAAAAGAGACCAATCTTAGGTCTGTATTCAAAGTGTTCATGAATTATAATAATTAAAGTTTGCATAGTGCACTTTTTCGTGAATTTTCAAAAATGGGGATGACAGTTAAGGGGTTAAACAACAACTAATGTAAAATCTCAGTTCAGAATTGCATAAGGATGAATAAATAAAGACAGCATTTTTATTTTTGGGCAAACAAAAACCATGAGTGAGAAGACAAACATGACATATCTTCATGTTTTAAGCCTTGCATGCACTGACTTGAGCACCATGATGGTCAAACTGGGTCGGCTTGACCCCAAACAGAACTTTTAGGTCCATTAGAGAAGAATGTGGCTATGAGTTCCTGTGATATAAACCATGCAGGGAACAACGCTCACCATCCTTGCCTGTCATTCACCCACGCCATCCTTGTGCTCCCATTCATGGAATCTCTCTAATGAGAGTGGAAATGTCAGCTATGATACACTCGGAGAGAAGAAGAGAAACAGGGCATTGTACAAAGAGCTTTTATGCGGCCTGCCTTGTGTTTCCTCCACACTTGTATTCTAGATGCTTTGTGACTTGATTAGTGGATCCTCTCACACATTCTCAGATGTGAAAAAGAGCACAATTTGCTTGGGGATTATTTTTAGTAAAGCCCAGTCAACATGCATTGTTTGTTGTGTGGCGGAGTGGTGTGTTGCCCTGAAATGCGACGGGGACTGGGCTGGGTATTGGAAAAGTGTCAAACTATTTAGGAAAACAGACAAGCATGTGCCAAAACCTGTTTGTAAAACCTGAAGGTCTATACTCCATGTACTACGGTATAGTCATTCTACCCTAATGTACTTCAAAGAAAAGCATGGTATGAAAGAAGATGATATTGTCATCATACATTTCCAAAATACTACAAGTACCATGGCTTGTTAGGCATCCTAACAAGCTAAAGACTGCAGCATCTAGCATTAATCATTAGTGCGCCTCTTGAAGCCAGAGGAGTGAAGTTTTACCTGCTCAGCTACTAGCTTCCTTAAACTTACTCCCCTAAACCGCACTACCTTCCGGGTCACGGCACCAACGTCACTGGTCCTACTTGCACAACTGAGAGTGGGATTTTTTTAACCAGTGTCAACCTGTAGGAGAGGCAGATGCACTAACAAGGATGCAGCCTATGGCATCAGTCGATAATGCACCACTTGAGAGAAGGGGAATGAAGTTTACCTGCACAGCTCTTAGTAGCTTGTCTCCTTCATGCACACTCCCCTAAACTCATCGCTCCAAGAGGAATTCAAACCAGCGTCAAATAACTCTAGAGGCAGGTGTGTTAAAATGGATGCTAAATATTGCAGCCTCTAACATCAATAATGCACCTCTTGAGGTTAGGGGAGTGAGGTTTACCTGCACAACTTTTACTAGCTGACCTCTATTACACTCCCTTAAAACTCCATCTGGGTCACGGCACCAATCTAACAGGTCCTACTTGCACTGCTCAGAGAAGGATTCGAAAGATTGCAGCCAGTCAATAATATGCCATTTGTTGCTAGGGTTCCTTTTGAGGGCAGAAGAGTGAGGTTTACCTGTACAGCTCGTACTAGTTGGAATTAATTACATTCACCCCTAAACCCCACTACCAACCGGGTCACAGCACCAATGTAACTGGTTCTACTCATATCACTCTGAGAGGGATTCGAACCAGCGTCAACCACTATGGAAGGTGGGCGCACTAACAAGGGCACTAGAGATTGCACCCTCTAGTGTAGTGCACCTCTTAAGGGCAGGGGAGCGAGGTTTAAATGCACAGCTCTTACCAGGTAGCTTCCATTACCAACACCCATAAAACCAACCTAGTCTCATGGCATATATGTACCTGGGTGCACTTTTTAGCGAGACACGAAATACGTACCAATAACTACATATTACTGCAGTTTCACTTTCCAAAAGAAACAAACACTAGAGGCAGTAAAGCTCCGACACCTTTTACTCCTTTTCACACAAATTTACAGAGTTTTGATTAATAAAGCGTATTTTTCGCACAATTACTTTAAGAATATCATGTTACGACTTCAAAACAACATTAATATGCTGGGAGATTTGAAAACTGATGCTTTCGAATGTTAGCATCGCACATATCCAGCGTCATATCTATGGGTTTTCATAGACGGTAGGTTTGTTCGGTAGCTCACGGAGTACGGAGACCTACTTAGGAGGCGAGGAGCTCCGGGTTCGAATCCCGTGTAACCACGGTTCGACGAAACAGTTCAAATCTGCATATAAGGAAGTTGAAATGGCACGGTTGCATCAACAAATACGTTTTTATACCAGTTATGCATTTGTTAACACTATCGGGTAGGTTTAGGGTTGGGTTTAGTGTAGGGCATATTTCCAACACTATAGAGCATTAACTTTTAGGGACAGACCCCGGATATTTGAATTCTGAACCGCCGCAGTACGTACCTGAAACAACGCAATAAAAACACAGCAATACGTACCTATATCAACATAATAAAAACGTGCCAGGGTTCACGTATTTAACCTGTGTTTTAGCGCCACTCAGTGGACATTTCTCTTTGAAACTGCGGCGAAACGTGCAGTAAAGTACGTAAAACGGTGTCACGCAGAAAGTGCACAGAGGTACATATTTTTATGAGACCAGGTTGCATAAAACTCACTACCATCTGGGTCACAGCACCAGTGTGACTGGTCAGACTTGCTCAGAGTGATATTCAAACCAGAGCACTCCACTGATGAGAGTAACAAAGATGCACCCTCTATTGTTTGTCGCTAGTGCCCCTTACTCTTACTAACTGGCCTTGGTTACACTCAGCCCCCTAAAGCTCACTACTATTCAGATCACGGCACCAGTTTAACTGGTCCTACTTGTACTGCTCTGAGTGGGATTCAAACCAGTGTCAACTGGTATGGCCAGCAAGATTTTTTCACTGGCAACCAAGGGATGGTTCACCATTTCTTCTTCGGTCGTACCTGCTCTTACTCACATTATCAACACCTCGCTTAACACTGGTACATTTCCCACAGCATTTAAGCAGGCTCGGGTAAGCCCACTGCTTAAAAAACCTGCTCTAAATACAGCACTTTTAGAAAACTACAGACCGGTATCCCTTCTTCCATTCATTGCAAAGTCACTTGAGCGAGTTGTGTTCAACCAACTCTCTCTGTTTCTTGCACAGAACAACATTCTGGACAACAACCAATCTGGCTTCAGAAGTGGACACTCAACTGAGACTGCCCTACTCTCGGTTACAGAGGCCCTGAGACTGGCAAGAGCAGCTTCCAAATCCTCTGTACTCATCTTGCTGGATCTGTCTGCTGCCTTTGACACAGTTAACCACCAGATCCTCATGTCCATCCTCAGAAAGATGGGCATCTCAGGAACCGCCCTCCTGTGGTTCGAGTCTTACCTCTCAGATAGGTCCTTCAGGGTGTCTTGGAGGGGTGAGGTTTCAAAGTCACAACTTCTTGCTACTGGAGTTCCTCAAGGCTCAGTGCTTGGACCACTTCTCTTCTCCATCTACATGTCGTCATTAGGATTGGTTATTCAGAAGCATGGCTTTTCCTACCACTGCTATGCTGATGACACTCAACTCTACTTCTCATTCCAACCAGATGATCCGACGGTAACTGATCGCATTGCAGCCTGTCTGAGTGACATTTCTAGCTGGATGATGGACCATCACCTTCAGCTCAATCTTGCTAAGACAGAACTGCTCGTGTTCTCTGCCAACCCATCACTTCACCACAACTTCTCTATACAGCTGGGTTCATCAACCATAACTCCTTCCAGGACTGCCAGGAACCTTGGAGTTGTGATCGATGATCAGTTAAGCTTCACAGACCATATTGCTACAACGGCCCGGTCCTGCAGATTTGCCTTATACAACATTAGGAAGATTAGGCCCTTCCTGCAAGAGCAAGCTGCACAACTCCTTGTCCAAGCTCTTGTTCTCTCCAGACTGGACTATTGTAATGCTCTCTTGGCGGGCCTTCCCGCATGTACTATCAAGCCTCTGCAACTGATCCAGAATGCAGCAGCCAGAGTGGTCTTTAATGAGCCAAAAAAAGCTCACGTTACCCCTCTCTTCATCAGGTTACACTGGCTACCAATAGCCGCTCGCATCAAATTCAAGGTACTGATGTTTGCCTACAAGACCACAACTGCCACTGCACCAATATACCTAAACTCGCTGGTTCAAACTTATGTGCCCTCCAGAAGCTTGCGTTCTGCAAGTGAACGACGTCTTGTGGTGCCATCCCAAAGAGGTACCAAATCACTCTCACGGACCTTTTCCTGGACTGTGCCCAGCTGGTGGAATGACCTCCCGATCTCAATTCGAACAGCTGAGTCTTTAGCCATTTTCAAAAAACATCTAAAGACACATCTTTTTCGCCAGCACCTGACTAACTAATACTAACTTACCTATTCTATTTAAAAAAAAAATAAAAAAATAAAAAATTCCTAGCTACGTGTACTGTGCTAGACTAACTGAGACTTGTCATGACACTTGTATACTGTTGCTCTCTCGATGGTCTGATTGCTTCTATTGTTCTCCTCATTTGTACGTCGCTTTGGATAAAAGCGTCTGCTAAATGATTAAATGTAAATGTAAATGTAATGTTCACAGTTTTTGGATTTCATTTTTGGATGAACTTTCCCTTTAACCTTATACTGCTACAGAAAATGCTTAAGCCTTAAAGCTACGTAAATGGATTGGCTGTACACATGGGTTACATAGTTAATTAAGAAACCTCAACTCTAAATCCGTTAAGTATGATAAAATTACTCCCTCTAGAGACTCGGGAAATAAAACTATAAAATAACAAACCACTAAATCCAGTGTAAAAATGACCAAAATGGCAGACCTGTCAAAATGAAATCTCACGAGTAGTATTAAATAAATTAACCTTCTCGTGACGGCCATGATGCACACTGCTCGAGTCCATGTGAAGCTCACTGTTCGGGGCTCATTGTTTGAGAGCGATGAGTGAATGCTGGTAATGGAATCTGCTTCCAGTGATTTCTCAACTACAAAGAAGGAGAGGTGATCTTAGGTGTGACACTGGACATGATCAATCACACACAGACAGTTCCCTCAGGACAGAATAGAAAGGTCCATACACCTGTCTCAGTCATCAAGATACGGTAACACATTCTGTGTGAGCATAGGACAGATTTTACACCCAACTTCTATTCCTCATCACGATAGAAGAATACAAGACTTAACTATATGCAGGGGCGCCGCTACGGATTCTGGGCCCCCTGGACAGCATATTCACTCGGGGGGGGGGTTATATATTATAGAAATCGCGATTGCGTTCCCGAGCCAGTCTTTTTTTCCCCTTCTCCCAAATCAGATTATACTGTTTCAGCTATTAAAATCGTTCAGTTTTGTATGTAATGGCAAAGTGATAATATTTCGTTTTGGTTTTTTATAAAGTTAATTTAGAAAAACATTTTTTTTGTTAGTTAAATAAGTTTTTTCTTTCTTAAAGTAACGACCAAGCGGCCAGCGGCAGACAGTGAGCTGATCATAGCCATGTTTGATCAATTTAGCCTTCTCAAATCATCACGACTTGCCTAAAATAAAATCTATAGATATACTAAAACAGTTCAAGCATATAACAATGTTTTAACGTTAAACCTAGATAAATGTGCGCTGAATCCTAGTTTGTGCGGAGAGTGACATGGAGGCACCAGTGCAATCAATTGCATTTTTTTCAATTGAAACAACTTGCAGTAATTTTTGCTCATAAAAGTAAGAGTAATACATCATTCGGAACTGTAAAGGGTCTACTTTACAAAGCTTTTTATAAAATATCATTCTTCCCACTTTCTCAGTTGGTCGCACCAGCACATCATTTGGTAGCAAATTCTTTTTTTTTTTTTATACAACATTTGATTAATCAATGCATGCTGATGAACTTTTATAATAGTTTATAGTTATATGGTAACAAAAGTGTTCAACACTCAACCCCTTATTTTTCGTCAGTATTATTTGTGATTTATATTTTGTGACAGGAATTCCTCTTTTTGCTTTCACTTAAAAGATCTTGGTGTCACGCTTTACAAGAAAAGATAATGGTCTGTTTTGCTTATATCTATACACCTTTCACTTTTTAAGACTAAAACAAAAGATGGATTCATTGTTATTCTTAATTAAAAAGCACAACAACAATAAAACAGTACATTACAATGACAAACTAGCTTACATAACATTTATTAACAAAAACGAATAAAACGAGCATGACACATCACATGCTGTATTATACCGACTAATACATAACAGAATGTTTAGCAAACACTGAGGAATCAAATAATAATAATATAAAAAAAATAAGGAAAGCCTCCATAGTGTAACGTGAGGTAAACAGCAAAGATAACAAGCTTTTCAAAATGAAAACAAAAAGTCAAACTAAACTGTCTGTTGCTGACAGGACTTGCATGTTTTCTCTACAAGAATACCAACATGTTCACCTTCTCTGTTTTAAGAAGCGGTCTTTTACTTTAGTTTGAAAACCAAATCCTCCATTGAGCTCCGTCCGCTGCATGCACCTTCGCGCTCGTGCTGACGTTCCCATTCTGCATACACACTGCTTCTGCACTGCCTCTGCTCTGCTTACGCGTGCGGTGTGTGACACAAAGTGCGACCACTTCAAATTTTTACTCGCACACTCTCAAAAAAATGGTCGCAGTCTAGAGCCCTGAATATATAAAATTATTTTAGAAAATAAAGAAAACAATGATGTGCCGTCTCGTCTTGAACAGGAGCACTTTGAACAAAAATGAACCGAAAGTCAGTGAATACATGACTCACAGACATGATAAATATATCTATAGAAAGCTTTAAATTACTACTTAACGAAATAAATCAAATCGAAAACAAAAACTCTTTCATTATAATCCGTGAAGATGCACTTCTCTCTAAAGGCGCGTCTAATGAGGAGATGGGAGTCAGGATCATCATCTGATTCTTCATCTTTGCTACACTGACACAGAAAACACTAGTTTATTAGTAAATAATTCAAATATCTCCTTACTATTTCCCCCTGACACACTCATGGTAATTACTTTTGCTGGGGCTTTATGGCAAGCTTTATTGCGTGTATTTGAACGCAGAACTCTTCAGCTGCCTGAGGCTCTCTGCTGCTGCGGGACTCTAAACACCGTCGAGCCGCTCTTGACAACCGCAGCAGCACGGTCTCGTGTTGTTTCCACCAGCGCGGCAATTTTTTTTCATCACTAATTGATGGATGTCTAAAATATAAACATAAGGAGAAGCCTAAAAGTCTGAATTATGACGTGAAAATTGGCCCGATCGAAGCCCGGTTGGGGTCGGGCTGAAATGCAGGGCTCTAGCGTTCTCCTCGGTAGAAATCACGTTTCTCCCTCGGGGGGCCCCCTCCCATCGTGGGCCCTTAGAATCGTCCTAACTTTTCCCCCCCTTACGGCGCCCCTGTCTATATGCAACATAGAATGTTAAAGGAATGTTCTGGGATGAAAACAAAACAAAATAAAATATAATAATAATTTACCATATACCATTTAAAACAACCATTTTCTATTTGAATACATTGTAAAATGTAATTTATTCTTGTGATCGAAGCTGAATTTTCATCATCATTACGCTAATCTTCAGTGTCATGATCCTTCAGAAATCATTCTAATATGCTGATTTCTGCTCAAGAAACATTTCTTATTGTTATCAATGTTGAAAACAGTTAATCTGCATCATAGTTTTGTTGAAACGATTACACATTTGAAATAGAAATCTTTTCTAAATGTGTTTACTGTCACTTTTGATAAATTTAATGTACCCTTTAAAAATAAATCTTACTGACTCCCAACATTTGAATGGTAGTGTATGCATTTACATGTTTATATATTGTATAGTACATAGCTTATTAAAATATCTATTTGTATAGAGAATAATAGTATGTGAATAGAAGCAATCAGTCCAGCATATCAGGACAGATCTCACAAGAAGCATATTTTTGTATGTGGTATGTCTGTTGTGATGTTATTATGATTGTGGTTAGGCTAGTTTAAGCCTCAGATGACACGCCTACAATTCATTCTCTGACTGTGAAAAATCATTGCGTGATCATTTTCTTGATCTAGATCGCTAATATGATTGACTGATTGCCTTTACGCAACTTTGAGTGATGTCTGCAAAATAATACGTGTTTACAACTTTGGATGGAGAGTGGAGTTAGGCTATATAAGAAGCGTATATGCTTTTATATAGCTTGTTTTATATATATATATATATATATATATATATATATATATATATATATATATATATATATATAACATACATACATATATACACACTCATCTTCTTTTGTTGTTTTTTCTGGAGGTGAAAAGGTGTTCTGTTTTGGAAGTGAGACCCAGTCTGAGTCTGAGTAAGTGGCTGGATTCTCAACACAATCAGTCCCACGATAATGTTTCATGTTCACCCGGTTCACCTGTGCTGCCGGATAAGCGTGGAAACAGGCCAGGTTGAGCGAGCGAGAGAGAGAGAGAGAGAGAGAGAGAGAGAGAGAGGACACATGGGGGAGAGGAGGGGAAGTTCACCTGTTCTCTCACCTATCGCATTTGACTTCATCTGCAGCCCACTCGCGGCCTCCCGCTGTTCAGTATAACATGCTATTATCACTTTTAGTGCTACTCGTGCTATTCCTAGAGTATATAGTATTCATACTACACACAGTATGGACATTTTCTGTTTACCAAAATTTATCAAAATGGGCAGATTGGAACAATCAGAACACGATATCCCATAATCCCATATGCAGTGCAGTATGTTCAAGTGTAACAAACAAACCAAAGCATCTCTTTTAAAAAAAAAAATTCAATTAAATTTGTTTACAAAATTGTATTTAACTGATTCACATGCTAACTCACATACTTTTTACAAATCAGCAAGCGGCATACAGTATGTACTGTATAGTATAGTATACTAGTACAAGAGTAACAGCACATTTTCATTTACTAACAAATAAATCCTGGTAGATCAAATTTGGTATACATGTATTTTTGGTATAAACATATTATTGGTGTATATATGGTTTTATAGGACACTTTAAATGGTAAAATAACTGTAGTATCTTTGTTTCTGAAGGTGCATTCCCCTTGCAGAGTAAAGATATCTGGGACATAGTTTCAGAAGTTTTTACATAACCTCTGCTCAAATCTCAAGACTGGATCACCAAATCTGCATTTATGTGATGAAAAATACTGTAAATATATTTATATTTTAATAAATTTAAAAATGTAATTTATTCCATAATTTTGTGCGGTAATTTAAAAAATGTAATTTAAGTTTAATTTTCAGCAGCCATTGCTCAACACCTGACACACACAAACCTCAAGAACAGCAACAATCAACAAATCTAAGAAGAAGAGCTCTCAACATCACACCACAACAAATAACTATAAATAATGACAAAATAACATCAATAGTTTACCAAAAGTCAAACAGCGAAACCATAATCCTATAACAGTAACCACATAATTTATTCACGCTGCAATGCATGCTGGAAACTTCAATTTAAAATTCTTTGTTCAGATAGCTGTGTTTGACTAGCATGGGTTTTTCATGCACTTTCAAGTAATTCACATTTCCTAGTATGTGTATTTTTTTTACAGTATATTCTATTTCAACACTTTTCTCTTTTGGAATCTCACTGAACCCTGGCCTAAACCTGTCTGTCTGATAAACATTACAGCAGGACTGACCAAGCCACCTGAAAACCTGCACAGGGTGTTTTGGAAAGCTCTAGGCCTCTCATGCCTGTTGTTACCTGTTTCGGATAAACAAACCCCATGGCAGGCTGAGCAGGAGTTTGCCGCTGCGCACCACGCTCGCACACTAAGCAAACTATCACCAGGTGTGCACGCATAGAGCCGATCTTCCGTCAGCGTCCTGTCATGCAGAAGATGTTTATCCAATTTGTCAAGATAATCTTTCCTCAAACAAGGCCTGGGCCGAGGCCTCCCAGCACACACACACACACACACACACACACTGCGAGACTGAAATGCAAGCCGTCTCCTTCAACTTCACTTCAGAACTAAAAATAATAATATGTTTCTTAACGGAATTATCCGGCATTCCTCTTCACTTTGCCCACTTTCTCCACCACATTTTGGATACGTTTCATCCGTCCTCAGATAGATCATCTGGCATTTTACACAAATTTAGACTCTTAATGGAGTTGCGATCTGTTTATTTTTTCCCCTCTGGATTACCGCTTTATTAATGTCAGTTCTACTAAAATCTAAAAAGGCATTCAAATTAGCATGAATAACACACGAGTCGCACACGCTGACACACACTTAAATGACAGCGTAAGCAAACAATCCTCAAGCTAATGATTTTATAATGGATCTTTTCATTTGCCATGGTGTGGATTATTTTAAATGGATTTCAGCGGAATATTTACATGATTCGTGATTCACAAACTTTATATTTAGCGAGGGGTTTATTTTTCCACGGCTATCATCTTAAATAATAAGTGTACACGCCTCTTAAATGATGTACGCTATAATTACACAGCTGTGGCACATATGTGCTTTAACTTTGTGACAAGATCTATGAACTTCATGTGGAATATTTTAAAACTTGACAGAAGAAAAAATAACTCGGAAGTGAAGTGATCCAAGGGACTTGTAATTCTGTAGTTTGTTATGTTGTGCACTTGAGCAGAGCAGTGGGAAATTTTTTATAAAAAAATCCAAAATTATTGATAATTTAAGGCACCATGGCATGCAAACAGCCTGAAAACAATGTGAAAAATAGTCCTTTAAGCTATGAGGTAAAAAAAAAAAAAATCAATGAACATGATCAGTGTGTTGACAAGATAAGAATCCAATGAGTCAATACAGAATTCCAGCTAATGGATAAATCACTGGAACCAAAGTGACCAAACGAACAAACCATCACTAGAAGTTAGTTATATTAACAATATAACTATGAAATTTCAATTAAGCTTATTTTGGCACTTTTAATTTAAGCTTTTTTAAACTTAATTTAGTTTGTTTACGTAACATTAATTTAATATAATATTCAAAATAAAAAATCACACTGAAAATTATGATGATGATGAAAGAAAGAAAGAAAGAAAGAATAGTAATTTCAACTTTTTATCTCACAATTTAAGACTTTTTTCTCGCAATTCTGACTTTTTTTCTTAGAATTTAGTGAAATATTTAGTTCTATTTTTTTAATGGGACTTTTTATCTTACAATTCAGATATTTGTCTTACAATTCTATTTTTATCTGAAATTCAATCTTTTTTCTCACAATTCAGAATTGCAAGATATAAACGTCAGAATTGCTAAATGTTTTTTCTCACAATTGCAAGATATAATCTCACAATTCTGAGAAGAAAAGAAGAAACTGTGAGATAAACATGCAATTGCGAGAAAAAAAGTCAGAATTATGAGACAAAAGTCATTTTTTTTCATAGCGGCAACAAAAAATACTGAATTGTGAGATGTAAACTGTGAATTGCGAGAAAATAAGCACTAATTCTGAGATAATCTCACAATTCTAAAAAAAGGCAGAAAAGTAATTAGCTTATTTATTTATTTTTAATATATATATATATATATATATTCCCCATCCCATGGTTGAACAACATGAGTGACACTGATGTTTAGATTTAAGGGTGGAACTTCATGCTTACTTTTTTCGTACGTTTCCAATTTTCAATTTCAAAGTTTTAAATTCATTCAAAATCACCCCCTCATACAATTGTTACATTTTCTCAAGAGATCAGGCAGATTTGTACATTTTTTTCAGGGAAATCAACCAACAAATAGCTTACTAGCAGTTGACTGCATACTGCAGTGTGATAGGGGGAAGTAATGCACTTACAATAGAAGTCTATGGAGCAACACAGTACACAATAATACACATTTAAATGCATAGCCACAAGAATTAAAAACACACAAACTAGACATCACTGTGATATAACCTTGTCTGTGCAAAGTTCTGAAGTAATATTTCAAGTCTACAAGGGAACTTCCACACAATACATGTGAAAAAACCAGAAAGGGGCTGTTTACATAAGGAAATATCCAAGAATTACATTGATGTAAATAAACTAATCCACCACGAAAATAGTCAAATGATAAATGTTTTCCACTCACTAATTCACAAAAAAATATGAGTTTTATATGTATGCTTTTAAACCAATGCATGCCACATAAACTTTCATAGATATTGTCCATGCTAACTGACATTATGCCACAAATGACGTCCCTTTAACTCGTCTTGAACCCGGAACATTCCTTTAAGTAAACCTTCAAATATGAGGTAATGACAAATGCATTAGCTAACAGCATTCTTTTTAATGTGTCTGGGGTCAAAAGGTGCAGGTATCTGCTCCCCCGCAGCAGAAACACAAGTCTGCATGTGTGTTCTCCCCTCACCTGCAGTCTGAGACCACGTCTGTTGAGGCGTGCACACACACACACACACACACACACACACACACACGCACACATGCTCCCATCCCATACACCTGTGGGCGGTGGACATGGTTGACTGGAAAGGTAACGCCCCAGGACTGCTGTGTGGGCACATAGCAAACTTTCTGTGGCTTTCCAGCATGTTGCCGCCCAGAAGAATGCAGCCGAGCTCTTCTAAATTCCTTCTACATCACTTATCGAATGCTTAATTGAGGTCAAAACATGGACAGGGATTTCCTCTGCTGTTCGTTTTATGCTTTATGATGCAGGCAGCTGGATCTGTCCCTCCGCAGACGCACACACACTAACCGTCCCTTATCTTCAGCTGCTGTTTTGTGAGCCATCGGATGTTTTTCCCGGGGTCTTGCGAACACCCTCATGGAGGGCACCGCTGCAGACTGCGGAGCGACTGGTCGAGCCAGTCGACTACATTAGTTTTACCAACAGACCAGGACTAAACAAGAGAACACCCACTAACTCCTAGCCTTTTATCGCAGGCTTTGGCAACCGGGAATGTTTTTGCATATGCAATCGCTTCAATCTAAGAACCACCTTGCTGGATGGAGGTGCGGAAAGCCAAAGTAATGACAAGATGCTACTTGATGCATGTGGGACGATTGCATGAGTGCATGATCATTCTCAGGAATAAAGCTGATGCGTGTCGTTTTTATTGGATATTAAAATACTTTCTTATATTCCAGTTTGATAGGCTTAGTCAATCAAAAATTAGTCTTTCGTAGGCTGAATCCCAAGAGAAAATGTTAGGTAAACACTGTGGCAATGCCGTTTCTTATGCAATAAGAAAACATGCAAATAAACTACAATAGAAATGCAGTTACCAAATAAATTCCTCAATGCGCATCAAAAGGTCACGCGACTTTGCCTCAACAGATCATAGAATTGGATAAATGAACTAACCAGCACACCATAACTGTCTCATACGATTGTGTTCCCAAACATTGGGCATCCAAATGCAAGATAACATGATAACATTTGTTATTGCGTCATTTATTATCAGTGTTGGGGAGTAACTGGTTACAATGGTGTTACATAATTTAACTACAAAATAAATGTTACTGTAATCTATTAGAGTTACTGATAAAAAATGTTTAATTACAGTTACTTATGAAGGTCCCACTTTATATAACTACTATGCACTTACATTTAAATTAATAATTTGATACAATGCACTTATTGTGTACATATATGTTTTTACATTGTACTTATATTAAAAAACAAATACCTGCATGTAATTACATCTGTAATTAATTTCTGCAATTACATTTATAATTAGACTGTTGACACACCTTAGCCGTATCCCACCTCAATAGCAGCAAAAGTGTTTTGCAATACAATATGAACACAAGAAGTACATTGTACTTATTTTTTTAATGAAAGTGGTCAAGGCCACCTAATATTAAGTGAGACTCTTATGAAAATGTTAAAGATTACAGAGGGGGGTTACATCTGAATATTTTCACACACACACACACACACACACACACACACACACACACACACACACACACAGAGAGAGAGAGAGAGAGAGAGAGAGAGAGAGAGAGAGATTTCATTGATTTCTTGCCCAAATTGCATTGACTGCTCTTGCATTGACACCAATTATTCAAGAGTTTAGGACAACAACAAAACAGTATCATAGCTATTAAACTATATCTTGTTATGATCTTAAATCAGTATTGAACCTCAGAACTATCTCGAAGTAAAAAGAGGTGCTAAAGTCTGATTTTGTGGAGGCTGAGCTTTAAAATTGAATTATTATAATCTTAAAGTGACAAAGGATTTTGAGAGTCTGACAGTAATCAGTGTTCGTTCAATCAATCAATCAATCAATCAATCAATTCTGGGATCCCCCCCATGTCATTTTCACATGAAGTGAAGGCCTTAAAATATACTGAGCAGAGACGCTCTGTTAAAGATGACTGATAAGGTGTTGACACATGTAAATCTAACGCTTAAAACCCGTCATGCGAAACACAGACAGTCAGCGTTAAACAAGGGATTTATCTGTAAAAGTTCAGAAGACTGACAGTAGATGTCATGTCGTGTGACAGCTGAGACACTTGTCTGCTGTTTATACTTTTATGTGCAGTTTTAGTCCAAGATTCTTGTCATGTCAAAATAATATATAATAAACAAGAGTAACATTGTGATAATGTTTCATATGCGTTGCTGAAGTCTGTACTGGCTGTTAAAAATCTGAACCTCAGGGCTCCAGTCATGCTGACCTCATTTCCCACAGTCACACAACTAATAACTATCTTGATGTTAATCGCTGTAAGATGGCCATAAGGGATTGGCCTTTCTCCTTGCCTTAATTCTGGTGAAGATCTTATCTGTTTGACAGGCCCTGTCAGATGTACGCGAATGTGTCCTGCTACCTAATTGGCTGGAAATTGGACAGGAGGTATTGGATGTGTTAGGAAGAAACTAAATCCACTGATGAAGGTGCCAGAAACGCAAGACGGTATTAAACAAGAACAGGAAATGTGGGTGTTTCTGAAATCTTGATCTTATCTGTGGGATTTAACATTTAAATTGGTAAGATTGGTAAGAAAACAGTTTTACTGGGAGGAATAATTCTATTACTTAGCCTACAAACTGTACACTTTAACTTGCTAAGTTGTTTTATAAGTAACATATGTTCAAAGTTTTTAAAATTTGGCACTGAAGGGGCACACAAATAAACACGAGATATTCAACTTGAGTTTGATGTTAGCATGTTGCTAAACTAACAACGTGATACTATAAAAAGCACAAAAATGCAATGCACACATTTTGGGCAATATTTTTTTCACAATATCATTTTATATCTCGCAACATGATTTTTTTATCTTTAGATTGTGACTTCACATAACTGACTTTATTTCTCGCAATTGCAACTTTATGTATCATAATTGCCGCTTCTTGTCTTTCAAAGTCCACCCCTTATGGAAATTAACCATGGTTTTACTATGGTAAAAGTGTAACCATGTTTTTATGGCATATTGACTACCATTTGTATAACTACAGTTTTTCTACAAATATCATGGTTAAACTATGGTTAGTGTACCAAAACCATGGTTAATTTGTGATTACCATTGTTTAATCATAGTAACCATATATATTGGTTTTATTTGTAGTAAAACCATGGTTAATTTTCACAATGGACTGACGCAGGTGCCAGAAACAAAAACTTGTTTTAAAGAAGAACAGGAAATAGGCTGTTTATAAAATCTTGATCTTGTCTGTGGTAAAGCTAGTTTCTTGATGCTAGCTGCGTACAACTTTTACGCTTTACCTTTAAGTCGTATTATACATAACATATATGTTAAAAATTTACTCTACAGTGGCACACAAAAAAAGTTGCCTCACAATCAAGTTTAATGTTAGCATGTTGCTAAGCTAACAATGCAGTACTGTAAAAATAACAAAATATTCACAACACACACATTTTGGGTAATATTTTTGAGTTAGATTGAACTGTTATAAATAATATCTGTATTGAGTGACATTGTGTACATTTATAATGAACATTTTAATCTTGCTTAATTTTAGGAGCTTATCACAGTGCATTATGGAATTGCCTTTTCAGTGAACACTTATAATACTGCCATAAAATTTGACCACAAAAAAAACTGATAAAAGTGTGTGCTTAATACATAATTGTACATGCGTTACAGTTCAAATTCATATTTTGCATTTTACACCCTTATAATATATCATATATTGCCCAAAAAGACAGCATGCTAAAAAATTGGAATAGTAGTTAACTGAAGAAAACTAAAAGTTAAACTAAGCGACTTCCTTCCTGAATCAACAAGTTGATGGGTGGCACACTTCCCACGGTGCAGACGGGCGAGCAAATGTCTAATGAGCGACTGCAGACGCGTGACTCCAGCTGTAACGTGACCGGCGTGGGCATGGGCGAACCTTCTCCCCTGCTCAGGCAGAGCAGCTGTCAGCGCACACCGAGGGGGCTGAGGGCTTCTGACAGGCTGCGCTAGTGACACGCTCACATGCAGATGCCCAGTGACAGCTCTCTGCTGGGGTGCAGCTGCCCCCACCCCCATCCTGTCCCATCCACTTACCACAGCTGTATCCAGACACACCGTGAGATGCAGCGGTTAGAGGGACGTTCTGGTGGAGATGTTGCTCTGGGGGTCTGGGGGATACGAGGGGTTCCGGGGAATGCCTTCAGCCGCTGGACTTTAATCCTGTTGATTACATCAGCCAGTGGTGCAAGCTTATGAGGGCTGGGGAGATTCTCTACCTTCTCGCTGCAGTTTAGATTTAGAACTTTTGTTACTGTACCTTTAAAAGACTTCTTTATATAAATTATCTCGGAGAAGATTTAAATATTTGTTACTGTACTGTACCTTTTAAGACTTTTAGATTTAAATTACCTCTGATATGATTGGTTAAGTTTGTTGGTCATCAGTTACTGAATAGGTGCTATTGTAAATGATAATGCGTTCATGGTTATAACATCATAACCATGAAGTTTTCAAAACAAAGAGGAAAAAGGTCATTACGACTTTGTTTCTGAATTGCCACTTTATATACCATAAAATGACTTAAGATCTTGCAAAAGTGACTTTATTTCACATAACTGACTTTATTTCTCATAACTGAGACTTTCTCACAATGTTACTTTATAACTTGCAATTATGACTTTGTTTAACGTAATTGGGATTTTATTTCTCGCAATTGCAACTTTATGTATCGTAATTGCAGCTTCTCGCCTTCCAGGTGAATTTATATCTCTCAGTTACAGCTTTGTTTTCCGTAATTGGGACTTTGTTTCACAGTGTTACTTTATAACTGGCAATTGTGATTTTTTTTTATACATAATTACATAATTTCTTACGATTGCAACTTATTGTTTCGTAATTGCAGTTTTTTATCCTTCAGGCGACTTTATGTCTTGCAGTTAAAACTTTTTTTTCTCATAATTAAGACATTGTGGGCCTCATTTATAAAGTGTGCATACACATAGATTTGATCCTAGTGTGTGCGTACACTTAAATCCACACCAACGCTCATATTTGTAAAAACTGTCTTTGACGTGGAAAAGTGCTTAGCGTCACATCAGGGTCCGAGCAGACATACATACTTTTTCTTGTCGGAGTACTGCAGGTTTTTGGAAATGTAAGCTGTTCTTGCAGCTCGCTGTTTTAAATTAGAGGATTTGGACGATGACTGGTGATCCTTTAAATGTTAATGACATTAATTATGAGTTGTTTACAAGGGAGAGAGCTGAAACCATTCAGTTGCGCGCAAGTTCAAGATCATTTGCGATTCATAGATTTCACATCTGAAAGAGACATGTACGTTCATTGTATGAATCACACGTACGCATAGGCTACTTTAGAGATGATCGTAAGATCAAATTTAGGATGGTTTCTGCGCAACATTTTATAAATGAGGCCCTATATCTTGCAATGTTACTTTGAAACTTGCAATTGCTACTTTATTTCACGTAATTGCGACTTTATTTCTCACAATTGCAAGTTTATGTATAGTAACTGGAAGCTTTGTATCTTGCAAAGTGACATTATATCTTAAAATCACAACTTTGTTTCTCGTAATTGAGACTTTGCCCCTCAATGTTACTTTATAAATTGCAATTGCAACTTTTTTCTAATTATGACTATATTTCGCAATGCTACAATATAGCTTGAAATTACGATCTTATTTCACATAATTGCAACTTTACTTTCATCCATTTATTTTAAACTTTATCTCACACTTATTTTTACAATTTCTACTCTTGAGGCGGAAACAACTTTCCATAAAGTTGGTTTGGTTTGACCCGGGAGGAAGTTCAGATTTCTGAAAGTATCGCCTTACAGCTCTTTTATTTCAAATAAGCAAGGAAAATCCATGCTCATGCAAAAACAAACCATCTTAGCTTACAACATTTAATTGCCAACAATTACGACATGCTGTGCGCATTTGATAAATAAACCTTGACATGACTTGAAAATCCTGTTTTCTGTGAAATGTCTCCCCTTCGAGTTTAACACACAATATAAATTGCTCCAAATTCAAATATTCCTCATAAGTATCCACAAACAAACCACAAACACAATAATCTCAATTTGTTCCTTTGCCCTGCAGAGCAAAAACCGGTGAGGTCACAGTTTGTGGAGACATGGAGGTTTCAGTTACACAATCAGCATCATCTCTTATCATACTACATCTTCTGTTTGGGTTTCCACGAGCTACACATCACTGCTGCTTGTGTATCCCATTTGATTGCCATTCATGCTGCCACAATGACTGCATCTGCCTGTTTTTGGGGACACAGTGGGCCTCATTTACGAAACGAACGTACGACCGAAATTTGGGCGTATCGTTTCTATGCAAAACTTGGAATTTATCAATATGGACGTGAGCGTCAGGTCTGAGCTCGTGTACGCAAGTTTTTGAGTCAGCCTGAACTTGCGTGCAGCATAGAGAATTTCGGAGAATTGTATAATGACAGCATTTTGTTCATTTAGATTATTTTCCTAAACCGACAAACAAAGTTTTTTTCTTTTTTTTTTTCCTTTCTGGGCTTTAGCTTTATACGCAAATAGCAGCATAAACAACAGACCGTGAATCACACACCGTCGTATCACACACCTGCAGCGCTTCTGTGAATGGAGAAAAACAGAAATTATAAAATTAATAAAATAAATAGGGCTACACGAAATATATTTCTCTTAATTAACAGATTAACAAAAGAAAAAAAAAAAACAGTGCGACAAGTATAGGCCACTTTCGTTTTTGTGAAACTCTTAATGATTTTTATTTTTCTATAATTTTTTTTTTTTTTTTTTACTGATTGGTGATCACACAGGTGCCTCACACGCACACGCACAACATTTCAGCGTTACTAACTTGACATTGCAGCCATTAATCAAACTAAAATGCAGTCAACCAAACATAAGTTACACTGCACAATTTACAAGGTCCACTGTAAAATCAGCGTGCAGCGCCGAAACAAACATTTATTGCGCATGTGAAGGGTGATATTTTACATGGATATTGGAAGTGAAGTACAAAGCCTTGTTTACATCATAGATAATAGTTTAGCAACCAAATGTTACATGGCAAAAATGGAAACATTTGGATGTCGAATGAGAGAGGCTTGTAAGCCCAGTGCCGTTTAGTTTCGCTTTAATTAATTCATTTTAGCTTGACGTTGAATACTGTTTATAATGAATGCCATTATAGCCTAATTTGTTTTTTACTTCATAGTTTAATATAAAATTTTATAGCAACTCATTTTTTTCATTCTTGTTTTGTAATACCGTTAAATTTAAAGGGTTTGTTGTGGATTAAGGAGAACTAAATCTATATAGTGTTTATAATGTTTATAAATTTTTCGTTATATTTACTGGTATTTAATATACATATAAATTAATGTCATTGTTTGTAATTACAAGGTTAAAGGGTGTTTTTGGAGTAAGATCAATTTCTCTTTCATGGGATTACTTCCTCTTTTTGGCCAGGTTATGTTTCTCCGTGTCGTAAACTCTAGGGGCGAGGCTTCTAAACCGGGGTGTTTTTAGGGGCGTAATATTCAAATGACGATTGTTTTCAGCAGCCACATTTATCAACGTACGATCTTTCGTACGATGGGATTGGCGGCATACGAATGTTTCCTAAATTACACGTGAGCTCTGTCGGAAGTTGATTTGTGCGCACGGATCTGCGCTCGTTTCTACCTTAGATTGATAAATGAGGGTGTCTTTTGACAACATAGGAGAAAATCTTAAACTAACACAAAGCAATGGCATAATAAATATAATCATCTGAAACTCACGATTCCCATCAGTTATGCAGCTCAATCATATTATACAAAATTGAACTCAAAACTTTGAAGTGCTGCTTGAGAAAGTGAAACTGGAAGTTTATATGTTCCTGGATCAACATCCCACCAAAATTGGGTACAGATGGGTGCATATTTGTGTTCACATTTACCTCTTTGTATTCTGGTACCAGAGCCTGTTCTTGGCCAGGCAAACTGGAGCTTGTCACAAACCGACTGTGTGTTTCCACTGACTTGAGACACAAACGATGAAGTAATGCTGCTTTGTGTTGTTTACCTGACTGTAACCAATGTAAAAACAAACACTGCATGTCCTGTTGTTTGTGCAGGCAGTGCAGCACTTACTGTATATTTAGTTTTTTACAGTTCCAGAGTGATTCCAGCATTCAAGAAAAGCACGTTTTCAGAGTCGAAGTTGAACCAATCTTCCCGGACAAAAACCTGATTTTATGTGGTGGAATCACGCTGAGAGGTTCGGGAATTGGGACTAGCTCAGAACCCCCACCCCAACCATGTCTGTGGAAAAAAAGCCTTCAGGGTAATACTACTGTTATTGCACCCCCATTGGGTCATAGTTCTACCTTAAGGCAGGGATGTCCAAACTCGATCCTGTCCTGCAGAGTTTAGCTTCAACTTGCCTCAACACACTTGCCTGGAAGTTTCTAGTGTGTCTAGCAAGACTTATATTAGCTGATTCAAATGGGTTTAATTGGGGTTGGAGCTAAACTCTGCTGGACAGTGGCACTCCAGGAGCAGGATTGGACACCCCTGCCTTAAGATGCGAATTTGTACCATTGAGAGGTAAATCAGAAGTCTTCAATCCTACTCCTGGAGACTCACTTAACTGCAGAGTTTAGCTTCAACCCCAATCAAACACACCTGAACCAGCTCATCAAGGTCTTCAGGATCACAGGTTTGTGTGTTGAAGCAGGTTGGAAACTTTGCAGGACAACGGGTCTCCAGGAGCACAGTTGAAGACCTAGGTGTTAACTCGGATCCTGGAGGGCCTCTGTCCTGCAGAGTTTAGCTCCAACCAACTCAAAAACACCTGCCTGGAAGTTTCTAGTTCTAGAAGAGTCTGAAGACATTGATTAGCTAGTTCAGTAGTGTGTTTAAGTAGGGTTGGAGCTAAACTCTGGCCCTCCAGGAGCTGAGTTTGACACCCCTGACCTAGGTGGTACAAATTAACATCTTAAAAGGTACAGCAGGGGTACATTTACAGCTACAGCCCCAGTGACAAGCTGCCGTACTGCTGAAGGTACAAATTTTGCACATATTTTTCTGACAGTGTAGAACAGCACTGCAAACAACCAATCAGATTTTAGATTTAGTTTTAATTTGGGCAACATACCCATAATGTCACTCTGATTTCAGGGGTACACTACACTCTTTGGGACAACTTTGGACATGCCTTTTTTGAGGATGTTGTTTCAGGTTTCCACTGTCAAATTTGGTGCCTGATGCAAAACCAGTTGAGAACCACTACCTAACAGCACAATTCAGGTGAAACTCTGGGAACTCTTCATAAGATCCCAGGCTAACAAAAGTAACCCGTACGTGCTAATTAGACCCAGAACTTAGGTGTTAAACTTCCACCTCCAAATCCAGCTTACGTAACAGCCTCAAAGTTGGCCCACTTCAACCACAGCTGTAATTATTGAATTAGCAGAAAAGTTCAAGAGGTTCCTCGGATTTCAGATTGTTATTTAGCATCCTGATGAAATCTAAATCCCAGTCAGCACAGTTTTTTGTGTTTCCCTCGCTCGTCGTACGCACACCTGTGCGAGGATTTGTTCAGGGAGTTGGCAGAACGTTCTGTTACCTGGAGAAAGGAATGCTGAAGACGTTTTCATATCCAGCCGTATCTGAATGCTAACAGGTGTTGTGTAAACAGTGTATGGCTAAGATGCCTTTGCAAATATGGAATCACTTGAAATGTATTTTGAAATTATCACATACTGTAAGGGGATTTCAATGATTTTGCATTTGCTCCTAAAAGTTTTGTGTTAGCCTCTGAAACTTTGCATTCTTTCACAAAGAGTTTTGCTTTCTATGAGACTATTTTGCATTCACTCTAAAATTTGTGCATCCTCTTGTCATTGAGATATGACAAATAGTAGTTCTGGTTTAATTCCTTGCTGGCACTTGGCACACATTGGCACTTGCTTATTTGAGATTTTTTACCTTAACTGGTTGTCATAAATTAAATTAGCAATGAAATAGGGCAGTTAAATATCTTCAGTGCAAAATTAGATTTTTGCAAATGCACTCTAAATCTTGAGTCTGACTCAAAAGTTCACAGAAAGGGCAGCAATTTGACCACCCAGAGCGGCAACAGGAGAACTAATACCTCCGCTCCACCTAGTATTTGAACCTACAGACTTGCTGTACCAAATACACAGCCATCAATATCTGAAACAAATGAAGACATGTCAACTGAATTTACTTGAATTGGTACAATAAATTGATCACTTATCAACAATAAAAAACAGCTCAGTGCATCGTTCTTTGAACAGATCGACTGTGATTTGGAAATACAATGTGTGAGAATGCTGGCAAATTGAATTCAGATCAAGTATTTTACTAAATTCCACATTTTTTCACTTTAATTAGTAGAGAGTAGATATTGTTACAGATGTGGACTGTTATATGAGGGTTGCCTATATACATAGACTAATGTTTAAAAGTTTGGGATTGGTAATATATTTATGAAAGAAATCACTCATGCTCAACAAAGCTATAATTATTTGATCCAAAAATACAGTAAAAACAGTCATGTTGGTAAATGTTATTACAATTTTAAATAGCTGTTTTCTATGTGAATATATGTTAAAATATAATTTATTCCTGTGATCAAAGCTGAATTTCCAGCTCAGCATTATTACTCCAGTCTTAATGCTGCTCATTATCGATCTATCTAAACAGTTGCTGTTTAATATTTTTTGTATAACCATGATACTGTTTTAGGATTTTTTGATTTTAAATTTATTTTTTGCAATGTCTTTACTCTCATCTTTGATGAATTTATTGCATCCTTGCAGAATAAAAGTAATAATTTATTTACAAAATATTTGCTGTCTCTAAACTTTTGAAAGGTAGTCTAGTTTAAAGATTAGACAAGTTTAAATTACTTTTTATATTGTTTCAAAAGTGTTTTCAAGTACATTCCAGCATCGTATTTACTGTAGACGTGCTACAGCAAGGTCTCACTTGTTGTCTAATATCTCTGTGAATCTAAATTTTTCACAACAAACTTGAAGTGAGTGTTTACATGTGCAACAAAATGCTGATAACTATAAGCTCATACAAACCCGACAATGCAAGAAAATCGTATTTACATGAGATTTTGAAATCATTGACACACAGAACATGCACACATTGAATAGACACCAATAAAGCTGAGGGATATAATCATATTAGTCCAAATATAGCAAGACTAGGTGAAAGTCTCTCACACACAGCTGCCTTTATTGATGAAAAGCTAAAGATGAAGGGGCATTTCTCATTGACAATGACAAGCAAACCGCAGCCAGACATAGAAAACCAGTTTGGGTGTACCTGGAGAAGGCAGGTGGTTATTGAGGTGTTGGCCGTGGGTCATGACAAACGGATGGCTGTGGATGTATTGACGTACTCTCTGCTGAGTCTACCCTGATTCCTGTGACGTGAGGTCCGGGAGTGGAAACAATGTAGGGAGTGTTGTCCCGCACGTCATTGTAGAGATGGAGGGGTGGGGGGTGAACTATAGACACACATATCATATATATTTATTAGCTGTCAACCGATTAATTGCGATTAATCACATCCAAAAAAAAAATGTTTGCATAATATATGTGTGTGTTCTGTGTATATTTATTATGTATATATTTTGAAAATATTTACATGTATTTGCATGTCAATATTTATATTCATATAATTTATATTATAAATAAATATATTTAATATATAAACATAACATATTTTTCTGAAATAGATACATGCATGTGTGTGTATTTATATATACATAATAAACATACACAGCACACACACACATATATATATATATATATATATATGTGTGTGTGTGTGTGTGTGTGTGCTGGTTATGTTTACTAATAATATTTAATTTCATATATATCATGTAAACAGCATTTTTTTATTTTTTTGGATGTGATTAATCACAATTAATCATTTGACATACATATGCATCTATCCATCTATCCATCTATCTATCTATCTATCTATCTATCTATCTATCTATCTATCTATCTATCTATCTATCTATCTATCTATCTATCTGTCAGAGTAATAGTGTTTTGCACTTTTTTTAACCCTTGTGTCACTTTGTGCCCAGACTGACAGGAATGCATCAGAACTTGAAGAGGCCATGAACCGTTGCGGCTCTGCCTCACACGTGATAGATTAGCTTGTGAAAACAGAAAACAAAAACAAAAAACACATTTAGTGTGTGTGGCAAAAACATTCTTCAAATGTCTGAAAAACACATTGATCACCTGACATTTGCAAATGAGTTTGATGTTTACCAAGTTATCTAGAACCTGAAACCAGTTCTCTAAATAACCTCTATGGGAGAAAACATTAAAAAAAAGTTTACAGTTAATATGGTTAAGCTGATATTTGGTCTAGGTTGGGTTGCTCAATGCAGATGCTACATTTCGGTGCTTTTCATGAATGGATTTTATTGTTTTAAGCTTGTTGCAGACTTTCAGTGATGAAGTATGATCCATTATAAAATATTAATTATTACATTTTTAAAGCTATAATCTAAACTATGACTACAATTTACGTCAAGAAAAAGCAAGATATATATTATTACAGCTATGCAAAAACTTCTAAAATAATATTTAATTACATCAAGAAAAAAAAGAAAAATCAAGATAAATATTACTACAATTATGTGAAAACTGAAATTAATATAATTCCATTAAGAACAATCAAAATAAATACAATTATGCAAAAACTGTCAAAATAATATTTCATTACATCAAGAAGAATCAAGAAAAATGAAGATGAATATAACTACAATTATACAAAAACTGTGAAATAATATTTAATTATGTCAAGAACATTTAAAATAAACATTACTATAATTATGCCAAAACTGTAAAAATAATATTTAATTATGTGTATTTAAGATACATAAAATGGCAGCTATGAAATTAACTTTAGAAGAACAAAACTTTGCAGAACCTTTGCCAAAATGCCATTAATCGGGAGATTTTTGTTATGAAGACTGTATGTTATGTGTCTATACAAATAAACTAAAACTAAAAAAAAAACTTATATAGTTTTTGAAGTTGTAAATAAAGATTATTGAAGCATGTTTTAAAATAAAATGTGGTCTTTCTACTTCAAAATGTCATGCTTAATTCAATGTGTTACTTGCTGTTTCTTTGTAATTGTATTTAAAAAAAATTTTTTTCATTGTATAGTCTTTTAAAACTAGAGTCGGTGCATGGGGAAGGAAAGATTTCGAGGCAAATAGGGAGGACGTCCATGGCCCAATTCTGGAGAATCTTGCGTAACTGCTGTTTGCTGTTGATTTGGACCCATTCATTTGCATGGGGGCCTCAATCTGTCTCTAAATGAAAATGACAGGAACCCCACTGTGGGTTCTAGATGGAGCCATAACCTCCGAGACAGGGCAACATCATTAGGGGTCCAATCAAACCCCAAACTACCAACCATTTCTCCTTGTATCAACACCGCACATCCATCCAGTAATGAGGCAATTCATTAGCTGGCACCGTTACTGCAGTTGATTTGCGATCGGTCCACGTAACTGGAGATGGTGGTCGTAAGGTCCATAACCAAAGCAAAAGTGGTGATCTGTGTATGACAGGCATCTGTCTGAGTGGACGGGCCGTGTAATGAGAGCTCTGTGCGCATGGTGATAAAGCCTTTGTGCTAATGACAGAATCCAGCTTTAATCTACCACTCTCACCTGTAAGAGAAGCTTGCTGAAACCCAATAACTCACATGCAGCGATCGACAGGACTCGCAGAGAGCTTTACATGTGACAGCAAATTTTGTCATCACATAGAATGTGTCAAACATACTGACTATTATCACTGGTTGGGAAACAACCATTATATTAAATTAAATTAAAGAGATAGTTCACACAAAAACTTTAATTTGCTGTTAATTTACTCACCCTCAGGCCATCCAGGATGTAGGTGACTTTTTTCTTTGGTAGAACAGTAAAAGAAAACTTTAGCTGATTCATAAAAAGCAAGTCAACAGCTACCAGCACTTTTAGAGTCAAAAAAGCACATACAGGCAACAAAAAATTGGTCCCCGTGGCTCCTGATGACATATTGAGGTCTTATGAAGCGAAACGATCAGTCTGTGCAAGAAACTGAACATCATTTACAATATTATTACCTGTAATCCAGAGCCTATTTGAGAGATGTCCGGTTCAAAAAAAATAATCATTCTTTTGAACCGGTTAACTAGTTGAATCAGTTCATCAAATCAGACTGAAGCGTCTGAAACAGTTCATGACTCGAGCAGCACAGATCTACAAGTTACTCAATCAAAACTCACTTTCAGATGCCTGACAGTTACTGAGACTCAAAATGAACCAAAATAGTGGTGTATCTGATCCTATAATGATTCAGTCCTCCAACAGTCACTAAACTGAGCAAACAGTTCGAAACTCAGACTGAAGACCGATGAGCCGCTGATATGTGAAGAGAGCACTTGAATAAAGGGGTGAAATTTATGTTTTTTATGGTTTCTTGTGGTTTACGAAGAAAGGAGCGTAGATGAAGACAACTGGCTTTAGACATGTAAAACAGTTCATTGAGACGTACTGTTTGAAAGAACTAGTTCATGAAAAATAATCGAATTTCCCTGCCTGTTGAGGCTTAATAATGTTCAATTTCTTGCACAGACTGATCATTTTGCTTCATAAGACCTCAATGTATCGTCAAAAGCCACGGATATTTTTTATTCCTTGATATGCTTATTTATTTTTTCTTACTGTTCTTGTCATG
Organism: Aspiorhynchus laticeps; assembly: GCA_023376895.1. Taxonomy (NCBI): domain Eukaryota; kingdom Metazoa; phylum Chordata; class Actinopteri; order Cypriniformes; family Cyprinidae; genus Aspiorhynchus; species Aspiorhynchus laticeps. The sequence goes on along the minus strand of CM041793.1, from coordinate 57,000,030 downwards.
AGTCTGGTATCCTTCTCTCTCTCTTCTGGTCACACACACACACACACACACACACACACGCACGCACCTTCACTCACCTTCAGCTGTTTCAAGTTACTAATTGTCATCTCGCTTATTCTCTCACCTGCTCTCTCTTTCCTCTAATTAGGACCGCTACTTCTAGCTTCCCTGTTTCCCTGCTCCTTTGCCAGATTATTTCGTACTCTACTCATTCAAGAGGCTTTTTGCTGACCTTCTTATTCACCCGTCCACGTCTTGTCTGGGACCTGTTTTTGACACACTGCCGGGCACAGGACTTGCCCTATCTGTCCGAGACTAACCTTTTGACTCTGCACTCTGTCCAGCCTGCCTGCGGCTGACGAGCACCGGGAGCGCTCATCTCTTCAACCTTCCCCGCACTCTGGTTAGGAGAACAGAGGACTGAGCTCGCTGGATCCCGTCCTCGGACTGCTTAGCGATCTGCACCAAGAGAGAGAGACCTTCTGTTTTGTTTTTTTGAACGCGTCAGCGTAGACGGCTGCATCTTCGTTATTTCTCTGGAAGAAGTTTTGTTTTTTTTGTTGGACTGTATTCTCTCTCATTCATTAAAGAGACTATAATTGCACTTCGCTTTGGGTCTTACCTTTCCACATCACAGAATAATCTGGCCAACATGGACCCAGCGAAGGAGAGCCCGATTCGCACTGCTGTTGAATTGCAAGGTGCCATGCTCGGCAGACACGGTGAGGAGCTGACTGCTGCCCGCCACGCGGTTGAGACGCTGGCTGCCCAGATCACTGATCTGTCACTACAGGTTCACCAGCTCAGAAGTGGTCCGCCCATTCCTCCCAGGACGTCGGAAGCCCCAGAGCCCAGAATTAACAACCCCCCACGCTATGCTGGTGAGCCCACTGAATGTCGGTCATTTCTCACGCAGTGTGAGGTTGTTTTCTCTCTTCAGCCTACCACTTATTCGAGGGAGCGAGCCCGGGTGGCTTACGTCATCTCTCTCTTGACTGGCCGTGCTCGTGAATGGGGGACCGCCGCCTGGGAGGCTGAGGTAGACTTCACCACCCGTTTTGATACGTTCAAGGAGGAGATGATAAGGGTGTTTGACCGTTCTGCTCATGGGGAGGAGGCTTCTCGTATTCTTTCCTCTCTTCGCCAGGGAAGACGGACGGTTGTGGATTATTCCATTGAGTTCCGCACCCTGTCGACCACCTGTGGATGGAATGAGCCAGCTCTTGTCGCACGCTTTTTAGAGGGACTTAGTGCCAGCATCAAGGATGAAGTAATTGCCCGCGATCTACCCACTCATCTTGATCCTCTTATCGAGCTGGCCATTCGTGTAGAAAGGCGGTTTGATCTCCGCCGTCGTGCCAGAGGAATGGATCCTACCTCTCAACCAGCCTTATCAACCGTCTCCTCTTCCTTTCCTACCAACTCTGAGCCAGAGCCCATGCAGATTGGTGGCCTTCGTTTATCTCCCAAGGAGAGGGAACGCCGTGTTATCAATCGCCTATGCATGTATTGCGGGGAGGCCAACCACTATGTATCTGCATGTCCAGTAAAAGCCAGCGCTCGCCAGTAGAGGAGGGATTACAGGCGAGCGCTACCCCTCTGATCTCTCCATCTAAGTCAAGCACCATCATTCCCGTTACCTTGCACTGGTTTGGCTCCTCCGTTTCTTGTAACGCTCTTATTGACTCTGGTGCTGAAGGTAATTTCCTAGACGAGACGTGGGCACTCAAACAGGGTATCCCCCTGAAGAGACGTGAGGAGACCACTCCCCTTTTTGCCCTAGACGGTAGTTCCCTTCCTAGGGTTCATCTGCATTCCCTTCCCTTATCTCTCACTGTGTCAGGCAATCACCATGAGATCCTTTCTTTTTTAGTTTTTCACTCCCCTTATTCCCCAGTAGTACTGGGACACCCTTGGCTAGTCAAGCATAACCCCCACATTGACTGGTCTAATAATAGTATTCTCTCATGGGACCTGCCTTGTCATGTCGAATGTTTATTGTCTGCTAATCCACCTGTTTCTCCTGTCTCTGTGTTTCAGGAGGAGCCAGGTGATTTGACGGGGGTTCCGGAGGAGTATCATGATTTGCGGGCGGTTTTCAGCCGCTCTCGGGCCACTTCTCTCCCCCCTCACCGTCCCTACGACTGCAGTATTGATCTCCTTCCCGGTACCACGCCACCCCGAGGAAGGCTTTTCTCTTTGTCTGCTCCCGAGCGCGGTGCGTTAGAGAAATATCTATCTGAATCTCTCAGCGCCGGTACCATTGTTGCTTCCTCCTCTCCGGCCGGCGCGGGGTTTTTCTTTGTTAAGAAGAAGGACGGCTCTTTGCGTCCTTGTATCGACTATAGGGGGCTCAATGACATAACCGTTAAGAATCGCTATCCCTTGCCGCTTATGTCATCTGCCTTTGAGTTGTTACAAGGAGCAAGAGTCTTCACGAAGCTGGATCTGCGTAACGCTTACCATCTCGTTCGCATCAAGGAGGGGGACGAGTGGAAGACTGCGTTCAATACCCCGTTAGGTCACTTTGAATATCGGGTACTTCCGTTCGGGCTGGTAAACGCTCCCGCCGTCTTTCAGGCTTTGATCAACGACGTTCTAAGAGATATGCTCAATATTTTCGTCTTTGTGTATCTTGACGACATATTGATCTTCTCTCCCTCTCCCCAGGTTCACATTCAACACGTTCGCCGAGTCCTTCAGCGCCTGCTGGAGAATCGTCTTTTTGTTAAGGCTGAGAAATGTACATTTCACGCTCGATCCGTCACTTTTCTGGGTTCCGTTATTTCGACAGAGGGCATTAGTATGGACCCATGTAAGGTTCAGGCGGTCACCGATTGGCCAGTTCCTGACTCTCGGGTTGCGCTCCAGCGTTTCCTTGGTTTTGCGAATTTCTATCGCCGTTTTATACGCAACTTTAGTCAAGTAGCTGCGCCACTTACAGCCCTCACTTCAGTCAAGTCGCGTTTTAGATGGTCAGAGTCTGCCCAAGAGGCTTTTGATCATCTGAAATCTCTATTTACTTCCGCTCCCATTCTTGTGACGCCAGATGTTACAAGACAATTTATAGTCGAAGTTGACGCTTCTGAGGTGGGTGTCGGTGCTATCCTCTCTCAGCGCTCTGCTGTTGACGACAGGGTTCACCCTTGCGCCTTTTTCTCCCACCGTCTCTCGTCCGCGGAACGTAACTATGATGTTGGCAATCGTGAACTACTCACCGTTCGTTTGGCTCTGGGGGAATGGCGACAGTGGTTAGAGGGGTCTACAGTTCCGTTTGTTGTCTGGACGGACCATAAGAACCTTGAATACATCCGCTCCGCCAAACGGCTTAACGCACGTCAGGCTCGTTGGGCTTTGTTTTTTGGTCGTTTCGATTTCTCTATTTCTTTTCGTCCAGGCACTAAGAACATAAAACCCGACGCTCTTTCTCGCCTCTTTGAGTCCCCAGATGCTCCCTCGATTCCCGAGGGGATCATTTCACCAAGTAGAGTTGTTGGTGCCGCTATCTGGGGAATCGAGAGACTAGTCAAGCGCGCTCTCTCCAGCTCCATCGTTCCACGTAACGTTCCTAGGAATCTTCTTTTTGTTCCCGTTACAGCACGCTCCGTGGTGTTTCAGTGGGCTCACTCCGCTAAATTGACCGTCCACCCCGGTGTTAGAGGCACGCTCTCCGCTATTCGTCAACGATTTTGGTGGCCCACTCTCGAACGAGATACGCGACGTTTTGTTGCCTCATGCACTGTTTGTGCTCAGACGAAGTCTAGTAATTCTCCTCCGGCTGGTCTACTTAGACCTCTCCCCATTCCGTCTCGTCCTTGGTCTCATGTCGCCCTTGACTTTATTACTGGTCTCCCGTCGTCGGCCGGTAATACCGTCATCCTTACAGTCGTGGATCGATTTTCTAAGGCCGCACACTTTATACCGCTCCCTAAGCTTCCCTCTGCCAAGGAGACGGCCCAGTTAATGGTCACTCATGTTTTCAAGATTCACGGTCTTCCCTCAGACGTCGTTTCGGATAGGGGCCCTCAATTCACGTCACAATTCTGGAGGGAGTTTTGCCGTCTTATTGGTGCGTCCGTCAGCCTCTCGTCTGGGTTTCATCCCCAGACTAACGGTCAAGCTGAGCGCACCAACCAGATCGTCGGTCGACTCTTGCGAAGCTTGGCTTTTCGTAACCCCTCATCTTGGGCAGAACAACTGCCCTGGGCCGAATATGCCCATAATTCTCTACCCACGTCCGCCACTGGCCTTTCCCCGTTTCACAGCTGCCTAGGGTATCAGCCTCCCCTGTTTTCCTCTCAGGATGCTGAGTCTAATGTACCATCGGTTAAGGCTTTCATCCAGCGTTGTAAGCGCACCTGGAGAAGGGTTAGGTCGGCTCTCTGTCGGTCGAGGACACGCACTCAAGGAACCGCTAACAGACGTCGTGTCAGAAGCCCTAGATATATTAGTGGCCAGAGAGTGTGGCTATCCACCCTCAATTTGCCTCTCCAAGCCACTTCTCGCAAGCTAGCCCCTCGTTTCATCGGACCTTATCAGATCTCTAAGGTCATCAGTCCTGTCGCTGTCAGATTGAGACTCCCCCCCAGTCTCCGTCGTGTTCATCCTGTCTTTCACGTCTCCTGTATTAAACCAGTCGTGCGCGCCCCTCCTCGTATTCCCCCTCCCCCCCCGGTTCGTATCGAAGGAACCCCTATTTACACCGTTCGAAGGCTCCTTGATATGCGTCGTCGGGGTCGTGGACACCAATTCCTAGTGGACTGGGAGGGGTATGGTCCCGAGGAGAGAAGTTGGATTCCCTCCCGGGACATCCTAGACCGCTCGCTCATTGATGATTTCCTCCGTACCCGCCAGGCTCCTCCCTCGGGAGCGCCAGGGGGCGCTCGTTGAGGGGGGGGGGTACTGTCATGAGTCTGGTATCCTTCTCTCTCTCTTCTGGTCACACACACACACACACACACGCACGCACCTTCACTCACCTTCAGCTGTTTCAAGTTACTAATTGTCATCTCGCTTATTCTCTCACCTGCTCTCTCTTTCCTCTAATTAGGACCGCTACTTCTAGCTTCCCTGTTTCCCTGCTCCTTTGCCAGATTATTTCGTACTCTACTCATTCAAGAGGCTTTTTGCTGACCTTCTTATTCACCCGTCCACGTCTTGTCTGGGACCTGTTTTTGACACACTGCCGGGCACAGGACTTGCCCTATCTGTCCGAGACTAACCTTTTGACTCTGCACTCTGTCCAGCCTGCCTGCGGCTGACGAGCACCGGGAGCGCTCATCTCTTCAACCTTCCCCGCACTCTGGTTAGGAGAACAGAGGACTGAGCTCGCTGGATCCCGTCCTCGGACTGCTTAGCGATCTGCACCAAGAGAGAGAGACCTTCTGTTTTGTTTTTTTGAACGCGTCAGCGTAGACGGCTGCATCTTCGTTATTTCTCTGGAAGAAGTTTTGTTTTTTTTGTTGGACTGTATTCTCTCTCATTCATTAAAGAGACTATAATTGCACTTCGCTTTGGGTCTTACCTTTCCACATCACAGTTCTACTGAAGAAAAATGCCACATACATCTTCAATGGCCTGAGGGTGAGTAAATTCACAGCAAAAAAAATAAAAAAAACTTTTTGGATGAACTGTTCCTTTAACATTGTAATTCTTTTTTGCACAAACACACCCTTTTAGTCAGTTTTGTCAGGTTATTATATATTGAACCTTAAATTGTGGATAACAGTGTTATAACATCTATTTAGACATGCTTTGCAATCAAGCACACCTTTTGCATTTTAGAGAGCCAATTAAACATTTTGGATACCAGTAAGCATGCCAGATTGTGGTGGTCTGTTGCATCCACCACAACCTAAATGTTTTTAATGTTAGCTTATGAACACAGTCAAATCTGTAACATTGGGAAATATTATTATAATTTTAAAATAAGTTTTCTTTGTGAATATATAATAAAGTGTAATTTATTCCTGTGATCAACATGATCCTTCATAAATCATTCTAATATGCTGATTTGTTGCTCAAGAAATCACATTCTAATCATATTATGACTAACACCTATTCAGGAAAGCAGTTAGTACTTGTATTTCAAAAAAGCAAGTTGGTTATCTATTTTGTAGTATTTCGACATCTAATGCTACGTTCTTTTCACAGTGAGTGAAAAGTCAGTGGGATGACTAGTGAGGTTTTTTTTTTGTTGTTGTTCTTGTTGTTTTTTTAATATCTCAGACTTGAAAACTAAATACGTTTCATTGCCTGATGCCCAGACCATGATGTATAAGGAAACAAACTATGTACTAAAATAGAAATGTAGGAAGTTATTGATGCATTGCATTTGATTAACAGTAGATCAAAATTGAGTTGAAGACTTCAAGCCACATTTTATTGTTGGGAAAGGGAAATTCAAGAGTCAAAGTCAATAGCAAGGAAAAAACGCTTACGTCACACTCCCAGCCGTTTTATTACAAGCATTTCTGCAAAAGTGCAACTATTTAACCATCTATTATTTTTTTGTTGTTGTTGTTTGTTTGTTTTTGTCTTATGTAGGTTTGCGGAGATGCTGGAGCCTAGAGTCCAGTCGGATGACCAGTCTCCTAACCAGGCCAAACCTTGCCTAGATTTCAAGTTCAGACGTGCAGTACAAATTAGTGTTTTTGTAATTTAAAACCAAGGTAACACAAAATATAATGTTATAAATGTACATTAATAGCTGTGCAAACATGTCATCACACTATGGGAAAAGGATTTATTGTAACCAGAACAAACTGGTGATGTTCTGAATGACAGTGATTTTTTTTTCTACGTCCCTATTTGCTTTTCAGTGTGAAACTTGCCATTTGTACACCTGATAATTCTGTAATCCTAAAAAGAATAACATGGACACAGTTGTACTGCATTTCTCCAAGTATAATGAATTCCTCGAGTTATTTTCCATTGTGCGTTGCATTTATTTGTGTCCTTGAGCAGCACGCGACAAACGCAAAAACTCTGACCGCACAATAACATCTCAATCACCATCAACTTTGTCACTTCCAAACTGTCAAAACAGGACGACGACAATTCCTTTTCACACGGCGTAACCATGAGCATTCATTGACAGCCTACGACGACATTGTTTGAACCGACTTTAATATCTCTCCAAACGCCTCATTCCTCTGTCAGTGAGGGAATTCACTCATACACAATTAAAAGATTAGGCTGAGTGCCAAAGCGGGGAACACAAGGTGACAGCGCATGAATCACACTGTCCACCCTGAGGATGTTTGTGATCCACATCGAGAGCTGCTAAAAAGACCAAGATGAGAGAAGTTTGAGTCGGAGCCATTATGGTTAATCCGCATGTTCAGTCAAACACACGCACCCCCGCCCACAGCCTCATTTGACTTCATCAAGCCCCGCCCACCACATTAGCCCCACCCTCCCAACCTCAGCTAAATCAGCACCAAAATAACATCTGATTTGGTTCGATTTCAGCTAGTTGCATTTAGAAATCTATTTTTTTTTCAACAGCTGAAGTAAACATTGCTGCCATACGAAGGTGAAATGCAATAATTAAGCCATTTTTTTTTGGCCACTAACTCAATTCTACTCAAACCTTTTGACAAATTAAATATATTACTTGAAAATCAACATGATTATATTGAGTTACACAATGAAATTAATTTATGAGACAAATTAAGTATATAACAAGTAACATATCAGAATATAATACAATAAAACACATGAGCGCGTCCAAATTTCAGAAGATAAAATTCAATACCATATTTACTATACTGTCTCTGTGGTTACAATTATTATCCAAAAGTATACTTTAAAGTATACTTCTGCAATGGTATGTAAGAATCCATGTCATAATAATAATAATAATAATAATTTTCTGCAATGTGACATACTATAATGCATCTCACAAAATTTCATGAGTAATATTGTGATTTTATTTTAGTTTAGTTTAGTTTTAGCAATGACTAGCCAAATATCATAAGTATCTCTGTTTGCGATTTTTATCAAAATGTGTAGTTAAAATCTTTTTTCATTGTATCATCTTATATGTATGAATGCATGTATGAATGAATGAATGAATAAACATACACACAGTATATATACATATATAAATATATACACACACAGTATAAATATATACACACACAGTATATATACACATATATAAATATATACACACACAGTATAAATATATACACACAGAGTATAAATATATACACACAGTATATATACACATATATAAATATATACACACACAGTATAAATATATACACACACAGTATATATACACATATATAAATATATACACACACAGTATATATACACATATATAAATATATACACACACAGTATAAATATATACACACACAGTATAAATATATACACACACAGTATATATACACATATATAAATATATACACACACAGTATAAATATATACACACACAGTATATATACACATATATAAATATATACACACACAGTATATATATACTGTGTGTGTATATATTTATATATGTTTATTACTATATACTGTATATATATATAGTAGCAATGAATTGCCAAGTATCATATCTACTGTACATCTGTGGTTGCAATTTTTATCAAAATGTGTAAATGAAATTAAAACTTAAACTCTTACAAACTATTTTAAACAGCATTTTGCTGTTTGGAAATTCTTTTGTAATTAATATGTATGCAGTTTTACATTAAAGTTTGAATTTTCATATTAAAATGTATTTATTTATTTACCTACTTGCTGTCACGGTGCACACAGCAGGGAGGAACGAGAAACACGCAGACGAGGATATAACTCAAAATAACAGTCTTTAATAAATCCAAACAAGGCAAGACAAGGCAGGGCAGGGCAGACACACAGGAGCACCGGAGAGCAACGAGTAGACGAGACAAACACAAACTGAACAGACAGGACTTAAATACACAGGTAAATTAACTACACACAGCTGGAACATAATTAACTAATAATCACACTAGATGAGGACAGGAAACAAACCAAATAAGGACGCAAGAGGGAAACACATGACACACACACGACACAAGGCTGACACTTACTTACTTACCTACACGACTTTTTGAAATGAACTATTGACCAGTAAACACTCACTAAAGGATTTACACGTTCATACAAAAAAGTATGTCATTCTATGAACACATTACATGTCCCAATCATGTACGAATTATTAATACACATTTAAATTAGTGACAAATGTGCTACTTGTCATAGTGTTTTTATACTTATTATAAAAATAAAATACTCCAGGAACACCAGTATTAATAAAGCTGACTTGCTGTTCTGCTATGAGGTCATTTTTTCCAGATATAAGTATATAGCGCCGGTGTACTGGGTGCAGTCCAGCTCTGCAGATTAACTCCACTTGTCTATCAGTATGGTCTACTGATCACATATTGAACCTCCATGCTCAATTATTCATACTGGGATGTTTTTTGAAAACTCGAACTGGCCCAATCGGTGTCAAATTCAAAATTTGTTCCTCTTGCATAATTGATGGGGCAGAGCGGCTGGGTTAACGAGAGGAAATGAGCAGGTTAAAGCGCCTCACAGAGTCAGCAGAGCTACACAAACAGAACTACAGCGGCCATTCAGCAACATTACAAATACTAATATGTAAATATAGAAGTGGAAAACGTAAAACATAATCCTGCTTTCAACTTTGAAAAGTAATTTGTATAATAATGTGTTACTTGCAGTTTATTTGTAATTATTTGTGAAATTTACTACCAATTTCTGAGTGAAAATTGGTTCAAAGTAGGGCTTCAAAACGATTAATTGCGATTAATCACATTCAAAATGAAAGTTTATGTTTACATACTATATGTGTGTGTGTGTACTGTGTATATTTATTATGTATGTATAAATACACACATAGGGCTATATGTATATATTTAAAAAAAATATTTGTGTGTCTATATATTTGTACTTGTATATAATTTATATTATATATAAATATAAAATATTTTATATATAAATATAACATATTTTTCTTTAATATCTACATGTATGTGTGTGTACTTATACATACATAATAAATATACACAGTACACACACATATAGTATGTAAACATAAACTTTTATTTTGAATGCGATTAATTGCAATTAATCGTTTTGCAGCCCTGTTTCAAAGTAAATCAAACTCCAATTGTTTTTTTTTCTCTCGGTGTACTTGATAACAAGATCAGTATGCATAAAATTCAGAAAAGAAAGTACATCATAACAAAGCCTAATGCAATTCAGTTTTATTTTATTATAAAAAAAAAAGCAAAACTGAAGAATGTTCACTAGTGTTCTCAACTTTTGGTTCCCAATATAGCTCCATCTTGGTAATAAAAGCTTTTTTCTGCAAATTAATTATTTTTGAATCTGTGCCAGAACTATTTTACCTCCTATAAACACTTTTTATTGAAGTCCATTGAGACACATGTGTGTGTTTGTGTGTGCAAAGTATTATAAAGGTATTATTATTGTGTTATTATACTTATTATAATTTATTTGGCAATTACAATACAACCAAAATATGCATTTCAATACTTGTTTGTTCATGGTATTCATACATTTACACTATATCTGATCCATTATAACACAATAAACATTGCATTTTATGTTTATATCATGTATTTTATGGTTCATACATGAATTGGTAATCACAGATAATATTTATGGCAACATGATTTCAATGCATGCTATAAAAGATTATGAATATGCATTAAATTTATTATTAAATTTTTAAATTTATTTTTATTATTATTACTTTTTTAGGCTTATCACTGTATAATATCTCTGTTAACTCACTGCAAATGTCAGCACTGAACTCAAAAGATAAGACAGATACTAAAATCTAGATGAACGATCAACCACTCTCAGCCCATGAGAAAATGGAGAGGAAAATATATTGTCATTCGGCGGGTTTGCTGCGTCTATTCCAGTTATTGATTTAGAAGCTGCTGTGAAAATGGTCTGAAGTTGTTTATATGAATAAAGAGATGGCTGATTGTGTATTTTAATCAGTGACCTAAGCAGAAACCATTCATTCTGTTTCAAGGCATGACCAGGAAACAAAAGCCACTATTTTCTTTGTCAGTAAAGGGAAAATCAGCACTTTCACACAGAGATACAGCTCAAAAGAATCAACACAGAAACATTGATAATTACAACAATCAATGAAACCAATGGAAAAGTTTCACTTTTTACCCCAGCAAATGATTCTCAAGGGCGCTTTATTTTTGAAAGCCTGTATAGGCACGTCTGTTGGACATTATTGACCAAGAAATAGATTGCAAATTCTGTTTTTTATTGAATTAGGAAATACCATTTATTTAAAAAGCCTTGACTTTCACAAAATAGCTGTATTTAAAATGGATTTAATGGATTATCAGCAACAGTAAAACAACTTTTCTGAAGAACAGCAATAGATAAATTAAATGTCTGTTATTCTTGCTCTGGCTTTATATTTTGCAGCATACAGTCCGCAGGAAAATTCCTCCAAGCAAAAACCTTCATTTAAAAATTACCCATGAGGAACCGGTACAGTAGTCACAGCTTTCTTCCCATAGTCATTAAACAGGGGAGACAGCTTCAGTTTTTGTAAACGGATCTATTGTGTGGGCTGGCGAGCGATGGCTCTGATAGGCTCGGCCGTGCTGACGGGCTCCTGCAGGCTGCGGGGAACAGCTGGCAGGTGGAGTGATGTGGGGCAGTGGCCCCAGGTCCCTCTCCCAGCACAAAGACTCCACGTCTCTGTTCCTCAAGCAGACTCGGTTGCACTGAGACAAAGACTGACAAAAGAGAAGTGTAATTACCTCTTCAGCCAAGTGCTCACAAACTATCTATCTCCTGACAGACGGTGAAGATGAGTTTGAATATGTGTGTGTGTGTGTGTGTGTGTGAGGGAAGTCTCTGTCCTGCCCGACATGTGTGTGTGTGTGTGTTTTGGGAGATACGGCAATTGGTTGCTCAAACGTTTCTTTAGTTCCACCAGCAGGAGGGTCAACACTAAACTCTTGGATTCCAACTTGCCAAAAGGATGCCAGGTTTCTTATTTTAATACATTCTAATAATATTCAGAAATAAATCACTCACAAGCTTTTTATAAGGCTTAACAGATTGGTAGTTCAGAAGCACTCAAATATAATTACTCTAGCAGTGAAAAGTTTGGACACACTTGGCTGAATTTAAATTTACCTTTTGATTCAAATTTGCACTTAAATGCTTAAAAAAATGTAATTGTTTCATGGCAAAACTATATTTTGAAATGTAATAAATTAATAAAATAAATGAGTTCAAAAATCATCCCAGGATGCACCTCATAAGATTGGTTGAGTGCCCAGAGACAAAGAGTAGCATCTACTTAGGATAAGTTAAAATATTAAATATCTGTTTCAAGAAAATACTAATAATAGTAATAGTAGTAGTAAAATAAAAATGATATATATATATGAAAAAATATATATATGAAAATATATTAATAAAAATTTCATGATATTAAAACCTGTTTAATAATTATGTTAATCTTATCTATTGTGACAAAAGTCCTGAAATTTTATACATCTGTTTAGATTCTTACTACTATCATTTGTTTTACATTTACTATGCATGCAAACTCACAACACAAAAATGTTTTATCTTATTTAATGTTAGTAACAGTCATTTCAGCTTTGTAGACTAGAAAATAATGGATGGTTTTCTTTCAGACAGTTATTCATTTGAGACAGTGCTTTAATATAACTGCACACAATTATATTATCAGCAATACCAGGTACTCTTTTTCAGTCTATTACTGTATATGCTTAAAACCAGTGTGGAGGATGTGTGTAACTGTATTTGTTAAAAGGGAGACATTCAAGTAATTTACAATGCATTATAGTTTGAACATCATATCCATTATGCAGTGAGACCAAAGACATTTTCATTCATATGCCTGGAAAGCAATAAAGATCTTATGTGATTTTCCTAAAAATAACGAGTTCAAGCTAAACTTATGGGGATGCAGGTCAAAACAAAAAACAAAACAAAACAATTTTCCAAAAGGTTTGTAGGGTTATGGTGATGCTGATCAAAACAAAACAAAACAACCATTCAATAGTATCATTCTATCATTCTGTCATTTAACAGTAATTCACATGTGAGGTGTTTACACATATTTTTCGTCACATCTTATTTTAAGGTCCAATTCTCCCTATTAACAAAGAATTAACTATGATTTTTGCCTCAGTAACCTCCTAATTCGCTGCTTATTAATAGCTAGTAAGGTAGTTGTTAAGTTTAGGTATTGGGTAGGATTAGGGAAGTAAATATGCTCATGCAGAATATGTGCCTTATAAGTACTAATAAACAGCCAACATGTTAATAATAGGCATGCTAATAAGCAACTAGTTAATAGTGAGAAGAATAGTTTTTAGGGTCTGCTGTTGACAAGGAATCCAAAATAGCATATGGCCTCCTGGAAACTTCCCAAATCTCCTGCCTTCTGGAGGGCAACAATATCTTCATCACTTAAAAAACTAATTGTATTGAGCGATTCTCGACTTAGTGGGCACTTGGCCTCTAGAAACAAAAGCCATTTTAGAGGCTTTGACTCCTTCTAAAGAATATTTATTTACAGACCCCCTTTGTTGGGCCGCCTCTGGCCAACTGCTCCCATAAACACCTCCTCAGTGGGCAAAAGTTGGCTCTATTGGTGAGAATATCGTGAAACTTTCCAAACAGGTCAAGTAGACACTAATGCCATGTGCATACAGCTAACTCATTTACTATTCCGGTTATTGGTGTGAGGCTGGCTCGCTCTTCTGGCATAGCTGGCCGTGCCATCTGCCTGGACAGGGGTAAGTGGGTGAGATAAACTGGTGATTGAGTGCGAGGCCTGTGTGGCGTAAATGGACAACTGGCACAGGGCAGCGGGCACACGGGTCACCGCGACAGATTGGACTGGGGCTATCTGGTTCTTCTCTTATTCCACGACACTGTCTGCACAGTTTGGGTTGTTAAGGGGCTTAAATTCTGTTTTATTATTAAAAGTGCTTGTTTAGGATTTTTTGCTACCACTGTTACACGATTTCCCATTGCCTTCATTTGCAAAAATGCCTGGATTATGTTACGCAGTTACTGTACAAAACCTCTTTTGGGACGGCTTGTCAGTGCAATTGGTGTTTGGAGCATCCATTGAAGGTTCTGTTGACATGAAGGCCGTGGCAAGTCTTGCAGCTGTCACTTTGTTCTTGAGGGGGACGAGAAAAAGGAGCAGCAGGCCTTGTCTCAAGAACATTAGCCCAAAGGGAATAAATCAAGCCGGCCGAACAATACTACTGCCCATTAATGTCACCAGCGGCGCTTCCTCGCAATCATAAACCCTATGGCAGTCTACATTCAAAGGACTAAGGGGCCAAAACATATGTTTGTTGAGATGCAGTGGAGATAACCAGAGCTTAATGTATTAATGTATCCCTACCTAACTTTAAAATCCATTTTATCTGCCTGATATGTCGTAATCCGATATCCAGTGACAAAGTTAAAAGTTATGCAAAAAAACAGCTTACATATGAAAGTGACTTAAATGTTGGGTGAATTGTGTGTAAATACCCAAATAAGTTGGGTTTATGTGTTGAAGGTGCTGCTGATAAGGGTGAGAGGGATTTCTGCAATCTTTGGATTAGATCCTGCATGAGGAACGCAGCCAGCATTTGCTCTTTGATGTGGGACGTCTGACTCAAGTGTAGGTTTCTAATGAGACAAGGGACGAGGCCAAAAATGGGCTCTAATCTTACACATTCCTCTAAAAATGAGTGTGCATGTGTGTGTGTTTGAGAGAGAGAGAGAGAGAGAGAAACATACTGCTGCTAAGTGATATCTATATCAGGGTTGTTATTATCAAGGCTGGGGATGATGGTCACTAAGCTAGTAAACAAAGGGGAGGGTTGGTGTGGTCTAGTGTGCACTTCCAGGTGGGCAAAACTAATGCCGCAAGATTCCTCAGCATCTTCTCGGAAGCACCAGAGAAATCCTCTTTGCTCTTAGTCCTAAAGCACCTTGCAAAGCCGAGGTGGCTTGCAACGGATTGTCTTAATCTGTCCTTTTTGTAAAGAAAAAGGTAAGCCAGGCAGAATGTCAGTCTATATCAGTCAAAAACCAATTGGTTACAAAGATTTTTTTAGGAAGTAGTTGCAACAAACTTTTTTGAAAACCCTTAACATGCTGACACCAAAGCACAGCACAAACGCATACAGCCCAGGTAATTTAATGTGTAATCATATGTGTGATTAATCCCCATGTTATGAGGAGGCCAATGCAATTTTTGTGGCCCATCCAGAGGTCAGATATCTTTTCTGCTGCACTCAGGGCTTTCAAAGAGGCTTAGTGGTATGTAAATGAGAATGCTGTGGCTCTAAAGCACAGCCAGTTGCATTAGATTAGACGTAAAAAAATTGTCCCCCTATCTGAGTGGCTTAGGCTGGTGGTCGAAAACTCATTACGCCGATCAAATCAAAGACAAGGAGTGAGTCATTTCGCGGCATTGCTCAGGTGCTTAAAAATCCCACTACGTACAATTTCATCCCGAAGTTCGCCTGCTTATCGGAAATGTGTGAGCTGCTTGCCAGGTGGACTTGGCCTTGCTAACATTTGCTCTTGTGTCTGAGTTGTCTAAGAAGCCAATTACTCCTGCCATGACAAAATGTGGCTGCTCATGTAGAAATAAATAAAAATGTCAGGTAAAAAACAATGGACATACAATCCATGACATGTACAAATATTGGTAATACATTTTCACCATGCAATTACAGTTAGCACCAGCTGGTACCTGAAATTTCAGTTCAAGTATAGTTTACCCAAAAAATGACAATTATGTCATTAATTACTCACCCTCAAGTCGTTCCAAACCCGTAAGACCTTCGTTCATCTTCAGAACACAAATTGAGATATTTTTGATGAAATCCAAGAGCTTTCTGACACTGCATACACAGCAAGGGAACGACCAAGTTTTTGGGTGAACTATCCCTTTAACATGCAGAGACAACTTCAAGTAAGCAAGTCATCCTGTAGGTCAATTCCCCTTTGAAAGTACAAGTAATGTGGCTATGTAATGCTAGCAAAATTATGCACACCAAAGCTACCATGCATTTACCTTAATTTCCACCTGTGCAACCAATAGTACTAGTATATTAGCACAGTTATTTCTTTCCAAAGGTTTTTTTGCCACGGGTACCCCTCTATTAATAAAGCTCAAGTACCTTTTCATTGATGCCTCAACTGGATTTGTCTTAAAAGGGGAAGTGTATGGCATTCACTACAAGAACATCATGGCTTTATTTGTAATTGCCAAATCAAAATCATTCCAAGTAGCTAATGGATCTGGCTTACACCTGGCTGGGAATCGATAATAACTTGATTTAAACTGCACACATGAACGTACTTACGGTGTAAACAGTGATTAAAAAAAGTACCACAGCTTTCCTGAGTGCTTATTTACTCTTACAAACAGTTATAACTGACTGACTAACATCATCTACTCTTATTGCAGAATATTTAGAAGACAACTGCAAAAACTTGTCTCATCCTCAGAGGCTTAGGTGAGACTGGCTTCCTGTTGACGGGCTGGTTCAGGCGGCCATGGGGCTGAACAGAGGGAGTGGAGGTAGTGAAGCGTGCAGAGGTGCAGTTCCCTCAGGCAGCTGCACAGAGACTCACTCTGGACCACACAGAGAGATGCCAATCTAGTTTCTCTTCCCAATCCCTCCACTGATCTAGGGTTAACGTGAAGATAAATGCACCCAGCGATAACGCACAAGGTTTACGCAGGGGAGGTAAGGCTGTCATGTGTTACCCAACAGAGTAGAGAGTCATGCTACTCTAAAAAAATAAAAATAAAAAACAATCCCCTGGGAATCATGGCTGCTGGATCAAAGGCCAAAATTTGACACAAGGTCATCTACTCAAGTATGGATTGTTTTGGAAAGACGGTACCCTTCTAAAAATGCCTCCGAATGGCAGCATCTTTTAGCACAGCATAAAATGCAAGGTACTTGGAGTTACACAGGCTGTAGTAAAGCGACGAGTGGGCTGAAATTAATCCAAAAAAAAAATGTTAGCCTTCTCAATTTAATGCTTGGAATTTGCAAGAGGTTTATGCTTTTGAAGAAGCTCAAGATTTATTTAATTCCATTAGTGGAAATAGTGTCCAGGCCTGTGGAATATGGGTTTGCTGACTAGGGGTTGACTGTTGGGGGGGCAGGTTTGGGTAGGTCCGGATGGGGTATGGGTAGGGCAAAACAAGGACTGCTTGCCTGTCAGAGTTGAAAGTTTTGCACAGCTAAGTGCACCTAACAGAAGCGGGAGGTTAACCCTGTTGACAGGTGGGAGCAATCAGAGCATAGCAGCTCTAATCCAGCTAGAACTTCACCAACCCACACACGCAGAAACACTTATTGAGAACTCTTTTTCCAAGAGTAAAGGTGCCAAATCTACAGTCAGACACCACAAACTATACAGTTATAGAGTTGTAATGATCATAGTTTCAAGATGAGTGCACATGAATGGCACTACAATGCAATTACCAGTGGGGTACTCTGGCCTGTCTTAAAGGAAAACGCCACCGTTTTTCCATATTCCAATATGTTCTTCCCTCAACTTAGACAAGTTGATATGTACCTCTCCCGTCTCAGTCCGTGCACTTAATCACTCTAGCACGCGGCACCACTATGCTAGCGTTTAGCTTAGCACCATTAATTTCTTAGGATCCAAACTGGGATAAATTTAGAAGCCACCAAACACTTCCATGTTTTCCCTATTTAAAGACGTTTACATGAGTAGTTACACGAGTAAGTATGGCGACACAAAATAAAACGTGGCGATTTTCTAAGCGGATAAAAATGATAACTATAATGTGTATAATATCATCACTCCTGAAAACTCTCCCTCTCCCTCTTCCGTCAATACAACCAACGTGGCCTGCACTATCACTATCAGGGAGAGGGAGAGGGGGAGTTTTCAGGAGTGATGATATTACTGCGCCGAGGTCAAAGTGCTGCAAAGTGCTCTTCCGCCACACATTATAGTTATCATTTTTATCCGCTTAGAATATCGCCACGTTTTATTTTTTGTTGCCATACTTACTCGTGTAACTACTCATGTAACCGTCTTTAAATAGGGAAAACATGGAAGTGTTTGGTGGCTTCTAAATTTATCCCAGTTTGGATCCTAAGAAATTAATGGTGCTAAGCTAAATAAGCTAGCATAGTGGTGCCGCGCGCTAGAGCGATTAAGTGCACGGACTGAGACGGGATATTAATATCTTAGAGTTGTACTGTCTACCCTCTTAAGGTAGTAATATGTACTCTTATGGTTCTAGGGGTACCATAGGGGTAGGGGTAAAGAAGGTACAAGAGTGTCCCTTCAAGGGTGGAGTGTCCCCACAGTGACAAGCTGTTGTACCCTTAAAGGTAAGATTTTTTTTAGGAGAGTGTACAATCTATTTTTCATTTAGATTGACATTTTGTATGTACAATACTTAGTCCTTTAGTTCTTTGATGTAAAGTAACAAAAAAAAACTACCTTTCTTATCATTCTCTGTAGCAGTATAGGATGCAAAAGAAGGTTGTCTTGCGCAAGTGAACCCAACTGATTGTGAATCCAATCATTACAACCTACACACAGCGATAGTCATCGCAAAGCAACGTAATTCTCTAATACACACCGACACCCAGAGTTGCAGTCTTCAGCTCCTTAGCACGAGGCTTTTATCACACAATCGTGTTGTTTCCTCAGGTGTTCCGTGCTGCTACTGCAAGTCGGCCCATGTATGCCAGCAGCTCTATCGTCTTCAGATGTGAGGTCTTTGATCTACCTACCTTTGAATCTCAGGTATGGTGGCTGTACCGTATCCTGGCTGCATGTTCCAAACAAACACCTCACCGCCCCCCCTTCCTTCTTCAGAGTCACTGCACCAAATGAATAAAACCGAGCCGTCTAGCAAGAAGATGTTTATCGGCCTCCCCCATGAAGACTGCCACTCAAATCAGGTGGCAATCAAGACAGAGCTCTGGCAATCATTGACGAGAATGAAAGTCATTACAGAGTTTTGAGTGGTATGTAATATGTGATTATCAAATAGCTGCGATTTACAGTGAGTTGAACCGAATTCAATCTGTGTTAGGTTAGTAAGGTAGTGTGTTAAATTCTCCAAAGGACAGAATTCTTCTAGGTACTAGTGTACGACTGCAATTTACAAGCAATAGGAAACAAAGTAACGGCACTTACACTTGATGCCATTTTTTTGATAAGTGAGTACAACAATTCTCAGGTTTCAAACATTAACCCACCCTCAATACTTTAATTTTCCTCTTGACCACTAAATCTCATTTAAACGCATTCACATGGACACTTGTAAGCTTCATTCCATCTAAAGATAGAAAATAGTGATCTAAAGTAGTGATCTGTGAATTATTTGTGTTGGTTATGAAAAAGTTTTTATTTGTATTTGTTAAAGGGGAACTTAAATATATTTAAACACCTCCTGAAGCATGTCATACAAAACAAAATTTATTCATTGTGACATATCATTGAATATCATAATTGCGTTTAAATGTACAGTCATTGTGGCTATTGTGACATCCTTTCCACATTCAAAAATATTTAATTTTAAGGAATACATTTATTTTTGAAATATTTAAATATAATTTGACTGACGTTCTGTGCCATTCTAAATTGATAAGATGCATTTATTTACATAGAATATTACATTTAGTACTTCGCATTAAGAAAATGGAGGTTAGTACATTTTCTAAAAGAAATTAATATTTTAGTCAGCAAAGATGCATTAAGTTGTGAAAAATGATACATTTTTTTTATTTTTCAGTAACATTTAATAACACTTTTAATAACATTATAATAATAATTCAATAAACACTAGCCTTTTTAATTCTTATTGTACTATGTTAAGAAATACATTTTGATATAATTTCTTAAAGAAAATCACGTTTTACACATCTATCCGCTGACCCCTGCAGGTTCCTCACAGACCCCTGGTTGAAAGCCTTGGATCTAGGCCAACATAACAAGCCTGGAAGCCGAAAGGAAGCGAGACATCAAATAGTATAACAGCAGATAATAGAGAGAACTCGCTCACGGTCTCCACCCCTGTGTGTCTATTTTACTCATTCACGCACAATCGCAAACAAGCAAACTATTTGTCAAAGGAGCCAAGGGCTTTGAGCTGCAAGGATTCCCATAGTAAAAGTGTACACACTCGCCTATTGTGTTATCTTTGTCATTTCGAGAAGCAGGCAGCTGCATCTATTTCCTTTATAACTTTCACCCTTCTCACCTGGGTGGGCCCTGTCTGGATCCACTGTTTGGATTAGGGCGACGATTAATGAAACAAAAACACATTAAACCAGATTAGAGTGGCAATTGTTTAGTCGGGTTGATTCACAGAACGCACTTCCTTTTCATGTTCTTTTGGTGAACCCGCCAAACAAACAGGTAGTCTGCATAGAGGTACGGTAACGCCAGGATTTAAGCTGCGTCTCTCACTACGAGTATTGTGTGTTTACTGCAGTTGATTGTGGGCTTTCCTGTCGGGCTACGCTGTATTGCGCTGCAAGCTAGGGGAGCGGCAACTGCTGCGCTGGGACAAATCATATTTCATCACTTATAATTTCCGATTATTGTCAGGTATTGTCTGGCTTCGTGACAGAAGTGTTTTTTTGAGAATGAAGTGCATTCATAGAGAGGATGTGGAATATCCTTTAATAAACAAGGGTCTCCTCCCTTCCAGGACAGAAATGGTTTGAAGGAAATGTCTTCGTACTGTACACAGTGTTGGCATTTGATAAATAGCCTGTCAATATTATCCCAATCTTGTTTTTGAATCTGGGCCATTGCTGGGGGGGGGGGGGGGGGGGCATTGTTTCAGCCCCTGTTATGAGTGGGTTCACTTAGGTCCTCTCTGATGGTCCTCCACTCAGGTAATTTGTTCAGTAGTCACAGGTCTGCTTTGAAATGCTATTCTTGACCTAAATATCCATTATTAAAAACTAATGGGTGAAATATCCAGATCAACAACAAAAAAAAGCCTTTAAATTAATAGGAAAACTCCAATTCGTAAAATAGCTACATTACTTTTATGAGATCAACCTGAATTATCTGTCAATGACCACATAAATTCCAGTCTGTTTTTCACACAAAGCTGTCAAATGAGTTAATATTGCTTGACGAAAACTAAAAGGCCAATAAAAATTGCAACCCAGGCTCATTAGAAATACGTGCTTGTGGTGACATTTCTGCAACACCGACATTTCATACCTTACTGAATGCCTTTTATTGTCATTATACACACGTACAATGAAATTAGAATAGCTTCCCCTCAGCATAATTTACATATATCACATAGTGCACATTTAACAAACACGAGTCACAATTTGAACCATGTTACGTACTTGCACAGTAAAGAGTCGAGTTACTCAAGACTAACTTTCGACAAAGCAAGTTGAGAATTATATTGCACACGTGTATATTGCACTAAGTCTCCACAAGGGGAAGAAAAAACTAAAAAAACACTGCATTACAGTAAGACTGACTTCGTGGCAGTTTCGCGGCAGTTTCAAAATTAAATGTCCAGTGAGTGCCGCTAAAACATTTCAAATCTCCCAGCATGTTAAAATTGTTTGAAGTCAAAATATTGTGCAAGGAATTATGCAAAAATGAGGCTTTCTTAAACAAAACTCTGGCCCTGTAAATCATAATTTGTGTGAAAAGGAATAAAATTTGTCTGACTTTTGCTGCCTCTAGTGTTCATTTCAAATGAAATCTGCAGCGATTCGTACATGTAGGTACTTTTTTGTTTTAATTTTACAGAAATGTAGATAGAGGCCCATATTTTCAATGAGCCTGGGTAGCAAATTTGTTAAGTGAAACATATACGATACTAAACCAAACTAAAATATTTTTACAAATGTTAAGCAACTACACTGTAAAGACAACTTTTTTGAAGTTGTAAATAAAATTTTAAAGATTATGTTTTATCTTTTTTTACATTAACATTTTGTTTTAATTGTTTGTGCGGTTTATTTGTAATTATTTGTGAAATTTACTAGCAATCTCTGAGTGCAAATTGTTTCAAAGTAAGGGGGTGTTTACATGACACAGTTTTCAACAACAACAAAAAAAAGACAAAACAATTTTTTTTGTCCATTTATTTACATGACAATGGCATTTTGGGGGCTTGAAAATGCAAACTTTTAAAAACAAGTTTCAAAGTGCAAGTTTTTGGAAACGATACCATTATTGTCTGCGTATAAACTGCAAAAACACAAATTTATGAAAATGGTGACTCATGCACATGCTTATGTGCCCAGTCTATAGCTATGTGTGCAGGCACGTAGTGTTTCTTTACAAAGTGACATCGCCATCTACTGGCCTGGCATGAATTATAGCGGGGGGTTTTTCGCGATTCTGTGTGAACGGTGATCGTTTTGACAATGTTGTCGCCTGTACCCAAAACCTTTCAAAAACAGCAATAGCAATAACATTACACTGAAAAATCGAAAACTTAAATATTTTAAATGAAAAAAAAAACAGAAATAATAATAATAATAATAATAAACAAGTTAGCCTAAACATATAAAAATTAAATAAAAATGTCAAAACTCAAAATTTACAGCCCTAATACCAGTTTACTGTATATGGAAAAGCATGACCAGTACATTCTTCAAAATGTCTTCTTTTGTGTTCCATTGAAGAAAGAAAATCATATGGGTTTGGAATAACAAACCATCTAAATAGAGAATAATTTTAATTTTGGGGTGAATTATCTCTTTGAAAGTAATTAATCACAGTGAATATTACAATGTTTTGGAGGCTTTCCATTCAGTCAAATCCAGTCTTGATGTCAACGAAGAGTACTTAAGCTTTACCGATGGTTCTGTGAGGGTACGTAAGGCAAAAACACTGAATTAGTGCATTACTGTTTATTATGCTGAGAGTATGTTGACGGTTTTGTTGTTGATCTGCTCAGGGTTAAGAAGTTCCTGCCTGGAATTTGTCACTCAGTCAAAACATTAGCGTCCGATTTGCTCCGCACCTCAAGACATGCACTTTTCAGGACATCAGGGGGAGTGGTGAGACTTTTCAAAACACACAATGTAAGGCTTAACTCGCTATCCTTCATAACAACTCCAGCACACCTGTTCACAGAGAGTAGCAGTGAGATACAGGAAGACTCTCTCTCACACTCGTAATCATTCATGTTTCACCTCGTGATTGTCATAAAGCCATGCTATTCTGCTTCCTTCTGAAGCTTAAGCTGTGTAAATGATACGTCTTTGCATGGTTAGGTTCCTAAAGAAGATGGTGAAGAGGACTTTGTCTCTTCATGTAACCTCAACACCGGCTATCACAGAAAGATCAACACATTGAGATTTGTTTGCTTGGGCTCAACAGAAAACTAGCCACAGCAGAGCCCAATGCAGAACAAGAACACACAAACACATCAGCCAAACAAGTTGGAGCTTGCTGGAGGGGGAATGTTTGTGAAAGACTGGAGCATTACGGGTTTATCTAAGGTGTGGTCCACCTTAAGCATTAGTAATTACCCAGGATACAACAGCTGGGGACTGCCAGGGGCAGCTTTCGCTTAAAAAATGAATGGCATATGGGCACACATCAAAACACTGGGGGTTTTTCTATGTTGCAGCCTCTCTTTTTTGTCAAATAACACTGTAGGCTAAAATTGCTTTTATCTTAGCAACTTCAAATGCATCCAGAGTAAAATATCTTTTCTATTGTAACCACAATTACCACAGTTAGTACTATGGATGTTAAATAAAATAAAATAATGCTAATTTAAGGCTAAATAAATAAATATCTACATACTTACGTGAATACATATTTCACCATATCTTCCCAGTTGATTAATCATATTACAAGTTGTTTTAATGAAATATTTAAATATGAAGTTGTTTAAATATGAAATGATGCATTATCTAATTAAATATGCATTTCCAGAACAGAAATCTGAAAAATGGATAAAGCCAGGTTCAACATTTTTGTTTGATTTCACTGACATATTTTCACCACATTTTTAGAAAGAAAATATTATATAAATTAGATGAGTAATGTACATTGTATATATTCTAACTGAACTCTACAGTTGGAAATAGATCATTTGAAATAAAATAAACACTTAAATGTGCATCTTGTTATGGAGGCTAAATAGCCCCCAAAAAGTGACAAGTGCATGAAAAAACAGTAGTTTTGCCTGTTATGTCTAGCCTTAATTTTGTGCACGATAGCTGTCTGACTAATATTGGGCTGCTTTTGAAAGCTTGCATGCGCTTTCTGTGCACTCATAATTTGTGAAAATTGTCAAAATGCTGTCTTGGCAAGGTATTACTGTAAATAGTCAGTTAGTGAATGTAAACAGGTGAAACAAAAAATGTGGCAAAATATCAGCTCTGTGCATGAGGCCTTACAGCATTAGTATATTTAAACAGAGAAACATGGGATTGCATTGCTGTTGGTTTATGAGCTGCAACATTTGATATTGTAACCAGTCATTACAGTTTTATTTACTGTATATTAATGATAAATGAATAAAATAAATACATAAATATATAATACGTTTTAAGAATGTCATTTTTATTTATTTATATATTTTTATTTAATTTAATTAATTTATTTATTTATTGAAGAAGTGTTGGCTAATATTAGGTTTATTGTAACAATAACTGCAGTACTAATGGTTAAATTGGTAAATGCTGAGGATATAGTTTATAAATACAAGTTATTCAGGGTCCAAATTAACATACAGGTTCCAAATGCATGTAAAATAGGCCTTTGCTAAAAACATCTTAATGCTGAATTATTTCTTATAAACAAGCAGCTTTTGTCTTCTCAAGACATTAATTGATGGACTGGAGTGGTGTGGATTACTTGTGGATAATTGTGATGTTTTTATCAGCTGTTTGGACTCTTATTCTGACGGCACCCATTCACTGCAGAGGAACCATTGGTGAGCAAGTGACGTAATGCTACATTTCTGCAAATCAGATGAAGAAACAACCTCATCTACATCTTGGATTGGCTGAGAGTGAGCAGATTTTCATTTTTGGGTGAACTATTTCATTAAGACCAAGAAAAAACATGACATCTTAAGGTCTTGTTGTTGTTGTTTGTGACAGGTCCTGCTTCAACGGAGATCATTTCATCCCAAATCAAATCTGATACTGCAAATTACTGAATGACTCACAAAAATACAGGAAAAATGCCCATAATCACACTGTTATCAGCAACAATAAAAGGTGAAACAATCACATGGGAGAGAAACAATAAAGAGACATAAAGTAAATAAGTGAGTACTGCATATATATGTATTTTTATTTTACACCACCTATATATAAACATATCTAAAGACACGCTCACCTCTAATGACCCATAAACCTCTAATCAAATACCATTTAGGAACTATTTTATATTCCATTTGCAAAAACACCAACCATGCATCTGCTGTTACTTTTGATATAAATGAGGTGATTTTAGTCTCGCATGCTCTAATTTTGATAACCCCCTCATTTCATAATTATTAAAGAATAGGCCTAGGGTTCACAACTACAAAAAGCTGAAAATGCCACAAAAGGTCCAATTTATGTGCACTCTAGTTATTGATACTATAGTTACGTATTGTGAAGGAAATAGAGCTATATCCTTCACATAATGCCTTTTCTTTGTAAAGCATAACTAACCCACAAACAGTGAACTCAGCTAAAAATGTCACTCACATCCTTTGAGGAGAGATCAGTCAAATTATCTTTGATGATTTGTTTGTCAATTTCAAAACAAACCTTACTTCTTTTTCCTCCCTTGGTCATGATAATGACATGACCTGTGTGTTAGGAGGAGCTGATCTCTATTTGAGTTGACCCCTGACCTCTGTGTGTTCCCTTGCCATCTTGTACTGGGTTATTCCTGCAATATCTTTTCAGTTTTGTAATTTTTTAATATGCTTGTGTTGTGATTTTAGGAAGTGCTGAAAATCATTAAAAGTAAAATAAAATAAAATAAAATAATAAAAATAAAATAAAATAAAATCGGCTTTTCTTTTCTTTTTTTCTTTTTTAATAAATTGCCTATTTGTAAAACTATTTGGAAACCTATATTTGAATAATTGTTCAAAATGTATCCTATTTTCACTTCATTGTGATTTTTTCATAAATTAAAATATGTTTTCAATCTATTTAATATTTTGTATTTATATATTTTGTATTTATATATATATACACAGGTATATATATATATATTTTTATAATTGTTTGCTATGCAAATAAATCTTAAAATGTAATTTATTTCTGTGATCAAAGCTGAATTTCCAGCATCATTACTCCAGTCTTCAGTGTCACATGATCCTTCAGAAATCATTCTAATATGCTGATTTGCTGCTAAAGTTGAAACAGTTGTGCTGCCAATATTTTTGTGGAAACTGATATGTTTTTTCAGTATCCTTGAGAAATAGAGTTCAAAAAAGAACTTAAGAAACAAATGTAATTTTTGTTCAATTTAACGCATCCTTGCTGAATAAAAGTATGAATTTCTTGAAACTGTTGAACAGTAGTGTATTTGAATGTACTGAACTGACCCTTCGTTTTTTAGTGGAGAAATTTACAATGACAAGGGAGCAAACAAGCGTTCACTGTACATTACTAATAGTCATAAATTCTTGTAATTAACAATACACATTAGCATAAGATCAGGCTGGGATATTAATGTCTCGCAGGTTCAGTTTGATTCGGGCCGCTGCTAAACTTCAAACTGCTTCTTTGAAAAGGAGTGTGTGAACAAACAAATAATTGGGACGTGGTAATGACTGTGCTCTCAGTGGAAATACTGGCACTCTGGTGATCCCGCAGCACGTCGCAGCAGCTTAATTAGATTATTTATATCACCGGCCTGTGCTAATCTGATTAACACACATGCTACCTCTCCTGCCTGTCTATAAATGTCTAGGTGACTAGTTAACATCCCACCAGTTTGTAATAAGCTTGTGCTTAGGTTAGCCTATTGGTGCTAAAGCATGGTATTAGCAGGCTATGATCTGTTTGTCCGTGTTAGCGCTGGCAGCTGTTGGTTGGCACTAAACAGGCTAGTGTGTCAAACAACAGAACGGCAGAAACGTAAACCCTTCATTAGAATTCAGCTAATCCAGCGCTGCGTGCTGAAATAACGCCAAATATTAGCTCAATCAGACACCTCTCAACTAGGATCATTACAGAGGTGCATTAGCATTTATCTTGTAAACAGGACGCAAGTAAGATTAAAAGTACTCTTAAAAGTGGCGATCACAAAGTGCCTAAGCTGCGTGGAGGTGTGTCATATAGCGCTTCTTTTCTCCAATGCCATGCTAAATTTGCTGGGATGGCTGTGTTATAATTGAGACATTGCAATAAATCAGGATTTTTGTGTTGTTTTCAGTGACAATTCCTAAACCTCCCTAAACTGGGATGAATTTATTTATAAAAAAAGGGGAAATTGTAATAATTTCATATTCAAAATATTTAATTTTTTAAAATTCGATAGTACTTGTGATAATACTACTAAAAAAATATGTAGAAACAATTTTCAAGGTAAAAAGGTAAAATAATTAAATAATCATGACATTATTTTCTTGGAAAAAAGCAGTGTATAATATATATATATATATATATATATATATATATATATATATATATATATAATCCTAATAATCCTATAATATAGTAATGATAATACTAACAATTCTGACTCAGTTGGCAAAAACACTTTAGTTGAGGCCTTTATATACATTGTAATGCATTATGAAAGTATTTTATTACATGAATTATGCATTTTAATGCACATTATAATGTACTGTATGATTTCATGAAAAATTGCAACCACAGTTATAATATATTTTAATATTTATTAATTTGTTACACCTTTATAACGTATAATAAATTATAACATGACAAATATCTGTCACGGTGCACACACGAGGGAGGAACAAGGACACGCAGACGAGGACGTAAACTCAAATAACAGTATTTAATCAGGACATCAAGGCAGGACAAGACAAGGCTGAGAGACAGGATACACCGGGAAGTAACGAGTAGACCAGACGAAATCAAACTCAAAAGACAGGAACTAAATACACAGGGTAATTAACACATAATCACATACACACAGCTGGACACGAATTAACTCATAATGACATGAAACAAGGACCGGAAACAAACCAAATATGGACACAAGAGGCGGGAACACATGACACACACGACAGAGGACTGACATTACTCCCCCCTCCCGAAAGGCTCGTCCCGAGCCTTAACAGTTCCATCGGGGAGGGGGGGTGGGTGCTCTGGAGGTCCCCGTCCTGTGTTCCTGCCCGTGTTTGTCCTGAGCCATGGCAGATGGTCTTCGGGGCCTTGGCCTCGGTCCCCTCGGCCTGGCCCCTACAGCCAGAACCCATACTACCCCCCCCAAAAAACCCTCCAGGGCTAGCTCGGAGGCTGAGGCTTCTTCTGGGCATGACCAGGAGTCAGGGGCCCTCACAGGGTCCCTCAGCGACCGCCTCCACTTCAGCGACAAGGGGGCAGGCGGCTGGGAATGGCCTCCGTGGCCACTACAAGAAGAGCCGCCTGCCCCAGACGAGACTCCATGGACCAGACATGACATGGTTCTTTAAAATGTTCCTGTGGGCACAACAAAACAAACACGGCACTCCTGGCCATGGCATGTGGACTTGATCCACGGGGCTAGGGATTGCGGTAGCTGGCGGGCATGAGTCAGCGGCGATCCGGCCGGATTGAGTCAGCGGCGATCCGGCCAGCTTGGGTCAGCGGCGATCCGGCGGGCTTGAGTCAGCGGCGATCCGGCGGGCTTGAGTCAGAGGCGATCCGGTGACATGATCTCCTGCGAACGGCGCGCCTGGGGGAGCGGCAACCCGCCGGCGCGCTTGGGAGAGCCACCACCGGCGGCGGATATCTCCCGCGATTGGCAGGCATGAGGGCTCGCAGCTAGTGGACTTGCGGCACTCGCGGCAATCCCGCCGAACTCCCACGCCGACTTGCAGTGGGCTATGGCGGGAATAACGAGCGGCGACTTCCATGCCGCGGGACCACTAGCGTAGCCAGAAATGTTGAAGTGGGTGGGCCTACATAAAACTGGGTGGGCCAAGTGTGTAGCATATGAAAACTGCATGTCAAATTGCCAACACGAAATACAGCACCAAGGTTCATTACACAGTACTTCTAAATCATGCATTAACATTAGTAATTTGTTATATTAATGTTCATTTCAAAATTTAGGACATTATTAAAATTCAAAGTTGTATCTGTTAACATTTGCATGAGCTGGTTAACAAAGATGAATAAACAACACGGTAACAAATGTATTGCTAATGTTAGTTAATGCATTAACTAACGTTAACTAAAGGAAGTGTATTAAAAAGCATTACCTCAGTCAGTGTGAAACAACGGGGCTTCGCTGATGATTTCATAATCAAACGTCTCTGTCAGTTCACGCACATCGAGGACCGCAGAAATGTGCGCAGCTGCAAATTATGCAGTTTGTTGTAGCGACCAGGATCCAGCACAAAGTTTATGTGTTTCTTTCCACAAAGGACGCATCTGTTTAGCGGATCAAACACTGTACCTATGCTAATATGATGTTTCAAACACACTTGATTCAGAAGATTCCGATCGATAAATCCAGCACCCGCAGGTGGTCTGTCGGGTTTCATTTGTAGACGGTCCGGATTTATTGCTAAGACTTTTACTTTTTAAAGAATTGATCTGATTTATGATTGCTCAACTCGGCTATTTTCAAATTTAACTCCACAAACGCGTGCATTTTACTATTATATCCTTACGACCTAAACATAACGTTGTGGGTGGAACTAACAGAAACGGACGAATCATCATCATTTTGACAAGCGTGATGCACCTATAGGAAGAGGGGAAACTAAGAAACAACCTGTAATTGACCATGAAAGCAAGCGTTTAATATGTTTTAATAAATATATAAAGTTACAGTGAAATAAGACGTTTATTAGTATTGTTTAATAAATTACATCCATTTGGAAAATTACCAACTTCTCATTGGGTGGGCCACAGATTAAAGTGGGTGGGCCTGGGCCCACCCATAGCTACGGGACTGCGCGGGACAGACACAAACAGGAACCAAAACAAAACTTTCAAAAACGAAAACAAAACGAGGTGAATGGGCGCCGCTTACGGTTAGGTCTGGTCTTCTGTCACGGTGCACACACGAGGGAGGAACAAGGACACGCAGACGAGGACGTAAACTCAAATAATAGTATTTAATCAGGACATCAAGGCAGGACAAGACAAGGCTGAGAGACAGGATACACCGGGAAGTAACGAGTAGACCAGACGAAATCAAACTCAAAAGACAGGAACTAAATACACAGGGTAATTAACACATAATCACATACACACAGCTGGACACGAATTAACTCATAATGACATGAAACAAGGACCGGAAACAAACCAAATATGGACACAACAGGTGGGAACACATGACACACATGACAGAGGACTGACAATAACCAGATGCAACAAGGAATCTGCAAATATTTTATACACTACAATTATTTAATGTATAATGCATTACATTGTGCAATATATTAGACTGAAAAAAGTGTTGTAAAAACAATTTTCACTGAGAAATTGCTAGTAAATTTTATGAACAATTATAAAGAATAATATGTGAAATTTTAAAGTAGAAAAACTGAAATAGTATTTTCATGTAAAATAATCTCCAATAATCTTTGATATATATTTACAACTTTGAAATTATTATTTTTTTTTTTTTTTACAGTGTATGAATACCTATATAATGCATTAAACATAAAGGCAAGTAACGTGTCTTTTTTTTGTAAGCATAAACATAACAATTTTGTGATATTTAAGCTTTAAAAACATGACCAGTGATCAGAAAAAAACACATTAATTCAAGTTATATTCTATATGAAAATACATAAATAAATAAATATTTTTTTTATATTTAGTTTACTTTACATATAAAAGTGTTTTTATTTATTTAGTTATTCCTGGAGAATAAGACAGAAATGATGATTCTGAAAGTGATTTTTGTTGCAGGATTCTCTCTTTACATGAAGAGAGCCATTTGTTCTCTTTCAGAACGGGAGGGATCAAATGCCTCTCCTGCCACAGAGGGCCAAGAAATAAACTGTTTACGTCACGCCTGCCCTTCATAACTTTGTCTCTTTAGGAGGGGACGCACTCAGGGGACAAAACAACCGGAATGGGAGTGGAGATTAAAGAGACAGCGTCTCAGAGCTGAAGGAGGAGACAAACTCTGAGGACACATATGAAACTAAAAGACACACAAGGAATTTCAATGAGGGATGACTAACGGCCTACTTTTTCCTTTCTTGTTTTGAAGCGATGGTAAGCATTTTTTTGTTTGTTTCTTTTAGAATACCACACATATAATGTCCTAACTGCATATCATATTTTACAGTACATATGGACAAAAAATGTCCAGCTCACAAATGAGCCCATTACATCACCTTTATACTTTTATTCAGAAAACCTGCATTAAATTGATCAAAAGTGACACTAAATACATGTATAATGTCATAAGTTTTTATTTCAAATAAATGCTGTTCATTTCAACTTATATTTATCAAAGTTACAAAAATGTTTTCACGTTTTCCACAAAAAAATATTCAAAACTGTTTTCAAGATTGATAATAATCAGAAATGTTTCTTCAGCAGCAAATCAGCATATTAGAATGATTTCTGAAGGATCATGTGACACTGAAGACTGGAGTAATGATGCTGAAAATTCAGCTTTGATCACAGCAATCAATTACATTTTATCATATATTCACAGAGAACTGCTATTTGAAACTGCAATAATATTTTTGAAAAAATAAATGCAGCCTTGATGAGCAGAAGAGACTTCTCTCAAAAACAAAAAATTAATGAATACCACAAACTTCTGAACAGTTGTCACATCTGGATGGAGAGGCACACAGGAGAAGATAATAAGATAAAGAGCTCCTTTATTAAGACAAAACTGAGGCAGACTCTAAACGGTAAGTTTCAACATAAAATGTCCATGAAGCTCACAAACTGAAGAATAACTGTCCTTATTTCAATCTTTGCAGGGAACGTCCACAGCAGAGCAAGAGCCACGGAGCCACGACCAGGTAAGTGGAGAGAGAGGAGAAAAGGTATGCAACCTTGAAATCAGCCGACGAGGGAATGAGGTGAGTCGGCTGATATAGGGCCAGGTAAGTGAATACAAGTGTTCGTAATCAATAATCAGGTGATAGTGATCTAGTGTAGGTGGCTGGTCAGGCTGATGTGACTGGTGAATCTGTGACAACAGTATGGTTTATACATTCTCATTATGTTTATGCATTTGGATGCAATTCCCTTTATTCTCAGTGCTGACTCTAAAAAAGTTTTTTTTATTATTATTAGCATGCATTAAAGGGACTACAAGAAATATAAAATAGGTAAATCGAAATAATGTTAAAAAAATCATATTAACAATAACAATAAAGTAACCACATCTATTTACAATAACAATAAATTAATAATAAAACAGATTAATTTTATGAATTTGTTTAGCAAAATATATATTCTTTCTTTCTTTATTAATTTATTACTTTTTTATTAAAT
This sequence comes from Aspiorhynchus laticeps, assembly GCA_023376895.1. NCBI lineage: Eukaryota > Metazoa > Chordata > Actinopteri > Cypriniformes > Cyprinidae > Aspiorhynchus > Aspiorhynchus laticeps. The sequence continues at coordinate 56,967,322 of CM041793.1, read as the reverse complement.
GAGATTCACCCATGTGTTAAATAAGCAATAGTACACAGAGAGCAAATGTTCAGAAAAACCTGCTGTTATGTTGCAGTTCCGTTTTGCATCGCTAGTGGTGCAAGAACAGTTACAGCCATTGTAAACTTAGTATCCAACATTTGAGAAACTATAACCAGAGTCTAACAACTCCACTCTTTCTGTTTTCTCCAAAGCAAGCGTTTTTATCATTTAAACATATGGACACTAACAGCTCATCTACAATGACAGAAGAAAAGCATCTCCTGACTCCTACACAGTTTGATCAATGTCTTTTGTCCATGCTAGAATTTCACTGCAGTAATAAATGATAACTCCAGCAACCAGCTCCCTGCCATCTGAGCCTGTCTCGCTCCAGAGTGCCTGAGAACGAAACCAGAGTATTTTGTTTCTCTTCTGCTATCTGTAATTTTGTTTTGATATCCACCTGCTGTCACCACTCTTGTGCATCATCCTTTACATGTGCCATGCAAGTATCGGGTGGGGGATAATGGCTCCCCCAACCACATGTAAATACAACCAACCCAATGAAAAGACGAGAACGAGGGAAAAAAAACAGAAGTGCAATTTGCCTGAACAGAACCTCAAGTGCCTTTCTATTGAATAATACATTCTCCACCCCAGAGTGCCCATTTGCTTCCTGAGCTTTCTCGTTATTACGAAAGAAAAGGCGTTCGAGCTCTTAGAGAAGGATGTGGGCTCTGGCCGGCCCTGGATTGCAGGAGCTGCTCGGGCTTCAGTTCGCGAGCGTTGCTCTGTCTCCGGGGACTGGGAGCTGAGAGGATTAAATGGATGGCATATCAGTACAAAATTCAGATCAAAAGGCTAAGTTGGGCCAGTTAAAGGGTTGTGGCCCTGAAGACCAAAGGGATTTCAAAGCCTCCTCGTTTAACAGAAACCCTTTTTTATCAGCTGCCACCCATCGTGTTGGATGTTGAAGCATGAAAATGGTCATATAGATAGAGCTTTGTTTTAGGCTTTGCGGATATACGTGGAGAGGCGAGTCTATTTCGATCCTCCTCTCATTCTCTTGGGACGCGTTGGAGATCAAGCATAAATCGTTACAGAAACATTTGTGATTTGTGAACATATATTAGATTTTACATTATTCCAAAACCTGCTATAAAATAAATGCATATAGAATTTCATTATATACCTGCAAAAAAAAAAAAAGAAAAAAAAAGAAAGGAACTTTAATGTAATAAAGTAGTACTTAGCGTGTAATAAAGTAGTAATTAGTGTGTAATAAAGTAGTAATAGAGTATTAGGGTATTTTAGAACAGGGACTATTTTTTTTATAGTTTCTGAAAAAAGAGTGAGTAGTTTTGCATGTACAAAAGTTGCTAGGGTGTTCTGGATCGCTGTCGAATAGTGTTTGAAGCGGTTGTTACAGCATTGCTAAGGTATTTTGGGTAGCTACCAGGTGGTCACCAACCACCAAGTCTATGATTTTCCAATCTGATTGCATGAGAACGAGGTGCCGATTTTGTATGAATTTGTACAATGTGATGTAAAAATAAATAAATAAATAAAAAAGCATTAAGTTCCACCCTTAAACCTAACCATAAGCAGATCATATGAAAACATATGAATGAGATTCTGCGGATGTATACAAATTAGTCAACATGTAAAATAGTTGCAAACTGCCATGAAAAAGATTTCATATAATATAGTTGTAATTATTATGTAATACATTAGGATTCAAGTTTATAGTGTGTTTTAGAACTGTATAGTTTCAAGTTCAAGTTTCAAGTTTCAAGTTTTATTTGTCACATACACGACTATACAGAGAGTATTAACCAGCAGTGAAATGTGAGTCAGGTCCGTTCCATGGACAGTGAAAATATTGTAGAATACAACACAAGGGAAGTATACATAAAATAAAATGAATAAAAAATAAGATATAAAAAAACAAAATATAAAATATAAAAGAATGTGCATGACAGTATGCTGTAGAATTAAATATTAAGATAAGCATGACTGTACGAGAGAGGAATGTGCAAACAGGTTGTACATGGTTGACATGTAGCAGCAATCTCAAAAAAATAAATAAAAAAACAAGATAATAAGATACCAAGACACAGAAAGTGTTGTGTGCAAATTACACTGTCAGTATGAGGTAGAGAATAATGAATATCTTACTGATTGTTAGTGATTATAAAGTAAGTCATGATGATGTTAAGAGGCTGAGTTTGAGTTTAGGAGCCTGATGGCCTGGGGGAAGAAACTCCTCCTAAGTCTCTCAGTTTTTGCCATCAGGCAGCGGAAGCGCTTACCAGATGGCAGCAAAGTGAAAAGACAGTTACCGCGGTGATTTGAGTCCTTGGTGATTTTGACAGATCTGCTTCTGCAGTGTTTGAGGTAGATGTCCTGCAGAGAAGGGAGAGCAGACCCTGAGATGCGCTCAGCTAAGCGCACAACTCTCTGCAAGGCCTTGCAGTCTTGACTGGAGCTGTTTCCATACCACACTGAAATGTACTGAGTCAATACACTTTCTATGGTCCCTGAATAGAAAGTTTTCAGGATTGTTGGAGAGACCCTGAATTTCCTCAGCTGTCGCAGATGGTACAGTATTTGCCTGGCTTTCTTAACCTATGTTTGAATGTGTGTAGTCCAAGTCAGGTCCTCGGAGATGTTTACACCGAGGTACTTGAAGCTGCTTACCCTCTCCACAGGGGTCCCACTGATCATAAGAGGAGTGTAGGGCAGCAGGTGTCTCTTTCTGAAGTCCACAATCAGCTCTTTAGTTTTGCTCACATTCAAAGAGAGACAGTTGTCCTGGCACCATGATGTAAGTCTCTCCACCCCATCCAAGTATGCGGTCTCATCATTGTTGGAAATGAGGCCCAGAACCACAGTATCATCAGCAAATTTGATAATAGATGTGGAGCTGTGAGAGGACACGCAGTCATGTGTGTAGAGAGAGTAGAGCAGGGGACTCAGGACACAACCCTGTGGGGCTCCTACGTTCAGGGTGATGGAGTTTGAGGTGAACTGGCCTAACTTCACCACTTGAGGTCTGCCGGTGAGGAAATCTTGAATCCAGTCGCAGAGTGAAGAGTTTAGGCCGAGGTCTGTGAGTTTAGTAGCCAGCTTGATGGGGACTATGGGGTTGAAAGCTGAGCTATAGTCTATGAATAGCAGCCTTGCAAAGTTCCCATTTCTGCTGTCAATGTGTGTGAGGGAGGAGTGGAGTATGTGAGAGATGGCATCATCAGTAGATCTGTTGGGACGATAGGCAAACTGGAGAGGGTCCAAAGTAACAGGGATGGAGGAGCTAATGTGGCTCTTAACAAGTCTCTCAAAAACCTTCATGACTATTGATGTGAGGGCCACTGGACGATAGTCATTCAGGCAAGAGGGTTTATTGTTCTTAGGCACAGGGATGATGATGGATTTTTTAAAGGAGGTGGGAACCACAGAGGTAGCAAGGGACTCATTGAAGATAGAAGTGAACAAACCAGCAAGCTGATCAGTGCAGGACCTCAGGACACGGCCAGTAATCCCGTCAGGTCCGGCCGCTTTCCTTACGTTCACTCTTTTTAGTGCCCTCCGAACCTCGTCCTCCGACACGGTGATCACATGATTATCGCTTCTCTGCTTGCAGCTTCCAGACGCGCTGAACGGCAGAGTCGCGCTGCTGCCATTGCATTCAAAGCGGCCGTAGAAGGTGTTTAATTCGTCGGCCAGCAACGGATCTGCTCTCACCTCTGAGGAGGATTTGTTTCCAAAGGGTCCTTAGTCCCTGCCACATGCGTCGAGAGTCAATGAGCTGAAAATGAGACTCAATTCTCTCCTTGTATCGATGTTTGGCGGCTGTTACTGCACGTCGGAGAGCATAACACGATGCTTTATACACGCTCATATTTCCAGACAAAAGAGCCTCGTTGTATGCGGCAGTGCGTTTGTTAACCGCATCACGGATTGTTCTGTCCACCCACGGTTTCTGATTTGGGAAGGTCCTTACAGTAATCGTTTCTGTAGCTTGCTCGGTTAGTGTATTTACAAAGCTCACTGCTACATCCGTGAACTCGCTGACGTCAGATGAACTCGCCCGGAACATGTCCCAGTCGACATCATCAAGAGCCGCCTGTAGCATAGCTTCTGAGTGGGAGGACCAGCGCGTCACTTCTCTCTTCACCGGGGGTTCCTGTGCGAGCCTTTGTTTGTATTCCGGTGTGAGGAAAATGGCGGCATGGTCCGATTTGCCAAAAGCCGGTAGTGAGCGGGCTTTGTAGGCATTCTTAAACTGAGAGTAGCAATGATCCAGTGTATTCGGTCCTCTAGTTGGACAGGATACATGTTGGTGAAAGTTTGGCATGTCCTGCCTGAGGTTGGCTTTGTTAAAATCCCCCGCGATGATAAAGGCAGCATCAGGATGTTTGTTAATGTAGCCGCTGAGCACATCGTGAAGCTTAGACAAAGCCAAGCCGGTGTCTGCCTGTGGTGGAATGTAAGCAGCAGTAACGATGACCGAGGAGAACTCAGGGGGTAGATAGAATGGGCGGTAAATAATGGATAGATGTTCCAGATGAGGCGAGTAGGAGCACGACAGAGAGGAGACATTCCTGGGGTCACACCATTTCTTGTTAGTCATGAGACACACTCCTCCACCTTTGGATTTACCGGCCTCAGCTGTTCTGTCCATCCGTAAAACAGAAAAGTTGTCAGACGGCGTTACAGCAGTGTCCGGAACCGAGGGCGTGAGCCATGTTTCAGTCAAACAGATTATGTTACAGTCCCTTATGTCCCGTTGGAAACTTATCCCAAGTAAATAAAAGCACAATCTTAGCGGAGCGACCTGGACGGCATCTGAGCAAAGCAGCGCCATCTTGATAATTCTATTCTATAGTATATATTCTATTCTATAGTCTATATTCTATTCTATACGTTATGTGTGTAAAAAGAGAAAGCAAAAGTAAGTAAAAAAGTAAATAAAAGCACAATCTTAGCGGAGCGACCTGGACGGCATCCGAGCAAAGCAGCGCCATCTTGCTATACTATCCTATAGCAATAGAATAGTATAGATTTCTTATATTTTCTGAAGAAAATTGGATTAGTTTTTGCATGTAAAAAAAGCTGGTAGGGTGTTATGGATCATTGCCATAGTGTTGAGTGTTTTTTAACATTGTTATCTGGTTGCTAGAGTCCTTGTTAGTGTATTCTAGGTAGCTACCAGGTGGTCACTTACTGGCCAACCCCCAAGCCTCTACAATATTTCAAACCTGATCTTATGATAATTTTATGAGCTGATGATTTTGTATGAATTTGTACAGTGTGATTCACATGAAAAAAGTAACATTAAGGTTGACTCCTAAACTTAAGTATCAGCGGGAAATCATACCAAAACATACAAATGAGACAGTACAGATATATACAAATTTATCACCAACTTGGCAGCATGTAAAATAGCCATATATTACCATGAAAAAGATTCATGAAAAAAATATTTTATGTAATATAATAGTTATTATCATGTAATATAATAGTAATTAAAATGTAATAAAATAGTAATAGATTTGTATGATATGATTTGTACAAAAACGTACAATTTTTAGAAAAAATAATAATAATTGTGTTCCTTCATGAATGTCAAATGAAAGTCTTTGGAGTTTTTTACTCATTTTATGCTCCACCAGGTGAAAAAGTAAGTCTGTTATCTGAAAACGTAATTGCAACCCCTAAAAAAGGTGCATGAATTCAGATGTCATTCATATCCATAAACAAAACCAGTGCAAATGACATAACAATACTTCATCACTAACCCTCATGAACAATAATAATAGCCATGCTTGACTTAGCAAACACTACTTATACTTGTATCACATAATGATGTATCACGTATACTGTATATGCTGTTATATAAAGATGATATTTAGAGACTGATTTAATTAGTTGAAGTCAAGTCTGTAGCATTACTACAGCTCTGGGCCCCGGCTCATGTTGTTCTACATGTCTGACCTGCAGGTCACTTGCTGGTCACCACTAATCCTCATGTTAATGCCAACGACAGGAAGTGAGAGGAGTTTTTTTAAGAGCTTTCACTGCTTTCCTCTGTTTGCGATACTTGGAACGATTTAAACTACTTCCTCTGTGAAACACAATGACACAAGGCTGTTCAGCCTGACTGCAACTTGGCTTAAAAGCACATATTCAGGCCTCGACTGACTAGTTGCTCCTAATACTCCAAACAGAGCGTTATTTCTAGACTCTGGAATAGGGATGGGATTCATAAGGATTCTATTCTGCTTCTGATTTTGATTCCAGTTCCACAATTTTGATTTCTCAATGATACTTTTTGGGCTAGACAAAAAATATATTTTTAAGGACTATTTAATACAACAAAACTATTCTGAATGTGCCATCTGAACAGTCAGTAAGTAACTGCACTAATTTAGGTCTCAAAAGCTTAAGCACTTTTGCATATTGAGTACATAAATGAAAAATGTATATATATATTTTTTTATTATATAAAAAAAAAACACTTACATTCTGTTGTGTTCCTCTTTTTTTTTTTTACTCAAGGATGAGTAATTTGTGAACATTTCAACTTGATAGAGTTGAAGAGAAAATGTAGCTTTTTGTATGTGTTCCAACACAATCTTGTAATTCGTAACTATTTTAATTATGGCAATTTGGTTGGAAATTTCATATACATTTTAAATTTTTTTAGGGGAAAAAAAAGTTGGCATAAAGGTCTAAATCTATACATAATTCGCCTACCAATTCAGCAAAACTAGAACTAAAATAGTTATGAATTGCAATGATATTGTGCTGAAACTGTTCCTCACTCGCTCTGCACTACAAAAATTCTGTAAAACATATTCTGTGAGTGATATTGTATGAATTTGCTTACCAATTGGCCAAAACATAAAATTGTTATACATTTCAGTGAAATTGTGTTGGAATGGTTCTTCACAAACTGCACTACAAACATCCTGTAAAAATATTATTTGAATTAGATTGTAGGAATTCATCCAAATTCGCTAATGAATTTGCCATAAATTAAAATCATTACAAATTACAATGAGACTGTGTTGGAATGATTCCTCAAATGTTCTGTGAATGAGATTGTACAAATTCATACAAATTTGCTAGCCAATTCACCATTACATAAAATATGATTATGATTTGCTATAAGAGTGGTAAATAAAAGGTTAATGCTCTATCATGTTGGAAAATAACAAACCCCCTACATCAAACCCAACCCTAAACCGATAGTGTTAGTAAATGTAAAATTTATATAAAAACACATTTGCTTATGCAACTGTGCTTTTAACTTCCCTCTGCATGGGATTGAGCTGTTTTGTTGAACCATAGTTTCACAGGATTCGTACCGGAGCGCCTTACTTCACAAGTGCAACGGCGTATAGGGTGAGCTACCGAGCAAACCTACTGCGTTAGAAAACTATGTGATGCTAACATTCAAAAGTATCAGTTTTCAAATCTCACAATGTTAAAATAGTTTTGAAGTCATAACCTAATATTGTGCAAGAATTGTGTGAAAATTAGGCTTTCTTAATCAAAACGAGATCATACCAGTTAATTTACAAATTCGCCATAATAGTTACAAATTGTAAAAAGAGTGTGTTGGACAAGGTCAGTTTATTTTTTTATGCTTTAACATGGGTCAGGGATTATTATTTTTATTATTATTATTATACTAAATAAACGTTAAATTGAAAACCCTAGTATTTATAATATATGTATTTTGCCGTGGCGCTGTATATTTGTGGTACATTGCTGCCACTGAATAGAAATTACAGACATGTATTTTATTAAAGCAACCAGTGGAATGAACAATCTTCTGCATCTGATATTGCTATCTAATCTCTCTCCCAGCCCCTTCGGTACAGCATAAACCTCATCACTGCTGATTCTGGACTTGTTTCAGTGTTGGATTAAAATGTTTATCAATTATCACTCCCATCAGGAATGAGCACTCCATTCGCTCTCCCGCTAATTGAATCATTGAATAATTTCTGCTTCCTTAGGAGATGCAGGCGTTTGCAAACAGCGCCATTCTGTTTCCTCCAGAGCCTTCTCAATTGCCAGATATGTTTATTAATTTTCCCGACCCCTGGTGTTTGGAGGCTGCACAGAGAACTGTCACATGCAGCCATGAGCCCATCTCACCAGGATATCTCTCTATTACAGATAAACGGGTACACAGGAGAGGGGACAAAATTATAAAAAATTAAGAGCTCCCCCACTGAGAAAATGTGTTGCAACCTTGAATGGGGGGAGCTGTGTGGAAAAGAGGCAGGGGGTGAAGTCATGAAAAAACAAATGCTGTTATTGAATTGTCATGAGAGAGACAATGTTGTGACTATGAATGGGGCAGTTCAGAGGTACTAAAAACACACACGTCTGCCAGCACTTTACTGATGATCTGCTCTGAACTTACATTCATTATCACTCTATATTCTCAAATTATCTTATAGTATTTAGTTTAGTTAATCTATCTATCTATCTATCTATCTATCTATCTATCTATCTATCTATCTATCTATCTATCTATCTATCTGTCTGTCGTCTATTTGTTTATCTGTCTGTCTGTCTGTCTGTCTGTCTACTACGTCTGCCAGCACTTTACTGACGATCTGCTCTGAACTTACATTCATTATCACTCTATATTCTCTTATAGTATTCAGTTTAGTTAATCTATCTATCATCTGTCTGTCTGTCTATATATCTATTGTCTGTCGTCTATCTGTCTGTCTGTCTGTCTGTCTACCTACCTACCTACCTACCAATCTATCTATCTATTGTCTGTCTGTCATAATTATACAGAATGCCTTTATGTACGGTCTTCTCAAGATTTGTTTGAACTAAATTTACTGGAACAGCAAAAACTGTAAATGAGAAAGGGGTTCACAAACTTTTGGCCATATAGTCTTTCTATGCACAATAATCACAGTGCAGCGCTATATGAATGTCATGTATAAACTACTGAACTGTACTGAATGTCTACAGTGTACCTTGTAGTAAACTCTTATCTACCCTGTTCACCAGTGTCCTTATTCATACCTCATGCTTCAGAAACTCCTGGAGTTAATCAGCTGTGGCCGCTGCACTGATGACCGTGATGATGATGATGATGCTACTTAGATGAGGAATGTATCCCAGCAATCAAAGCTCTCAGTGGAGTGTGGTGAGACTGTCAGCACGGGGTTATTGGACAGTCTATTGCTTTAGTGACACGAGCCAATGGAGCTCAGAGCTCAGGTGGACAATGTGCCACTATATTTCTGCAGCTCTCTCTGTTCAGCGCCGTAACTGTTGTAATTACATCCAACATACCTCAGATCAGCACAAGAGGTGCTAACACATTTCAACTGACAGTCAATGTTTCCAGATTCCCTTAAGAAGATGACATGTCTTGATCATGAAATTAAACATTTGGTGTTTTATTCAATTGTGTCTTTAAATGGCAGCACTAAACAGAAAACACTGACCTGCACATAAAGAAATCCAGGTGATCTGAGAAAAAGAGAGTGGGAGAGAAGATAGGTGTGCTGGAAATGGTAAAAAAAAGAAAAAACGTTTACCCATAAGCCTTTCAGCTAACAGTGTATGAGAGAGAAGATCACTGGTTTAAGATGGAAGTGGGCGCTTGGTGCTGCGAGGACACAGATATGTAATTTTGAGGCAAAAGCCGAGTAATAGTGAGAGTGTCTCACATCACAAGCCTCCTATCGTGAGGCTGTGAAATTTGCAGCCTCTGTGTCTTGGATCCAATTCATCACTGTTCTAGGATGTCCTGTAGATACGTTCTTCAATTATTTTTTCCCACTTTAATGTGCCAACAGTAAATCAATATTAGTCAACCAATGTAATTGCCCCTCGTGAAATAAAACACATTCGATAGTATGAGAAAAAAAAATCAAAGAGGAGATAAATTGTCCTCGGGCCTGTTGAGAATTTGCATTTTGTACTGTACACTTAGGGCAGCTTCTATGATTTGACACAACAGTTACAGCTGCTGAATCTTGGTTTTTGGAGAAGCATGCAGAAGATTCAGTATGTTTTCATACTATCAACATTCTATTTTAAATAAAATATACTATTTAAAATGTTAGAGCTAAATTAATTTAATAACATAACAGCACTTCTTTAATAAGTAAATAAGTTATTTTCTATTAAAAACGCTTTTCCTTTCATGTTTCTTTTATGAGAGAAGTCTAATTTAGGCCGAAAAAAAAAAAAAAAAAAAAAACAGGCAGAGAGGAGGGTTTCGTTTGGTGAGGGATCTCGCTTATCCAGCTTCTTGGGTGAAGAAAGCATTGCTGTCTGGCAGACAGCTCAGGTAGTTTTGTTGGGCCCGAGCCTGCAAACCGATGCCAAGAAACCTAATCCTATTAATAAAACAAAAATCAAAGCAAACACGACAGTGCTAACCTCTGCGCACCCTCCTGGCTCGACCCAAACACTCAGTGGGATCTAAAAGCCAGTCCTGAACAAGCTCTGACGGAGCGTTTTCAAAACTTTGCGTGCCGTGGAGAGACCCAGGTGAGAAGAGTAGATTTGGATGTATGACACACACAAACACACACCTAACAGAATGAAAGCACAGCACACTAAACCATGGAAAATAAGGAACATGGAAACATAGATTTGTAATGTACATAATATGGTGCGTCAACTATAAATTTGAAGAGTATTTGACAAATTGAGTGCTACTAAGTACGTTTTCCTCCTAGCCGACTGTATTTGAAATACCACACGCAAACAGTCCTAATCCTTGCGGTAAAAGATCAGACGGTTTCATGTCAGACTCTTTCAAATGTAGGCAAACAAGTCCAGTTGAAACTAGTCGAGTTCAACACTCGAGTAGAGCACATATGAAAAGATAAGCCAGCCTAAATGGTGTAAACGTGGCCCTCCTGTGCTATCAGCTTCAACTTCTTGAAATAGTTCACGGTAGATAGAGAGAGCTTATCTCACTGTCTGTTCTGTTGTGTGCTCACCATCAGAGCACTGAAAACACAGGAATGTTTCGGAAAGTTTCAGCTGTTGAAATGCAATGACAGTTTGAACAGAATCGTTGAGCAAATCACTGCAGCTTGTGTGGAAAATTATATGGAAGCGGGAACGCAGGTGTCTGGAGTCATTGGGTCAAGAAAAAAAATGTATAATACATATACAATCACCATTTTATAAGGTTATTAAAGTTATGAAGATTTTGCCTCCAAAAAAAAAAGTTTTGTTTTTTCATCAGATTTGGAGAAATGTAGCATTACATCACACTCTAAAAAATTCAGGGTTAAATACAACCCAGTGCTGGGTAAAATATGGACAAACCCAGCGATTGGGTTGTTTTCTACCAACAGTTAACTGTTTAACCCAACCTTCTGGACAGTAACCCAACCGCTGGGTCTAAACAACCCAATCGCTGGGTTTGTCCATATTTTACCCAGCGCTGGGTTGTATTTAACCCCTGCATTCTTTAGAGTGCACCAAGGGATGCTCTGCAGTGAATGGGTGCCATCAGAATGAGAGTCCAAACAGCTGATAAAAACATCACAATAAACCACACCACTTCAGTCCATCAATTAATGTCTTGTGAAGTGAAAAACTCTATGTTTGTAAGTAACAAATCCATCATTAAGATGTTTTAACTTTAAAAGAATGCTTCCAGCTAAAATGCAAATCCATAATCCATAGTAATGCTTCCTCCTTTGAAAAAGTGGTCTGGTCTGAATCAGGAGAGAAATCTTCACAGATCAAACACCGTTTACAAAACAAAACAGTCCTAAACAGCTCTAAACAAATGTGCATGCATAAAAATACTCTTGCATTTTAAATTTAGCCAATACGTCAATATTGCACATTTTAGTGTATATATCTAAATATGCATGTGTGTAAACATTAAGTGCAAAAACCTACAAAAGATAATGAGATCAGGGGGGAACTGTTGTTGTACTATGGAAAACGTCTATGTGATGAAGTTTTGGTAACACTTTATTTTACAGGGTCGTGGTTACAAATGCTACATGCACTTATTATAGTAATAACAGTGAATTATGCATAATTACATGCAACTAACCCTAAACCAAACCCTAATCATAACCCACACTCTATAGTAAGAACATGTTGTTAATTAACATTACGCAGTACTTAATAATAGTATAATTACACTGTAACAAGGGACACATTAAATTTAAGTGTAACCAAAGTTTTACTGTTGCTGTTTTAAGAGGAGGAAAAAAAAATTATAAATAAAAATAAAACCGGGATATGGGTTTGAACATTAAAGAGGGATTTATTATTTTAAGTGTTACTGTTTTTAACTGATAATTCAATATAACGGTAAATTTAGCACATAATAACTTTCTTGTAGACTTGTTTAAATTTTTTTATAAGAAATAACAAATTTCTAAGACTGATCAGATTTATCAAAATAAAAGTCAGCAATCAAAAGTCACCGATCTTAATATGAGCTAAAACATTTCTAACTAAATTCTTCCAAGATCAAATGATCTGAGTCATGATATCTGCAGGAACATCCTGTTTCCAATTTATGTCTGTTTGATTTGTTTTAGGAATTTTTAATTGAGAAACATATTTGCGATCTGTTACTTCAGACCTAGCTTTGATAGACTGACAGATCTGAGAACTATGGAAGCCAGTTTCCGCCACTGAATAAAAAATAAAAAAGGTTATAGCGACTTTTTATCTCACAATTCTGACTTTTTTCACAGATTTGTGAGATATAAACACAATTCTGACCGTTTTTCTCAGAATTGCAAAATATAAACACAATTCTGACTTTTTTTCTCAGAATTGCAAGATATAAACACACAATTGCGAGTTAAAGTCCAGTTTTGAGGGGGGTGGGGACTGATATGTTCTCAGAATTGCGAGTTCATATCTCGCAGTTCTGACTTTATTTCTCAGAATTGCGACTTTATGTCTCGCAATTGCAAGTTTATATCATGCAATTCTGACTTTATTTCTCAGAATTGCGAGTTTATATCGCACAATTATGACTTTTTATCTCGCAATTGCGAGTTTATATCACGCAATTATGAGAAAAAAAGTCAGAACTGTGAGATAAAATGTCGCAATTAGAAAACAGTTTGAGACACTGAGATCAGAAATGCTAGAAGAGACGTGTGAGAATAAAAATCTAATAAAATCGACAAAATTCAATTTGTGCTCCATTTAATCTCAATACTGTTTGGAGGAAATGACTGAGATGCCATATACAGGTTTTTCTTTCCTGTTAGTTTAATATTACAAGTTTAGCATGATGTAACAGCCTGCACTAAATTTGACCCATTTTAAACAATCAACAGATGAAACGTTTTCTCCCATAAACCTTTCCTATTTTGGCACACTCATTCAAATTTCAGTGAAAACATGAGCATGTTTACAGAGATTAAGTTGTAGTAGAGTTGAATCACAATGCTTCTTTGGGGTCCCTAACTAACTCTATCCAGCAGGTCTTCTGTTGGAAGTCTAACGCAAACATTTGATTAGATCTGGTGTTGCGTCTCTTCCTCTTTTCATGCTGCAGAAAGTCAAGACAACAGTTTAGATGTGTGCTATCTCTGCTCCCCTACACTGTTGTTTGCTGGAGGGACACCTGCTAAAAGACACATTCAGCTGGACCCCAATGAAAAGCATGCATGAAGGCCATGAAAATCGGCTTTTGTCTTATCTAATGAATATGTCCTTATGGTGGGAAAGCGCATAGGGCTTGGGCCCTGGAGGGGTGCTGAACCGTCCCGCACATGAATGGCAGCAGAGGAGGGAAGTGTGCCTTTGTAAAAGAGTTGGCGTATGGGGGAGTCTCCACATGCGCTGAAGGAAGTGGTAATTAATGGATAGTGAGTGACTCTCCATGAATAGGACGCTGACAATAGATAAACGTTAAAGCTGAGTTAGCAGACACTGAAAGGGAAAGTGTAAAGTTCAAAGATGGCCGCCGCTCGCAAAGCCCCCATGATCCTCTTTGCCCTCTCCTTTATGATCAGATGTAGGGTTTGTTTTGCGCCTGTGGTGATTGAACAATAGGGCTCATTTTACTAAGCCACCCATAAATTCTGTCATATTTCAATAAGTACTCACTCATAAAATTACTCACCCTTGTGTTGTTGCAACTGTCTTATTTTTGGAAAACACAAAAGAAGAAACACTAAAGAATGCAAACACTGCTCTTTTCCATACAAATTATTCTACATTTGCACACTGTATTCTAAATCTTCCACAGCTTTAAGTATGACTTAGTATTTTGTTGTTGTTGTTTCACTATAATTTGTGTACAGTTCAACTATTTATTGAAGCGTGATTTAATTTATGTTCAATGCACCACTTAGCAATGGTGCTACTGTCATATAGTCATAATATTTAATACAGCACAATTCAAAACATCTCAATGGGCTTCATTTACAAAACTCTGGTCAATTTGTTAGTAAAACTATTTATTTTTATTTATTTACAGTATATATATATACATGTATATATACAGTATATATATACACAGTATATATATATATATATATATATATATATATATATATATATATGTATATATATATATGTGTATGTATATATATATATATATATATATATATATATATATATATATATATATATATATATATATACACACATATATATAACATATATATATATATATACACATATATACATATATATATATATATATTATATATATATATATATATTATATATATATTTTTTTTTTTTATTTTTTTTTTTATCAATACAGTAATTTGTTCTGCTTGTTTTTCATGAATGGGGTTCATTGAATAGATCTTAAAATCTAATCTCACAAATTAGGTTACATCAAGCGAAAACCTGTTTATTTCATCATGTATTATTTGATCCAACACAAATATTTATTAAACTGACTTTGTACTTTTAGGTTCAAGACAAGCTTTCCAAAATAAGCTCTTTTCAACTCCCCTTTATGGACCAAACCAAACCAAACCAAAACAGAACAAAACAAAACAAAACAAAACAAAACAAAACAAAACAAAACAAAACAAAACAAAACAAAACAAAACAAAAACATAACTTTTCAAAGTTGCAAAAAAACATATAATTGGACTAACTTTTACAAGATAATATTATATAAGTATGCCATTTTACTTCAAAATGTTATGCTTATTGTGTTACTTATTGTGTAATTATTTGTGAGTTTTACTGGCAGTTTCTGAGTGAAAAAAAAAAAATATATATTATTGCTGTCAAACGATTAATCGCATCCAAAATAAGTTTTTGTTTACATAATACATGTATGTGTACTGTGTATATTTATTATGCATATATAAATAAACACACATACAGTATATATTTTAAAAATATTTACATGTATGTACATTTATATATTTATATTCTTATATTTTATATTATATATAAATATATTTATAATATAAACATAACATATTTTCTTAAATATTTCTTATACATATATATAATATTTCAAGTGTGTATCAGGATATATAATATGTACAGCATGTTTCTGCTGTATTATTTGTTTTCCAATAGTGTGTAGGTCTTGTAAAAAACAGCTCTTATCCTATCTATTATATAGATGTTTGTATCGCTCTTATATAAATGAGATCCTTTACCTCTATTCATCATAAAAGACAAAATATCTCACACTTCAGCTCTAAATGATTTCCTAGGTATGAGGTAATCAAAGCATTCATTAAAGAGATGCTGATTCATGCCGGTATTGTTGATGAAAGCAGTGGGTAGAAGGCATTTGTTGTTACCGTGCAAATGACAGCCTATTAATCGCTAATGTGATTGAGCAACGTATGCAACGAAAAAGCAAACAAACAGCTGCTGATGTAATTTTACATTTCTACATGATTGATTCTCCATTAATTATCACAGCATAAATGTTATGTGAAGTCAAACATGTAGTATTAAATGATAATTGCATTGTGACAAAAAATAACACTCATAAAAACAATAACAAACCAGTTTCCCAGGATATGACCTGCAATGTATAATTTCAAATTGCCTCTTATCATGATACTGCTATTGCTGCAAGGCATCGATGCTGTTCAAACACGCCGTTTAAACGTTCACACGGGACTGTACGGATATGGGTGCCGTGAGCTGTCAGGAAGGTGGTGTGTGTGTGTGTGTGTGTGTGTGTGTGTGTGTGTGTGTGTGTGTGTGTGTACACAGGGTCACCCGAGTGTCAGGATGTAGGTTGGTGGCCTGATCAGACAGACTCCTGATCCCAGAATGCAGCGCGAAGATCAGAGCAATGATCACACCAGGGTTATTGTTACATAAACATTAAACCATAACAAAACATTGTATCATTACTTGAAATAATACATTAGACATTAAAAACATTGTATTTATTTCAGCTAGTTGCAGTATCTCATTTATTACTAAAATAACTAAAACTAAATATAACTACTACGAAAAACTAAAACTTAATAAAAACAATATAGACATTTAATAACATTTTATACATACATTTATTAATTATTTATTTATACAACTAAAAAACTATTAAAAATGACAAAAACAACAAAACTACCAAAACTTTACTAAAACTAACTAAATTGAAATCATACAAATTGTACTTCAGATTATAGATTGCACTTTTTTTTACTGGCACATGCTTATTCCTGTATTATTGTTATTATTGTTAAAAGTAAAGCTATTAATAATATTTGTGTTAACTGAAATATAGCTTAAATAAAATACAAAATAAGTACTGAAGATGAAAAAGATAAAAAGCTAAAGTAATAAATTCACTACATGAAAGCTACAAAGAAATATTACATATTTTATAAAATATTTTAAATAAACTAATATTTTGAAGTAATAAAAATGATAAAAGCACATAAAATTACTAAACCTTACACTACATTTAAAATGGAAACTGAAAGTATTAAAAAAATCAAATTCAAAATATTAACAAAAACTATAATAGTATATCAATGATACTAAAATAAAACTTGCAGGCACATTACAGTAAAGGGAATTTTGGGGGAGAAATTCATCAAAAATTATTTTTGATTGTGTTGTAAATTATGAACCATGAATTTACAGGATATTCACCCCTATACATGAATGAATGAATGGTGTAGAAACAATTTTCACTCAGAAATTGCTAGTACATTTTAGAATGAATTACAAAGAATCAGACAGCGACACATTGAATTTAATGTAAAATTTTGTAAAACCAATATTTACAACTTCCAAAAGGAAAATAAATAAATAATAATTATCAAACATAACAGACATTTTTTTGCACAGAAATCTGTCCTGTTCAGCAGAAATGCATTTCAAGTCACTTTCTCCAAGACAAAAGCAGATAAATGCTAAGTTTGCAAGACAGGCCTGGGAAACTGATCATAAATATCATGATATGAACATAATGAGGGTGCAAAGTGCAGTGACCAAGTGTTTGCCATTCAATATGTAATATCAGGCTATATTAAATCAAAGGAATCAGTTCATCAACGACAATTCCTCAACAACAGCAAAACTGCAGTCTTACTGCGCGGCATGATGGGAATGTTCGCTGAAGTATCAACGTAAATAGCGTTGCCTTCTGAGCAGTGCCAAGAGCACAGCTTAATCACATTTAATTATGTTTCCAACAAAGTATTACGTGTATCTGTTTAATTAATAAGAGGAAGTTCAGTTTTATCCTTGAATCAAGTATCTGGGCCAAGATTCATTAACATGCGCTGTCAATCAAGCTCTAAAACAATGCGTAATTAAAAAATCAATTTAGCTGGAAAAAAACGGAGGACAGACGGAGGAATCAACAAAAGAAAGAGGAGACACTATTAAAGACGGACTGAAAGCTGCGTTTGGGAGATTCTGCGTTACTGGCAGCTGTCCTCATATTTGTCTTATTGTAGCGCTGCTGCTGGATTTTCATTCTTGTTTTTTTAGCAGTTTCCATCTTAATGAGCTTGACCTTGTAGCATAGGTTGATGCACAAATACTCTGTCACCTCATAATCATCTTTAGTCACATATAGGCGCTTCGCCTTGCATTGCTGCTGACGGACGTGTCGCTCCATTCACGATAACGTTCTGTCCTTGTGCCTTCATGCGCTCCTTCAGTCTTGCGTTTTTATAGTTCTAGGACATAATGTCCTTCTGAGTGTGCCATGTTTTAAGTGAAGGAATCTTCTATAGGGTATGCCATTTTTATTGTTTGCATATCGATTATAACTGGCACACTGGAGCAATGTTATCTGCTTCACTGCTGCACACACAGCATATGTAACCAATCTATAATGCTATAACACTTAATGGTTATTTTTAGGTTTTGTTTGTGCAACCATCACCGTTTTTTTTTTTTGGGGGGGGGGGGGGGTTGCTTAATGGTTATTTTTAGGTTTTGTTTGTGCAACCATGAAATAACTTGTAGAGAATGTTTTCTAATTGTTGTTCTTAGGTTTCATATTTAAGACTACAAAATAACATTCTGAAAATATCACGGGGACGTTTTTTTTTAAGGGATAGTTCACCCAAAAATGAAAATTCGGTCATCATTTACTCACCCTCAAGTAGTTCCAAACCTGTATGAATGTCTTTGTTTTGCCGAACACAAAGGAAGATATTCTGAAGAATGTGGGAAACAGAGCAGTTCTGTGGCACCATTGACTTCCATAGTATTTTTTTTTTATTCCTACTATGGAAGTCAATGGTGCCACAGAACTGCTCTGTTACCCACATTCTTCAGAATATCTTCCTTTGTGTTCGGCAAAACAAAGACATTCATACAGGTTTGGAACTACTTGAGGGTGAGTAAATGATGACAGAATTTTCATTTTTGGGTGAACTATCCCTTTAAGACAACCTAAATATAGTTTATACACAACATTTTTTAATGGTTATTTTAAGGCTTATTTTTACAACAACCAAACAAATCAATCAATCAACCTTAAAATAACTTTTACAGAACATTGCCTGGTAGTTATTTTTAGGTTTTATATTTACAAGTATAAAATAACATTCCATGTTCCAAGGAAGTTTTTTGAGACAACCTAAAAATAACTTTTACAGAATCTATCTATCTATCTATCTACTTTAAAATAATGTTCTGACAACGTTGCCAGGAAGTTTAAACAAAACAATAAAATAACTTTTCAGATTTTTATTTTTTGGTTATTTTTACTACTTTTAGGTTTTATTTTTACAACTATAAAATAACTTGTAGAGAACATTCCCTGATTTTTAGATTTTATATTTACAGCTATAATAAAACATTCTGAGAATTTTACGGGGAAATCTTTGAGACAACCCAAAAAAAAAAAAAAACTTGTACAGAACATTATATGATGATTTGTTGTATTTTTACAAACATAAAATAAATTTTACAGAATGTTCCCTATTCTTTAATAACCTAAAAATAACTACATATATTCAAAATGTTCTCTAATGTTTTTTGTTGTTGTTGTTGTTGTTGTTGCTTTGTTTTTTTAGGTTTTATTTTTGCAAATATAAAATAATGTTTCAAAAATGTTGTGGGGAAGTATTTTTGAAACAACCTAAAAATAATTTATCTAAAATGTTCTCTAATGGCTATTTTAAGTTTTTATAGGTTTTTTTTATAACCAAAGACTTCTTTGCCTTTGCCAAAACATTCTGGGAGCCAGAAATTGTTAGCTGGGTCTGTGCGTCATATAAATACCACTTTTCTGGGAAAAAATTAAAATAAACAAATAAATAAAATTTTTACCATTAGCATGTTGATAAGCTACCAGCTAATATGCAATATTGTATATAGTAATTAAAGTAATAGAAAATAGTTTTGCACTTATTTTTATACCTAAAATTTCAGTCGCTTTGTCTTCCATTTTGAGTTAACTTTACCATGGAGCTTGTTGCAGTGCATTTTGGGATCTCGGTGTAGGATGCATATAATGTTACTAAAGAAACAAGGTATCTTAGAAGGCATCTTTATTTGGAACAGCCTTTTCCAAACATTTGGAACTGTCTACGTATCTGGAATGCATTGTATTCGTTTGTCCCAGTCAAGTTGAAAAAACAAAATCAAGTGATGTCTTCTAGTTTGTGTCTTAACCACCAGCAGACTACCAGAACATTTTATATTTCTGAACTGTTTGTGCCATGTAGCTCCACCCACAAGGTAAACTCTCATTGGTCCAAAATCCTGCCTCAAATATCCTTCGACTATGATTGAGTCACATTGCACAGCAGGGTTGCCAAGTCTGCAGTTTTACCACAGAATTGGAGATGGTCCTCACTGCAGAACACAAGATCCAGGGGGCGGAGTTGGATCTAGATCCAACTCCTCCCACCTTACATAGACCTAAACCTACCCGTCTCCACCCCCTGATCCATAAACCCACCCATTAAACCTACCAATCTCCACCCTGGATGTGGATCCAACCCTGGATCTTTGTTCTGCAGTGAGGGGCTACTGCAGAATTGGGCTACTTTTACACTGTTGCTGCAGGTTGATTTTGAAGTCCGTAGGTTAAAATGATCTCCCTGGAAACCCCTGACGAAGGGGAAAACCACAGGAAAAAAACAAACAAAAAAAACTAAACATGATTGGGCTAGTTTTGAATAGCAATTGGGCTGGTTTTGTTTCGCAGACCTGGCAACCCTGTCGCACGGCATTTAGCCTCTCAGCACAGTATAGGTTGTGTCTTACCTGGTTAGGGCAGGTATAATGGTCACCTGCAATAATGGTCTTACTATCTCCAGCTTTCTGATGTACCATCGCCCTCATATCTGGCAACGCTGCTTTTCATTTGGCTGTCAGACATGGCCTATCCCAGGACACAGTATGGTTCTCACATACTTAAATGTGTCTCATCCTCTCCAGATATTTTTAAACCTTCTTACACTCGACTCCTCAAAACTACTTTCCATTCCGCTTTAAGCACATTAATATTGCCTTCACAGATCTCCAATCTCGACTTATCCCTTTGGATTCCAGCTCTTTCCTAAAAGATTAGTGGCCCTCCATCTGAAGCTGCACAGACAACCTTGTCATCACCAAATTAAGAAATAATCACTCTTCCACCGCTAGCCAACTCGGACAATATGGCTCTCAGACGGTGTTTGTAAATGTTTTTCATAAGGAATGAAGAAAATTGTTGTTAAACAAACTTGAAATTGGATTTCTGAAGCCTAAAAGGACACACTAAAGGAATATGGGTGGCACTCTTCATAAATAGGGTAAAAATTGATGTCTGATTACTATTTTAAAGCAATAAAGGCACAAGTTCTCCAAATTGAGAACTATGAGATATGTTTATAAACTTTTTTCTATCACAAATTACCTCAAATAATTAAGCTAATAACATAATCTGTCAAATATTTAATTAACTGTAGAAAAATATCAAATTATCTTAATTAATTAATAAGGTATTTTGATTACAAAATACTAAATCATTTGCACTTTGGCATCCCACCCTCCGTGATTTTCCCACTAATAAAAGAAAACTGAACATTTTATAAAATTGTGGAACATAAGGAAGTATTTGTGCTCCGTTATTGTATTTAAAGGGATAGTTCAGCCAAAGATAAAAATGTTCTCATTATTTACGTGCCCTCATGTTGTTCCAAACCTTCTGTTGAACACAGAAAAAAGATATTTTGAAGAATGTTGGCAACCATACTCAGAGTCATTGACTTGCATAGTATTTTTTTCCATAGATGGAAGTCATTTGATACCAGCAACTGTTTGGTTACCAACATTCTTCAAAATATCTTCTTTGTGTTCAACAGAAGACAGAAACTCATACAAGTGTGGAAAAACGTGAGGATTAGTAAATAATGACAGAATTTTCATTTTAGGGTAAACTGTCCCTTGTAAGTGCATTTTTTAATGTATAAGAGTATTTATTTTGGGAAACTTTTACTTCTTTAAATTCCGAAGCATAACAAAGTACGTTTTACTCCACTGTAAACACCACCTCTGAGACACAAAAGCAATGTCTAATTTGTGAACTAGATTATTATTTCCAATGAACATGTTGTATATAAATATAAAGTAAAATTTGAGTTTAAATGTTGTAAAAATAATATAAAGTACATTTGAGAAAATAGTTTTTTTTTTTGTTGTTGTGGTTTTTTGTTACAAAAATAGTGAAAACAAATTTGGATGCCAATTTTGGTAACCCTACAAACCTCACAAAATATAAAGTGTAAAATAAAACAGCTGCTATACTATTTAGTACGAAGGTTGTTGATGTTTTTTTACCCCCTTTTTTTATTAGGAGAGATAAATCAACAGTTTTTAAAAAGAGTTTCAAGCATTTTTTGTACCTTTTTTCTGCAAAGGGCCTGATACAAATATGACAGCAAATAGCAGAATGAATTCCACGACAGCAACTCTACAAGGTCGCATTGGCGCCAAATAAATGAAATAGCAAGAGTTTGTATCATAATGTTACATAAAGACTTTTTTTTAAAAAACTCTCAATCTATCTGTCCAATCTGAAAACAATAACTCCTTAGTGCTTTTACCACGCCCCCTCAAGCGCTATCAGCTCATTTGTCTTCAAAGTGTCTAATTTTTTTTTCCAAATGCTGTGTTTGTATTGCCCGTTGATAAGGGCTGAAGGAAAATGGGCGTAGCTCTCTTTGCATTTGCAGAATAGCTAAATGAACAGCACGGGCCCTTATCAAAACACCTGATGGGAGTTCAAACGGACTGCGCAGCCTTCAAACGCGCAACGACATGGGGACAGAGTGGAAATTAATTGTGAGTGTGGATACAGTGGGGTGGGAGCTTGAAACGCAACAGCTCATCGAGCGGGTGAGGATTGAGATGGATTTCTGTGCGAACAAACAAGTGCGTGATATTTATAAACATATACATTTTCCATTATAGCTGGCAACAAAAAGCTTTGCTCAGTGTATTAGGCGTGAATAGCGGGATTAGGGAGAGCAGTGCAGGTTGGGAGGGTTTGGAGATAACTGCTGCTTCATTAAACACACATCCAGACCCCCGTTCCACATCCCGTAACGTTCAATTGAAACACCAAGCTCAATTTCCATAAGAAAAAGCCCCAATGTCATGCAGGTAGGGTGAGAGCAACCCCCAACCCAAATGCCAAGCCGCCCCCAAACCTGCTCGTATCACCTTCATTAATTCCCTGCACTTTAAACACGGAAAATTCAGGAAAAGCTTCAATTATGTCTATAGCAACTCACTTGCTGCATTTATTAAGTAGTAAACGGAAAAAAAGAGAAGTCTTCGGCTGACATAAAAGCAAGCTGACATTCTTTTCATCTAATCCAAATAGATGAGAGATTGGCTTTGCTTAAAAGTATGGATTTTTTGTTTACGTGCGGCTAAGAGCACTGCAATTTTTTAAAGATTTGTGCCATCGCTGCACTAACAATATAATCATATATTCCCAGGCAAAAGCGCATTCCTAGTTCAAAGAGGAGTATTTCTTTGGCATATTAGGATTTTTAATCGCCTAATACTCTCCTAGCGTTGCAAATCCTTGAGAATGGTTTAATTGCGTCTTAGAAATACGGTCCCAAAGAGGTTCTTGAAAACATAACCTTAACCCATTGAAGTTCATAGTGGGAACCGCTTATCTTCAGCATGTGACATTTCCCTCGTATTAGTCAATATTTAAAAGCTATGCCTTAATTAAACAGGCAGAAAAAAACATAGGTGATGATACAACATGTCTGTATATTATATATTTCAGACATGTGCACTACTTCACATCAGAATTGGATATATTTCAAAATAAACAGAGTTCTATGAGCAGCCATAGTTTCCCACCAAAATACTTTTTAAATTGGTCAAACCATGTATTTGTTCTTGAAATTTTGTGACTTTTTTCATGAATGTGCATGCAAAGTTTTGACATATGGATGTGTTCTGAGTAGGCTATGCAAATTTTGAGGTCAAATTTTGAGGTCAAATTTTGAGGTCAAATTGATTTCCATACAGTTGACCAAAAATCAACACTTCAAAAAACAGCAAAGAAAAAAACTGCGTATTATATATGTCAAAGATCTGCATTACTTCAAATCAGAACTGAATATATTTATAAAATATAGCTGCAAGCAGCAATTAACGGGCTAAGCACATCAGAGGCAAAATGAGGAGCTTAGCATGGTAGCAGTCAATGAGCAATTTGAGCCATTTTAAGAAGATTTTACTTCAAATGGCTGAAAAATAATAAATATAATTACTAGTGATATGATTTACTGGTTTATTGCTTTTGACCTATAGGTGGCGCTGTTATCAAATTGATGTGGCGTGATCAGTGTGAAGTGACAATGGCACACACAAGTTTGGTGTCAATATGTCAAAGCTTTGTAGAGTTACAGCCTCAGATACAGTTTGGCATCACGCCATCAAATTTGTCAATGCACTAAATGAAAACCATTTCATCTATGGACACAAAATCCACATGTTTTTGCCGGCATGGTCTAAAGATGATCTGAGTCAAATTTGGACCAATGGTAATAACATAAATCAAAATGGCGGACAGGAAGTTCATCCAGTTGTGGCATAATTTGGTATCGATGATCTCAGAATGATCTAAGGAATCTATCAAGACCAGTCTCATGACAATAGGTAAAAGCAATAAAAACAGTTTTTTCCTTTATAAATTTTGGCCACAAGTTGGCGCTGCCCCCAATTTTTTTGAGTACCTTCAAGTTATGGTCGAAGACCCATACCAAGTTTAGTGATGATACCCCAAAATGTTTTCATAAAATATGGCATTTTATGACAAAATTCAAAATGGTTGACACCCACAATAACGGACAAGGGAAAATTGGATATTGTTTGACAAGATGTGCTGCATTTTGTGATTTTTTTAGGTTATGAGCAAAAATAGCAATATTTCATATCTCCTGATCACTATGTGGTTGAAACTGTGCAAGTACCCTCAGGTCATGGTTATTATAACACACTAAGTTTGGTTTGAATACACTAAAGTGTTTGTGGAGATATAGCCTCGTGTTAATTTTTGCACACTCTTTGTCGAATTTGTTCGTGCGCATTATTCGAGAATGGTTTGACTAAAGAATTTGAATTCAATAACATTTTGCCAGCATGGTCTGAAGATGATCTGAGCCAATTTTGTTGAAAAATTGAGATATGTTTTGGAGAAAGTAATTTTTTAGGATAATTCAAAAATTGCGAAAGATCTTGACCTGTAAAAATTTAACCCAGCATGAGCCAAGGAATCAGAGGAAAAATTATTTTAAAGAATTTTCTTATTTAGGATCTTGAATGTGTATGCAATGTTTCAACACGCTATTAGCATGTACCTCAAGCTCATCTTTTACAGAGAAGGTAATCATATAACACATTGCAACAATCTCAGTGAAGTCCATCCGATATGGTGGATAATGCAGGAGAAATATTCACTATAAATGTAATTTTGCTTAATGCAAAACTGAAAATTGGCAATAAAAAGATGAATCTCATTAAATATTTTACTCAATATTTGTGTGTTGTGTTTTCATGCTTAGAATATTATACCATTAGCATAGCCACCATGCTAAAACTAAACACTTTTAAAAACCATTAAGTCTTGAGTCAAGAGTGATATTATAGTTATGGTTTCTGCCATAAAGTGATAAAAATCAGTCACTTATGAATCCTGTTTTCATTAAGATATAGATATGAGTGTCTAAGTAGCACTTTCTGTCATTGCTTGCACATTTCATATAATCAAAACATAAAGAAAAAACAGCTAACTGCACCTAAACCAATTACTATCCAGTTAGTCACCAAAAAAAAACAAAAAAAAAAAACAATTAAGGCCAAACTTTAACAGCAACAGCAACCTCTACAGATCTACAGAACCAGGTTAATGTGAATTATGTGAGGATTAACTTTCAAAGGCACGTTAATCATAATAGATTATCGACTTACATTTCCAAATATGGAGCACCTTGAACTTTTGTTTGCTCTACAGCTGTTTTATTGCTCTGATTCTGTTCTGTATTTAAAAGGATTGTTGCCTTAAACAGTTGAGATGAAGCAAATAAAGGAATAGTTTTTTTCCAAACTTGTATGACTTTTATTATTCTGTGTACTCGAGAATATATTTTAAATTATATATATAATAAAATATACATTTGAATTTTTTTATATATATATATATATATATATGTGTGTGTGTGTGTGTGTGTGTGTGTGTAGTAAAATTTTAACTGGAGCTCTCCTGTTTATATCTGTATAAACATTTGTGCAATTTTAGCAGACAACATAGAGGTGATGAAAAAATATGCGTTTCTTGTTTACCCCTGAACTTTGATTGCTTGAATTTTGGTAAAAGGAGACAAAGAATACAAAATTGGGATGTTGTTTTGCTAATGTGACATGTTATGAAACTGGTCGCCAAATAAGACATAGGCAAACTATTGTATTTTCATCCATTCGAAAATGTATTCAGAATTCATATTTTGCTTAAAATGTTGCTTTTTCGCAATTCCAGGCATGTGCTGGTGAGATTGAAAACTGGACAAAAGAAACTAGTTGCGAGCGAGAAGTACAGACAGCTCAACAAGAGGAAATAAGACACCTTTCTCAATAATTTGGGAAGCCAAATGTGATCTGGCTGTCAGAACGTGGCGATGCACAAACCGAGATGCAAAGTTGTAATCTATGTCAAAACAGCAGTTAGAGCGAGTGGCGTGGAGGAGCGGTTGGGGAGGTTAAGGTCTGTGGGAGAGGGGGGAAATGTCATTTGGTTTGGAGGAAGAAAGACATGTCATTCAGTGCTAGACTATCCTTTCCAATCGTCAGATGAAATGCCAGTTTTGCTCCAGGACAGCGTTTAAGCTGACAGAGGAAGCCTTGTTTGAGGCCGGTACCTCAGGGCTGGCACAGACTGCAGCTTCCGTGGGCTTGCTGGATTTATGAAGAAATGTGCCTTGATTCTTTCAGTTTGTCCTACTTAATCATAGTTGTATCACTTCTGAACTCTTAGCTTTTTCAAAACATATTTAAAAAGATGATTAAAACTCATTTAAATACTGAAATTGTGGATAAATTGTGTGTGAAATGTATCATCTATGGTAATATGTAATTGTTGTTTTAACAATAGCTGACATTATGAAGTATGTCACTCACTTTGCAAAAACAAACAAAAACACGTCCAAAAGTATTCACTGTGTGATGAAGCCTAGAATGCCCCTATAATTCACATTATAAAAGAAAAAACATCCCTCTATGGTTTTTGTTTTGTGTATTTATATATGATATAGTTAAGTATTATCAAACAAGCAAGAGTGTAGTTTTTCTGAATATTTGTGCGTAAGTGCGATCGTGATCCTTCAAAGAACAAGAAGTTAATATTGAGTGAGTTACATTTTAGACATTATATTGTTTGTTTTTGCTATGTTTAGCCAATGAAAATAGTTTCAGACAAAGACAATGCAGAACATTTGTGCGTCACAGAGCAAAACTTGATTGAATCTGTTTTTAAATTAATCATTTAGTTTTTAAATGAATCATTTAATCATTTTAGAGTCAATGATTGAATTACCTTTTCATAAAAACAGTCATTTGCTTCATTTCTAAATGAATCAACCATTTTGAATAAATCATTTGAATGAATGATTCAATGAATGCTTCATTAAGACAGGGTTGGGCTGCCACCTACTGGTGGTTTTAGGCAGGCCTAGAACAAAAACACACAAAAATATTGCCTCATAAACATTATCAAAAAAATCTATTTTATTTTATTTTTTGCCATTATCGCACACAACTAAAAAAACTTGTATTTAAAGTGAAGTGTGTAATTTTTGCATCAAAAGGGTGAGTAGCGAAATTATTTAGTTAATTTTGCAGCAAATTAGTGTGGCCAACATAGGGAAAACTTTCACCCACAAACGAAATTCCTGGTCAGGTGAATTCCTATTAAAACGACGGCAAAAATGTGCCAAACAATAGTATATGTGACTGCATTGTTAGCGTCACCAAACAGAATTGCTTAATTAATGACGTTTTTGCAAAAAAACTACAGGTTTGTTGAACACTCCCCTCATCTATGATTGGTCAGACAAACAGATAGCCCCGCCCTAAACTCACGCCATTAGTTGAGCCAGTGTTCTTTGTCAGACTGGCTACGATACTCAAACAAACAGATCCAAACCACTTTCGACTTTCTAATTACTTGTAGATTACTTAGATTTGTCATATTAAACACACATACAAGGACGTATTTTAACGTTGAATAAAAACAAGGTTTGACACAAGAGAGAGATTGACTTCATACACAGATTGAAGTCTGTTGGACACTTTGAAAGTCTCATTGGATAGTAAACATGGCTGTCAAACCCAAACACTGACTAAACAGTTCATGAAGGTCAGCAGTGCATCACTGTACAACTAAAATAGTGTTTCACATTTTATAACTAAGTACATTTCTTTATCTGCTGCTTTGTGATTTATTAACCAGGAAAACTTCTCAAACGTTTTGAAATGACAGATACTGCACTTTTGAACTCCTAATATTTGTGTTTTAGATTTGGACTTGTCTGCATAGATTTAACGAATGATAATTCATAAGCCTTTATCAATTTAAGCAACCAAGTTAAACAACTAAATAACACTCACTCCCACGATGTGTGGTTGCCAAAGAGTTGTTGTGCAGTTGCTAAGGTATTCTTAGTGTTTTACAACACTTTGCTTTGCAGTTGCTAGGGTGTTCTAGGTGGTTGCTAGGGTATTTTGGGCTGTTACTAGCAGTTGTTTACTGCTATCTGTATCTTGAGAGCAGGCTGGCTGATGATCAATATAATGCTGATATGTAACACAATCAGCAAAGCTTATTTTTGTACACAATTTTTTTTTTACACTATATATACTGGAACTGACATCAGGCTAAATGACCACTTCTATTAATCAGCCATCACAATAGCCACATTTCAGCCAATTAATTGTCCTGGATGATTTATTAGTATATTACTGATTGTTAAGTGGTTACTTAAAAGGCCAAAGTCAAACGATTTGATCTTACTATCATATTCTGGTCTCTAGCTATAACTCAGGTCCCTGCTTAAATGTAAGGTCTATGTTTTGTTTTTTTTCTCACCGGATTTTTTTAACCTCCCCAAGCTGAAAATCATAAATCCAATCACTCAGAAAAGAAAACTCTCATAAACAATTTTGTCATGTGTGTAGCACAATCAGGACCAATAAATGTGTGTGTGTTGTTTTGTTTTGTTTTGTGTTGTTTTTAGTTTATTTTTGTTTGTTTGTTTGTTTGTTTTGTATTTTTATATTTGTTTGGAGTTTGTGTGTGCGTGTGTGTGTGTGTGTGTGTGTGTGTGTGTGTGTGTGTGTTTTGTTTGTGCTTTTTATTTTGCTTAGCTTTTTTTATTATTATTTTTTATTTTTTATTTTTTTTTATTTATTTGGGATGGGATGAATTACACGCCAAAACTGATACTTACGGCTACATGTTTGTTTAACCCTAACTATGAGCAAAAGCTCCACTCATTATTAGTGTATATGCATTTATCAACACTTCATTAGTATCTGCGGCATAGTGAGTCTGTCATTTTAGCGATACTTTGTGGCCTATTTCCAGTGTGTGTCACACCTGCAGGGCTGACTGAATCACCTCTGACTCACTCAGGTAAATGTCAAACAGCCTCCAGGCAGAAACGCTAGCAGTCTCTCTCACTAACGCTGAGTAATGACATCAACCCCCGTAATGAAATCAAACAAAAGTCCATGTGATCCCCGGTGGAGAAGATTGCTGTGAAAAACATCACAGGAAAAGAGAGAGCAAGTGAGGAGAGATGTATTTCATTACAACAAGGCTTAATCAACAACCTTAAAAAGGATCTTCTCACTTTCATGGGATGGGTGGAGTTAAATGCAAGTATTTCTCTCTTTCTTTCCCCTCCATCTGTGAATAAACAGCGCCTGAATGCTGCTATCTCTGATCAAAGTGTTGCAGGTGGTGTCCATGCAGATAAAGCAGGATTAGCGGCACATACTGAGCAAATAATTGCCCCTCTTTTGAAATCCGGCATTTGCAGAGAAAGGATACTGCTAGTTTGCCATGGAGACCACAGTCCTGTATGAGAGCTAATACTGCCGCTCCTCTTAATTTGATTGGCCTTTTAATGATATTGATAAGTGCTAATCAAAAATAACCTCCATTTCAGTGGCAACTCATGATATATTGTTAAATTCCGTGTTCAGCTTCAATTAATTATTTTCTTCCTTAACTTTTCATAATGAAGAGCACACCTGTCGATTAAGCTCTTATCCAGCCTCATAGATCATTAATCTGAAACCATTTCAACAGCAGGCATGTCAAATTTATTTATTATCCTTTATTAATCCTTAACTAATAGCTCATCTAACTGGCTTTTAAAAGTTTAGGAAGATTAAAACTCAAAATTTCTCTAAGCCAGCATTTGTGGATATGTCTAAATTAATAAATCTTATCAAAACATTTTGACACGTCAGCTTCAAATTAAAAGGAAAACAAAGAAGAAATATTCAGCATTAAGTAAAGCCTATTTTAGGATCAATATACAGGTGCATCTCAATAAATTAGAATTTAGAAGTTCATTTATTTCAGTAATTCAACTCAAATTGTGAAACTCGTGTATTAAATAAATTCAATGCACACAGACTGAAGTAGTTTAAGTCTTTGGTTCTTTTAATTGTGATGATTTAGGCTCACATTTAACAAAACAACACCAATTCACTATCTCAACAAATTAAAATCTCAGCAAATTAGAATACTTCATAAAACCAATTAAAAAAACATTTTTAGTGAATTGTTGGCCTTCTGGAAAGTATGTTCATTTACTGTATATATACTCAATACTTGGTAGGGGCTCCTTTTGCTTTAATTACTGCCTCAATTCGGCGTGGCATGGAGGTGATCAGTTTGTGGCACTGCTGAGGTGGTATGGAAGCCCAGGTTTCTTTGACAGTGGCCTTCAGCTCATCTGCATTTTTTGGTCTCTTGTTTCTCATCTTCCCTCTTGACAATACCCCATAGATTCTCTATGGGGTTCAGGTCTGGTGAGTTTGCTGGCCAGTCAAGCATACCAACACCATGGTCATTTAACCAACTTTTGGTGCTTTTGGCAGTGTGGGCAGGTGCCAAATCCTGCTGGAAAAATGAAATCAGCATCTTTAAAAAGCTGGTCAGCAGAAGGAAGCATGAAGTGCTCCAAAATTGCTTGGTAAACGGGTGCAGTGACGTTGGTTTTCAAAAAACACAATGGACCAACACCAGCAAATGACATTGCACCCCAAATCATCACAGACTGTGGAAACTTAACACTGGACTTCATGCAACTTGGGCTATGAGCTTCTCCACCCTTCCTCCAGACTCTAGGACCTTGGTTTCCAAATGAAATACAAAACTTGCTCTCATCTGAAAAGAGGACTTTGGACCACTGGGCAACAGTCCAGTTCTTCTTCTCCTTAGCCCAGGTAAGACGCCTCTGACGTTGTCTGTGGTTCAGGAGTGGCTTAACAAGAGGAATACGACAACTGTAGCCAAATTCCTTGACACGTCTGTGTGTGGTGGCTCTTGATGCCTTGACCCCAGCCTCAGTCCATTCCTTGTGAAGTTCACCCAAATTCTTGAATCGATTTTGCTTGACAATCCTCATAAGGCTGCGGTTCTCTCGGTTGGTTGTGCATATTTTTCTTCCACACTTTTTAATTCCACTCAACTTTCTGTTAACATGCTTGGATACAGCACTCTGTGAACAGCCAGCTTCTTTGGCAATGAATGTTTGTGGCTTACCCTCCTTGTGAAGGGTGTCAATGATTGTCTTCTGGACAACTGTCAGATCAGCAGTCTTCCCCATGATTGTGTAGCCTAGTGAACCAAACAGAGAGACCATTTTGAATGCTCAGGAAACCTTTGCAGGTGTTTTGAGTTGATTAGCTGATTGGCATGTCACCATATTCTAATTTGTTGAGATAGTGAATTGGTGGGTTTTTGTTAAATGTGAGCCTAAATCATCACAATTAAAAGAACCAAAGACTTAAACTACTTCAGTCTGTGTGAATTGAATTTAATTAATACACGAGTTTCACAATTTGAGTTGAATTACTGAAATAAATGAACTTTTCCAAGACATTCTAATTTATTGAGATGCACCTGTATTTGTGTGTGTGTGTGTGTGTGTGTGTGGTTTATGCTTTTATGTTTGTTTGTTTTGTTTTCGGTTGGAGGTTTGTTTTGCTTTTTTTATTATTATTATTATTTGGTGATTTGTTTTGCTTTTTATTTTGTTTTGGTAGTTTGTTATGCTTTTTATTTTTTATATATTTTTTTTGTTTTTGTTCATTTTATTCTTGTTTAGTGGTTTGGTTTAATTTTTTTGTAGTTTGTTTTGTGGTGCGTTTTGGGTTTTATGTTTGTTTCGTTTTTGTTTGGTGGTTTGTTTTGCTTTTTGATATTCACTTTTTTTTTGTATTGCATGTTTTTGTGTTTTTTTGTAAGTTTTTTAGTTTTGTGGTTTGTTCTTTTTTTCTTTTGTTCTTGTTTGGTGGTTTGCTTTGTTTTTGTGTAGTTTGTTTTTGGTTTGTTTTGGGTTTTATGATAGTTTGTTTTTGTTTGGTGGTTTGTTTTGCATGTTTTTGTTTGTTTGTTTTGTGGTTGGTTCTGCTTGTTTAGTTTGTTCATGTTTTTTGTGTTTTTATTGTTTTTGTTTTGTAGTTTGTTATTTTTTATTATTATTTTATTTTGTACATTTTTGTGGATTGTTTTGTTTTTTTTGTTTTTGGTCTGATTTGTTGTTTTGATTTTTGGTTTGGTTTGTTTTTATTGTTGATGTTGTTGTGTTTTGTTTGGTAGTGGCTTGGTTGTGTTTGCTTTGTCTTGTGTATTGTTTGCTTTGTTTTGTTTTGTGTTTCATGTCTTTTATCATGTGAAATTATTTACAAATTGTTTAGCTTTTTTAATGTATTTCAGTAAACATACTATAATTCATGTACTTTTATATTAAAGGCAGCTAAAAAAACTACCATTATTTTGGAAATAAACTTTTAAAATTTTATTTTTTGAAATAAAATATTGTACATATTTTACAACAGAAAATAGTACTTTATGTTTTAACAAATAATTTATTATTGAAACATTACACATCCTAAGAGTTTTAAGGGGTGCTTGTTTTATTTTTTTAACAATGTACTTTCAATTAAGTTAAAATTCTAACTATTTTTTTTATAATAAAATACAAAGGCGAGTAACATCAAATAATATCAGTCTGTTTGCAGGTGATTTTGACTGGCAGAAATGGGAAGAACTAAGTCACTTGAGTTATTTTGAATGGTGTCTTCACAACACAAGCTGATTTGGAGGAGTTGATCATCCATTTGTCCCCAGGGATGTAACCCCTTAATCCAGCTCGGCGAGACCCCAGCCCCACGGGACGTCCCACAGCCCAGCCAGAGGTACTCTGAGAAATGTACACAAAGCTGCATTTGCTTAAGATGCTGTCATGAGTGTGAGCAAAGATGTGGGCAGTATGTGTTTTTTTTTGTGTGTGTGTGTGTGTGTGTGTGTGTGTGTGTTCTCCACACATCTGTGCGGGACAGTGTGGTCAATCAGCGCCACTTTGATCCCTTACTAAAACACACATCAACACAAACACAGAAACAAACGTTTGATGCCATCCCAGAAGAGCTCATGTGAAATGTTAATCAATCGCATCCATCCGGAGCACTCAAGGATACACAGCAAGGCGACTCTTCTGAGTATATTAATGCTTTTGCAGTTTTCAAGGCTCTTCATTTCGTTTCCATAGTGATGTGGTTTATATCATCTCCCAAACCTATTTCATGTGACAGTTGATGTGGAGATTCAAGTTTTCAGGCCTCCTTTATACCGCAGACTTGAGAAATTAGTTTATGTTGTGACCCGAAAAACACTTTGGGCACTTAATAACTGAATGTCAAACAAACAAACAAATAAACAAACAAACAAACAAACAAATTCAATTTAATTAATTAAATAAATAAAAATCTATTTTAATTCAAATAAATACAAATCTATTTTATATAAAGAAATAAATATTTTATATAAATTAATACATCATTTAAAAATATATTTTTATTAAAATAAATACATTTACTTAATATAAAAATTCAAATAAAATGTAAATAAATAATAGTGCTGTAGAACGATTAATTATATATGTTTGTGTACTGTGCATATTTATTATGTATATATAAATTCACACACATACAGTATATATTTTGAAAATATTTACATGTTTATACATTTATATATTCATATTCTTATATCTTATATTATATATAAATATATTTAACATATAAACATAACATCTTAAATATATACATGCAAGTGTTTGTATTGATATCTACAAAATAAATATACACTGTATACACACTATATTATGTAAACAAAAACTTTTATTTTGGATGCGATTACTCGTTTGACAGCACTAATAAATAAACAAGCTAACTAACACATTCTGTTTTTTGTTGTTGTTTTTTTTTTACTCTAAAGAACATGTCAGACTTGGGGAGATGTACACAGTCACTTTTAAGCAAATAAACTGCATTCGTGAGCCAAAGTTTGACATTAAATGACAATATTACTCGTTTAGCAGTCTTGGCAGAGGCAGTTTCGTCAAACACGGTAAACGATCCTCTCTGTTGATAATGGTACACCTGCGGAACAAACGCTAGCATTGCACAGCATAATTTCTCTTTCACAATTCAGTTGCTAGGAGACTTTTGTTGACAATCAAACACATGCAAAGCAAACAGTGGCGTTCCAGTTCTGTTTCCTGATACGTCAGTTTCAGTGGAGCAGCTTTACGGTTAGAAGAGACATCAAATAAAAATATCCCGATGGCTGACTTGAACTATGAACATATTCTACTTATGCTATCATCTGTTTAAAGTGTGTTTAATATATCTACTACAAATCACTGCCAAATCAGTTGTTTAAAAGACACTGCAAAACTATTCAAAAATGTGTTAATTTTGAGAAAAACTGGTTTTAAAAAAACAGGCATATATTGCAATTTGTTGCATTTAGACATTGTAAGTAAAATCAAGTGAATGAAAGCTTGTGTATATATTATATTTACACTAACTTTTGATATTCATAAAAATCTCTCATTTGATATTTTGATCAGATATCAGTGGTTAAAAAAAAAAAAATCTATTGCAATGGCATGCGCTCATTTTAAGTGAAATTAAGTGTCCAAAAATGAGTGTGTATATATTATAAAAATCTCTGATCAAATACCAATAGGTTTTAAATTTTGCATCTATTGCAATGGCATTCAGACTTTTTAAGTAAAATTAAGAATTAAAAATAAAATTTGGGGCCACTGTACACATTTGTGTATAAATATTATTGTAGGACTTTTCCTTTATTATTCATGAAAATCTTTAATGAGATACTTTATATCAGTTGGTTTAAAAATTTGTATCTATTTGTCTTGTATATGAGCACTTTTTGTTATATTTTTATCATCTATGAGCACTTCCTTATATTTATAAAAACATCTGTGATCAGATACCACTTTTGAGTCAATTGCAATGACATTTAGCCATTGTAAGTTAAATTAATTGTCAAAAATTTAAGTGTTTATATTATAGTAGCATATTTCTTTAATACTCATAACAAACCTCTGATCAGATAGCAATTGTTTTAGCATTTTGTACTGAAAAAACTTTTTTGGGCCTCTGTACACATTTGTGTGAATAGATTATTGTAACGCTTTCTTTCAATATTCATAAAAATCTCTGATTTAATTAGATACGAAATGATTGGAAAATTAATTGTGCAAAACCTTTGTGAATAATGAAGTAGTACACTCTTTTATTCATAAAAACAAATAAATAAAAATCTCTAATCAGATATCAATTTTGTATCTATTGCAATAACTTTCAGACATTTTAAGTAAAATTAAGTGTCCAAAAACTTTTTGGAACCACTGTACACATTTGTGTGTATATTGAGTACTTTCTTTTAATTAAAAAAAATCTTACTCTAAGCCTACCCAGAATCATTTCAAATTAATTGGAAACAGCTTTGACTGTCAATTATAAGATGTAGTTGTTCTAATGCAATAAGAAGTGTTAAAGCGCATTTCCCTCCTACGTTAAAACCGTGCACGGCCCTCTCTTCACCATCTCCTTCCCTGCTGATGGAAACTTTTCAGAGATGAACAATACCCAATTACACATTGAGATAAACACATCAAATGCCTACTTCAATTGTTTCAGAAACAGATTGGAATTGAATTAGAATGAAATTGCCGCTTTATACGACTTTTCTGCCTTCAAAAAATGACTCACTCTGCCACAATGACAGGGCTGTTTAATTTTGTAAATACACAATGGTTCTTTGTCTCTTTTGTTGCTTTTGACTTTCAAAAGCTCACTAAAATTGTCTTTTTCTTCTCTTTTTTGGGGGACTAAATGCATTATTAATGAGCGGTGGCCTACGTTTACATCATAGGAAACACTCGAATGTCATAAAAGTGCAATTTTACTTGTTACAAAATGACTGACTAAATACCACATGTCAGTGTCATGTTTGAAGATGCGCCACATGATATCTTTGTCATTAAACAGCGGCGAATCATGCTTGAAGACAAGCAATGTGAATGACTGTCAAAACAGCGCTCACTCGGAGTAAAAGCTGGGAGTGAATGCTGTAATTTGCAGCAGAAATTAATTATCTTGATTAATCAAACTTGTGAAAAGTCCAGAGCTCAAACAAGAGAGGCAAGAGATGCTGATAGATCTCAAAAAGGCTAGTAGTTGAAAAACAGGCTAAATATTTTAAAAGTTTCAAGCTTGTTCGGCTTTCTATTATGCAACTGTGAACAATCATTTTATCTAACTGAAATCTTGATCTAAGTAGGGCTGTCAAAAACATTCAACCATGATTAGTCTCAAAATAGTTTCTTATTAAACAACCTCAGTTTCTGAATTATGTTTCAAGTTACAGTTTCTGATCAGTTGTTAGAAATCACAAAAACCGCATGCAATGATGAAAGAAGTGATGTTGTTAAACATAATTAGCCAAGCATGCTTTAACATGCTTTCTTTGACAGCTTGGGTTTATAGCTAATGGGTTTATAGACTCGGGAAGAAACGTGTCGGATGGTTCATGAAGCCAAAGGGCATCACATTACATCTACACAATCCATTATCCAATGATAAAAGAGTGATAGAGACAGTCCATCCGACCGATCAATCAATCTCTTCTAATCCACATCTTCATGTAAGAGCACAAGACTTGGGCTTTTACGCCGCTACTTGCACCAAGAGAAAGAGTAAAAGAAAACACGGCTATTGAAAATCACAGTGCATGCGCCACAAAACCCACAAGTGTGTCTGTCTATTTTCAGCCCAACACAAAGATAAAGAGAACAATTGGGCCCGGCAATATGTTTAGTGCAAGGGAAACAATGGCAGAGTGCCCATGCTGCACTTTCAATGTGGCTGTGTACCACTGACCAGATACCATCACTAAACTTCTCAACGGGGAAGTTTTTTTTTTCTTCAGTTTGGTAGAAATAGAAGATCTTGATGTTTTCCAGGACTAGGTTTAATTGGTAACACTTCAAATTAGGAAACACATATTCACTATTGACTAATAGTTTTCCCTGCTTATTGACAGTATGTAAGGTAGTTGTCATAGTAGTTAAGGGTTAATGGATATACAATATGGTCATGCAGAATAAGGTATTAATAGGGCCTTTCGCAATGCGAGAACATTTTCATAGTACCAGAACTAATTGTGGAACTACCTACTTTTTGGCGTGTTCGCACCGCAGGAACTAGGAAGTAGTTCCAGGAACTAACGGTTTTAGTTCCAGGAACTCCGTTTGGAGGAACTAATTAGCTCCTACTTCAGAGTATGATCTAAAACAGTTCTATAGGAACTATCAGTGACGTAAGTGTACGCTGATTGGCCAAAAGCATATGAAAACGCCCTCACCCGCCATGATTTAAAACGCCGTGTAAACATATACTGTGTAAACATTGTATCAACTTATTTCGCAAGTATGGAGAACAGCGATAGATGGACGTAATAATCTTTATAAGCTTTTATAAGCTTTTAAAAGAGAATAGAGTGTCGTTTGCTCCAGTCGAGCGTTGTTTGTTATGTGTAAGGCTCAACCACAGTGTCAGACCCAAAGCGTTTGCCACATGAGGTCATACACGTTAAATTGTGAAACCCGCGAGACACAACAAAAACACAGCTCTGATCACAGCGTCCTCCATCCTCCTGTTGTTAACGTTGTTCTTCTTTGTTTCCGTTGTTGCACGCCGCACACAAATGACGTCACTGTCGACCGGCTTACGTCACTTCCTAGTACCCACTGTCGGTGTGAATGCAACCCTTTAAAATGGTACTGGGAAATAGTTCGCGCAAAATCGTCCCAGTACTTTAGTACTGTACTTTTAGTTCTGGAACTAAAGCGGTGCGAAAGGCCCTATTATGTGCTTTACAAGTACTAATAAACAGCCAATATTCTAGTAATATGCATGCTAATAAGCAACTAGCTAATAGTGGATAGTTACCGATGTTACTTTAATTAAACAAATCTTATTAAACAGCTTAAATCTTAAACAGTAGAGCATGACGTTAGGTCATTGGTTTGATTCCCACTTTTAAAATGTAGATGTGAACGTTAAATGCAATGCAAATCACTTTGCACAAAATCCTAATGCATAAACGTAAATTCTAGCAATTCACTATATTTTATTTAATTTTATTGACATTAAATTTTAGGGGTGAATTTCCAATCTGATTTTATCTCCTTTTTTTTTTTTTTTTTTTACTTTGGTAGAAATAAAAGTTCTTTGTCTTTTCCAATGAATAGTGACAAAACAGATGTACTTGTTGTCTCAATAAATAATGTTATTTTTTAATTATTAAATCATATTTGGTGTAAAATATTTGGTGTAACACACATTTAATGTTTTATAATTTTACAATCAGTTACTGCAAGACCATTCAATGGAAAAATTAACATTTCAGAATGTTTTAAAATACTACAGAACAATGACAGTGAGTTAGTAAAGTTTTTGTAGCTCAAACAGAGTAGAGCATGGCAATAGGTCATGGGTTCGATACCCAGTGAAAGCAAGAACTGATCAAATGTAAATGGGAACCTTGAATGCAATGCAGATCACTTTGAATAAAATCATTTATCAAATTCATAAATGTAAATTCTAGCAAATTCACTAAATATTTTATTTTGTATTCAATTAAGTTTTATGGTGAAATTTCTAATCTGATTTTATCTACCTTTTTTCACTTGGGTAGAAATAGATATTCTTGATGTTTTCGATGTTCTTTATAGAGAGTATAAAAAATAGATTTGCTTGCTGTGGTCTAACTTAATAATGTCTCTTTATTGTAAACAAATCATATTTAGTGTAAAACTTTGGTGCAATTTTACTTTTACGCACATATATTTTGTAAGGACTGCAAGACTATTGAGTGGGGAAAAAATAATTTCATAATGTTTTTAAATATTAGAAAACCATGACAATGAGTTTTGACAACTTTTTGTCGCTCAACAGTAAACAGTAGAGCATGGCAATAGGTCATGGGTTCGATTCCCAGAGAAAGCAAGAACTGATAAAATGTAAAGGTGAACCTTGAATGCAATGCAGATCACTTTGGATAAAATTGTCTGTCAAATACATAAAAGTACATTCAAGCAAATACACTAAATATTATGTTTTCTATTCACATAATATTTTAAGGTGAATTTCCAATCTGATTTCAGATTCTACAGTGTCTTATTTGTTAGTCTAGTAATCTATCATTCTAAATTTAAATTGCGTATTAACATAAAAAAAAATTATGCAGCTTCACAATAGACTTGTTGAATGCATTGATGAACAAATTCCCTGAAACTGCCATATATTTATTGTATTAAAAATTTCAATGCATTTTTATTATTTTACAAAAAATGAATAAAACCAATTAAAACCAATAAATAAAAAGAAAAAGTTCTCATCATTTTAGAGTGGAAACTGGTCTTGAAGATTCAGTCCAAAGAAAGTCTTAGTAGCAAAAACAGGGTTTAATTAATTTCCAATGGTACTTTTCAGAGCGTTTCAGAGCACTGAAGTGGAAAGTGGTTGGAGAGGCCAGTGCTTGGCAACTGGGCTAATCTATGACCTCATTTGAGAGTCTGACATCAGCCTATAGGCATCTAGAGGTGGTATAGCCAGGCCCGGGAGGGGTTTGGGTCCTCCAGTCTTTGGAGTTCAATCGATGAAGGATATGTAGCATCAACACTACAAGCATTGAGGATCTGAAGTGCTCACAAGAACCATTCCTCACTTTCATTCACTATTTCGACCAATGCATTTTTTATTACTTTAAGTAAATTTCCAAACATTTCTTTTTGAGAAGTTTTAAAAGAACAAGGGCAAAACTTGCAACAATTATCTTTTTTGTCATTTAAAAAAAATGTTACCCAATTTTACAAGCATGCAACAAAATGCTCCAGAGTTTCATTCTTGGTTATCACGGCGGTGCCCAGCACCTCCTGCAAGTGCCGTCAGTTATCTCTGTGTGTTCATGTAAGCGATCATGACACACAAAAGCAGTACAATGGCAAACATGAATGCTCCAGGAAGGAGAACTTTATTTTGTGGTGGAAGCGTGCAGAAACAGTCTCCTCCTTGTTGTGGTGGGGCTGCTCTTATCACTTTTGTGGCCTACATGACGAGAGGGACTCGATAAGAGGTGCACAAATGCCGCCTTTCTTTCTGTGCGCAACATGAAACTTCCACGCTCTCGTATGAGTGGCAGGGACATCCTCAACAATTTACGCTCCATTCACAGACAAGGACAACATGGGACGGAGTAAAAGGAATCCGTTCACGAAAGAGCCGTTTTTTCACTGTAGCAGAAATATCAGATCAAGTGTTAATTTCTGAACATTTCGCTTTTTGTTGAAAATGATGAAGTGAATAAATTTAATTGGAAGCTAAACTTTGCTTCAATGAAACCGTAACTGAATCTCTACCAAGGCCACATCTTTCCAAAACTTTGATGGTTAAAGGCATTATGGAAGAGTAAAAGGAATCTGTTTGTGAAAGAAATGATTTTTTTTATTTAGAACCAAAAAACATCAAAAAAGTGTAAAATTGTAACAGTTTTCTGTTGTTAATACCTTACACCTCATAGTGAATAAATATGACAGCAATTTATTTTACAGTCCTGTTCCATATGTATAAATGGCTAACTTACCATGTAGTAAACTTATATTACAGTACTTTCTTAGGTAAGTACATGTAAGTACACATGCTGTAAAATAAAGTGCAACCAGGAAAACATTTAACCATATATTAAGGCCACATCACACACAATTCTCTAAATTGCAAGCAAAATACAATTTATGGTAAAAGCACAGCTTCCAAATTTGGATGTTTTTGTCTAAAAACTATAGGTGTAAAGACATTTCAGTATTTGTTGCTGTTAACACTTCGAAGTGAAGAAATTTTATTGTAAAAACTGTGGTTCAATAAAACGATAACTGAATCTCTAACAAGACCACATGTTAGAACGTTTCCAAAACTTTGATGGAATAAAAGGATTTTGTACATTATTATATATATTTTTTTTAAATAAACATCAAAAAAAAAAAAAAAAAACATCCACTAAAAAAACATCCAAAAAGTGTAAATGTTTAACATTTTGAAGTTGTAAATGCCTCATAGTGAATAAATTTGATTAAAGCGAAAACTTCAAACCAAGAGGCAATTTCTTTTAACTTTCAGACAGAAGTTTTTGACTAAAAGCTAAAAATGTAAACACATTTGACTTTTTTGTTGTTGTTTACACTTCGAAGTGAAGAACTTTCATTGGTAGCAAAAACTTTATTTCAATAAATCAATAAATAAATCTCTAAAATCTAATCTCTAATCTCCTTAAAATAAAGTGTGACCATTTTATTTTATTTTAATTTTTTTTTTAACAATAACAAAGTATTAACAATTTCAAATCAAGGATTAACAAATATAAGCATCCAGCAAGTGTAAATGTTTAACATTTTGATGTTGTAAATATCTCACAGTCAATATGATATGAGTGAATAATCAAAAACTTTAACCATATATCAAGGCCACATCTCACAATATTCCCAAAAATTGCATGAAAGAGAATTTCTTGTAGAAGCACAACTTTCAAATCACAAAGTGTAAACACATTTTACTTTTCGCCATTGTTAAAACCTCAATTTCATTGGAAGCGAACACTTTGCTTCAATAAATCCATAAACTTACATCAAGGCCCCAACTTACAAAGTTTGCGACAGACGGTTAAATTCCGTCTCGCTGAACGACCTGTTGCCGCTAAAGCAGCGTTTGCAGCAGGGCCTTTTCCTGCGTTGATGTCTGCACCCTTAAGGAACGGAGGCTCGCACATTTACTTTCAGAGCGCCGAATTTGTGTTTGTAAGGAAGGTTCCCGGGGCCTTTGTTTTCAGGCCTTGATGTGTGACCAGCAACCCACAGGCCTCCCCTTCACCTCCCGGCCCATTCTGCCCGCGTTCTGCCCACCCATACTGACACAGCAGGGGTAAGGGTTTCAGAGGAGTCTGCATCAAAAGC
Source organism: Aspiorhynchus laticeps (assembly GCA_023376895.1). Classification (NCBI taxonomy): domain Eukaryota; kingdom Metazoa; phylum Chordata; class Actinopteri; order Cypriniformes; family Cyprinidae; genus Aspiorhynchus; species Aspiorhynchus laticeps. The sequence goes on along the minus strand of CM041793.1, from coordinate 56,924,732 downwards.
TCGAGGAGAAAAAAATTGCTTTTCAGGGCTCTGATGTGTGGGAATCGAATGAGGGGCCGAGCTCAAATCCGGTCTCCAGGCAACCGCGGGTGATATGCTGCGGGAATATCATTAAAGTTGGAAACTAAGCAGTCTCTCTGAATTAGTAAACCTAATCAGCACGGTTTTAAAGAGAGGGAACGGGAGGGGGAACACCGAAGAAAGGATGACACACCACACTTGAATCACGGTCGGTCTATTTTGTTGTGGTTTTATCACGTGACGTATTTCCTGAATATTTCGCTTCGTGCAAACGTACGATGCAAACAAGTGAAAGAAAGCCTGTTAAACGCCAACAAGCCACTCCCAGGAGCAGGTTGATGGTGAAATACGGTAACTGCCATAGCTGCAGCTGGCCTTCCATCACAAGATTAATAAGTTGCCGTTTCCAAGCCGACCAGAACCTAGTGGGAACCATCCGGCGCCTCTGTGAATTGTGGGTAATGGCCTCACCACAAGCTGGCCCGGGTTTACTGCCCTGTTTTGTCCTCTCCTTAAAGTGAAGAAAACATCTGTGACTATAATGATGTCACCGAGAAAGTTTTGGAAACCCTTAAACCGACGCATTTTAGTTTGAAACGTCAGAGATTTGTTTTGCTTTTCAATTCAGTTTAGGTCAAAAGAGGCCTACAAATAATTTAGATGTAGGTGATTATAAATATTGTATTCTTTCATATTTTTGGTCATTAAATCTTTAGCTGTGGCATTCCACTTTTCAAAGTGTAAAAAAGAAACCCCAAATTTGAAAATTGTATTTGTATCATTTAATGCTTTTGTACACAATGTTAATATCTAAATAAGCTCAAAAAGTATCACCAATTCAAACATAATTTTTAAAGTGCCTTGAGTGGGTTGTAAACTAATGATCAATACAAAAAACATTGATCAGTTGGTTTGTCCACTCTACTTAGGGCTATGCAGTGGCACTGCCCCCTAGTGACTCTTTATACACTACTGAGGGACCATACCTACCCCCTACACACTTAGTAGATGTGCAATGTGAGTGAATTATTCTTCTGTAACTCTTGTTTATGAGTTTTACATGCTATCGTAGGCTCAAGCACACACATGCTTAGGGCAAACTCTGAAGTTGTCGCATTAAATAAATTATACCATATCAAATGAAAATATTAGATGCTCTTTGTTGAGTCGTAGCGGAGCAATTACCGCAAAGACCCGACATGTTGAGCTGTTATGATTATGTGGGAGATGTGGTTCAAATTTTGAAGTGGATCAAAACCTTTCATCAAAGTTGTCCTAAAACCAAAATGCGTTCTTGTCTTAGGACAACTTTAATGAACTTTTTTGATCCACTTGAAATGTTGACTACTATATATAGTAGTCAAAAAATAAAAATGTACATAAATATACATATATATGCACTTGTCAATTTTTTTATTTATTTATCTATTTATTTTATTTTTGGATTAGTGATTTTACGTTGTATTATTATGTATATACTATGAATAAATATTTATTTATTTAACTTTAGTTTGGGGACCAATTCTCACTATTAACTATGACTTTTGCCTCAATAAACTCCCAATTTGCCGCTTATTAATAGTTAGATTGTTGTTAAATTTAGGTATGAGGTTGGATTAAGTGATCTAAAACATGGTCGTGCAGAATAAGATATTAATGTGTACTTTAGTAATGTGTACTTTATAAGTACTAATAAACCGTCAATATGCTGGTCATATGCATGTTAATAAGTAACTAGTTAATAGTGAGAATTGGTCCCTTCACTAAAGTGTTAGCATAGCATCAATTTTTCTTTCTTTCTTCTTATTATTATTTATTATTGTGTATATACTATTCATGTATATTTCTATAATTTTACCAAGTTGACGATTGGCCATACTGAGGCTTACTGTAGTGAATGCTGCTTTGTGTGCCAGTGTCCGTAAGTTTAAATGAATCCAAACTAGCTCTTAACATTTAAAACGGGCCTTTGATTCAGGTTTCATAGCACTGTAAGGAATACAGTGGGTGTAATGAAGCAGTACCCAGAGCAGATAAGAGCCTATATTATAGGTAATCACTACTCTAATGCAGCTTTAACACAAGAGGGAAGAAAAAAAAACCAGCTGGCTGATTATTGCACAGCCATTGTATTCCCTCAGCCTATAAGTAAAAAAAAAAACACACACGTATTAGCCTTCATATTGGCAATAGGCAATAATTACGTCAAATTACTGGTGTCATAGTGGCGAAAAACTTTCCCCGCCCCAGATGCAGTGGTTAACTCTCAAAATAACTTATAGCTCCAGCTTTCACGTAGCAAAAAGTCAGCTTTGCCTGTCAACAATATACAAGGTAAAGCTAAACTTTTACTCGATTCCAGTTGCTCTCATCTGGTCCTTTGACATCACCACGCTAGACAGGGTACATGGCCTCTACGGTATCTGCTGATTGCCCACCGCACTGGTAAGACAAACCCTGCTCCCAGAAGAAAATTAGCGCATTTAGCTGTCAGCACCGGTCTCGCTTTTCAATCCCGACCAGCTTTGAGAGGGCCCTGCTTTTTTCCTCTCCTCTGTCCCCTGGCCTTTCTTTTGCTGGAAACTCGATCTCTACATAGCTCAAAGATCAAGAAAAAAGGTGTAAACTGTGTATAAAATGCAATAGTCCATCCCTCTATCAGATTCTTTAGATCTGGCAGAGGTCTCACACAACTGCGTTTGGAGGAGTTTTGGATATTTACTGTAACTTTGTGGTCAGTGAAACAAATGCAGGTGGTAACACACCAAAATACTGTGATATTACATTGTGAAATATCAGATTATTGTATCAAACTGCATTTTTAATAGTTACAAGTCACAATTTTGGAGTGTTCAGTATTTTTTGTAAAAATGAAAAAGAAAGAAGTTTTGCCGAATGTTCACGCTGCTCTTTCCCACATAATGTAAGTCAAGCCACGAAGGGACAAAAAACACAACATAAAAGGATCACAAAAGGTTTAACTTCAATGAAAATCAATAATATGAAATGATGAGATGACAAAACTCACACTTCCCTCACATGATTTTTATGTCCTTTTGGCTTTTGTTCTTTTAGCATCCCCAGTCACCATTTTATCCGATGGAAATCACATTTAAAAAAAAAAAAAAAACATCTGAAACAACACTAAAACCCTACCATCGTAATCAGCAATGTTGTCTGCACTGCAGATACATTGTTTACAGTGAGTATTCTAGTTTTGCCATGCACCCTTATGAAAAAAAGAAGTACCATGCTGGTACCATGCATGATATAGTGGTATCAGATGGTAAGATGGGTCACAGCACAAAAATGGGTTGCAGGTCTGTTATGATAGGGACATGCTAAATGCAAATGATAAAATGAAATTAATTAAAAAATTGTGACAGCACAATGATTAAACTTGTCAGTTTTTAAAAGAGAGTGGAAAACACTTTCCATATCTTTTTTGATTATGTCAAATAATGCATGTACAATTAATTGTCACTTGGTAGGATCTAGCCAAATTTTACAGAGTTAGCCAAAGGGGTTAACTGACAAAACCTTTCAAAAACCATTAGCAAAACTATACAAGGTAAAATAAATGGGAGCTATATTTAATACATGTTAATTTGCAGCTCCAACACAATGTGTTTTGTGTAGTGATTTATTGGCTAGCTAGTTAGCAATGACCAGAGTCCACTGCATCATGGTACCAGCATGTTACTTTATTTTGTAAGAGGGCATGGAGAAAAAGTAAAAACAGAATACTCATAATACTTATCAACAATTACTACACATTTAGACATACATTTGTCTACACAGTTCCCCTAGAAGGAATCCTTGCCGCCATTTTAAACTGTGATCTACTTCGTCAAGTGGATGCATGTCTACTCTTATACACAACAGGCAGCTCCATATCTCCCACTATAGGCATATATAATGGTGCAAAATAATAATAATAATTCATAAGGGGAAAATAATTTGATAGTAAATCAGATTTGTAGCGGATTCCAAGTGGCCAATTCAACCCACTGCACAACTTCTGCCAGTAGTGGGAATTCATGCAACGTATGCATTTACATATATCCGATACATATACATGTTACAAATATAGCAAGATGGAGGGTTAGCAAGGAAAAGGCATAAAAAATGAAGTGGAATGTATCTGTTAGGTAGCTTGCTAGATTTTTTGGGACAGTAAAACAGTAAACAATTTTGGTACAGTGTTGAGTCACCACTTGGTGTCCAATGTAAATATATGGGCCCTGAAGCAAAACTACTTAAGAACTGTAGACATATATAATTGTACTGAATTTTTACCATATTTAAATGACAACTCCAGAATAGATTTAACAGCATTTTATTGATAATAATTGTGTGTAGGAAGGCTTTATCTTTAGAAGATATAGACAGGTGGTGCTGGGGTGGAGGAGGGCTAAAGAAAATTCGGTAACACTTTATTTTAAGGTCTCTTAACTAGTTGCTTATTAGCATGCATATTACTAGAATATTAGCCATTTATTAGTACTAATTAAGCACATATTAATGTAATGCCTTATTCTACATGACCTTATTCTACATCCCTAATCCTACCCAATACCTAAACTTAAAAACTACCTTACTAACTATTAATAAGCAGCAAATTAGGAATTTATTGAGGGAAAAGTCGTAGTTAATAGTGAATAAGTGTTCCCTATTCTAAAGTGTTACCGAAAATTCTTGTGGCTTGTAGTACTAAGCTGGACCTGGGTAACATTTCTCAAAAGTATTGTTAGCCAGCTATGGTCGCAAGTTTCATCGTTACCAACATAGTTAAATGATTCAGTGTTTCCTGAAACCACAGTGCCAACAAATTATAGAACACTCCCATTAGAATCAACGGTATAATAAATGGTGCTATACTGTTATACTGTTGATTGTAATGGGAGAGTTCTAGTTTTATTACAATGGTACTTTTGGTAATTTTTTTTTTTGTTAAATTTTTCCAACTCGGAAATTAGGTATCACGTTGATTCTAATGGGAGTGTTAAGGTTTTGTTACAATGTTACTTTTTAGTACTTTTTTGTTAGTTTTGCACTGTTCACGGTGCAACTATGCCGTAGATTCTAATGGGAGTGTTACAGTTTTGTTACAGTGGTACTTTTTGGTACTTTTTTGTTAGTTTTGCGTCACTCACAGTGCAGTTGTGCCGTTTATTCTAATGGGAGTGTTACAGTATTGTTACAGTGGTACTTTTTGGTACTTTTTTGTTAGTTTTGCGTCACTCACAGTGCAGTTGTGCCGCTGATTCTAATGGGAGTGTTACAGTATTGTTACAGTTGTACTTTTTGGTACTTTTTTGTTAGTTTTGCGTCACTCACAGTGCAGTTGTGCCGTTTATTCTAATGGGAGTGTTACAGTATTAGTACAGTGGTACTTTTTTGTTAGTTTTGCATCACTCACAGTGCAGTTGTGCCGTTGATTCTAATGGGAGTGTTACAGTATAGTTACAGTGGTATTTTTTGGTACTTTTTTGTTAGTTTTCCATCACTCACAGTGCGGTTGTGCTGTTGATTCTAATGGGAGTGTTACAGTTTTGTTACAGTGGTACTTTTTGGTACTTTTTTGTTAGTTTTGCGTCACTCACAGTGCAGTTGTGCCGTTTATTCTAATGGGAGTGTTACAGTATTGTTACAGTGGTACTTTTTGGTACTTTTTTGTTAGTTTTGCGTCACTCACAGTGCAGTTGTGCCGCTGATTCTAATGGGAGTGTTACAGTATTGTTACAGTTGTACTTTTTGGTACTTTTTTGTTAGTTTTGCGTCACTCACAGTGCAGTTGTGCCGTTTATTCTAATGGGAGTGTTACAGTATTAGTACAGTGGTACTTTTTTGTTAGTTTTGCATCACTCACAGTGCAGTTGTGCCGTTGATTCTAATGGGAGTGTTACAGTATAGTTACAGTGGTATTTTTTGGTACTTTTTTGTTAGTTTTCCATCACTCACAGTGCGGTTGTGCTGTTGATTCTAATGGGAGTGTTACAGTTTTGTGCTGACTATGATGAAACCCTGTTACCAATAAAAGTAAAATAAAATAAAAAAATAATAAATAAATAAAAGTAAAAAAAAAATGGATGAAGATAACCAATGCTGATGATAACAATATAGGAAATATTAGAAGGCACTAACTTTTCTTCTGGCCATACTGTTAAGGAATGTCTTGATTATGTAATTTCCAGTTTGTCATGTGATCTATTGTTTTTCTACTTCCTGTATCAAGCAAATAGGTTCTGGAAACGGAATAGAACACATATGGGATGCAATGGAGATGCAAAATTGCTATTATGTATAACAAATTAAATTATTTTAGCTAATTTTAGAGGGATTGCTTGATTTTTAACTAATATATTTTAACTAATTTGAAACAGCATTTTAAAATTATTTGTATTTTAAGACAACTTCATTGTACACAACAACCACATTGTAGTTTTTTGAGCATCTATCTTTGGAAAATTTATGGGTAGGACAGAAAATGTCCTCTATTTCTGGAATATAGAAATATATTAATGGGAATATAGAAATATATATAGAAATATATTCTTTTTGGTACTTTTTTGTTAGTTTTGCATCACTCACAGTGCAGTTGTGCCGCTGATTCTAATGGGAGTGTTACAGTATTGTTACAGTGGTACTTTTTGGTACTTTTTTGTTAGTTTTGCGTCACTCACAGTGCAGTTGTGCCGTTTATTCTAATGGGAGTGTTACAGTATTAGTACAGTGGTACTTTTTTGTTAGTTTTGCGTCACTCATAGTGCAGTTGTGCCGTTGATTCTAATGGGAGTGTTACAGTATAGTTACAGTGGTATTTTTTGGTACTTTTTTGTTAGTTTTGCGTCACTCACAGTGCGGTTGTGCTGTTGATTCTAATGGGAGTGTTACAGTTTTGTTACATTGATATTTATTTGGTATTTTTTTAAGTTTTGCATTGCTCACAGCTATGCTGTTGATTCTAATGGGAGTGTTACAGTTTTGTTACAATGGTACTTTTTTTGTTAGTTTTGCGTCAGTCACAGTGCAGTTATACCATTTATTCTAATAGGAGTCTTGTAGCTTTGTAATAATGGTACATTTTGGTACTTTTTTGTTAGATTTGCGCCACTCACAGTGGAGTTATACCATTGATTCTAATGTGAGTGTTACAGTTTTGTTACAATGGTACATTTTGGTACTTTTTTTTGTTAGTTTTGCGTTGCTCACAGTGCAGTTATACTATTGATTGTAATATATGAGTGTTACATTTTTGTTACAGTGATACTTTTTGGTACTCTTTTTGTTAGTTATGCACTGCTCACAGTGCAGTTATACTATTGATTCTAATGGGAGTGTTTTAGTTTCATTACAATGGTACTTTTTGTTACTTTTTTAAGTTTTGCGCTGCTCATGGTGCAGTTTTACCATTAATTGTAATAGGAGTGTTCCAGTTTTGCTGTAGTGCTGATGAGCCACACACAATAGCGCAGTAGCTGACGCATGCTCTCGATTTTCACCTAGCTGTAAGTACAGTATATCCTCTGTCGTCCAGTGTAAAAGGCCGTTCTCGTTGGACTGACTTTGCATAAACTGCAACACATGAAGAGCAGCTGTGGTGGGTCCACAGGGATGTTCTCACCTGCTCTCCCGTCAGAATGGGACGCTGGGAATGAGGTTGGCATGGCCAGTGTGTGAGTATGTGCCTGAGAGAGTGCCTCTCTATGTGTGTGTGTAGGTGTGTCCGTGTCCCCACGGCCTGCCACGGGAGTGACCCAGATCACATTCGAGTCTCACACGCTCACACGGCACTTCTCGTCTATCCGTCGCCAAGGAAGCAGACGGGATGCGGGAACAACAAGTCATTTGTACCTGTAGAGGAGGACACTCCTGGGAAACAAACAGATGAGCCTCCCCCCTGAATAAAAGCCTTTCTCTCTGGGTAAACAGAACTGCATGAGAAACATACAAACTATCAGGAGCATCTCACTTAACCCTTTCACTGCCCAAGGGCTGGAGCAGCGGAGCACGTCGGAGCTAATGCAGTTGTAGAGATAAAGGAGGAACTATACCTTGACTTTAACTCAGTCCGTACCACACAGATGCACCACACCTGCTGTTACGACGAGACTTTGGAGTCTAGAACTACTGCATTCATAAATAGCTAAATAAAATTGCAAATGTTGCTGGCATTGCTTTTCTATTGCCTTTTTTAATTCTGAAATTAAAAACAAATCTTTATTTGGTACCAATCCTGAATTATAATCTACTGAAAATCAGTAATGTCCTACTAAACTTCCTGTTTTCATTTTTCTCTGAAATTCAACTTATCAAGATTATTATTATATATATTTTTTTACTTATTTACTTTACATTTTCTGTTATTCATGAATAAAAGAGACAATGTACCCCCATAAAACTGTATTTGTCCAGCTTAGGAATCAAAGAAAGTTTTTACGAGAATTTTTATTATTTTGTTTTACATGTGCTGACTATGATGAAACCCTGTTACCAATAAACGTAAAATAAAAAAATAAAAAAATAAATAAATAAAAGTAAAAAAAAAAAGGATGAAGACAACCAATGCTGATGATAACAATATAGGAAATATTAGAAGGCACTAACTTTTCTTCTGGCCATACTGTTAAGGAATGTCTTGATGATGTAATTTCCAGTTTGTCATGTGATCTATTGTTTTTCTACTTCCTGTATCAAGCAAATAGGTTCTGGAAACGGAATAGAACACATATGGGATGCAATGGAGATGCAAAATTGCTATGTATAACAAGTTAAATTATTTTAGCTAATTTTAGAGGGATTGCTTGATTTTTAACTAATATATTTTAACTAATTTGAAACAGCATTTTAAAATTATTTGTATTTTAAGACAACTTCATTGTACACAACAACCACATTGTAGTTTTTTGAGCATCTATCTTTGGAAAATGTATGGTTAGGACAGAAAATGTCCTCTATTTCTGGAATATCCTGGATAAAGGTTAAAAAATAAAAAAAGATTGTTTTCTAAGATTAATCATAATTAATTCACCCTAACATTAAATCTCGTATTCATAAATATATCTACACTCTGAATCCCTAAATTAATGTAGAATCAACAAAAAAGTATATTTTAAATATTTGTTTAATGGCTTTCAAGTGCTATCAATATCAGCATTGTGGATATTGATACCAGTATCTTTAAAATCCATCATTTACGCCTAAACTGCAAATTTTCAGATTACTGTTTTGTCTATGATTTTTTTAACAACAATTACAAAGCATGTTCAAACTTACAACATTTACTTTTAAATAAACAATAACTATGCATTCATCCTTTTAACTTAATAATCCAATAAAGTTTTAAACAGTCCATATTAATCACAGCAATTTTTTTCCCAGTCCTAGTTTAGAAATCAACACAACTTGAACTTTGTTAATCGAGAAGTTATTCCATACAGAAGTTTGATGATTGTTAATAGAGCTAATGCGAAAAGAAGACATGCTTTGGTTGAAATTACAGTTCAAAAAGGCTTTCGCCATTTTCACATACAAGATGTATTTCACTCAAATCGGATTGATTCAGCATATTTAACTCTCAATTTCGAATTGTTTGAGAAACTACATTTCCTATGGCACAGAAATCATTCCAAAACTATGAATTACACGACTCCTTGTGTGATAACCCGTTACTTACCCGATGACACTTCTGTCCTTCTTACCCACATAAATTCTTCCTCAACTCAACAATGGCGGTCCTCCTATCAAACCACAGCAGGTCCACCACACATCTGCTCCCAAAAACTCCAGACAATAAACAGTTCAAACTAGGCTTTTACAGCCAATTCAGCCCACTGTCTGACAAAACCAGAAATTAGCAACGTTCATCCAACTTTCCCAGAGTTGACGTTAGATCCCCATTATCTGAGGCCAAAGTTAATTAAAGTGGCAAAGTTGAAATCAATGGAGGATTTCTCCCGCAAACTGATGGTCAAACATGAGTGATAGGCATGACAGGAAGATTATCGAGGGATACAAAACCTCCAACGGCCACCGAGTAACCGGTTCTGGATTACGCGAGAATCTTCGCTAGAGAAAACGAAGCAGCAGCTAGTCAAAAGTCCCTCTTTCCCTCATAATGTGAGCACATCTTGTAATTCCACAGATCATTACCAACTTTCCAAAACTTAATTTTGCAATTACACATGCAATTAATTAATATCTGTGCTGTCATTACACCCCCCAATGTATTCGCAGTTAAAATGAATGTCACTTGAAATAAAGTGCTCAAAATGAGCCTGGGGGGGGGGGGAGAGATTGTTATTAATGGATTGTGCGGTTAATCTGGTAAGAAGCTGAGGGGATACGTGAGAGAGAAGTGCTCTCTATCACGCTCAAGTGTCTAGTGGGATCTGAAGGCAGTTATTGAGCAGCATGGAAAGCTCCCAAAGGACAGATTAATAAAATCTGTGTGCCGAGAACGCCGAGCGTGTCTGAGGAGCCGCCGTAATCGTGCGCGTGACACAGGCTGCCACCGTGGGTCCCATGTCTACTCTCTCAAACCCGCTCTTATCAATAGACAGAAGAAATATGATCAAACAGCAGCAAAATTAGAGGATGACCTAATTTTAGAAGGAGACATGATGCTAATGAGAAGATGAGACAGTCATGACTGGATGAAGAGAAAGCAGTTGCTCTACATGTGTAAATACAAAATGATGAGAGTTCATGTTTAAAAACTAGGGCGTCCAACAAAATAAGGCTGTTTCGTAGACATTTGTAAACCTCTTTGAAGTACTTTAGGGACAGTAAAGAATCATTGTCTTCTTATCGAGAACAATTTCTTGGCTGAAAAAGAAAAAGTTTTAAGTTTAGTTACAACTTTAGTTAGCGACAACCCCCCCACTTCACCCCACTACCCCACTGAACGTGATTTTGAGGGGGCAAATTCCGTGCACAGGGCCCAGAATTCATAGCGATGGCCCTGGGTTCCATGAAGAACCTTTAACATCCATGGAACATTTCTATTGCTCAAAAGGTTCTTTATATTGGAAGAAAACCAAAAGATTTTTTGAGGAACCCAAAATGGTTATTTTATTGAACTGGTTTAAAAACTAAATTTTGGAACCTTGATTTCTAAGGTACTATTTACATGTGTAATTATAGACTGGTAAGAGAACATTGTGCTGTTTACTTGCGTTCTACCATGTGAGTGTCAGTCCTCTGTCATGTGTGTCACGTGTTCCTGCCTCATGTTTCCTTATTTGGTTTGTTTCCTGTCCTCGTCTGATGTGATTATTAGTTAATTCTTGTCCAGCTGTGTTTATGTGATTATGTGTTAATTACCCTGTGTATTTAGTTCCTGTCTTTTGAGTTAGATTTCGTCTGGTCTACTCGTTACTCCCGGAGTTTCCTGTCTGTCAGCCTTGCCTTGCCCTCATTAAAGACTGTTATTTGAGTTTACATCCTCGTCTGCGTGTTCCTGTATCCTCCCTGCTGTGTGCACCGTGACAGTGAGTATCTACACTATGAAAGCAATCCGTTCAAATGTGTTTTCAACTACTTCTGGATGTGGTCAAAGGCAGACAAGTTCAAAATGTTTCAGACCCCAGTTACACCTGTATTTAGCCCACTTGTGATCGGATTGACAAAAACATCTTAATATCAGGTGTAAACAGGGCCTAAAAGTGTACAATATATTGTTCTCTGGTTATTTAATGTTCCTGGTGTTCCATTATAGGTTCTCATGATAATTGCTTTGGTACTACGTATCATCCATTAACAGGAGAAAACATTTTGAAGAATCAGTAACACTGCTGTCTTAAGGGGTCTGAAAAGTCTCAAAATCGCAACACTAATAAGTAGTGCACAGGTGGTTCTGTAAAGAAACAAGGAGAAGCAGCTTAACATGGTTCTCCTATGGAAGAGTTCTTCACAGTTCTCCAGTGTTCAACTCTAACCCTAATCAAACACAGCTGAAGCTAATCAAGGTCTTAATAATAACTAGAAAAATCACCGTCAGGTGGGTTTGGAGCTAAACTGTGCAGAACAGTAGACAAAATAAATAAATAAAATAAGCTTTTCTAATTCCATGAAGAACCTTTAACATCAATGGTAGCTTTCCATCACACAAAAGGATCTTTATAATGGGTTTCTTAAGGTTCTGTTCACTGAAAGGTTCTGTAACGGAGTGACAGAGGCATGAGGCGTGCGGATCCATGTGCAAGCTTTTATTCATAGACATGGTCAAAAACACAGGCAGGGTTGAACAACTGGCAAACAGGTATATAGAGGGCAAGACAGATGAGTACTCAAGTAAACGGGCGTGGTCTTCGATCGGCAAATAATATCCAGATGGCTTGACAAGAGGGGTAATCCAGGTACACGAGCAATGGTCCAGGCAGGGGCAAACAGAGTCCAAAAGGAAGGCAAAGGGTTAATCCAATATACAAGGCAGAAGATCAGGAACCAGACAACAAGGCAACACGAAAAGACTAGACTTAAACTAAAATAAGAAATGGAAACTAGGAATGGCTCCATAAAGCAGCTAACACTCGGAGAGTGAAAAATGCAGAACAATACAGGAGACTGAACACAAAAACAAACACAGAAAGGTTTGGTAAGTAGCTAACACTAGGAGAGTGCTAAACGCTAGACAATACTCGGCAGTGAGGGAGAGAAAGTCCAAGGTTTATGTAGGGTGTGTGATTGTGTGATAGCTGTGTGATCAGTGCATTCAGCTGTGTATGTGCAATCAGTGCAATCAGCTGTGTATGTGTCATCAGTGCAATGGATGATGGGAAATGCAGTCCAGTGTGATGTGTGGTGTGAGAGTCAATATGATGGAGAGGCGACCTCTTGTGGCAGTCGGACAGAAGACCAGAGACCGGATTCGTGACAGGTTCTCTGAGGAACTCAAAATTATTATTTTATGACAATGTTGTAAAAACGCAGTTTTGGAACCATTATTTTTAAAAGTATACGGCATCATATGAATTAAAAGTTTCTCAAATGATGTCATAAATAGAATTTTAAAAGGTTATTTCTTTAAGAGGGTAAGGGCGTATATATATATATATATATATATATATATATATATATACACAATTATTCCACAAAATTTATATTATTAAAAATAAAGGTGCTTCACGATGCCATAGAAGAACCTTTTTGTCTAAATGGTTCCATGAAGAACCTTTAACATCTGTTTCACAAAAGGTTCTTTGTGGCGAAAGAAGGTTTTCAGGTTCTTCAGATAATAAAAAAAAGCCTTTGACTGAATGGTTCTTTGTGAAACCAAAAATGGTATGGCATTCTTCTATGGCATCGCTGTGAAGAACCCTTTAAGCACCTTTATTTTTAAGAGTGTATTATTATTATTATTATTTGAATTAAATTGGTAAATGTTTTAATCATTTAATTTAAGACATTATTACTGTCATATTTTTTGTAGAGATGTTTTGAAGCAATGTGCATTATAAAAGCGCTTTATACATTTTAAAACACAGTGATTATCTGGAACTTTATACTAATTAAAGCTAAATGCAATTCACAAAATTAGGATTTCAAACAAATCAATTCTTACTATAAAAGATCTAGAAAATCTACAAGAGAAAAATAATCTGTGTTGTAAAATCACAGTAAACAACATTATCTATGAATCCTCGAAACGAGGATTATTGATAAAAAGAATTGATCAAATATGAGAGCCTCATAACATTGCTTCACCATTATACAATTATCATGGTACAAACTAAAATAGATTATAAACCATTTCATGGTAATTCACTTGAGTAGTAAAATACAATCATATGGTGAAGATCACTTTTGTATGCGAGTAATCATTGTATATGATTTAAGACCAAATCTACAACATAATCTCATTAGTATTCATTCCTAAAGTTTATACGTTTAGCGATGAGATTCTCAGAACCAAATATTCAAGCCAAAGGAAAGTCAATTTTTGCGAAGACAAAAGAAAAGAAAATCAAAGTGTTATTATTTCTCATCCAAGCACTTCAAGCAAATACAGCTTGACTGTTGAAGAGTTGTCTTTCAGGATATGTTTTTAACAATGCAATATTTGTCCACAGCTTAATGGAGAGGTGGACCAAACTCGCTGGGGTTTGGATGAGCTCCTTCTGTTGACAGGACAAGTAACTTCAGCCGTATTTGATTACCATTGACAGAGAGTACTTCGCCCATGTTAGTGACATTAAGAGCAGTGAGCGAACCGCACGCTTTCTTTCTAACAAGTTCATGGACAGTTAAAGCCACTTTTAACAACAAACCTGAGCCAGCCTGCTATTAACCCCTCTTCAGTTACTAGATGATGTGTTTGACGGGATGAATAAATAATAAGGGTTAAGCACTTGAAGTTCTGTTTTAAAGCCTTTTGTAGAAGTAGTAGAGTGCAGGGAGAGTCACATTTAACACGCTTTCTCCAAATGTGGACTTGGTAAATGATATTAAAAACTAAAACTGAAAGCCAAAAAAACTCCAAAACTGCATGAAATTATGGGTAAACCACAAAATCAAGATAGGTAGTCTCTTCTCACGTCTGAGCGTCTAAACTTATGTTAATTTCTCTGACAAACAGTTGCTATTCCTTAAAATATTATCCAGATTAAAATGCGTAAATGACAGTCAATCATCCTTGTAATACGTGGAGGTAATTAGTGACTGGGAAACCTAATTACTCTGCTGAAACCTGAGTCCTTCCTCTCGTATTTCCCTCGACATGGTTCATGGGATTGATCAAATGACACCTATCAAACTCTTCATGCCTGCTCTCTCACAATGAGATTAGCTAGATCTGATAAACCCACCTGCTAGAAATTATTTTTAAAATGTACTTACTTGTTACAAGAATGTCTATATATTAGTAATAGTAATAGTAATAAAAAGTAAACATACATGGTCAAATCATTGTGTTGAAATGTTAAAAAAAGGTTTTATGTATACATTTACATTTTTACTGAATAAGATTTAAACTGACTACATTATAGGTTACAATGAAATCATTTTTAAAGGTCAAATCAGGTTGCATTAAAAACACTCAGATTGCAATAAAAAATACATAATACATACAAATACACAAATAAAAATGTATGGTCAGCTCACACAAGAAAATGGTTTATAAACTATAAAACACACACACACACACACACACACATATACACGCATACAGATAACTCAGATAACTTTAAAAATGTTCAAAAATCTTTTTTTTTTTTTTGGGGGGGGGGGGGGGGGGTGTTGTCCTGCATTCCAATTAATATCAATCAAACTGCAGTTGGGTTGTTTTCATTAAATAATGATAACTAAACAAATACAGCTAACTAACACAATAAAAACATGATAACACAATAAAAAACATGATTTAAGAAAATTTATAAAAACGGAGTTATCTGTTTTTGCAAATAAACACTCTCTCTCTCTCTCTCTCTCTCTCTCTCTATATATATATATATATATATATATATGTATATGTATGTATGTATATATATTTTCCCGTCATTGCAGTGCGGAAGGGTATCTATCATTGGCTGCATCCAAAAACTGAAAAATTCTGCCTTCGGAGGCAGCATTCCAAGGTAGGAAGGCATCAAGGCACGTCCGAATCCAAAGTTAGCTTCACTTCCTGTCTCATGAGATGCCTTCATCTGATCGATTTTTGAAGGCAGCATAGATGTATCCTTCGTTGCCTTTGATATCCCACAATCCTGTGCGATCCATTCCGTGACGGTTGAGCTAAAAAAATAAAGATGGCGTCTGAAAGTTGCGTTTGGTGGTTAGTTTGTGTGTAAATGTATATTTCTGATTAACTTTTTGCACTTTTGATGTTATTTCTAGCGAGAAATTAGTATTATAGTAATTAAATATTCATTTAGTTATCACCAAAACTCTATTTTGTTGTAGATCATTAAACTGTTATGCTGCCTCAGAAGCCTGTCTGAAATCAGTTTCATGAGGTGCCTTCGTGCAAAAACGCTGCCTGCAAAGTCATTGCCTCATAAGGCAGCGAGGCAGCAAGTCAGCTGCCTAAGTTTTCGGATGCAGCCATTATGTGATGAGGGCAGGGCCGGATTATCCATAGACGGGATTGGGCGAGTGCCCTGGGGCACCAGCCAATAGGGGGGCACCAAGTGATTAAGATAATGACTATACCTTTAAAATATTTTTCATGTTTTGTATATATATTTATTACTTTGAAGAAATGCAGTTGCATAGAAAATGAACAGTTAATGATACAATATATACAGAGAGAATATAAAATATATGCACGCATATAAAGAATTGCGATTGGGTCAAGTCACAGTTTTTGCCCCCTCCCCCAGTCAGATTCGAGCATATTTATTCACAAATGGATAGGCAGCATCATCTTAGCGGTTGTGTGAAACGTAAATTTTAAAAAAAGGAGAAAATATCAGAACACATAGCCAGGGCTCTACAATGCGACTAAAAAGTACTGCGTGCGACTATCAAAAAATATTTAGGAGCACCAGTGCGACCCAATCAGCATAGGCTATTTGTGTTTGAGCTGAGGGGAGCTTCAAAGATTTCTACTTGCGTGTTTTTGCAGCGTTGAGTAATGTATCGCAGACATATGTTGATTCCTTGAATGCAATGTTATTCAGAATCCACTCACTGCTCAAAATACTGGAGTTTTGTTCATTGCTGAGTTATGCATAACAAAGGGTAGACAGGGTGTAAATAAGAGATTCGTTGTGCAGTGTAGAGAGCTTCATTGATTATAATGGAGCTTTGTGAGATCGCAATGAACTGAAGTGCGTGACAGCTTTTAAAGATTATTAAGGGAGTTTGCAAATGTGATATTAAATTAATACAACAGTTCAATAAACAATAAGTTAATATTAAGTGATGTACATTGTATGACTTTAACAATATTGCCTGATTTTGCTCTATTTCGTCAAGGAAAATAGTTTCAAACAGTCCCAGCTGAGCCGCTGCACATCTCCATTCAAACACAGCATTGTTTCGTTTATGAATCACCCAGCGTTTTTAAATGAATCTAGTGAGTCAGTGATTCAATTACCAATTCATAAAGACTGTCACTTGCTTCGTTCCTGAATGAATCAGCCGTTCAAACGAATCAATCGAATGAATGATTCAGTGATAAAATCAGTGACTTGCCGCCACCTGCTGGCAGTTTTATTTTTATTTTTAAAGTGTCATTTCATTTATTTAAATCATTTCAATCAAATAGTTCTATATTCAAAATTTTATATTTAAAACATTAATCTCACTATTGTTATGAATTGAAAACATCCATGCCACCTCTGAGCCTCTGTAAATGTCTGTACCTTTTAAATTTACCTACATGCCACTTTTGTGTTCTTCTGTGCCACCTTTGTAGTGGAAATTAATTTTGTTAATATTGATTTCTTTTGATTGGTAACTTATTCTTCTTATTCTACCTGTTCTTATTCTATTTTTTTTATTAGAAATTTTGGAAAAGCTTATAAATAAAGATTTTTGAATTTGACACAATGACATATACTTTTAATAAAATTAGAAAAAAAAATCCCTTACAAAAAAAATTATAATAATGCCCCTGTAGATCACTTTAAGGAGTCAAATATTACCTTGTAAATGGGAAGGCTAATTTTTGTTATTGATCAGAAGGTGCTCCTGAATTTTTGACAGTCCTCTTAATTTTTTTTAGATTGGGGGGGTGGGGGGGACTTCAAATGTGGTCACCCTAGGGCATTACACTGTGTTAATCCGGACCTGGATGAGGGTACAGCGAACAGTGTTGCCAGGGTAGCGGCACAAGTGACCGTGGGCTATTTTGAAAATACAGTCGCTGGAAAAATTACAGAGCCGTGGGTTGCGGTTTTTTGGGCTACTTTTATAATCTACCGCAGCCGCCCAAAGTGTATATAGACAAATAAAAATTAAAATAGATCCTTTTACTAATGTGTATTATACTTGGAATGTATACCTGGCAACTTAAGAACGGAGAGGTGCTTGTAACATCACAAACAACGTGAGTTTCAGCCAGAGTATACATGTTAAGGCTTTTACACAGCAGAAATAAACATGACAACAGCCATAGATTATCTAAAATAATAAACACACGATTACGATAGGATATGGTTTGTATGTGATTTTCTTGAGATGAATGTGTACATCTAAAATGCTCATTTGTACAGCGAAAAAAAAAGTCTATAAGCATATTTTAACAACAGTAAACAACCAAATTCCACATGTGATCGCAAAAGGAAGTTATTACAAACACTCGATGGTGGTTTGAAGTGAGTTCTGAGTAA
Organism: Aspiorhynchus laticeps; assembly: GCA_023376895.1. Taxonomy (NCBI): domain Eukaryota; kingdom Metazoa; phylum Chordata; class Actinopteri; order Cypriniformes; family Cyprinidae; genus Aspiorhynchus; species Aspiorhynchus laticeps. Next base: position 56,906,433 of record CM041793.1, on the reverse strand, counting down.
AAGTGTACTATTAATCTCATAAATTGTCTTATGAAGCATGATGCTAATATTAGCTCTAATGCACCTGCAGAACAGGTCCAATTCTTCTTCATAATGCATTTTGTCATAATACTTCATGTAAGGTCGCAAGAAAATGTTTTGTTGTATTTATTTAGAAATACTTTTGATAATAGTTGTGTAAATGTATACTGGGATTGAAGCGATGTGGCTTGGTAAACGTTTTATTGCCCGTATAAAGACTGATAATGGCTGAATAAAAACAAAATAATAATGATAAAAGAATAATAAGGATTATGTCTCATACCTGGCGGAAGTGTGAAAGGTTATGTTTCCTTAAACTAATTTGTCATGCATTTCTTTATTTCAACACATTTACAAGTAAATCCTAGTATATTGAATTTGCGATTAATCATGATTAATCACAGCCCATGACTGTGATTAACGCAATTAAATTTTTTAATCGATCGACAGCACTAATATATATATATATATAGGGGAAAATAATATTTATATATATATATATATATATATATATTTATATATATATATATATATATATATATATATATATATATATATATATATATATATATATATATATATATATATATATATATATAAATAAATTAAAAAAATATTTAATTTTTTTTTTTTCAATTCAATTAATTAAAGACAGAATTAATAATAAAGTGGTTTGAGCAGAAAGGCCAGTTGTGATTGGGACGGTGTGTTCAGAAATGGGTCAGTGACTGAAGGTGTCTGGAATGTGTTGTGGCAGCAAGGAGCAGCTGCTTGTTAATTTTCCTGAGTGGCGCACGGTGTGACCCGCTGTCAGCCCATCTCTGGCTCCAGTCCTCCGCACTCTCTTCCGCCGGCGTCACCCGCACGTCTCCAGCCTCCTTCAGTTTGCCATGTGCACTGACCCGCTCCTGACCCCCAGTCATGATACAAACTAGTCCAAGGTAAGTAATCACTAATTACCCACAATGCCCCTCTCTGCTCAGGCCACCACCTCTGATGTTTGCCTAATCAATCTGAACACCCCAGAATGAGCAGTGATGTTACGGGGAGCAATTAGTGGCTCAAAGGAAAGTTACTCTATCAGGAAAACACCACTGTTATTTCATACAGATCCTGTTACTTCTTATATTTTTTTTTACATTCATTGATTGTTCAAATTAAACTCTTATTATTGCATTGGCAAATACATGGTGTTTCCATTATGTTGAAGATGACAGAACAATAGAAGAGAAGATGGTGTGATGTGGTGAATCCATCAGAAAGTGTGTGAGATTACATTTCATAATGACCACACAGGAAAACACACTGCTGTGTTTGAGATGTTCTTCCAGCATGGCTGGCTGACAGTTTGCTTTGGGCAATGAAAGGGACTTTAAAAGACAGTACGACTGACAGTGAACACCTGCAGATACACCACTAAATGTTTTTGTATCTTATGCTCACACAGGCTGTATTTATTTCATTTTAAAAATGCAGTAAATACAGTAATATTGTGAAATATTATTAAAATTTAAAACAACTGTTTTCTATGTGAATATGTTGTAAAATGTAATATATTTGTGATGCAAAGCTGAATTTTCAGCATCATTACGCCAGTCTTCATTGACAACGTTGAATGCACGTTGATGCATATTTTACAATATATTCACATAGAAAACAGTTATTTTAAATTATAAAATATTTCACAATATAATTGTTTTTTAAAGGTTTAAAGGTGACATAAATAAATAAATACATACATATATGCATGCATATATACATACATACCACTTGAAGGACATATTGGAGAAACATTTATGTTAGCCTGATAAAACAAAGCTAAAAGTTGAAGTGTCTTAAATTACAATATCTTATATTACAGTCATTCAATATAAGTTTTATCCAATAACAGTATGCATAGCAACCACTATATTATAGATACTTTACAATGTATAAGAATAAACTGCATAATTTGAAAGTTATGCACTTTTTGAAATGTATTCATTTAAAATGGCATTTATACAGACAATGATTTGAATGCACATCTCCTATGATGAATATGTTTTCAATTTCTTTTTGTGTGTGACAAAGTCTAAAATGTTAAGGTACATACTGAGAAGGAAAAGTCTCATTAAAAAACTTAAGTAGTTTGGCATAATATTATTTTATTTTTTTAATGATTTTTTAAAGAATAATTTGAAACAGAATTTGAAAAACATTTGACTGCAAAATCAAAGTCAGTGTGGTATAACAGAAATAAAGAAAGAAAAAGAAAGAAAGAAAGAAAGAAAGAAAGAAAGAAAGAAAGAAAGAAAGAAAGAAAGAAAGAAAGACGTATGTTATTACCTTTTATGCAATGGTTGCACCACTTGCCAATTTATTATATTTAAATACAATTTTGTTTTGGCTCAACAAGAAGTTTACATTTTTTTGTAAGTAATGTGATAATGAAAGTCCTAGACTGATAAAATATACTTAACCAAACAATTTTTATTATGAATATAAAAGTGTTACTAACAAATTATCCGCCTCTTTTGTTTGGCACTAAATTCCTTAATTTCCTCACATTTAAGCTGGTAAGTATGTTTCCTTTTGCCTTTATTTTGTTTGTTTCCCCAGAATACCATAAAGGTAAAGTAGGGTAATTATTGCTCTGTGCTAATATGTCACCTTCTGCTCCGTGCCTGATTCAAAAATAAGACGTGGATGGTTGTTACCAAGACAACAGAGTCTCATTTTACCCCATAGCCCACTTCCAACCTGTTACCAAATTACTAAGTGCCAGGGCAGAGCTTCAAAGAGCAGAGACTGATGCTGTTAATGTAATGAAACTGTACACTCATCTGTTTAAAACATGGCCTGTCAGCTTGGAAGTAAGATGGACCAATTACACCTTTAGCTAATATCAACATCTTTGCAGGTTTAAAGTTTTCTACTCCATCATGTGTGCCTTCAAGCAAGGAAACATTAATGAGGACATTTCTGTGTTTGATTTTAAAGCTGTTTCTACTTGCATATTTGAAAATTAATTTTAAAGCACTCCATTTAAAATCAAAATATCAGAACTTTGCTTCATTTTCAAATTTTCTGTTTCTTTTTAAGTAAGTTAGTGGTATCTACTGATGATTAGTTTTTAACACAAAATATTAACAAGAACAACAAAAAGTCCCACACCATGTGTGCTGTACATATGTATAATTGCTTTCCAAGTAGTAGGTCTTGTGATTTTCGTATGGCAGACAAAATATCAGAGATTTTTATTAAAGCAGGAAGTCAAACCAAAGGTGGGGCTCTTTTGACAAGTTCTGGGTTCAGTAAAACTTTTTTGTGTCACAAAGTACATTACCTCATATGACATTTAAACAGTTCACCCCAAAAAAACAAAAAAAAAAACCCATCATTTACTTACCCTTACGTCGTTCCAAACTTGTATGCTTCTCTTTTTTCTATGGAACACAAAATAAAATATTTAGACAATTATGTATTGGTTTTTTTTTTGTTATCAACAATTTTTTATTTTCATTTTTTTTTTTTACAAACAACACAACAAAATATCCAAAATAAAACAAAACAGCAGACACATACTCAACATCTAAAAGTTCAATCAAAAGGGAGGGAGAGAGGAAAGGACAACAAGAACGCAAAAGTCACTCCTTTAAATAATCACGTACATTCAGTAAAAAACACTGCCAAGCCTCAATGGTTGAAGGCCTGGCCCCACCGACTCGCGCCGTTGTACACTCACATGAGACAATTTGCAGGAGGCTACGGATCCAATATGCCTCTCTACACATGTGTGGTGTAAACCAGTTCTGAATTATTGTCTTCTTCACAGCTGTAAAACCAGCAAACAACATTCTCTTTTGCACTGAACTAATACAGAGATCAGAATCATCATTAAGAAGACATAAACTCGGGTTAACAGACCAATCAATTCTCAGTAATGATGACAAAACCAGGTTTACATGTGTCCATAGACTGATGACGACAGGACATTCCCAAAACATATGCAGAAAGGTGCCTGATGATGTAGTGTTACATATATGGCAGTTCAAATTTGACTGCAGTTTCATTTTAAATCTTTTGTAAGGAGATATGTATGCTCTATGAATGACTTTGAAGTGAATAAGACGATGAGCCAGATTTTTAGATGCTAAGATGAGATTAGACCACACTCTCTCCCAGTCGACAGATAAATTAAGATCAGATGATTCCCTATTCCAAATAGTTTTAATAGAAAGAGGTTTTGTAATACAATCAATAATTTTATTATATATTAAGGAAACAGATGGCCGACCAGCAGATGGTGCAATCCAGTCCCGCATAGGATGAGAGGAAATGGAAGAAGACCAAGGAACGCCATACGCTTTTTGAGCAGAACGTAATTGAAGAAAAACAAAATATGCAGATGCTGGTAGACAAAATTTGTCTCTCAATGCCTGAAATGAACAGAGGCCCTGGTTATCATACATATCACCGCACGTGTTCACACCTAAAGAGGACCAAGAGGGTTGGACAAATGGACGATTTCCACATACAAAGTTCAAATTGTGCCATAAAGGTGTACTGTTACAGAATTTGAAGGGTCCACCTATCCAACGTTCAACCGTTTTCCAGATTTTAATAGAGTTAGCCACAACCGGACCAAATTTATAATTATCCCCTTTTTTTCCTGTGCCAGTAAATAAAATATCTTGAAGTCTAGTTGGTTTAACCTTGTCAGCTTCAATCACCCTCCATGAAACTGTAGATTGAGGATCAACCCAATTATGAAGGGCCTTAAGCTGGAACGACCAATAATATAATTAAAAATTTGGTACAGCCAGTCCTCCTGCGCTATTAGGATGTTGTAATGTGGTAAGTTTAATTCTGGGACATTTATCATTCCAGATAAACTTAGAAATTATGGAGTTGATCTCCTTAAAGTAACCTGGAGGGGGAGAAAGTGGTAGCATAGAGAAAAAAAATTAAATCGAGGTAACAAATTCATCTTAACAGTGGAGATTCTTCCTTGGAGAGAGACTTTAAGATTCTTCCATCTTTGAATGTAATTTTTGACCTTAACGAAAATGTTATTAAAATTGTCTCTGGCAATCTTATGAATGTTTTTATATATGGTAATGCCCAAATAGATGAAAGATTCCTTAATAGGGATAAATGAGGGAATATAATAATTAACCTTAACATTGTTAATTGGCATTAAAGCAGATTTGCTCCAATTTATTTTATATCCTGATAGGCTACTAAAATTATCAAATTCCTTAATTATACTAGAGACTGAAACATCAAAGTGGTCTAAATATAGAATAATATCATCAGCGTATAATGAAATACAATGATTATGGTCATGAATCTTAATCGATACTTCAGATTTCCTGATGGCTTGTGCTAAGGGTTCGAGAGATAGACAAAACAATAAGGGGGAAAGTGGACACCCCTGCCTCGTTCCCCGCTGTAAAGGGAATGAGGGGGAAATAATATTACCAGTTATGACTGATGCTGCAGGTGAGTGTTATAATGTCTTAATCATAGAAACGAAGTGTTCACCAAAGCCGAAACATTGCAGAACTGCCCACATATAATTCCACTCTAGCCTGTCAAAGGCTTTTTCTGCATCAAGTGAAAAGACCGCACAAGGTGTTGGGTGGGAGTCCGCAAAGTCAAGAATATGAAGGAGTCGACGCATATTGTCAGATGCATTGCGCCCCTTGATGAAACCAGTTTGGTCCTCCTTGATCAGACTGTGAATTACCTTCTCCAAACGAGAAGCAAAAACTTTAGCATAGATTTTTAGATCACATGGGATAAGCGAAATTGGTCTGTAGCTGGAACAATCTAATGGATCTTTCCCTTTTTTAAGAAGTAATGAAATCAGTGATGTTTTTTGATCTCTATGAAATGCCCCATGTTCAATTGCAAAATTAAATGAGTTAAGCATAAGTATCCCTACCAAATCCCAAATTTCTAAATATAATTCAGGGGGGAGACCATCTAGACCCGGCGATTTGCCCTTTTGAAGGCTTTTTAGAGAGACGTGAAGTTCCTCCAAACTTAATGGGGCCTCCAAAGATTCTTTATCCATCTGTGAGATCCGAGGCAGTTCCAATTTATCTAAATACTGCTTACAAATTGGTTCATCAAAATCTGTTTCGGCTTTATACAGATTTGTGTAAAAACCTTTAAATATGTCATTAATTGCCACAGGGTTCGTAGTGACCTGATCATCCGATGATTTTATTGCGCTAATATATGCCTTAGACTCGCATTCTTTCAACCTAAGGGCCAATAAATGACTAGGTCTCTCTGATTTAAAATAATATTTTTGTCTAGTCCTATGTAAAATAAATTCTGCCTTTGAGTGTGAAAGTAAATCATATTCTTCTTTTAAAGAGGACAGCTGTGTAGCCTGTTGCTCAGTAAAATGTTGTTTTTGTAGGTTTTGTAATGATTGGATTTTATTTTCTAATTGTGTAAACTGGTGAGTTCTCGCTTTGGCAAGAGTAGAAGAGAAAGATATACAGAAACCTCGTATAGCACACTTAGTCGTTTCCCACAGTATTTGAGGATCCACATCAGAGGGCATATTAATTTCAAGAAAGTCCTTAATATATTCTTTCAGAGAGGTAATAAAAGTCTGATTATTTAATAATGATATGTTAAAGCGCCATCTAGGGGACTTGGCTTTGACATCGGAAAGAGGAACACTGCACAACATAGCAGAATGATCAGATAATAAAATTGGTAATATAGATATAGAGGAATTAGATGAAATTAAATATGGGCTGAGAAATATGTAGTCTATCCTAGAGAAAGTCTTGTGTCTATTAGAAAAAAAAGTGAAGTCCTTAGCTTTAGTGTTCTGAATTCTCCATAAATCGATTAAGTTGAGCTCAGTGATAAATTTATTCAATAATTTAGAGAATGGATTGGCTGTTGTATCAGATTGAGATTTATCTAAACCAGGATTTATGACAGCATTAAAATCACCACCCACCACTAGAGGGCAATCAATCTCATCAAGTAAAGTTTTGGAAATCTGTGTAAGGAATGCACTGTCTGTCTCATTCGGACCATAAATAGAGACCAATGCTAACCTATTATTATATATTTTGCATCAGATAAAAACAAATCTACCCTTCTCATCACTACCAAGGTGTTCAATTGTTAAATTTAACTTCCTGTTAACAAGGATAAGCACCCCCTTAGTTTTATTTTGAGCGCAGGAAAAAGCTATTAATTTGTAATACTTATTCTGGAAACGTGCCACGTCAGATTGTTTTAAATGTATCTCTTGTATTAAGGCACAGGAGATAGATTTACGGTGTAAATATTCTAATACACGGGTTCTTTTAACAGCAGAATTTAAACCATTCACATTCAGTGATAAAATATTTAAAGTATGCATTGAATATTCATAATCCCAAGATTGTACACAATAAATGCAAAAAACAAAAAAAAAACAAAAAACAGAAGCACTTCCATTCCGTAAATAACCCGTAAACACTGATGTGCATTTTAGATACCAAACCTCCTATATGAAAAATCCCTTTAGAAATAATGTAAAATAGATAAAAGTATAAATGTCTGCTGTAAAAAACAAAAACAACATAAAAATGTGAACAACCGACAACCATAAACAAAGAACAACTCAGACCGCACATTACCGAGAACATAGGTCTGACTGAGCAACAAAAAAACAGTGATAGGTTGTGACCGATCCACCCTAACGCAAGACATGTCTCCCGAAAGGCTCACACGGCCAAAAAAAAAAATATTTTTTAGTAATTAAACCTACTCTCCATTAGTCCCCTCCAAAACAGAAAAATGGAGTGTCAGTCTTACCAGGAAAGAAATCGTTGTACCGGATAAATAAGGACAATATCCCAGTATAAGAGAAGAAAACACAAACAATAGGTTTAGCAAGCATCCATGGCCATCCTGCTATCATCCCCTTCTGGGCAGCTAGGGCCAAGTCCATCCCGGCCGTCACGCCCCTCCCGTGGAAATGGAGAAACAGCGGCCGCTGCTCCCCCGTCGTCCCCCCGAAGAGCGGCGGCATATGACTTCTGCTGAGACATGGAACTGATAAAATCCTCCGCTTTCTGAGGGGAATCGAAGCTTCTCTGTTCTCCTTTGTTCCGTAGCTTAATCACCGCTGGATAGATGAGGAAGGGCTGGAGACCAAGTGCAGTCATCTTCTTCAAAACCGGACCAAATGCCTTTCTCCTGATCGCTGTAGCCGGACTAAAGTCAGGAAAAAACAGCAGTGTGACATTGTTCTGTGCGCACTTCACCGGATACGCCTGCCGAGCACCTTTCAGGATAACTGATCTGTCATGCCATCTCAGTACACGGAAGATGAGAGTGCGCGGCCGATCGGAGCCCCTCCCTCCGTCATACACGCGATGCGCCCGATCAATCTCAATGTCACGGCCCCTCAAGGAAGGAATCCACTTGGAAAGATTAGCTCGGAGGAAACTAGCTGCATCTGGACCTTCCATCCCTTCTGGGAGTCCCACCAGTCTAACATTATTTCGCCTGCACCTGTCCTCCATATCTGTCATCTTCTCGGTGAGTCGCTCCAGCTGATCCTTTAAATCCGTGACTGTTCTCTTATCTTCCCGCGCCGCTGCCTGAACAGAATCAACGCGGTCACGTGTCTGCTTCGTCTTGGTAACTATGGCCTCAAACTCCTCTCTTAGCTCTTTAACAGACTTATTGGTCGCTAGTATGTCCTCAGGCAGTTCGCGCAATGCTGGAATCAGCACAGAGTCCATCGCATCTCTTAATTACTGCCGAGTTCACAACCGAATTCAAAGTGCTTTGGTGTTCTTTAAATGCTAGTTCAATGCGGCTAACAATAGCACTGTCCAGCTCTTCACTGGAGATGGCTGAATCTCTGAATTTTTTCTTCATTGGCGATTGCTCAATCTCCCTTTTCCGATCTCCTTTGTCTGTACTCATGATGGGTCCAATGCAGAGTGGTTCAAATTTCACTGACAGGATCGTGAAATATTTGGCAAAGTGAGCGGAGCGAAAAACTAAGCCTGCATCACCGTCGAGGGGTCACGTGATCCTTACAATTATGTATTGTTAGGACGTGACTTCATCCTAAACTTGTTCATTTAAAAAAAATAAAAAATAAAAAAAAATGTCCTTTATCTTTCTCTCCGTCCCTTGCTAGCTTGTACTTATTTGAACAATGACTGAGACTTGGTGTTACGAGCACTTCCTCTGTCTGATTGCCTCTTCAAGATGAATCGCTTTATGTACTCCCCAATTGTAAGTCGCTTTGGATAAAAGCGTCTGCCAAATGACTAAATGTAAATGTATTGTTTTGTTTCATTTGTTGATTTTTTTTGTGTTTGTGTGTGTGTGTGTGTGCATGTGTTCTGTTTTGTTTAGTGTTTGTTTAGTTTTAGGGGTTTTTTGTGTGTGTTTGTTTTGTGTTATTTATTTTGTTTGCTTTTCATTTTGTTTTATTTTGTGTTTTTGTTTTGTATCATTGTATCTTGTTGCATTTTTTTTGCTAAGTGTTTTTGTTTAGTTAGTTTTTGTGTTTTTTAGTTTTGTGTTGTTTTTTTGTTTCATTTTGTTTTGTTTTTCATTGCAGTTTGTGTATTATTTGTTTCATTTTCTGCTTAGTTGCATTTTTGTTTTGTTTTTTGTGCTTAGTGTTTTTGTGTTCTTTGTTTTTTATTGGTTTCATTTCAGTTTGTTTTGAGTTTTTAATTTTGTTTTGTTTCATTTTGTGTTTTGTTGATTGTGTGTGTGTGTGTGTGTTTGTTTTGCTTAGTGTTCTTTGTTATTTTTTGTTTCCTTTCACTTTGTTTTGCTTTGCTTTGTGCATTTCATTTTGTTTTATTTATTTATTTTCATTCATACAATGAAAGCCCCTGTAGTCCAGTATTGTTGTATTCCACACAAGGAAATAAGCCATACAGGTTTGAAACAATGTGAACAAACTCTTTTAAGGCTAATAATGAACGTTATGCAAATTCTTGAACAGATGTCAACACATTTCAAGCATGGAAAACCTTTGACCATATCTGTGTCAGGATTTTGGACTATTTTTGTTGTGTTTTTTGCTCCCCATGTGTTCCGTGACCCAGTTTCTCCCCTGTCTGATTGGTTTGATTATTAGTTGATTCTGCGCACCTGTCTTTGTAATTATCCTGTCTTTATAAGCCCCTGTCCTTTCAGTTCTTGTTTGTCGGTTCTTAGATGTCTTCTGTGTGAGTCTAGACCTGTTCCTTGCCTGTTGAGTCATTAAAGACTGTTATTTGAATATCTCCGTGTCTCCTCGTTCCGTGTTCCTGAGAAACATGACAGAAGAACCGACCAATAACAGTTAACTCTGCGTCTTCCCTCCGTTTTGTTTATCGTTTTTACTCAGTTTTTTGTTTCTATGATGCAAACCTGAACACCACGTGCAGAGCGCTGTTGTCCGAAGATGGTCCTCGAGCGGAATTCGCCACCTTCGTGGAGTGGAATCTGGCGAGAAACGGATTGCCCCTCACCGTCTTCCCTGAGGATCATCTCGCCAGATCCACTCCAGACCCAGAGCCCAGCCCACCATCTCCCCGCGGTGCGGAGCACCAGCCTGAGCCCACCGCTGACGGAGAGCCATTTCCCGCTGCTATCAGTGAGCCAGTGCAAAGCCGAGCGACTGAATGGAAGATCGCCCCGGAAGTTGAGCCCAACCCGTCAGACCAGGTGCGAGAGCCGGCGACAGTGCCCATCACGAGGGAGCAAGCCGTGGACGGTGTGAGCGCGGAGTGGAGCTCCGCCCCCTGCACCGCGGCTGAGGGTGAGCTGATGATAGATCTGGGACTGCTGGACAGGGAGGGGTGCCCGCCCCTCGAAAGTGCCTTCCAGTGCCCATTCCTCAAAAGTGCCCTCCAGTACCCATTCCTCGAAAATGCCCTCCAGTGCCCGCTCCTCAAAAATGCCCGCCCTACCACCCACTCCTGCCTCCTCCACCGCTGTCGTCTGGCAGCCCCCCCCCCGCTCTCCCTCAGCCCCCTATCTGTACGGTGCGAGCCCCGCGGGTCTGCCATCCTCCAGCGTCGCCGGGGCTGGAGTATCCCTCACCTCCTCCTCCAGCCTCCCTGGCCCGGACTCCGCCTCGGCCCATAGACCCAGCGGCTCCACCTCGGCTCCTAGCTTCCTCGCCTCCACCGTTACCTGGCTACCCATCAGCTCCACCGGGCTCCCTCGTCCCTCCGGCTCCGCCTTGGTCTGGCGTCGTCCCGCCACCGGCTCCGTTGGGCTCCTTCCTCCCGTCAGCTCCACCTGGGTCCTCAGTCACTCCGGCTCTGCCACGGATCTCCGGATCTCCGCCTCCACCTTGGTCGCCAGAGCCCTCGGCTCCACCCTGGCCCCCCGGATCCTCGGCATCTCCCTAGCTCATTGGCTCTCCGCCTCGGGCTCCTCCACCACCTGCTCCACCGCCGTTGGTCAGCCCCCTGGAGTCGGCGGCCATTCCTCCTCCAGGGCTCCTCCCTCCGTCGGCTCCACCATGGGCCACCGTTATGGCTGTGGCCTGGGTCCCGCCAGGCTCCTCCTGCTCCGGATCCCTCCTGTCTCTTCCCTGGCTCCTCCCTCCTTCGTAGCCCCCCTGATCTCTGTCTGCCGGCCACCTCCCAGGTGTCCATCCTCCTCCTGAGCCGCCTCCCAAGTTCCCACCCACCCACCCTCCCCATGTTGTTTCCACGGTGTGAGGACGCACCTTCTGGGAGGGGGGCGATATGTCAGGATTTTGGACTGTTTTTGTTGTGTTTTTTGCTCCCCATGTGTTCTGTGACCCAGTTTCTCCCCTGTCTGATTAGTTTGATTATTAGTTGATTCCGTGCACCTGTCATTGTAATTATACTGTCTTTATAAGCCCCTGTCCTTTCGGTTCTTGTTTGTCGGTTCTTAGATGTCTTCTGTGTGAGTCTAGGCCTGTTCCTTGCCTGTTGAGTCATTAAAGACTGTTATTTGAATATCTCCGTGTCTCCTCGTTCCGTGTTCCTGAGAAACGTGACAATCTGCACATATGCATATATATTTCTGTGGCAGTAAAAATTATCAGTATTCAAGGGGTTTCCTTCAAATGTTTGTGCTATTGAACTATATGTGTTGTCTTTCAGGGAACACGGAGCAAACGGACACCCTGATAAAGGTGAGTTAGCCGCAACGCGTCGGTGCACATGTGTGTTTCTTTTAAAGTTAAAGCCATGTGAATTTTTTTGTTTACAATATTTTCGAGTGCCTTGGATTTTTTTTTTGGGAGTTTTTTGATGAAAGAACAAACGTTATTGGTAACTATCTTACCAAGATTGTTTTCAAACTGTTGCTCCGCCATGAGAGAAGTTGACCTGAAAGATAAAACTGATGGTAGAAAAATAAAGATTATGCAAATGTCAGCTATGGTGCTCCTTGAGGCGATACTGAGAATGATATTTCAGAATGCTATACATTTTCAAGCTGAAATACTAGCATAGCATTTGACTTTTTTTATGGCAATCTATATTATTCTACAAATGTTGATAGAATTCAACTTCTAAGAACTAAGAACATTCTTTAAATTGCGAATGTGGTGATTGTTGGTTTATTGTGTTGAGTGCTGTTTAAGATTCACGGCTCTGTCTCCCATCTGGAGACTCAGGAGGTGGTGTAGCTCGTGTTAGGGCAAACGCACGCACCGTCTCCTGGGCATTTACACCGACCCCTGCATTCGTAACAGCTGGTTTGCAGGGAACCTGTGCTGGGTGGTGCTTAGAGGAGTTTGGCTGGAGGGCCTATTTACCGTTTGTGGTTACTCTCCCTTTCCGTCTTCTTCCATTTATCGCTCCCTTTCATTCCCTTTGTCACTTTTAAGTCCTATCTCACTTACTCTCTCCCTCTCTCTCTCGCTCTCTTTATCGTGTTTTATACTGCAGATGGGACCAGATTTCAGTTCTCACATGTTTTTAAGGGCAGGGCACAGCTCCACCCAGTAATGCAACCCAGTTCTCATGAATACCGTTCGCCTGTATCCCCCCGGTATCTGACACACTTTGCGGCCATCATGGGACGCTCTGGGAGTCCGTTCGCACCCATCACTGTCTGCCCTGTCAGCCCTGCTAATTTAATACTTCCTATTAAACGGATAGACCCTAGATCTACCAGAGGCCTCTTGAATTACGTTCAGGTAAAACGAGTAATCCGTGCTGCAGGTGGAGAGATTTTTTTCTGTGGCACATTTAGTGAATGTTCGGGTCAAATATACACCCGTGTTGGAAGTGTGTTGGTCCGGGTGGGTATGACATGATGAAGGTCCCATGGGAAGCTGATCAGAGTAACTCATTAATACCAGGTTAAATCTACATGAATTAAAAGTGCTGTATGTGATTTTTTTGACTGTTCTAAAACAAAAGTACCCTAATATGTTTGCAAATATTTAGTAAACATGCGAAGTACATGTTTCTCCAAAAAACAAAGCTACAGCCAGTTATTCTATTTTTAAATGTGCGTTCCATGTCAGAATGTCATACCCCCAAAAAACGTGTTTTTGCTTTGGTCTGTGTGACTCCGCCCACTGCCAGTTTACCCAACAGGATTTCAACACCCCGGGTTGCCAGTGTGGAAAGCACAGCGTATTTCAGCCATGGAAGCCAGCAAACAAACCGCATCAGATCACAGATTCTACCCAAACTAAAAAGTCTCTGCATTCATCAAAAAACTCTGTGACCAGAAACATGTTAAAACACTGAAGAACCAACTCATCACCTTACAGTATGAGGCTTGTCGCCTTCCATTGTCAATTGTGCTTGTTCATGTTGCACGTCCTCAGTCTGGCAACCTGCATGAGCATCGAGTCGGAGGCGGGAGAAAGACTCTCTCATATATTTTGAATTTGGACTGCAGTACCCATTTCAACCATTAAATACTGTACCTTTAAGTCTAGAACATGTAGGATTTATTCTACTGTATTTTGATTAAACAAACATTTGGTTAATTCATTAAATATAACTATGTAACGTTAAATACCTTGTTACTACAGTGTAGTTACAATGTAGTTACACTGTAATAAGAATGTTGCTGATCAGCTCGCTGGTTTGTTTACTTCAATCTTTAATGAGTCCCTTGCTACCTCTGTGGTTCCCACCTCCTTTAAAAAATCTGTCATCATCCCTGTGCCTAAGAACAATAAACCATCTTGCCTGAATGACTATCGTCCAGTTGCCCTCACATCAATAGTCATGAAGGTTTTTGAGAGACTTGTAAAGAGCCACATTTGCTCCTCCATCCCTGTTACTTTGGACCCTCTTCAGTTTGCCTATCGCCCCAACAGATCTACTGAAGATTCCATCTCTCACGTCCTCCACTCTTCCCTCACACACATTGACGGCAACAATGGGAACTATGTAAGGCTGCTATTCATTGACTATAGCTTAGCTTTCAATACTTTAGTCCCCATCAAGCTAGCTTCTAAACTCACAGACCTCAGCCTCTTCACTCTGTGACTGGATTCAAGACTTCCTCACCGGCAGACCTCAAGTGGTGAAAGTTGGCCAGTTCAACTCAAACTCCATCACCCTGAACGTAGGAGCCCCACAGGGCTGTGTCCTGAGTCCCCTGCTCTACTCTCTCTACAAACACGACTGCGTGTCCTCTCACAGCTCCACATCTATTATCAAATTCGCTGATGATACTGTGGTTCTGGGCCTCATTTCCAACAATGATGAGACTGCATACTTGGATGAGGTGGAGAGAATTACATCATGGTGCCAGGACAACTGTCTCTCTCTAAATGTGAGCAAAACTAAAGAGCTGTTTGTGGACTTCAGAAAGAGTCAGCAGCGGCCCTACACTCCTCTTATGATCAGTGGGACCCCTGTGGAGAGGGTGAGCAGCTTCAAGTACCTCGGTGTAAACATCTCCGAGAACCTGACTTGGACTACACACTTTCAAACACAGGTTAAGAAAGCCAGGCAAAGACTGTACCATCTGCGACTGCTGAGGAAATTCAGGGTCTCACCAGCAATCCTGAAAACTTTCTATTCAGGGACCATAGAAAGTGTATTGACTCAGTGCATCTCAGTGTGGTATGGTAAAGCCCTGCAGAGAGTTGTGCGCTTAGCTGAGCGTATCTCAGGGTCTGCTCTCCCCTCCCTGCAGGACATCTACCTCAAACGCTGCAAAAGCAGAGCTGTCAAAATCATCAAGGACTCAAATCACCCTGGTAACCATCTCTTCATTTTGCTACCATCTGGTAAACGCTTCAATAGCCTGATGGCAAAAACTGAGAGACTTAGGAGGAGCTTCTTCCCCCAGGCCATCAGGCTCCTAAACTCAAACTCGGTCTCATAACATCAACATGACTCCATTTAATAATCACTAATAATCAATAAGTTATTAATCATTTTTCTACCATTTGTATTGCTGCTATGTAAATACCCTGTACAACAAGTTTGCACATTCTTTTTGCACATTCCTTCTTATATTATTCATTAAGTCTACAGTATACTGTCCTGCACACATATATATATATTTTTTGCACATTTTATTTTATATTTTATTTTATTCTTTTTATTTTCTACTTCATTCATTTTTTTTATATTTATGTATATTCTTTGTGTTTGTATTCCATATAATTGCACTGTCCATGGAGCGGACCTGACTAACATTTCACTGCTGGTTATACTCTGTATAATTGTGTATGTGACAAATAAAATCTTGAAAAATCTTCTGTAGATAACAACTGTCCCAAAACAAGTCAATATGATGTTTAAGTACCTTCTTCTTCTTAGTGGTTGCTAGGTATTCGAAGGGATGCTTTAGGTGGTTGTCCAAAAGAGTCCAAGTTTCTCCTCAACATATGTCTGTAGCACAAAGATCTCCAAATTTTTTTAGATGCCTAGCTTTTAATTCTATTAAGTGTCAATGCAATCGGAAATGTCCTATTTTCCACTTCTGAAGTCATAATTATGAGTTTGTCATGTGCAACTGCTTTGTTGTCAGAGAGAACAGGAATCATGGAGATTCATGGCAGATTAATTCTTGACTATTTTGGGGGGAAATCTTATTGAAGTCAAACTGTCTTTAAGATGTTTGGTCAATACCCACTGATCAATATTGGATTTTGAATTAAATGTAGCATCTCATTCTTTGGCAACCATATAAAGATTACCAGTGCAGCAATACAATAACATGATCTACATAGTCAGCTTGCTTACAATTCAGAATTTTCCGTCAATTAAATGCCATTTTCACTGTGTATAAGCCATAAAATAAATGCATTAAATGGCAATTTATATACATAAATATGCATTACTGTTACAGCCATTGATCGCAATATAGGTTTAGTAGGGAAAATTAATAAAACTTCACAGCAATAGAATAGTTTTCCAGTAAATACAACTTGAGAGGCAGTTCATGTGTCAGACCTCTGTCGTGTGTGTCTTGTGTTCCCACCTCTTGTTTCCATATTTGGTTTGTTTCCTGTCCTCATCTGATGTGATTATTAGTTAATTCTGTTCCAGGTGTGTGTTTGTGATTATGTGTTAATTATCCCTGTTATTTAAGTCCTGTCTGTTCTGTGAGATTTCGTCTGGTCTACTCGTTACTCCCGGTGTTTCCTGTCTGTAAGCCTTGCCTTGTCCTGCCTTGATGTCGTCATTAAAGAACATTATTTTGAGTTATATCCTCGTCTGCGTGTTCCTCATTTCTCCCTGCTGTGTGCACCGTGGCAGAAGACCAGACCTAACCGTAAGCGGCGCCCCTTCACCTCGTTTTGTTTTATTCGTTTTTTCAAGTTGTTATTTTGTTCCAGTGTTTTTGTCTCTCGCGGCAAGTGAGTCCGCTGGCCACGAGCCCTCATGCCCGCCGTTCACGGGAGTTCTCGCCGCCGTCCGCGGCTCACCCATCCCGCCGGTTCGCGGTAGTTCACACCGCCGTTCGTGGGAGATGACGCCGCCATCCACGGCTAACCCTAGCCCACCAGCCCGCCTCTGACTCAATGGCCGCCTCTGACTCAAGCTCGCCGGATCGCCGCTGACTCATGCCCACCGGCTGCCGTCCGCGGGGAAAGCCCGCCGACCGCCGCTCCCTCAGTTCACGCCGCCGTCCGCGGCTCACCGACCCCACCGTTCGCGGGAGATGCCGCCGCCACCCGCGGCTCACCCAGGCCTGCCGTTCGCGGGAGATCACGCCACCATCCGTGGGGAAAGCCAACCCGCCGGCTGTGGCTTCCTCAAGCCCGCCGGCCCCCGCCGTATTTGACAAGCCAGCCGGCCGTCGCAGTTTATTGACCAGCCACTGACCAGAGTCATTTTAAGTCGTGTTCCAGTCTGTCTTGCCCCGGAGGGCTCCTGATACCCCCTAGCTGCCCCATGGATTTTTTTTGGGGGGGGGGTACAAAGGTCCCGGCTGTACTACCTGACTTGGCTTCCTGAGCTCCCTGCTCCACCTTGGCCTCCGTCTGTCTGTTCCGCTCTGGAGGCCCCTTGCTGTGTATGCATCTGTGTCTGTCCTGAGGGGCCTCCAGAGTGCCCCCCCCCCTCCCTGGTAGTACTGTTACGGCGCGGGACGCGCCTCTTGGGAGGGGGGAGTTATGTCAGACCTCTGTCGTGTTTGTCTTGTGTTCCCGCCTCTTGTTTCCATATTTGGTTTGTTAACCTGTCCATGTCTGATGTGATTATTAGTTAATTCTGTTCCAGGTGTGTGTTTGTGATTATGTGTTAATTATCCCTGGTATTTATCCCTGGTATAAGTCCTGTCTGTTCTGTGAGATTTCGTCTGGTCTACTCGTTACTCCCGGTGTTTCCTGTCTATAAGCCTTGCCTTGTCCTGCCATGTCTAGCCCTGATGTTTTATTAAATACTATTATTTGAGTTTACGTCCTCGTCTGCGTGTCCTTGTTCCTCCCTGCTGTGTGCACCGTGACATCATGTAGAATTTCCAACCACAAAAACATGTGAAGGCAGCATTAAACAATGGCAAATACCACCAACAATAATCCACAACTATCCAAATACAACAACCTTACAATCTATCTATCAATCAATCAATTGATTGAATTAATGTTAACTATATCTTACAAGATACTAGTGCAAAGAACAATTTTAACCCTTTTATTTTAACCCTATCTATGTGTGCTTTCAGAACTGAGGTAATCCTCTTATTTCCACTTAAATTATTAATGTACATATTTTCCTCATAAAAAAGGACACTGTTTGCATTTCTATGACCTAATGCTTGTACTGACTTTTGAAAGTGTGCTATAACAGAGTCCAACAATCAATTCATAAAATAACTGAAATCCCATAATACAGATTGAAAAGTGCAATCTAAGCATTATGAAATTGCATTTCTGCAATTATTAGCTCTATGGAAACAACCACATCTATCTCGATTCCTCTATTCAGATCTGAGATGCTGTTTCTCACAACACTATTAAGGAAAATTGGCCTAAACAAGCCATCATTATGTTTGTGCTTATTCTCCATACAGTCCTGATCTAACAAGATTGTTACGTCCACGGGTTATTATTACATTTCTCTTTGGCCGCTGTTATTGAGTATATAAACAAGACAAGCTTCAGCCAGGGCGATACAAAAGGCCCACATCAAATCACACGTGTAGTCTTTTAACAGGACAAAAGGGGTAAACAGAAGTAAATGAATGACCATTATGGCCCATGCGGCCACAGACAAACGCAGAATAGTGTTAGCTTCTCGTTAACAAAAATGAGACAACACCTTTTTGAGCTCAGCATTTCTGAATGTGATCCTACTGTCCTGCTAACAGGACAAAAGGGAATGTCATACTTCCTCCACCCCCCTCTCTCCGACCCGCACGAATCTCAAGAAAGCTGTCAACGACATGTGTTGCTCATGTTTCAACCCAAATCCAAATGTTACATTTATCAACAATTGAGGCTATTTTTGGACTAGATTTTTTGGTAACACTTTAGATTAGGGAACACATATTCACTATTCACATATTCAAGTTTTCCCTCAATAAACTCCCAATTTGCTGCTTATTAATAGTTAGTAAGGTAGTTGTTGTAGCAAGAAAGTAAATAAATACATATTATACTGTAGTACAGTATAATATGGTCATGCAGAATATGTGCTTTATAAGTACTAATAAACAGCCAATATGCTAGTAATATGCATGATAATAATCAACTAGCTGATAGTGAATAGTGTTCCCTAATCTAAAGTGTTACCGATTTTGTAATATAATATTTTATTCATTTAATTCCAATTCCGGCAACGTGGAATATATATATATATATATATATATATATATATATATATATATATATATATATATAGCAGCAAATATATTTTTATACTTGATAAAAACAACCATTATTAATAACTGAGCAGCAAATCAGCATATTACAATGATTTCTGAAGGATCATGTGACACTGAAGACTGGAGTAATGATGCTGAAAAGTCAGCTTTGATCACAGAAATAAATTATACCTTACAATATATTCACATAGAAAACAGTTATTTTATTGTAATAATATTTCACAATATTAAATTAAATTGTAATAATATTTCACAATGATTAAATAAATGCAGCATTGATGAATATGTATTCAATATTGTTGAATGTATTCAAATGTTTAATTGAGAGAGGAATTATATACTGTACAACATAAACATATTTATTTTATATTTATTTTTGTTGAAATATATATTACATTTTAATTTTGAAATAATTATAAATTATCATTTTAATTTAATTTTATAATTTAATTTAATCACTGAAATGTGACCTGGACATGTTTTTGTGAGATTCAGCCATGCTTTTTTTCGGGGTTGGATGAGTGTTGATCGTCACCTCTCTTTTATATAAGCCCCTTGTTGGCAGAAAGTCTATCCTTGAGCTCTGAGCTCTGGGTCCCATGGGCCTCACCACACCTCCATACTGACGGAGACACAGCCAGTGTGTGTGTGTGTGTGTGTGTGTGCATCTCCCCCAGCAGGAAAAAGCAGCACTTTGATCCTGGTTCAGGTGACTATCTCCGCCAGCGAGGTAGAGGTAGCCCTCAGCCCACCGGGATCCCAGGGGAGGTGTCTGGTTGACCAGAAAGCTCAACTTTAGGTATCTGATACCTAAAAGATGCTCTTTCAAGAGAAGAGCAGAACTGGCATTATATTCAATCATCCTGTCAGTTCCTGTCCCGTTCCCTCCCCTGTCCTCCACTTTCCAGACAAATCATGGAGCGTCAGGACAGAGATGAGGGACAACCTCATTCTTACATCTTCAGCACAGTTAATAGATGAAAATGAGTTTATCTGATATACAGTGGCCACACAATTTGTCTAGGGACTTAAATTGTGTGTATATATATAATTTTATATTTAGTTATTTATTTGTATTGTATATCACAAAATATCAATGCAAGGGTTATTTACGGCAAGCAGACTTTTCAAACAAAACATTTCACAAAAAAATAAGTTTTATGTAATAAAACAATATTGTCAGTCCTCTGTCGTGTGTGTCATGTGTTCCCGCCTCTTGTGTCCATATTTGGTTTGTTTCCTGTCCTTGTCTAGTGTGATTATGAGTTTAAGTATGTTCCCGCTGTGTTTATGTGATTATGTGTTAATTACCCTGTGTATTTAGTTCCTGTCTTTTGAGTTTGATTTCATCTGGTCTACTTGTGACTTCCCGGTGTATCTTGTCTCTGAGTCCTGTCTTGTCCTGCCTTGTCGTCATTAAAGACTATTATTTGAGTTTACGTCCTCGTCTGCATGTTCCTGTTCCTCCCTCGTGTGTGCACCGTGACAGAAGACCAGACCTAACCGTAAGCGGCGCCCCTTCACCTCGTTTTGTTTTCTGTTTTTTGAAAAGTTTTTATTTTGTTCCAGTCTGTTTGTTTGTGTCTGTCCCGCGGCATGGAAGTCGCCGCTCGTTATTCCCGCCATAGCCCACTGCAAGTCGGCGTGGGAGTTTGGCGGGATCGCCGCGAGTCCACTGGCCGCGAGCCCTCATGCCCGCCGATCGCGGGAGATATCCGCCGCTGGCGGTGGCTCTCCCAAGCCCGCCGGCTGGTTCCCGGGTTGCCGCTCCCCCAGGCGCGCCGTTCGCGGGAGATCACGCCACCGGATCGCCGCTGACTCAATGCCCGCCGGCCCGCCTCTGACTCAATGCCCGCCTCTGACTCAATGCCTGCCGGATCGCCGCTGACTCAAGCCCGCCGGATCGGCGCTGACTCATGCCCGCTGGCCGCCGCTAACCCTAGCCCCGTGGATCCTGTCCACAACACGGCCAGGAGTGCTGTGTGTATGTCTTGTTGTGCACACAGGAACATTTTAACTTACCTTGTCATGTCCACAGAGACTCGTCTGGGGCAGGCGGCTCCTCTTGTTGTGGCCATGGAGGCCATTCTAGCCGCCTGCCCCCCTGTCGCCGAAGTGGAAGCGGTTGCTGAGGGACCCTGTGAGGGCCCCTGACTTCTCGTCATGCCCAGAGGAAGCCTCAGCTTCCAAGCCAGCCCAGGAGGGCTTCCTGTTCCTGTGGGCTGTCCTGTCCTGTCCCTGTCTGTTTAGCCCCGGAGGGCTGTCCTGTCCTGTCCTGTTCCTGTGTGTTTAGCCCTGGAGGGCTATCCATGTTCTGTCCTGTCTATTTAGCCCCGGAGAGCTCCTGATACCCCCTAACATCCCCAGGGAAATTTTTTTTGGGGGGTAAAAGGGTTCCGGCGGTAGGGGCCGGGCCGAGAGGGACGAGGCCACGGCCACGAGGACCACCTGCCATAGCCTCCTGAGCTCCCTGCACCGCCATGGCCTCCAGAGCTCCTAGCTCCGCCATGGCCTCCTGAGCTCCCTGCACTGCCATGGCCTCCTGAGCTCCCAACACTGCCATGGCCTCCTGAGCTCCTAGCTCCGCCATGGCCTCCTGAGCTCCTAGCTCCGCCATGGCCTCCTGAGCTCCCTGCACCGCCATGGCCTCCAGAGCTGCCAGCTCCGCCATGGCCTCCAAATTGTCTGTTCCGCTCTGGAGGTCCCCCCCCTGTTCCTGTCCGTGTCTGTCTTGAGGGGCCTCCAGAGCGCCCACCCCCCCTCCCCGGTGGAACTGTTACGGCGTGGGTCACGCCTTTTGGGAGGGGGGAGTAATGTCCAGTCGTGTGTG
Source organism: Aspiorhynchus laticeps (assembly GCA_023376895.1). Lineage (NCBI taxonomy): Eukaryota > Metazoa > Chordata > Actinopteri > Cypriniformes > Cyprinidae > Aspiorhynchus > Aspiorhynchus laticeps. The sequence continues at coordinate 56,884,310 of CM041793.1, read as the reverse complement.
TCATGTGTTCCCGCCTCTTGTGTCCATATTTGGTTTGTTTCCTGTCCTCGTCTAGTGTGATTATGAGTTTAAGTATGTTCCAACTGTGTTTATGTGATTATGTGTTAATTACCCTGTGTATTTAGTTCCTGTCTTTTGAGTTTGATTTCGTCTGGTCTACTTGTGACTTCCCGGTGTATCTTGTCTCTGAGTCCTGTCTTGTCCTGCCTTGTCATCATTAAAGACTATTATTTGAGTTTACGTCCTCATCTGCGTGTTCCTGTTCCTCCCTCGTGTTTGCACCGTGACAAATATAGTGATTCAAATATTATAGTATTGTGACACTGTGGTTTTGTCAAATGTCATAACATGTCTTATAGTTAATGTGATAAACTACACCTGTGTGACTTCATACAACATTAAAATGCATACATTCAATGCAGTTTACTACATTTTTAGTTAAAATGAATGCAGTTATTTACATAATTGCTGATGATTTACATGTATTTTTTCATGTGTAAGGTAATAAAAAATAAAAATTAATAGCATAAATAGTAATAGTACAGTAAACAAAAATATAGTAAAAACATAAGGTCTTATAAAATTAAAATCTTCAAATATTGCAATCAGATGTTTTACGGTTATTTTTTTCCAATATAGTAAAATGTAGTAAAAATAGTACAAATAAAATTATTGTAATAGTACAGTAAAAATATCTCAAAAACTAAAATTAAATTAGACATTTGACATGAAAAATACAAATACAGTAATAGTACAGTAAGCAATAGTATAGTAAAAAAAAAATCATAAAAAGTAAAATTAATTAAATCAGACGTTTTACATGCTAAGTTTTCGTAGTGAAACAAAAATAGTAAAAATACTCAAAAGTACTGAAGTAAAACTGAAGTAATGGTATGTTTAAAAAAATCTCAATAAACTTAAGTTGTTAATAAAAATATAGATATAAAAATAAAAAAACATTGTTTTTCCAATTACAAGCCACACTAAATATATAAGGAATGAGCATTACCAAAACGCCATATAAGCAAACAATATCAGCCCCAAAATGTAGCATGTCACATCAGAAAATTGTTTATGTGTCACAGACTGTTTATGTTTAATTATTCAGGCGTTTCTTCTGTTGAAAGAGTTTCAGCTTGCATGCAGATGGTCCGGTGAATAATTGATGGAGGATATACAGGTAAACGAGACCAACAGAACGATATGCACCTCAGGGCAAGAGCTGCAGACTTAAATATCAAACATATGCCAAAATAATATTGCCATTTCAACCGCATTAACCAGCAACTGGTTAAATTTAAACTATTTGATCAGTTTTAACCCTAAAGTCTCTGGCTTATTTTAGAAGAGCTTTATCGCAAAGTTCGAATTAAACTGCCCTGTTTTTGTTTTGTCTAACCTGCGGTAAGCAATGGAGGAACAGATAGATGTTGGAGATTAGCATTTTTATTTTATTTTTCCATAAGAACGACAAATGTTTTCCTACTACGACACGATCGAAGAGATAAAAGAAAGAAAAACACAAGCAGCCAGAGAGCAGTCGTCAGAACGCAGCAGTTGCACTGCGTTCAGTCTGGAGGGAGTTGGTTTTCTTTGCCGTTGTCACATTATCAGGCCATGTGATCAGGTAAATGAGACAGGTAACATTTTTTCATGCCTGCTGCCCTGAGGAGATGGACAGACAGAGAGCGAGGCGGCCGTGACACGCGTCTTCCCACGAAAGGTCCGAATTAAGAGCATTTTTATAATCCCATCCTGTCTTCTGAAGTTGCGCTGTTTTTAAGTGTTTACTGAGAAGCTGTCATAGATTTCAGCTTATGTCACTTTAGTTTGCCAGCCTGTTCGCTTGTTTCCCGATTTGGCTTTGTTTTGCTGAATTGGATTTAGCGTGACACATGTACGTTCATTGACTCACGCTTGTAAGCACGGCCCTCCCTCCAGTGCCTAAAATCTCCTAAATATCCCACACTTTGGCAGGTACAGCAATTCACATTTCCACCAGCGTGTCTACATGGCCTTATCTCAATTGGACAGAATTCAAAATTCCTTGTTGGTGTCAACTTTTCAGAAAGGAGCTTGTCAGAGAGCACTGCTTCCATGGTCGTGGTGGGATTAATGTGCCACGCATAAAACTAATTTGATTGTACAGTCTAACCACTCCTTAAAAGTCACGGCAGCCAGGCGAGAGCGAATATTAATAAATTCATCCGTGAGTACTTAGCAGAACGTACGCAAAAGTTTGCTGGCATTATCAGAGCCTGGCTACTGAAGTGGCGCAGGAAATTAATCAAACTCCTCTTCCGCTGTCCATGTGACAAAAAGCGCCGCCGTCACGTTTGTCTTAAGCGATGTGCAATTACAAAATGTCTGATTGCAGGTGTTTTCTAGCTGTAGAGCAGCTACTTAAAAGATTTTATGTGAAAACGGATTGCCGAAATGTTTATTTGTTGACTTTTTAGTTGCACACCACCTTCTTACAACACATTTAGATACCAAGTAACATTTGTTCCATAAACAGACAACTAAAGTTATTAAAATGCGATAAGAAAATGTTGACATGTATTGCTCTCGCTATTGCTTTTGTAAAATGCACAACAGTTGGGATCTAAAAGTATAAAACCTGTTTCTTTTATTGACTACATTATACCCATGATTCTGTAGAGAGATCAGTCTCCCTATCAGGGTGTTTTGGGCCTACTGTCTTATGGATATTGTGAATTTTGACATACCAATGATTTGATGCACTGCTTTCTGCATACTATGTAGTAGGCAAGTATGTATATGGGTAGCTGACAAATAAAAATTGGACTGTGTCCCATGGTGTGACATAGCAAAAATGTAGAAAAAAAAACTTAACATACAAATAACATGAGAAAAAAATATATTCATTCTTAGAGTTACAAATAGCATGAGAGAGGTTTATCTTCAATGTTAGAGTTTTTTTCTTTTTACATTTTTGCTGTCACACCATAGGACACATTGATATGTCAACTACCCATATACAGATGTGGGGAATCTCTATACACCCAGAGTGAAGAGCCTCCTTTCTGCAAAGTTTATCTGTAATCAAACACACCTGAAACAACTAATCAACGTCTGTGAGATTATTTGGAAATTACAGGCAGGTGTGTTTGACACCCCTGTCCTTCACTCAGAAACAGCTTACATATTTATATTTATGAATATTTAGCAATAAAATTATTATTATTATTGATGTTGTTGTTAATACATTTCTAGACAAAATTATTGCAACAACAATGATAAATAATCATTATTATAATAATGATTCTAAGTTGAAAACAAAATATTATTAGCATTATTATTAGTGTTATTATTATACTTTTATTAATTTGCTTATAATCAAAGTTAAAACATTATTATTATTATTATTGATGTTGTTGTTAATGTATTTTTAGACAAAATTATTCTAACAACAGCAACAACAATAATAAAACTTAACTTCGTAAGTTCAAAGCAAAAATATAATGTTGTTGTTGTTGTTGATGTTCATGTATTTTTTAGACAAAATTATTGTAACAACAACAATAATAATAATAATAAACAACTATTAAAAAACTTTTAACTTTGATTATTTTATTATTATTATTATTATTATTATTGATGTTGTTGCTAGTAAATGTTTAGACAAAATTATTGCAATACAACAACAGCAACATGCTTGCTAAAATAAATTATAATTAACAACAAATAAGTAACTTTATATTATTTTATTTTTGTTTTACTTGATTATCATTCCCGATGATTCTTAGGACATGTAGTGCAGTCACTTTTTTTTTTGTTTTCAATTTAAAGCAATTTAAGATTTTTTAAAATTTTATGCCACTTAAATGAGCAGTCACTATTGTGCTCTTTCAGTCATTAAAGTGCTACAACATACAAAAAAAAAAAACTAAAAAAAAACATTTTATTTTTAAATTAGATCAGAGGGACAAGAAAATTTTCCTTGAGCTCTGGAGACTCAACGGGAGAGGATGGAGATCATCACCTCATTGGGAACCTGAGACTGAACAGAAGAACCCAGAACCACCCAGCCTCAGGAGACCAGAGTACAAACTAGACTACATACCCTGCCAAATGCGGTGACTATATGAATAGCCACAATAAATTAAAGACTTCCAATTCATCTAAGCAGTGGAAAAGTTCATGAAAGTTCAAAATCACATCGATTTGTGGGTTTGTCTTGAAACACCATGTTGAAGTGGAAATAATAAATGGTGCAAATACAGACCAGAGAGATGTATGCAAGCCCTAATTAAGTTATCAGACTTCATGACAAAAGCAGATTTGTAATGAAAGGGCTAAAATGATCTAAGTTAGACAGTACGCAAATGTAACTGGCCAGGTAGACCAACCGTTCCACGATAAACATGCTATTTATTCGAGAGAAGATGGAAAAACAAGGCTATACTGAATTAAACGAACAAACGAGCTCTGAAAGAAAAGAAAACCTTGATCAAATGAGCTTTTCAAGGTGGACATGTTAGCAGCCGAGCGAAGTGGAAAACTGTGGAATAACAATCGACACACCTTGGCGAAACTATTTCCATTAGCGAATGTTTGGATGGTATAGGCGCAAATGAAGAAGCTGTTGACCTTGGTACGACAGTCTCTGCCACAGCAGACAGTAATCGGATGTACACTTGGAGCTAGAGGTCGAAGTGCGGGCATTCAGAGAGGGATGTTTAACTTGGGCTTGTACTTACAAGAGTTCGAATTACTCAAGGTGGTGTAATTGCCAAGCAGAGTAGTAATTCCATTTGGGGTTTCTTGCCAAGGGCCTTGTCGGGCAACTCAGGTGGAGTTTGTCCTCTCTTTACATGGTTAATTAAGGGTCTGCATGTTAGCCTGATCTGTATATCTTGACTTTCTCTTCTTCAGAGCAAATCGAACATTTACTGTAGGTACAGAGGTCAAAGAAGGGCTATGTCCTCAAGAAAGCATGCTACTACCAAGATGTTTCCTGTACATGAATATACCTGATCAATTTGGCCTTACCTGATGAGAAGAAAAATACAATGTTCGTTTTATCAAAGCAGTGGTGCATGCATAATTTAGCATGGTATAGATAAGAAAATTGGTGTGAACCACCATACAAATGATTTCGCATGAAGAACTTCGATCTCTGCACCCAGAAGCCTATCTGGTTTCGCTCTGGGTCAAAGTGCCATGAGAATTAACAATCAAGTTCAGGGGAACTTGCTGCCCAAGGGTTTAAGGTAAAGATCTGTGATCAGGTTTCACTTTGAATGACTAGGAAGCTTGTCACTCACTTTTACCGCTAGATAGAGGGACATGATCTGTGCGCTTCCCGAATCATTTCAAATGGACTTTTTTAGGTGCTTCACCACGATTTACGAATTTCACTCAACTTTTCAAGGGGGTCAATTCGTCTACACTGGAGGCAGGTAGATCTAGAGGGCAGGTCGCTAGCAGTCTGGGTGCTAATAATAACAATTCAACAACAGACCTTAGTCTAATATCTGCTTCAGAGACGTGCCGCATAATCCCTGGCCAGGCTTTGATAAAGACTGTTTTGATTATGCCATGTGTCAACTCTCCAGAGCACTGAATTATTAGTGGGGAAGATTAGAGCCTATTAATATTGTACTTTCATTGTCAAAGGCGTTCAGGATGTGCGTGGTTTGTGAACTGAAGGGCCCAAGAAGGGTCCTTGTGTAACAGCGTCTGGACATTGACTGAACGTCACTGCGTCACTATTTATTCAGGGACCAAGCTTTGTGAGAATACAGTGACACATTGCTTTTTTTCTATTTAGTTAAATACAAAAGAATGAAAATAGCCGAACACACAAGATTCATTATCAGTTGATTTTACATTTGAGAAAAACTTGTAACAAAAACACATTTTCTTTAAAAATTGTTCCTATTTGTCTGTTTATTTGTTTGTAGTGCTCAATGCTCTAGGTTGCTGTACAGTTGCTAAGGCATTCTTATGGTTGCTAGGGCATTGCTAAACAATCATGAGGGTTTTTTAAGTGGTTGTTCTGTAGTGCATTGCTAGGCATAATAAGAGTGTTCTGGGTTCTGAGTTTTTTGGAAGTTCATAAATGGTTGCTTATGAACTAATTCAAAAGAGCTTACCCCAAGTCTCTATGATATTCTGATCTCTAAAAATGTGTTGGACCGGTTTTTAATGCAAGTATATCATCTATTTTTTTTCACATGCTTTTCATCTGCTAGTGCAAATTGTACTTCTGATGAAAAACAAAAGTAAACCAACCAATAATATGCATGATTTAACATCATCCACAGCCATAGAACAAACAATGCAGGATGCAATGCAGAACTATATTAATTATGAGCAACAGTGGCCTACTTTTGCCAGGTGAGCCTGTATGTGTTTTTGGAGGGAATTTGTTAATTTTGTTTCTTGGCTCCCCCTAGTGATGAAACTATGATATAATAACAAAATCAATCCGAAAAGGTTTCAAAACCTAATCAAAATATTTTTAAATGTTCATGAAAAGCACATATTCCGTAAGTGTACATCATGTTGACGTATTGTTATTGCAAATGCCACACATTTAAGTTCTCCTGAACTGAACCAGGCAGCATTTAAACTGGGAGAGAGGTGAGTGATTGCACCTAAAGGGAAACATGATTGTAAAGGGGTGTCATTGAGACTCTAGAAAGGCTGTTGTAATGTCAGCTAGGTGGTGCTCAGCCATAGCACCTGGGTACAAAGCTCGATCTAGCTCAGCTCGCCCACAGACACACTCATCGGGCTTTGGGAAGCCGACAGCTTAGCATGAAAGCAAAGGTGAAACAGAATCTGAAAATTGCAGTGCAGCGAGAGAGAAGGCAGCTATCAGTGGGTTTGGGCCGAAACCCCATAGCCGGGATAGAGTTTCCGCCATGTTTTAATACCCAGGTCAGCTGACCGGCGCCCCAGAGCACCATTGGACGGCCGGCTCGCAAACCCCGTAATGATGTAACCAGAGTGTGTGGGAACCAGAGCTCGGTGGCACAGTGTGTGATAAATGCAGCTTTCCCACTCCCCTGCCCGAGAATGGACTAGAATTAACCTAACCGTCTTAGCCCTGCCACGAGTTATCACGAAATCCAACCTGCGTGTGTTGGGCTGTAGTTTCACTGTTTATTTCCCCCTGCCGTCACGGTGGCAGATCTTGCCTTGTTTAACCAAATGCAACACCTTGGCGAAGCCAACCAATCTTCTCTTGATTCTGATGTTGAACGAGCTGATTTTTATAATTCCATTAACGGATGAATTTTAAACTCCAAAACTTGTGAAATGGCGTAATTGACTAGTTTTGTTCATATCGCCACACAAAAACCAATCAAAACAGCCTCTTCTCAATGTCAACCCTCCCACGGCGGAATACTTTCCCATACCTCAAGTGTTCCAGCTATATCCCGTTGCTAATTGCAACAAGGTTTCCTGCCTCTTATGAATCGAGGTTTTAGCATAAAAGGTAATGAAGTAGAACATAACCAGGATGCTAAAGCTTGGCAAGAAAATGCCTCCTTAATTACTCGGTAGCTTTGAGTACCGTAGCTCCTCAACTCCTCAATGCATGCAATTATGCCAGACGATTAGCAGGGGCTTGTGGGTAGAACATTGTGTCTCTTTGCGAACATCCAGATGTTAGTGGACAATTCATTTCCACTGCATTATTACAACTTTTAATTGCTTTCCTGTTCTTGAAGTCTTTGTCAATACTCTGCAAGCGACAACTTACAAAAGCAGAGTTAAGAACTAAGCCTTCGGTGTGATTGCTAACTTCTGCTCATGACAGTTGTGATAGATTAGCAACGAAGGCAGTGTTTGACATCTGAAATGGTTAACAACTACTCCTCTTCTCCGCTCATCCATGCCATCCTTCCCAGGGTTCCCGAAGAGGACCCCACAGTCTTGGCCAATCCTGACCTTAATTAATACAAGCCTGGCTGGAAACGGGAACAGGGCCGTCTCTCAGGACCGGCCTCCCTCTGAGCCTCTCTCTGGGGTAATGAGAGAGATCGGAGCATCAGGAGCTGCCAGCTGAGGGGAAGGGGTCACTGGGAATGGATTTGCGGGGCTCTCAATGAGGAGCCCCTCCATGCTGAGAGAATCTGGCCGGCTTAGGGACACCTGGTCATTAACATTGCTAATTAGCAGCCATTAATCAGGGCCAGGTTTTTTTTACTGTCCCTCTGTGCGTGTCTGTGTGTGTTGTGTGTGTGTGATGCTCATGAATAAGAAGATTGTTCCTTCTTACCTCCAGAAGAGGTGGGATAAAAGTGGTTCCCATCAGCTCAAGATGAGCCGGATTAGACGGAAGGTTAAACAACAGGCTGCGGTGAGTGCTTGTGGGATAGGGAAGGATGGGCTTCCAGCCTCTGGCAAAGGTAAAATTAATAACCAGTAATTAATGAGACAGCACTCTCAGAAGCTCTCACGTACAACCCACCATTTGGAAGAACAAATCATGAACCTCCAGTTCTCGTTCAGCTCAAAGGTGATGATAATTCCCATAATAATGAGCAGAGTAATTAGAAGAAATCACAATCTTGGCACCAAATCTTCAGATGGGTAACTACGTATGAAGAATCAAAAAGCTCCACCACCGAGGAAGAGAAATATTCTTCTTTTGGGCTTTAGTTTCTATTGTCTTAGAATAATCAGCATTCAGTTTTCTTCTGCACACTGCATTTTAATATTCAACACACTGCCACAACATCTTGTCTGTCTGCAACCAACAGGTGGTAGATGATTTGCCAGTACCTTTTGAAAGCAGTTCGTAGGATGTCATCTTATTTGTCAAAATGATCTTTTCAGTCAGAAACAAATATCTCATGTACCTGAATATAAGAATATAAGCTCAATCAATGTTACTTGCTTTAAGGCTCTGTGAGGTTGTTAAGTAAAACCCAAGTCTCTAGATATGGTTCCAGTCCCTGTTTTTTTCATCAACTAAGAGAAAACATAACTGTGATTGTTTAGAAAAGTAATACCACCTCTCCTCAACTAGACAAAGACGGTTTGGGATTTCATTGAAGTCTACAGAACAGAAGGTGCAAAGTTACTTATCAAAGTGCAATGCTATCTCATGACCAATTCATACGTATTTTACGAGGTGGCTGATATGTATGAATATAAGCCTTTGTTTATTTCAAACAATTTCTCTCCTATGGCACAAAATTAAGTCTTGTTCGTATGATTTCTAAGATTTTCCCAGGGAAAGTGGAGCAGTCTTGGGCATATTACCAAATGACCGCGTGAGAGAGAGGCAGAAAAGAAGTGGCGTTCTGGCACAGCATCCTGCAAATAGAGCACATTCTTCCATTTTTCTCATGACGGATTGCCTCTGAAATTAGTGAAGCGAGCTGGTAAAATGCTAATGAGAGATGCATCAATGAGCTGTGTCATCCCTGGGGGCTTTTGGAATGGGCAAGGGGACCCTGAGCGGGGTGCAAGAATTCAGTTTAACGCTGGGGACCTTAAATCCATTGGCCCTTCGCATCTGCATTCCTTCAGTTTTGGGAGGGACAGAGCTTAATCCAAAAGGCATTCAAGACGATGGAAGTAACCCAGAGCTTTTAGGAATCAGCAGAGAAATTGTGGGATAAATAAACCAGACTGAGGTATTCAATCTCAGTGAAGCGCTCCTTACCAAACAGTCACGATCACTGAACGCCTCCAACAAGTGATGCTACCCCCAAATTTGAGACTATGCAATCCTGAAATTCATTGCACTTGCCATTTACTGACTAACGAAAACCTAATTTATTTTTAAGTTCTCCATAAGCTACATCTAGACAAATTTTATAAAAAATAAATAATGGTTAAAAGACTGTGTATTTTTGTCACCAAATGCAATTGCAAAAATAGCCCCGAAAACTCCCCCCACCCAAACTTACTTACATCATTGGTTGAGTCAAGGCTGCTGTGTCAGGCTGATCATTTTCAGAGAAATCAACCTATTATCCTTGTCTCATGTTAATAGGAAAAACATTTTAACATCCTAAAAATTGCACACATCACCTTTAAGTAATTGCTCTAAAAAGAATTAATGTGACTGCGATTTCTCTGCAAGAATATGTCTTTTTGAGCCAGCAACCTCACCGGGGAGATAAAGCATTCACACAGACGGTGAGCGACAGACACGTCTCACCCCCTCGTTTAGTCATCAGTTTATCAGCCGAGGCCTTGGAGGGAAGAGTGCTATTGTGCACGACAGCACTAGCAGGCGACGGCCTACGTGCCAGACTTGAGCTGTTGACCATGCAACACAGAACTCATAGAATTAAAGCCCAAACGTCCTTGGATTTGATGGTGAAAAAGACATGTACATACACAGTCAAGCATTGGCCGCTTTCAGACAACACGCACAGCTATACGCAAAACAGGAACAATGGCCTGCCTGATGCGGTCCGTCTAGCTTCATGTGTCTCATTAGTTGCACATGTTTACAGTGGATGTGGGCATTGGAGAACAGGGGCAGACCGTGTATCTCAGCAATTACAGTGTGAATTGCATGAGAGGATTATATGAAGTGCTTAAGGAGAGCCGGGACACCTTGTCTTGAGTACCAAAAACAGCTGCTTAGGGCCCAGTGCACCTGCTTGTTACCAGACCATTTTTACCTCGCCATCTAAAACAAGGTGTTTTTTTTTCAATAGCAAGACTCTCAGATGAGAGAGAAAGGGGGTGAGAGATGAGAAAATAAGACATCAAAGGGGGGTTGGAGAGGAGGTTTGAGATTTGGTGGAGGGTGTTAGCAGGAGAGGAGAGTGCATTAATATTTGGGGGTAGTGAGGGAAATAGCCAGAGCTGTTACAATGTAAATGAGAGGCTGGAATGAATGGAAACACCCCCCTACCCCTCCACCCAGAGCTTTCCTTCTCTCAAGTCCTGTGGATCAACATACGCCGGGATGTTCGTGCGGCGCATAGCAATGAGGGAGTTGTGGCTCAGGGAAACGGGACACTTTTGGCTATTCCTTTGTGTTCTGTTGATTCAAACAGGTGAGGGATGTCAGATGGAAGATCCTACTACTTAGTTTTCCAAACTTTTTATTTATTTACTTTTAATATCTGTCTATCTATTATTTACACTATTACAAGTAAAGGTTCTATTTTGGAATCTATGGTTCCGTGAAGAACCTTTCAATCCCACAAAAGGTTCTTTATGGTGAAAGATATAAGGGTTTTTTGGGGGAGGGGAGGGGGGCTTTGGGGAACCAAATGTGGATATTCTTTGCCACTGCAAGATAGCTCTAAATAAAGCTTTTTGGAGCCATAATGAACACATTGAACTGTTGTTCTCATGTGGGCAATGCAGGTTCGATTCCTGGTTGCAATTTTTTGTACACGGGGCTCGCAGGATTCTTGCCAGTTTCCTCAGGATTACTGCAAGGAGGAGATTGCAAGCAGATGGGGAGGGGCACGGCCATATTATGCGACTGAGAACACAATGCACACACTTCCACGTTATGATGTCACCGTTCTGTAGAGGTTTCCTAACAAGGTCGTTCCCTGATGTCGGTGGACTCATTTGAAAGTTTGTCGACAAATTGCGCTGCATTGAAAGTAATAGTGTCCACTGGGGTAGACGGTGGGCAAAGGACTGCAGGTGTTTAGATCAGCTTAAAAAATAATAATAAACCCTTCCCCGCTGGGCTTTCTTTCACAAGTCCCCCAGCTTTTATTCCCAGCTGTTAAAGTGAACTCAGACAGGAAATTCCTCACGTGATTGGCCTTTATGAGTGGCAGGGAGGCTTAACCCAAGTCTCAGAGGGGTCATTTGTAGATGACTGTGTGAATAGCCTTGTAAGGACCCATGTTTCTCTTCACATCCAATTAAGACTACTGCTTTTGGCCTCACACCTCTCCCAAGAGGATAGTTTATGGGGTGCATTAAAAGCTAACTAAGGTTGATGGCGGGGTCTTCTATAAACTCTTTATATACACACCATTCTGAGTTTGTCTGTGCCGTTTACTCACATAATCACCATAAATACTGGCTACTGTAAAACCAGGGTTAGATAAAGTTTGTTTTTTGATGTACTAAAAGGCTAGCTCTGTGTTACTAGCAAACTAGCAGGCAGCACTTTTTATTTAGGTGCATTTGAGTGTCAATGACTTGACTATTTTATCTTCTGAGGTTCTACAAGCCAAATAAAGAAACACCTCACCATTTGAAATATCTTCACCCAAGACAAATCACTTGCTGTGTTCATAATGAAGACATTTCTACTGGCCCAAATTGTGGTGCCCTGAATTATTTGATTAGTACAGTTTAACTGCTATCAAGGCACTTCAATCAAACACATGGTTAATTATTTGCAACTAATTACAAGCTTTGGCAAATACCATTATTTCAATTAGATGAGTAATTTATTATAGTAAACTTGATGTCTAGCAGCAACAATTCCAGTATTTTGGCAATGCTCCTGCTGAGGATCAGGTGATTTGGTTTTTGTGTGGTAAATAGATAATTAATAATACTATTTGGGGGATTCCTTTTAAATAATTTTTAATAAAATACTTGTTTATATTTAACATTTAAATAAATTAAAATATAAAAAAAGAACCTGGGTGATTCTTCATTTAACAGAATAGTTCCAAATATTCATGTCATTCAAAACCCATATGATTTTCTGATAATAATTATGATTCTTATGATTATCAGTTAATAATGATGTAAATTTCAGCCTGTTTATCCAACAAAATATGTTTTCCATGTCACTTTTGTGTCAAAAAAGACGATCTAAAAAAAGGCTTGATCTTTATAAAAAAAAAAAAAGAAAGAAAAAACTTTTTACAGTATCTCACAGAAGTGAGTACACCCCTCAAATTTTTGTAAATATTTTATTATATCTTTTCATGTGACAACACTGAAGAAATGACACTTTGCTACAATGTAAAGTAGTGAGTGTACAGCTTGTATACCAGTGTAAATTTGCTGTCCCTTCAAAATAACTCAACACACAGCCATTAATGTCTAAACCGCTGGCCACAAAAGTGAGTACAACCCTAAGTGAAAATGTCCAAATTGGGCATAATTAGCCATTATCTCTCCCCGGTGTCATGTGACTCATTAGTGTTACAAGGTCTCAGGTGTGAATGGGGAGCAGGTGTGTTAAATTTGGTGTTATCGCTCTCACTCTCTCATATTGGTCACTGTTAGTTCAACATGGCACCTCATGGCAAAGAACTCTGAGGATCTGAAAACAAGAATTGTTGCTCTACATAAAGATGGCGTAGGCTATAAGAAGATTGCCAAGACCCTGAAACTGAGCTGCAGCACGGTGGCCAAGACCATACAGCGGTTTAACAGGACAGGTTCCACTCAGAACAGGCCTCTCCATGGTCGACCAAAGAAGTTGAGTGCACGTGCTCAGCGTCATATCCAGAGGTTGTGTTTGGGAAATAGACGTATGAGTGCTGCCAGCATTGCTGCAGAGGTTGAAGGGGTGGGGGGTGAGCCTGTCAGTGCTCAGACCATACGCTGCACACTGCATCAAATTGGTCTGCATGGCTGTCGTCCCAGAAAGAAGCCTCTTCTAAAGATGATGCACAAGAAAGCCCCCAAACAGTTTGCTGAAGACAAGCCGACTAAGGACATGGATTACTGGAACCATGTCCTGTGGTCTGATGAGACCAAGATTTACTTATTTGGTTGAGATGGTGGAAAGCATGTGTGGTGGCAACCAGGTGATGAGTACAAAGACAAGTGTGTCTTGCCTACAGTCAAGCATGGTGGTGGGAGTGTCATGGTCTGGGGCTGCATGAGTGCTGTCGGCACTGGGGAGCTACAGTTCATTGATGGAACCATGAATGCCAACATGTACTGTGACATACTGAAGCAGAGCATGATCCCCTCCCTTCGGAGACTGGGCCGCAGGGCAGTATTCCAACATGATAACGACCCCAAACATACCTCCAATACGACCACTGCCTTGCTAAAGAAGCTGAGGGTAAAGGTGATGGACTGGCCAAGCATGTCTCCATACCTAAATCCTATTGAGCATCTGTGGGGTCTCTAACATCCACCAGCTCCGTGATGTCATCATGGAAGATTGGAAGAGGACTCCAGTGGCAACCTGTGAAGCTCTGATGAACGCCATGCCCAAGAGGGTTAAGGCAGTGCTGGAAAATATTGGTGGCCACACAAAATATCGACACTTTGGGCCCAATTTGGACATTTTCACTTAGGGGTGTACTTACTTTTGTGGCCAGCGGTTTAGACATTAATGGCTGTGTATTGAGTTATTTTGAGGGGACAGCAAATTTACACTGTTATACAAGCTGTACACTCACTAATTTACATTGTAGCAAAGTGTCATTTCTTCAGTGTTGTCACATGAAAAGATATAATAAAATATTTACAAAAATGTGAGGGGTGTACTAACTTCTGTGAGATACTGTATGTGTGTTACTTTAAATAAAATAAGTTAACTTAAATAAAATAAAATATATACAACCAATTTTGTTTCAGTCGATAGTCCAAGGTAGTATTTCTCATTTTAATTAATTTTTTTTTGTGCTAAAATAACAAACTAAAACTGAAATAAAAATTTATAAAAAATATAATTTTAAAATTAATAAATATTAAAAACAACAAATTCAGTAAATCTGTAACTACAATTAAAATGAAAACAAATTAATGAAATATTATAGTACTGTATCTAAATTATACTAATAAGATACTGATCTAGACTTTGGGTTAGTTAGTGTTTAGCTTTTTTAGTAATACCCACAACAGACAATCACCTTATAAAGACAGCAAATCTGAAATTTAGCCTGACAGATTGGTGGCGACACTTCACAAAAGCAGAATGTCCCACCATAAACTAATAGTAGACTCCCCCATGCTGTTTAATGTCTTTCCTTTATATTATTTCACATATCTGGGTGAAACTGACATGCATTACATTGTGTCTCTGCTTTTATGGTATTAAATTGCAGGATGTGGCCTGCAGGAATATATTTGATGGCAGCTTAGTGCTGAAGTTGTCATGTTCTGTCCTGATATTACTCAGAAGTGTTTTTACAAGCTTCCACTGAAGAGTGTGCCGACAGCTGATTTGGCTATTTTTTTGTTTATTTTATACATCAAGGGGATTTTTTTTTTTCAATTAGACAAACATGAAAGATTTTGGTTATATTAATTTCACTTTGACTTATCTCAAGAAATATATTATGCACATGATGACAAAGCTAAAACAATTCCGGATTTAACCCTCTGGGATCTAAGGGTTTTTTTGGGCCCTGGAGAAGTTTGGTGTGCCCTGCCATTTGTGCTTTTTTCAGTTTCTTATAAACATTTAATGGATAAAGTCTGATTACACTGTGTTCAGCACAGTAGTACAATAATATGTAATCAGCATGTATGTACAAGTTTGTAATTCTGAGAAAAAAAAACCAGAACATTTGTTCACATGACTTTTGCATACTGGATAGAATGAAGATATGGTAGACTAGAGTTTTTGCTATGAAATAATGTAAAAATCATCCTGCTCAATCGTAAAAAAAAAAAAAAAAAAACTTTTGTGAGACACTTTTTGTGTTAGAAAGGCTGTATGCAAGGGAGTGACAATGGCCATGAATATGTCTGTGTGTCAAGTATTCGCTGAATTTCGGGTTAATTTTTGTGACGCGTTTCAGAAAGAAGTTTGCGGAGACCGAGATGGCTGAAAGCACACCCTGTTTGTTTTCTTTATTTTACAAAAGTACAATGTTTTGTTGTTATTGTGAGTGTACACAAACAAAAGTATTGTGAGTGTATACAAATAAAACCCTTTACATTTTTGAATAATGAGTAATGAAAATTACTCTTACATGTATGACCAAAAATGATAGTGTATTTTAAGTTATTTTTTGCTGTTATCAGGAAAAAATGCAACTGAACATTCTGGCGAGTTCATACTTGACATACTTTCCAGAAGGCCAACAATTCACCAAAAATGATTTTTTTTATTGGTCTTATGAAGTATTCTAATTTGTTGAGATAGTGAATTGGTGGGTTTGTTAAATGTGAGCCTAAATCATCACAATTAAAAGAACCAAAGACTTAAACTACTTCAGTCTGTGTGCATTGAATTTATTTAATACACGAGTTTCACAACTTGAGTTGAATTACTGAAATAAACCCGTATGCACCTGTATATACATATAGCAGAGAATGCTTTGTGTGTGTGTGTGTTTAAAAATGCAAGAAGCAGGGCAATGGAATGAGGAAAAATGCAAAGTTTTGGAGATGTTTTTTTTTAAGTTTTAACATATTTTAAGTTGACATGCTATTTTAGAATTGCTGCGCCCATATGTGAGACACTGCAAAAGATGCGCAACAGTCATATTAACATAGAAAAACAATGGGAAAGCAGAGCAGTGGAACATAAAAATGTGTAAATGCCCCCTAGCATTTCATAAAATTGATTTCAATACAGTTTGGCATTAGCATGTTGCTAAGCTAATACTGACAAACTAAAATGACTTTCTTCACAAAAGGTACAATTTCACCCACCCCCCACCCCCCTCTCAAAAAAACAAATTATTCTTTTGTTTTGTTTAAATTTGGGGGGATTCAAATTCCACCCCCACCCCCCTCTTGTTATACTTGTGGTGTTGCCGTATATACATTTCTCGTTATGTTATATTATTACCAAATCTTGGATTTTATCTTTTTGTCTACTTGATTCCTTTTAATTAGCACACATATTTTACACATTTTTGGAACTGACTGATCACAGGCTTGACGAATCTGAACTCATGCACCTCAGTTTTTGAGAATATTGCCAAAATTATCAACAAACAGTGTTGGGCACGTCACTTTAAAAAAGTAATTAGTTATAGTTACTAGTTACTTCTCACAAATAGTAACTGAGTTAGTAACTGAGTTACATCATTATAAAAGTAACTAATTACCAGGGAAAGTAACTATTGCGTTACTTTTTTTTTTTTTTTAAATCAAATGTCAAATAACTTGGATGCCCCAATATTAAATATGTTAAATTAATGAAATGGACACTAAATAGAATAAATTATTATTATAAAACATTGTAAATTAATCAACACTATTTATCTACTGACACTTAGCATCAGTTAGTCAATCATTAAAATATGATATTATGATAAATTAGCATTATATGATGATAGATCTTTAGTAATTAGAATATCCAAGTATGAATTCATATTTGTCATGTTGACTGAACTTAGGACTGGTGCTTAAGATATTGTTTGTCATTTAGTGTTTCTATAAAAAAAGGGGGGGGGGTTAATAAGATAACAAAATTACTACGAATTATACCACTAATAACAATATAAAACGCACTAAGGATTAATGAGCTGCTGGGTTCATGAATATTAATCACGTTGTATGGGTTCGCTCGAATTGATTCGCTGAAATCAAAACAGGGATGATACTAGGTGAGCGCCGGCCAATGAGATTGTCGTTTGCGCAGTAGCTCCGCCCACTAGCGGAGTTCTTAAAAGCTGAAGAATTCCAAAGGAACTTCGTTATTTTGACACGAAAATACAATAAAGAATATCGTTTACATATAGCGCGTCAATTCTGCATGTTATGAAAGACTCTCTCGCTCTGTATCTTTCTCTGCGCGCGCGCGCGCTGTGTGTGTGTGTGTGTGTGTGTGTGTGTGAGA
Organism: Aspiorhynchus laticeps; assembly: GCA_023376895.1. Lineage (NCBI taxonomy): Eukaryota > Metazoa > Chordata > Actinopteri > Cypriniformes > Cyprinidae > Aspiorhynchus > Aspiorhynchus laticeps. Next base: position 56,866,663 of record CM041793.1, on the reverse strand, counting down.
GAGAGAGAGACAAAGCTACGGCGAGTCGTGCGCTTCACACTAGAGTTTACGGTACGTCAAATACAGCTACACTGCGCATCCATTCAGATGAACTGAAAAATAAAATGATAATATTATAATAAATTATAGTAACGCCGCATTTTATTGTCAGTAACGGTAACGGCGTTGTAACGGGGAAACAGTAATTAGTTTGGTTACTCGTTACTGAAAACAATAACGCCGTTAGTAACGCCGTTTATTTATAACACCGTTATTCCCATCACTGTCAACAAATAATGCTTTTTTCACTCAAAAACTGTGCATGAGCTCAGATCAATTAGGCCTATGACCAGTCAGCTCCAAAAACAAACACAAAACCTGTGCTAACTCAAAGAAAACAGCTGAATCCAAGAGATTCGCAAACAATTTTTTGTAGGCAGGTCATTTTTGAGGGTTAGCAATACATTTTTTGATACTTTTAAGTATCCAATGAAATATAACTTGGATTAATTTCTTCACTAAGGTTGTTGCAATGCATTCTGGGATTTCAAACATGTTGGAAGTGTGGATAATGCCTCAAAATGCCGCCTCCACAGTAAATATAACTTCAATGTACCTTTAATTTAAATTAAACCGTCATGAAACGGCACAATTCTAAATCTCCAAAAATGAATGTGCCGCCCTGCAGTCAGACAGCGAGGGCAGCTGTTACACAGAGAGCCGCAGTGAACATCTGTTGCACATGCTCGCAGCCAAAAAGCCGCCCTTTTGTTTACTAATGCTTCTGAACTCACTGCGGGTCCAGGTGAGCAAACGAGGAGCGTTCCATATTCCGCAGTACCGCAGGGCGTAGCGCTATCTCTCTTTCATCTCATAATATATGCTCTAAAGCAAACACTATTTCAAAACACCACACACACACACACACGCACACACACACACACTCATCATGACATGCAAACACACTCAACAGCCGTATCGCGCTGTACTAAGCTGGGAAAAACCTGAAACATGACTGAAAATCTCCCTTACAGACTGAGAGATTTGTTGTGTTTCAGAAATGATAATTTATGATTTGGAACACTGGTGATATATTGCGTGCATATAAATACACTTTTAGGCTTAAGAAAAATTATGTTTAATTGCAGGTTTGTTGACTGTTCTTTCAGATGTTTTGCATGTCTGATGACGTATATTAGCGGTTTGTTTTTCATAAATCACACACACACATGCACACACACACACTTATCTATACATTTACATATACATATACATTTCAAAATAAAATGTATCTCACTGACAACACCCTCATTCAAAAGATTGGGATCAGAAAGTTTTGATGAAATTAAAATCTTTTGTAACAATGTTTTAAAAAAAACTTTACTGTAGCTTTACAGAAGAAAATATTAATTTCCCTTTCTTCGGTAAAAACAAAGTTGATGTTCTTTTCTGCCAAAATTCAAGTGTAAATAAACCATAGAATTATGATGAGAAATAATTTAGTTCATGAGCAGTGTTAACTTTAAAAGTAATGCTGAAAGTAATAATTTCAATATTGCGTTTCTCCATAAAAAAAGTAATTAACTGTGTTACTTGGTTACTTTTTATGGAAAATAATGCATTATGTCACTTTTGTGTTACTATTTGTCACCTGAGCTGGGCTTTCTTGTTTGTTTTTTAATAACAAAAAACCCCAAAGTAATATTTTTGCCAACTGTAAAGGCCATTTTACACCAAAAGTGAAGTGAATAAGCCTCAGGCTGAAGGACAGGTGAGCTGTCAGTAAATAAATGGGAAAACAAAGTAACTTGCATTACTTATTTGTTAAATTAACTCAAGTATTTTCTTGTAAATTTGAAAGTAATGCGTTACTTTACTAGTTACTTTGAAAAAAAAAATCTGATTACATAACTCGCGTTTCTTGTGATGTGTTACCCCTAACACTGTTCATGAGGAACACATACAAGCAGGCCTTGTGAATAAAACAAAAAAATACAGCGGCCATCAGTGTTCAAAGCTCACGTGAGTCTCTGCAAATCAGGCAGAAGATGGCCTCTTATATGATGTGTTTTCTCCGCTATCTGTCATTTTTCCCTCATTAAACAGCAGACATGCGTCTGACATTATACGCTCAAGCTAAACATCCAATGTAACTGCTCTACAACAGGTCACCAGGGTCAATGAACCCATGTTTCAGGAGGAGGTGTCCACAGAAATGAGCGTCAGCTTCAGTTAAACTGACCATCATGTGTAATTGCACCTGTCATCATCATCAATTAAGAAAGTATGTAGAACAACACAGAATTGGAGGCCATGCTGTGCACTCGCTATACTGCACTACTGGAGTTCAGTTACATCACCTACCAGAGGAGCAGAGCACAAGCACGCGTACTGTTAATATAGTGTTAGTACACTGCTACATGAAATCAGTAAGAGACTGAAAGTCTGAAAACCACCTACTCATTCTAAATCCACAACGGAGATATTCTCTGCTTTTTCTAGTAGAAATTAGCATGATGTGGCAATATCTTGAGATATATTAAACAATGTATTTTCCGAATGATACACAATATACCAATCCATTTTGCCTATTTATAAATATATATTATTTTAAATAGATTAATATTGTCGTTGTTGTTTCTTTATTTTCATTTATAACATTATTATTATTAATAATATTATTGATAATAATGTTATTGTTGATTATTGCCATTATTACTATTTATTTATTTATTTGTTTTAGTTTATCATTACTGTTGTTGTTTGTTTGTTTATCTGTCTGTCTATCTATTTAATTTTTTATTTCGTTGTTGTTACTGATTTGCATATTATTGCTATTTTTGATGTTATTGCAATTTATTTATTTATTATGTTGTTGTTACTGATTTGCATAATATTGTTATTTCTGCCATTATTACATTAATTAATTCATTTATTCATACAATTTATATAGTTAATAATTTATTTATTTATTTTTATTGTTGTTGTTACTGATTTGCATATTATTATTATTTTGGCATTATTACAATGTATTCATTATAATTAATTTATTTATTATTACTGTTATTTTAGCTAATTATTATTATTATTAACATTAATATAATATATGTTATTAAAAAAATTGTTTGTTTGTTGATAATTTATGCTAATACTTCTGGTTATACGACACATGATGAGTATTATTAATGATTCATTAATACAATGAACATATGAACCTCACACTGCTTTCCCAAACGATTCAGCTTTCCTGGACGTGTTCATTTGAACACAACAAAACGGCTTGGATGTGTGAAGTGAGGAACATATGTCCACTGTTAGAGTGCCAGCGCAACCTGTTCACTGCACGGCAGTGATGATGATGATGATGACGACGAATCATGTTGCTAGGCGTGCAATGCTGGCCCAAGTCCAAGCTCTCTGGCAGAACAATCGACTGTTGGTTTGATCTTATACACAACGACAAACATAAACACAGCATTCACAATGCAAACTCCAGTGGGGGTGAGCAGCCCAATGACCAGTGCAAGCCTGCGAGAGATCGCTGACCTCAAGGAGACGAGCCTTCATGAGTGAACCATTAATTTGACACCATTAATCTTTTATTGTAATATCTAATTACTCATCCTATTTACTTGTCAGGAGTGTGCGAGGCGAACGCTCTACAGGGTTCGGCCCATAGCAACGCCCCTGGCCCTTACCAGCGGAGATGGTCCAGCCTCCGAATTTCACCTGCCTGGCGGCGAGTGGTCCCAGGAATGTCCCGGGCCTGTCGGGTGTCCTGGCCGGCGCTCATGATTAATGCATGGAGCTCCTCGGGGTCACGCTCCACAGGCCCTGCCACAAACATAAAGAGATGAACCTTGAGTCACGTCCAACGAGAGCTGCTGCAAGTTCAGATATTTTGGCAGGCCCTCCTCGGGGGCCACGCCGAGCGGTGACAGCTTGTTGAAGAAGATGAATGCTAAATGTAGCGTATGGTCAAAAACCCGAGCCAACAATTGGCGGCTTTTTCGTATATTGAATTTCATCGTCGGTACATGCACTTAGCCTACTTTGCATCTGACAGAAGGTCTCTTTAGCGTGTCGTTATTTGAAGAAAGTTATTTTGCTTCATGATCCATGTCTGTAAAGACTGAGCACATTAAGCAGTTTAAAGGCCTGTTCACACCAAGAAGGATAAAGATAACTATATTAGCATCCACACGATAGCATTGATGATTATGCTACAGTTTTGTTGTCTGTCGCTATACTGTAAATGATTGAGCTCTTTAAAGCTGTTTAACTGTTAAGGTTTTTTTATATAATTGCGTGCTGCAGTTTTGTCGTCTGTCGCTTTAAATATTTGAGCTCTTTAAAGTTTATTTGACTCTGATTGGCTGTCAATGTTTTTATCGTTCATCCCTTTCACACCAAACATGATAACTATAACGATAACGATATTGGCGTACAAACCAATGAACAATAACATTACGTTTTCTTATAACTGAGTGCTGCAATTTTGTCGTCTGCACTTTACATGATCTAGCTTTTTAAGCGGCATGGATTCTGATTGGCTGTCAATGTTTTTATCATTCATCAGCTGGAGAAAAAAATCATTCAAAAGGCCCAATCGAAAAGGTTACTATAACGATATTAGTGTACAAACCAATGGTCTGTCACTTTAAATGTTTGAGCTCTTTAAAGTTGGTTGATTCTGATTGGCTGTCAATTTTTTTATCCTTCATCCCTTTCACACCAACAGCAATAACTATAACGATAACAATATTACCATACAAACCAATGGATGATAACATTACGTTTTCTTAAATTTGCGCACTGCAGTTTTGTCATCTGTCACTATAAAAGCTCAAGCTCTTTAAAGTTAAGTCAATTGGCTGCCAATGTTTTCATAATTCACTAGCTGGAAAAAAATATTCTAAAGGCCTGTTCACACCAAGAATGATAACTATAATGATAACAATATTAACGTACAAAGCAAATGATGATAACATTAAGTTATCCTTCTTGGTGTGAATGGGTTTTTAATAAAAAAATAAATCCAGGTGAAGAACGATAAAAACATTGACAGAAATTGTAAAGAAATTGAGAATTTAAAGCGACCGACGACTACAGTGTGCAATTATAAGAAAACGTAACTTTATCGTCTATTGGATTCTATGCTAATATTATTATCATTATACAGGTGCATCTCAATAAATTAGAATGTCGTAGAAAAGTTCATTTTTCAGTAATTCAACTCAAATTGTGAAACTCGTGTATTAAATAAATTCAATGCACACAGACTGAAGTAGTTTAAGTCTTTGGTTCTTTTAATTGTCATGATTTAGGCTCACATTTAACAAAAACCCACCAATTCACTATCTCAACAAATTAGAATACTTCATAAGACCAATAAAAAAAACATTTTTAGTGAATTGTTGGCCTTCTGGAAAGTATGTTCATTTACTGTATATGTACTCAATACTTGGTAGGGGCTCCTTTTGCTTTAATTACTGCCTCAATTCGGCGTGGCATGGAGGTGCTCAGTTTGTGGCACTGCTGAGGTGGTATGGAAGCCCAGGTTGCTTTGATAGCGGCCTTCAGGTCATCTGCATTGTTGGGTCTGGTGTCTCTCATCTTCCTCTTGACAATACCCAGGTCAGGCGAGTTTGCTGGCCAATCAAGCACAGTAACACCATGGTCATTGAACCAGCTTTTGGTACCTTTGGCAGTGTGGGCAGGTGCCAAGTCCTGCTGGAAAATGAAATCAGCATCTCCATAAACTTGTCAGCTCCATAAACTTGTGGAAACTTCACACTGGACTTCAAGCAACATGGATTCTGTGCCTCTCCACTCTTCCTCCAGACTCCAGACCTTGATTTCCAAATGAAATGCAAAATTTACTTTCATCTGAAAAGAGGACTTTGGACCACTGAGCAACAGTCCAGTTCTTTTTCTCCAAAGCCCAGGTAAGACGCTTCTGACATTGTCTCTGGTTCAGAAGTGGCTTGGTAGCCCTTTTCCTGAAGACGTCTGAGCGTGGTGACTCTTGATGCACTGACTCCAGCTTCAGTCCACTCCTTGTGAAGCTCTCACAAGTGTTTGAATCAGCTTTGCTTGACAGTGTTCTCAAGCTTGCAGTCATCCCTGTTGCTTGTGCACCTTTTCCTACCCAAATTCTTCCTTCCAGTCAACTTTGCATTTAATATGCTTTGATACAGCATTCTGTAAACAGCCACACCTTTCAGTAATGACCCTCTGTGACTTACCCTGTTTGTGGAGGGCGTCAATGTTCGTCTTCTGGATCATTGCCGAGTCAGCAGTCTTCTCCATTATTGCGGTTTCAAAGAACAAGAGATACCCGGAATTTATACTGTAGGGATGGTCATTAATTGAAACTCAAATGTAAATATTCTAATATTTTGAGATACTGATTTTTGACTTTCATGAGCTGTAAGCTCTAATCATCAAAATTAAAACAAAAAAACTTTTGAAATATTTTACTTTACATGCAATGAATCTAAAATATATATATAAAATTTCACTTTTTGAAATAACTTACAAGAAAAAATGAACTTTTTCACAACATTCTAATTTATTGAGATGCACCTGTAGTAATCATTGTTGGTGTGAACAGGCATTTAGAAAAAAATTCCAGCTGGTGAACAATAAAAACATTTACAGTCAATCCACTGACTTTAAAGAACTCGAGCATTTAAAGCAACAGACAACAAAACTGCAGCATGCCGTTATAAGATAACTAAAAAGATGTTAGCATACAAAATAATGGATGAAAACATTACGTTTTCTTATAGTTGCGTGCCACAGTTTTGCCATCAGTCACTTAAATAATCAATTTCTTTCAAGTTAGGTAGGTTCTGATTGGCTATCAATAATTTTACCTTTATCACCTGGAAAAAAAAATTGTTCTAAAGGCCCAATCACACCAACACTGATAACTATAAAAATAACTAGGGCAGATGGAGCGGCATTTAATACACAGAGCCGTAGATCGCTGACAAGCTACGCAATATAGAGTTCATAATCGCAGATGAATCGCATTCGATTATGAACGCGATATTGCGTAGCTTGTCAGTGAACTACAGCTAAATGCCGCTCCATCTGAAAGCACTGCTGGAGATATGCTACTAATCACAGAACCGGCTTTACTGACGATATGCGCATGATAATCGCATGTGATTTATTGTGCAGCCCTAAAGATAACTATAATGATAACAATATTAGCGTACAAACCAATGCGTACAATCAGCTGGAAAAAAAAAGCATTATGAATGCCCGTTCACAGCAACAATGGTAACGATATTACCGTAAAAACCACAAGGTCGATAACGTTCCATTTTTTTATAACTGCAGCACTGCAGATTTCGTATAAATTTGAAAATATCATATGAATTGGTATGAATTTGATTTTTACAGAAATATACAATGAAAAGGAAAAAAAAAACATAAGGAAGCGAGTCCACCCCTAAACCTAAGCATCTGTGGGTTAAAAGTTAGCCACAGCTTTTTTAACTGTCACTGGTGCATAAGCATATTATATGAAAATGTATGAATGAGATCTTATGAAATTCATACAAATATAATTTGTAAAATAGTTAAGAATTGCCATGAGATTGTGTTGCAGTTCAAATGTGATGCATTTAAAATGTTACATCCTCAAATGTGATTATCTATCATCTTTAACTGAGACAGATGTGCTGGCGAAACATCAGTCCTTCAGATTTAGCATTTCAAGTGGTTTGCTTTGTTAATTGTTTGTGTTCCATCCTGTCTCTGGACACTCTTTCATTTGCACACCTTTTGTTTTTCTGTGCCCTCAAGACGTTAAAAAACGCATGATCCGCTGCAGCTGGATGAACGTTCGTGCTCGCTTGCCCACCTCAAGGAGCTGATTGTGCTTGAAGCCAAACCCTATTGATGAAGCGTGAGACTATTCAGCTGCCAAGCCAAATCCAAACGTCTTTTGGTCCAAGACTTTGACTTTCTTATTGCGGCTGTTGACTCAGCGGACATCTATTCTCAGCATGAAAGCCTCGAGGCCTCATAAACCAATATTTACCTTAGCAGAAGGTAACAAGTTCATGATAAGTTACATATATATGAAACAAAACATACTTCATCGTCTCGCATCTAATTGAGGTTTGGAGGGGGGCATTGTCCAGAGTTTCTGTTGAAACCATCAGTACTTCCGCTGGCGTTGAGGAGGGATTAGCATCATTAGAGCGCAGCGGTACTCTCACTGTCCAAAAGCAAACAAACAAGAAAAGAATTTCCATACACACAGCTGCCGCCCCATTCCACCTTTCCCGGGTTACCCGCTGCAGTCACGCAGGTACTAAACCACAAATTCTCTGTAGGCAACATCAATCCGCAGTCAATTGTTATGGTGCACCTGTATGTTACTTCTGATCTCGGCCCAACCCTGCCAGTGTGAGCACACCCTCGCCTTGGAAGCCATGTATGCAAGAGGTTATGTGGACTCACATGTGCTTTCAACTCGGGCACAGAGATGGATTTGAATGCTCGTGCAAAAGTACTGTTGGTCCGTCCAGATAAATAGAGTGCGGGCGGACGTTTTCTCAGCGGCGAGCCCGCATTGTGCGGCTGACAGCTAGAGCACAGCAAACAAGCCCTAGAAAACAGAGGGATCAATTTAGCTGAACAAACAATCTTTCATGTAATGATGGCTACTTATCCATTTATGTCATGTCTGAGCCAGTGAGCGGCTGTGTTTTGCCGGCCATTATTCGCAGCTCGTACCACTGTCATCCTGAAAAGAAGCTCTAGATGCATCAAACAACTTCACAAAGTATGAGGGAAAGCATTTATGTGTTTTAAATAGATGTTTTAGTTTAAATAAAAGCTTTTTCATTCACTCTTTGGAGCAAATATTTAAAAGATACAAAATGTTAGCACTTACTGCACATGATATATTTTGTTTCATATAAAGTATGTTCAGACCACTTTGGCAAATAGATGAAGTTATGATTCACACACTGTAAAAGATCAATCAGATGGCAGTTGCTCGGATATTAAATTTATAATGTTTATTCTTTTTCTGAATGAAAGAAATATAGCTGTTAGTATAGTGAAATAAGTAAAATATATTTTCCCTTTATGTGTCCTTTTATATCTGACTTTTATCATATCTGAAAATGATCTATAATGAAAAAATGTGTTACCCTGGACCACAAAACCAGTCATAAGTAGCACGGCTATATTTGTAGGAATAGCAAAAAATACATTGTATAGGTCAAAATGATCGATTTTTCTTTTATGACAAAAATCATTAGGATATTATGTGAAGATCATGTTCGATGAAGATATTTGGTAAATTTTCTACCGTAAATATAACAAAACCTAATTTTTGATTAGTAATATGCATTGCAAAGAACTTCATTTGGACAACTTTAAAGGCTATTTTCTCAATATTTTTATTTTTTTCCACCCTTAGATTCCAGATTTTCAAATAGCTGTATACTGTCCTATCATAACAAACCATACATCAATGGAAAGCTTATTTATTCAGCTTTCAGATGATGTATAAGTTTCAATGATAATAATAAAAGACCCTTATGACTGGTTTTGTGGTCCAGGGCCACATATATCTATTAATATTATCAAGTGCACTCTGTAAATCTAAACTGAATAAAGTAAATACATTAAATGAAAAATTAATTAGTTAAAACACTACACATTTTATATGGGTTTAGGGCCAAATGAACATAACCTCATTTGTACGGGTGTTTTTTATAAATGTGTAAATCATACTGTGGCTTGTTTACTCCTATTTACCTCCATGCTTCAGATCTATTCAAACTTGTTGGGTTACTGAGTGCACAACAAAAAAATGACAGCCCATGGCAGCGCCTTCAGGCTCTGAGTGCATCAAACCCAGTGCATGATGGATACACAGTGCCATCATCTGGCTAGAAAGAGTCTTATCATCTGATTACAGTCGTCATCAGTTTGCTGCTTAAACCTTTCAGCTACATGTGTGATATATGTGTTGAAAAAATAAATTATATAGTTTATAATTTTACAGAAACTAAAGAATAACCAGTGTATTTTCTTTTTAAATACGATAAAAAATAATAATAAAAATATATATATATATATATAATTAATTTAAATATAATTCTTTAGCAAACATTATTTTTTAACAATTATGTTTAATTAGCTTTTGAATGAATTAATAAATTATTATTATTATTATGTATCTTAGCTTATTCATATGGTATTCTTTGATGTTTTCACAATAATATTATTTTCATATTACACAAAATACACCTAAGTTTGAATAAATATTATTTTGCAGTTCAGCTTATTCATATGGTAATTTAAACATTCTTTGTTGTGTTCAAAATAAATAAATAAATACATATTTTGTTTTGTTTTTAAGATTGATTGTAAGGTAGTTTAAACAATCTTTGAAGTGTTAAAAATATTTTGATCACATTAAACTAAATACACTTTAGTCTGAATAAATATTGTTTATTCAGAAGCTACATTAACCATTTGTTGTTGTCTTATTATAATTAATGCAAAATTTTTATATATTTTGATAATATTTTGATCATATATTTTGAACCAAATATACAGATAGATAGATAGATAGATAGATAGATAGATAGATAGATAGCTAGATAGATAGATAGATAGAACTGTTGGATATTCTTCTCTGAGTCGACTTATACCGCAAAACACTTGAATGTAGCCTGAAGGAATGTTGCTGGTACAATCCAATTCAAGAGAGCACAATATAAAGCAGCTAGTGAATAAAAAGCATTGAGCTGAACGAAAGGATAAGACTAGAGAAGCTGTTCTACTTGCACCTTGAACATTTCTAAACAAAATGTGGGTCCTTCAATGAGTCCTTGGTCTGATTTAGGCAAATCCACACCTATAATTTGTCTAAACTAGTGCTGTCAATCGATTACAAAAAAAATCAACTAATTAATCGCACATTTTTCTGAAATTAATCGCGATTAATTTCAGAAAAATGTGCGATTAATTAGTTTTTTTTTTTTAAAAATAGTTAATGTTAATGTTGTTCCTACCTAACATTAAAGTTTTTAAACATACTTTTATATTGCAATAATTTCACATTCAATCTTCAAATTAATGTACAAACAACATAAAGACAGTATATTTTTAATATTTGTTTAATGGCATCTTTATTTTTATGACTGAAGGCCAGTATCACTGATACCAATTAAAGGAACACTCCACTTTTTTTGGAAATAGGCTAATTTTCCATCTTCCCTGGAGTTAAACAGTCGAGTTTTACCGTTTTCGAACCCATTCAGCCAATCTCCGTGTCTGGCGGTAGCACTTTTAGCGTAGCTTAGCATAGATCATTGAATCGGATTAGACCGTTAGCATCTCGCTCAAAAATGACCAAAGAGTTTCGATATTTTTCCTATTTAAAACTTGACTCTTCTGTAGTTGCATCGTGTACTAAGGCTGACGGAAAATGAAAAGTTGCGATTTTCTAGGCTGATATGGCTAGGAACTATACTCTCATTCCGGCGTAATAATCAAGGAACTTTGCTGCCGTATCATGGGTGCAGCAGGCGCAATAATATGACACAGCGCTTGAAAGTAGTCCCCAGCTATATCATAACTAGTTACTTAGCTGGGGACTACTCTCAGCGTAATATCATGTGCTACCGCCAGACCCGGAGATCGGCTGAATTAATGGATTCGAAAACAGTAAAACTTGGGGAGATGGAAAATGAGTGTTCCTTTAATACTGATTTCCCTATAAAAATGTTTCCCCCTAATATTTAACCATTGACTATAGCCATTCAACTTTACATTATAATTAAGAGCTATCAATTTTAACATTTATTAGACTTTAAAAATAACTTCTAATTTAAGTGAACTTAAAACAATCTTCACATAAACCCATTATAATAAATGTCATATTTATCTACCTGTGCCCCTCAGCAGAAATATACAGAAATTTAATAAAGTTATCAAACACTAAATTCTAAAGTAAATACAGATGAATCCTTAAAACTATAAAAGTTATTGATTTCCTCTTTTTTTCTTGATGAACAGACATCACAGCAGCTGGTTATTAGATTGTTTTTGGCTGTTATTTCTTTAAGAGCTGCCGCTGCTGAACATGACGCGGGTCTGACACGCATCATATTTTCTCTCAGCTCTACCTTTTCTGACCCATTTCAGTCTCTTCTAATGAGCTGACGAGTTGAATCGGGTGTGTTAGATGAGGGAAACAGTGCTAGGATGCTCCAGGACAGTTTTGAAGCCCATTTCAGAGACACGTTCTTAATTTAACTCATATATAACTTATTACATGCAGGGCCGTACGCAAGTTTTTATAAATACCGAGGTCCCAAAATGGATATTGGTAGGGGGGTTCAGAAAATTTTGATTTTCCTGACCAACGTGTGCATTTTAAGACGTTTAAGGCTCATAAATTAGACCCAAGTCAGTGGGCAGCAGTAGCATAAATTATTTTTCAAGATAACATATTTTTGAGCATGAGAATTAGATTAAATGTCGCAACGAATGATCCATGCTGCAAACTGGAAATAGAGAAAATATAGTTTGTTTAAGTTTATGAATTTAATAAATGCAGTTATAATTATCCTGGTAGCCTTCAGTAAAATCATGTGTCTAAAATGATTAAACATGAATAGGCCTTTTGTTTTTATTTTTATTGTTTTATTATTCACACTGATAGAAATGATCTTTTCCAGTAACTTTAAACTGGTTTTTACATTTTATGGGCATTTTTATCTTTATAAAGCCATTTTTTCTAAAAGTCTCCATTATCTTTTGAGTCAAATTCTTACATAATAAGACATTTGGACTGTTACCAAACAAATGAAATCAACACAGAATCTGCATCTGAAGTGGCATTTAGATGCATTTACACACTGTTTAATGCAAGACATTAATGCATTTAACCTGCAATTACAAATGCATAAATAATGTTTTTGATATATTAAACATAAAACGTTGAATGCTGATATCTGAAAAATTTTAAACATAAAAAAAAAATCGGGGGAAAAGGTGGAAATGTGAAATTAAAACTGCCAGTAGGTGACAACAAATCACTGTTAAGTGAGTCATTGTGATTGAACCGAATCATTTAAATGGTTCATTCATTCAGGAACGAAACTCATGTTGCTCAGAGATGCAAAACAGTGCTGTGACTGTGTTTGGAATTATTTTTGTTGGCGAAATAGAGCAAAAACAGGCAATATGGTGTATAAAACGTAAGTCTCTTAATTAAGTTCTTGTTTATTAAGCTGTTGTAAAAAAAATCAATAACACATTTGTAACCATGGTAATTTTTTTTGGAGAAAAACGGCACTCTTTGTGTGAAATTGATTAACTATATGAAGTGGTATAAATATATACATTTTCTGCCCCCATGTCTTGAATTTGTGATCATTCTAAATGCATTTTAACAGACTGAATCATGCAGTAAAATAATGCGCTCTAAATGCACACAGGCACTAGTCTAGACTTCATGTAATGTACGCATGCACTCTGTAGAGGTGTTTGGAATGATTTTTGCAAAATACTCGATAATGTCAAATCGCACATCGTGAAAACAATTACGATATTATCGCAGACGATATATATCGCACACCCCTACCGCTGAGGCATCTCAGATGAGAAGATCTGTTATCTTGGCTTTTTATCCTTGCAGCACCAAAGCAGAATTAATATAAGGTAATTATTTTACAACTTCTGTTATTGGAAAAATACCAAGGTCCGGACCTCAATGGTGGGTACGGCCCTGATTACATGCATGCACAGTTTTATGGCAGCTTTAATCACCTTTTGGTAACTTCATGACTTAACTGATCACGACATTGCATGCTCGTAGTTTCTTTCGCGATTTGATATGAAATGATACAGGCTATGTGCGCGCCGGCACCTTTGTGCATGTATTGAAGAGCGTGCGCTGCGAGCACAGTACCGTTTCCGTGCTTGTTTGACTTGTGCCTGACGCTATGAAGTGAAGCTGGAGTGCGCGTCTGAAACACCTCCGGTTTGATGTGCTCGTAAAGACTGAATAAATGCACGTCTTGTCAAGAAAAAAGAGACAGAATTAGCAGTTATGAGTGGGGAGGCCAACCCGCTCCTGCGTTAACGGCGTTAAATAATTTTAACACGTTAAAATGAAAAAATTAATCACCTGCGTTAACGCGCTAATTTTGACAGCACTAGTCTAAACAACGATTTTTAAGCATTTTGTCAGGGCAACATTACTATTCATCCAGGCCATTTAATCAACACTGTGGGCATGGGATTTGGTCAAATATTCCACGACGTTTCAAAACGTTACAGCTATCTTAACTGAAATGGAACCTTATAAATGAGTGATTTGGAACATTCTGTTGTATTTCAAACAAATGCCACTAACTTTAATGTTTTACGGATGGACAGAACAGCCGAGGCCGGAAAAATCAAGGGTGGTGGAGTGTGTTTCATGATTAACAAGAAATGGTGCGACCCCAGGAATATCTCCATTCTGTCGCGTTCCTGCTCGCCTCATCTGGAACATCTCTCCATTATCTGCCGCCCATTCTATTTACCCCGCGAGTTCTCCGCGGTCATCGCTACTGCCGTTTACATTCCACCTCAGGCAGACACGAGCTTGGCTTTGTCCAAACTCCACGAGGAGCTAAGCGGATACATCAACAAACACCCTGACGCTGCCTCTATCGTCGCAGAGGACTTTAACAAAGCCAACCTCAGGAAGGTCATGCCGAACTTCCATCAGCATGTATCCTGTCCAACTAGAGGACCGAATACACTGGATCATTGCTACACTCAGTTTAAGAATGCCTATAAAGCTCGTTCCCTGCCGGCTTTTGGTAAATCGGACCACGCGGCCATTTTCCTCACACCGGAATATAAACAAAGGATCATTCAGGAATCCCCGGGGAAGAGGGAAGTGACGCGCTGGTCCTCCCACTCTGAAGCTATGCTACAGGCGTCTCTTGATGACGTCGACTGGGACATGTTCCGGGCGAGTTCAGCTGACGTCAGCGAGTTCACGGATGTAGCATTCAGCTTTGTTTACATGCTAACCGACCAAGCCACTGAAACGGTAACAATAAGGATATTCTCTAATCAGAAACCGTGGGTGGACAGAACAATCCGTGCTGCGGTTATCCAATGCACTGCCGCATACAACGCCGGTCTTTTGTCAGGAAACATGAGCGATTACAAAGCATCATGTTATGCTCTCCGACGGGCAGTTAGAGCTGCTAAACTCCGATACAGAGAGAGAATTGAGTCACATTTTCAGCTCAATGACTCTCGACGCATGTGGCAGGGACTGAAGACCATCTGTTCCTCTGGAAATAACCCCTCCGCCGAGGTGAGAGCTGATCCATTGTTGGCCGAAGAGCTAAACACCTTCTACGGCCGCTTCGAATGCAACGGCAGCACGACTCTGCCGATCAGCGCGTCAGGAAGCGGCAGACAGAGCAGCGATGTTGATCATATTATCACCGTGTCGGAGAACGAGGTTCGGAGAGAATTAAGGAGAGTAAACATCAGGAAAGCCACCGGACCTGATGGGATTACTGGCCACGTTCTAAGATCATGCGCCGATCAGCTTGCTGGTTTGTTTACTTCCATCTTTAATGAGTCCCTTGCTACCTCTGTGATTCCCACCTCATTTAAGAAATCTGTCATCATGTCATCCTGTCATCTGTCACCTGTGCCTAAGAACAGTAAACCCTCTTGCCTGAATGACTATCGTCCAGTTGCCCTCACATCAACAGTCATGAAGGTTTTTGAGAGACTTTTAAAGAAACACATATGCTCCTCCATCCCTGCTACCTTGGACCCTCTTCAGTTTGCCTATCGCCCAAATAGGTCTACTGATGATGCCATCTCTCAGGTACTGCACTCCTCCCTCACACATATTGACAGCAAAAATGGCAACTATGTCAGACTGCTATTCATTGACTATAGCTCAGCTTTCAATACTATAGTCCCCACCAAGCTAGCTGTCAAACTCTCAGACCTCGGCCTAAACACTACACTCTGTGACTGGATCCAAGACTTCCTCACCGGCAGACCACAAGTGGTGAAAATGGGCCAGTTCACCTCCAACTCCATCACCCTGAACGTAGGAGCCCCGCAGGGCTGCGTTCTGAGTCCCCTGCTCTACTCTCTCTACACACACGACTGTGTGTCCTCTCACAGCTCCACTTCTATTGTCAAATTTGCCGATGATACTGTGGTTCTGGGCCTCATTTCCAACAATGATGAGACCGCATACTTGGGTGAGGTAGAGAGACTAACATCATGGTGCCAGGACAACTGTCTCTCTCTGAACGTGAGCAAAACTAAAGAGCTGATTGTAGACTTCAGGCAGAGACAGCAGCAGCCCTACACTCCTCTTATGATCAGCGGGACCCCTGTGGAGAGGGTGAGCAGCTTCAAGTACCTCGGTGTAAACATCTCCGAGGACCTGACTTGGACTGCACACATTCAAACACAGGTCAAGAAAGAAAGGCAAAGACTGTACCATCTGCGACAGCTGAGGAAATTCAGGGTCTCACCAGCAATCCTGAAAACTTTCTATTCAGGGGCCATAGAAAGTGTATTGACTCAGTGCATCTCAGTGTGGTACAGTAACGCCACAAATCAGGACTGCAAAGCTCTGCAGAGAGTCGTGCGCTTAGCTGAGCGCATCTCTGGGTCTGCCCTCCCCTCTCTGCAGGACATCTACCTCAAACGCTGCAAAAGCAGAGCTGCAAAAATAATCAAGGACTCAAATCACCCCGGTAACCGTCTTTTCATCTCACTGCCATCTGGCAAGCGCCTCAGGAGCATGATGGCAAAAACTGAGAGACTGAGGAGGAGCTTCTTCCCTCAGGCCATCAGGCTCCTAAACTCAGTCTCATAACATCTACAGGACTCAATTTAATAAACTGTAAAAAACACCCATCATTCTCCATCATCCGCATTGCTGCTATGTGTACATACCCGGTACAACCTGTTTGCACATTCCTCTTGCACATCCCTGGTTATATTAATATTTATTAAATCCACAGTAGACTGTATTGCACATTTTAGTTCATTGCACATTTTACTCCTTATTTTATTTTATTTTTTATTTTTATTTTTTATCTTATTCCTACCTATATTTATATATATTCTCGTGTTATGTTTCATCTTTTATTTAATTTTTTTGCACTGTCCATTGAGCGGACCCATCCTGACCTACATTTCACTACTGATTATACCCTGTATGATTGTGTATGTGACAAATAAACAAGAACCTTGAACCTTACACGTTCGACATTAGCATGATGAATGTTAGCATGTTGCTAAGCTAAAGCCACCATATTACTAGTGTAACGATAACGGTAACTACTTTTATAATCTACATTTCTCGCACAGCTTCTGCCATCTTGGATGGATTCTTTCACAGAACATACTGTGATGTATTCTAGCAAAGGATGCAAGACGCTGAACAAGCAGCGAGAACTGTTGCGAGTTAGCACAATTACATAGAAAAATATTTTAAAAACAGCACAGTATAACAAAAAAACACTTAGATGTGAAAATCCACACTTAGAATTTAGCCAAAATAATCTTTCACAAGGCAAAAACAGAACATTTTGAAGACTATGACTCTATAGCTATGTTTCCATCCAAATATTCAAATTTAACATATGCGCAAAACTGGAATATCGCATAAATGCAACATTTGCGAATAAAGCATTGTTTCCATCCAAGGAGTCAAAGAGAACAAAATCGTCATTTCTTGAAAACTGCCACTTTTTATCACCAAGAAAAGTAGGAGAAGCCACTTAATATAATCATTTTCATATATGATGAATTACGCCTCAGAGCAAGCAGATGAAACACAATTAATGCAGTATTTTTTTTCAGAGGTAGATGCTGCTGTTTGGGAACACAGTCGTGTAATAAAATTATACAAAAATATTTTTATGAAAGACTTTGCTCAGGCATTTCAGAAAAAACAAAACAACATTTCAGATGCTGTGCAACAAAATCGGTCCGCTGGTTAGTCAAGTTATCCTGTCCCATCGTACAAAGTCACATTACTTTTTTGATGCGCATGGTGGAATTTATTAGGTAAATGTGTTTGTATCGTAGTTTTATGTGCATTTTCTATTATCAAATAAAAAGTGTATCCTACTCTATTGTGCGAATACGTTTTTTATGCACATTTTTAGAATTTATGCGCATCTTGGTGTTTCCATCCAGCGTTTTTTTATGCGATATTACAAAATAGGTGGATCGAAACATAGCTTATGATGCCCAAATGTAGAAGATCCCTTGTGAAAGAGATGTACATTTTGGCATGCTTTTAATTACAGTAGATTATATAGAAATAATATATTTTTAAAAGAATATACTTAAAGGGGAAACTTAATGCAATGTTTTCGGACATTTAATTGCATGTGAATTTCAATAAATGAAAGTGTATTATAGTTTATGTTTATATTATATGCAATTAGCTGAGCTTTTTGTTTTTGACTTAAATACATCTTTATATGTAATTTCATTACTGCTTCTATTGTCTTTGAAATATGGTTAAAGTTTATTGTCGAATGCACTGGCCAGCATTTATGGTAAACCGAAATATAATTTAATATAATATCTATTGAAATTTGCATGTTGTATATGATGAAATTACAATTTAGTAAATTTTAAAAATATATTAATTTTAAATGCAACATTGAATGGTATTTAAAATTATTACCATTATGTACTAACATGTACTTTATATGTGCTTTCGTATGTAAATACTAGTTACGTTAAAATAATTACTTCTTTAAAGCATGACAAGAGATTATTAAAACTTAATTTAAGAGTAAATCTTTTCATTTGACATTACCACGTGTACTTTTTAAAAGTGTACTTAAGTGTGTTAAGACACATGGCCATTTATTTAATTAATATATTATCTGCTAATATTTTTTTTAAATAGTTCATTAAGATTTGAAGTACACATTAAATACAATTAAGCGCAATACTTTTTTTATTTATTGTTAAAAACAAACTTATGAAAATACACAGAACACTGTTTTACTTGATATAAAACAGTTTTTCCAAAAACAAATAGTCATGGGACTCCAGACCTGGTGGTCTGAAGCAGGAAGCATCTCGGTGCACTTGAGCGGCACAAACCCTCAGATTAACCGCGACTGACAGCTATGAATCGCTGTCACTCAACAAATCTGCAGCTGTTCACTTTACAGGTGTAAAAGTCAAAGTTTAACCCTTGCTTATATGTAATTATTGCAGCTTTCAGAAAAAAAAGTGGAGTTCATAGTCGAGGCTGTGGTGAGATGAGCCATTGAGAAGCTGCCTTTCATCATGCCAACACCGTCTGGACGACTTGGGCCCGTCTATGTGGGTTTCTCGCTGCCCCGGCTTGTTATCCCTCCTGGCCCCAGGCCAACCGAAAGTGTGAGCCACGGCGTTACTGTTTGTTACATTTCTCACAGTCGCTAATATCTTTCTCGTGTTGCACCAGCGTCGTTGGGGGCCAAGAGATCTAGCTGGGGAGCGCAGACTGCAGGTGTTTGCTGACAGTCCTCAGGCATTCTTCTCTGCCATTTAGGCAGAAAAAAACAAGCGAAATTGAGTGGATTAAGACACATGCAGGTACTAACAGCCCCAGGAAGATATTTGACAGGGCACTTCACGCTAACTCAAGACGGGAGCTGCAGCCGCATGATGTCATGCCACTTTCAAGACGTTTTAGTGAACAAGGACAAGACAGATGAAAGACCTGACACACATATTAGAACCAAATTCCCCACTGTGGTTTATGTTCTGTGCTGTGACTAATGCTACAAGTATAAACCTTCAAAAATACATCAAGGATTGACATACTGTATATATAACTTTTAGATTTAGTGAGCCAGTAGAAAATATTTGTATTAGATTTCTGAACAAATGCAAATATTGTAATAATCCAGTGAGATTTTTGTATAAACAGAGTCAGTCAATCTAGGGCTAGAGTATTTTAGGGTTAAATTTTTTGTTTTGTTTTATTTTTTCCCACTTGTAAGTGATTGCTAGGGTATTGCGCAACCTGATCTTATGTTCTGACAAATTTGAACTTTTTCCCTGCCAGCCACTGCCAGCATTTTTGATCATTTTCATAAAACTTTCAGAATATTTTGTTGTTTGAATATCTTAACATGCAGATGTTTTATTATGCATTCTTTCTCATCAACACTTGAATGTGGGTAAGTTTTGTGAAAAAAACAACATTTTGATCAAAAGGCTGAGAAAATCTGAATACATCTCAATTGAATTTAGAATGATGATCAAAACAGATGGAGTAGATCGAGTCCATCAACACAACCAAAGCTTCACAGTACTAAACCACTTCCTGGCTCGCCATTTCATTTGGTAATGTTCTACTTTTACATTGTTTTTCTGTGTAAATACACGCTAGACGGACATGTATGACTGTTGCACTCATGTCTAATGTCTTTTGCAGCGAAATTGTACAAATTTATACCAATTCACCACCAATTTGCCAAAATTTTAAATAATTACAAATTGCCTGTTGGTGTTGCTAAGTATTTTACTGGACGCTTGCTTAGCAGTTCACTCCAACTTTCTGAGATCTCTATGGCTACGTTCACCTTAGCACTTAATTCTAAATTATTGCTCAGATCCAATATATTTGTTTGGCTGTTCACATTATTATTATTATTATTATTTTAAATACGGCCTCTATCAGATTCGAGTGTGAACTGGTCACAGTCCCAAACTGACTAGTATGCACAAAAGAACAATAAGACAGAGGACAGAGCGGACACGGAGGACACTGAAATCAGCTTTAATTTATAAGTTCATTAATAAGCTTATGTGCCGTGGAAGCCCGTGAATTTGTGCGCAGGGGATAAGGAGTACTAAGAGAGCCATGTTTTTCTAGTTTTCCCTCCAATTTTGCACGTATAAAGCTGTCACCATAATACTTATATCTCACTGTCCCTCCACTGACTACTGTCACATCTGTCTTCCATTTTAAAGGTGCACTAAGCAATTTCTGAGAAACAGTTGAAAGTGGCTCAGAGCAAACACCAAAAACATTTGTAGCCAATCCCCAGTGAGGGGCGTGTCTACTCATGATGGGGGAGGTGCCTGTGTTACATAGCATGCTGTGAATTTGGAGGCGGAGCTATCAAGATGGGGTGTGATCCTTTGGGGTAGGCGTGTGTCTTTTTTGGTGATTTCAAATATCAACAGCATTTCTCTGAAATTGCTTACTGCACCTATAACCGAGTGACCAAAGAACTACCAGTATGTAAAAGCTTTGGAGTGACTCCCATCAGCATAGAATTATGATGAATGTCGATCTAGAGTGGTGTAAAAGCAGCATGAATTCTGAAATGACTGTTCAGACTGAGGTTGTATTGCAAAACATCCACCTGCATCTGATTTAGTAGCACATATAAAAGTGGCAGAATCTAAAAAAATAAAAAATAACCTTTTAAAGGGTCACATAAAAGCGAAAATTTGGGCCACTTTTGCCTGCAGTCTGAACATAGCCTATGATATTCTGGTCTCTACATGACTTTGTGAGTTGCACCACATGATGGATGATTTGGTCAACAATTGTTTTCCCCAAAAAGTAATTAAACAGTGAAATTGTTTTGTTAAATTGTTGAAATAATACAATTTTCATTCCTGTTTGCTTCCTGATATCCGAACAGTTGTGTCACCTTGACATTTGACAACAACAAAAACGCAATTCATTTTAATGGTTTAAAAAAAAACAAAAACATGATATTTTTAATTAATTATTGTATATATTAATACATCTGGAGGACAAATAGTGACCCAAAGATTTCTGCAAAAACAGCTTGATGTAAAGCTGAGAGCAAAACCATATTTTCTCATTGCCAATCCATTCAACAGCCGTCTTTCCAGTTAACTTACAGTATTATCTTATCTTACACATGCAAAGCCTGTCTTCACCATATATGATTTAAAGTGGTGAACTTGGGCAGGTTTATCAGCACAAGAGGAGAAACAAAAGACTTCAAGCAGCTTGATTCTGACATGCTCTCTTTGAGTGGAGTTCAGTTCCAGGTCTTGTGATAACATTCACAGCAACACCTGGACACTTCAAGGCATCAAACGCCCACATACTGATCACCTAACAAAGTGCAGCTACTCAAAGCTGCTCAGGTTCACATAGTTTTAAAAATAAATGCTGGTCCGAGATCTGCAACCATCTTCTCCATTTTTAACAAAAAAGAACAAAGTACAGTGATAAAACATATCATAAAGTATATTACATCTAAAATATAAGTTGGATTGATGCTTTTCCCAATATTAAACAGCTATCCCCTCATTATTCATCATTAATATTGTTCATACTAGGTTTAGGCATTAAAACAAATCCTAAAGGGAAATTAAATGGTGATAAAATCCAAAGAGGAGGGATTTAAGGTGGGACCTGAGCCATACTAGAGACCAGAATGTCATAAAGACTTGAATTAAGACAGCACCAATGACCCAGAACACCCTAGAAACCACATAGTAATGCCCTAGCAACCACAATGAAGACACAACAACCATATAGAAACGCACTAGCAACGACCTAGAACCAAAACCATATAGTAAGACCCTGGCAACCAAAATAAAAAGGGTCTGTCTGCATTCTAAAGGACTACAAACTACAACCACTACAAGTTATGCCTACTATTACTACTAGTTTCGCATCCCATAGAGAAAAAAAAATGGAAAAAAAAATTGAAATTATTTTTTCCGAGTAAATTATGTAGACTATTTATTTTATACTTAATGTATGACATGTTTGCAAGGCAAAAATTACATTGATTTCAAATTCTATAAAGTATGATATAACAGCTATTAGTGAAAACTACAATTAAAAAATCTGGCCTTTTTTTATGAAACTAGATGAGTAAAGTTTGAGAACAAACATTGAAGTTGGCTTGAAAAAGCCAATCCTGACACTTTGAAGCAGTTGTAAAAGCTTGAAGATTGAAAGTTTAGATAGATTAGATTGATGTTGATACGATGTTGCTAACATGATTTAGCACATTGTTAACATGATTAGCATGTTGTCCTAGGTTAGTCATTAAACTTTATCCCCTGGTTTCACAGACAATGCTTAAGCCTAGTCCTAGACTTAAATGTAAATCTGAGCTGTTTCAACTGAAAGAAACTTCCACTGACTGATCTTAAAACATGTCAGTGCCTTTGTTTTGTCCTAAGATGCACACCAGTAATGTTTTTTTCTAAGGCATGTTTGTAAAAATTACTTAAATGTCCTAATTGAACTATGGCCTAATCCTGGTTTAGACTAAACCCTGTCTATGAAACCAGGCCTATAAGTTATAGACAGCTTAAACACTTTTATCTTATTATACAAAATCTTGTTATACGAAAGTTTTGACCCCCTCAATGAAAGTCTATGTGATTTTTTGGGATTTTGATAGTCTGGTTTATGAAAAGCCATAAGCCATATCATTTAGAAAAGATATCGCACACCGAGTCAGACCAGTCTGAAGGTCTGAGTTTGGTGGTTGTAGCTTGAAGGCACTAGGAGGAGATACATTTTAAAATTTAGTAACAGAAGAAGAAGAGGATGATGAAGAAGAAAAATAATAATAAGCTTAAATAGCATTTCAGTAAATGAAATGTCACCAAAACTATCCGCAACCTAGGGGTGAGTGATATGACCAAAAATCTTATATCATGATACGAGTCATTTTATTTCACAATAATGATATATATCACAATATAGTTATTTTTAGAAGGGTTTTTATGATGTCAAAATTGTTGATGCCATTGATGATACCATTTTGATGATAAAAAATTAGCCATACCATAAGTTTACTAATGTTTACTAAGACAGGTAAAGTCATAAAATATGAACAAAAAAAATTAAATTACAAGCAATAGGATGATAAACTACAATGGAACAAAGACACATATGAGACTTGTGAAAAACTACCAGTATCACACCAAACTTACATTTAAACCTAGCCAATCCCCTTCAAAAAGTTACTGAATAGTTTTGTAATTAAAATGCTTCATCAAGATGAAGATGGGTTCAATCATCTGTAAGATATGGAATATAGTATGCTTTACCACTAGGTGGCGATAGTAAAGAAAAACGAAGAACGTAAAAGAAGATGAACAGGTTTGAACACCCCTGATCTAAAAGAAGCTAACAAACTAGCAACTATCATTAACACACACTATAAACCGCACTGCAGTGTTTTTTTTTTATTGTTAGCTAAAATTAAGATAAAGGCTGTGTCTGAAACCACCCCATACCCTTATATAGAGCATTAGCTATTTCTTTTGGTGTCCGAAACCATCAAGTGCTCATTCAATCCCATGATAGACTGCAATAACAAGTGTGCAACCAATGTTCACTCAGTGGTTAGCTTCTAGAGCAGAGGTGCTCATCTCTTGCCTAGCAATGAGCTAAAAACTACCATAAACACCCTAGCAGCTACAACATGCTACAAATACCCCAGAACACCTATAGCAAGAAGACAGCCTGGCAATCAGCGACATAGATTCACTGAAAAAACATGCTTCTACCTACATTTTTGCTTACATTCGAGCTGAAATAAACACTATAGTTGCAGTAAAATACCAACAATTTCTAGTCTTTTTCATACAAATGATGATTACAAGCGAGAATTATTCATTAATAAAGACATATTTTATACCAGGTCCATATGTATGGCCTTTCTGATGTTGTAAACTTGCTTGGTAGCCCACCTGGTACAACATTGCAATTGCGATGCAGAGCACTCGGTAACAAGTCCTAACAAGTCATGATAAAAGATAAAATGATGTTCATTTGCTTTTGACGTTTCACTTTGAAAGTGTCGTGTTGAAAGCAGTAAATTAGGAGTTTATTGAGGCAAAAGTTGTAGTTAATGGTTTGTTAATAGTGAGAATTGGGCCTTAAAATAAAGTGTGACAAAAAAAAAAAAATTAAATCCACATTCAGCATCACAGTCTAGTTTGGGGCAACCAGCACAAATTTACATTTACATTTATGCATTTAGCAGACACTTTTATCCAAAGCGACTTACAGTGCATTCAGGATATATATTTTTTTATCAGTATGTGTGTTCCCTGGGAACTGCAGATATACTGTAGATGGGAAAGGGCCGTTCAGTGGCATCATGGCGATCATTCTGAAACCGTCAGCACTGTCAGAGGAGACCACACTCCATTTTTGCCCATTACGTGAGAGCATGTATGACAGACTGCCTGCCAAACCCTGTAATCAGTCGTCCCTCTTTACCACCATTAGTGTGTTGTGATAGCCAAGCAGCGTTTTGAGGCCTGTCAGCTTGGTATCCCCTCAAGCTACGACAGGTCCTTGTGGAAATGAGGCATGTCGGTTAAATCCCGGCAGACAAGGCCTCTACACTAATGCTCCCTATAAACAAATAGTTCACAATACCTCCAATGATTCCTCCCATTTACTGACCTATTCTGAAAGTAAAGCGAGACTGTGATATCCTTGAATTGTAAAAGAAAATTTAGGTGTGATATTATTTTTCCCTAACCAGTTAAACGTAAACCTACCTCTGAACTGATTTCATTGGTCAACTCCATCACACATTCATCTGTCAGGAATTGTTCAGATCTTATGATAAATATTATGGATGGATCTGATTGTGACAGACTGTAATACTATCATTATGCACAACCAAAGCTATACTAAAGTTAAAGTTGTGATGAAATGGAAGCAGTAACAGATCTTTTCTTCCATATTTTGACGTATACCTTAGTGTAATGGATTAAAAAAAAAAAAAAACATCCGCCCTTGGTGCAGGATTTCCATCTGGTTTTTGATTGGATTTTGAGATGTGGCCTTGCAGCAATTATGGTGTTTGATAAGGCAAAAAAAGTCAGCATGTGACTTTTTGTACATCATTTTAGCCTCAGATTGTGGTCTAGATGAGGAGATGCTATTTCTTTTCTTTTACACCTTGACATTTTTAAACATATGCAAGTTTACAAATTGTATTCATTATTATATATATTTTTTTTTTAATTTAAAATTTATTTTAAGGTAAATCTTTCTCTTTTTTACAAAAATATTGGGGTTTTGAGGAGTCATACTACATAACATTTTTTACGTAAAATGAACTTATTTAAATGAAAGGTTAAATTATCTGTTGGTTGCACCACATGATTATTATCTCATGAACCAGTGTAAAAATAAAATAAAATAAGAAAGACGTTAATAAGTAAAGCGGGTTATTTCTTAATTACCCAGCACGCACAGGATGTCGATATAACATCAGGTTGACGTTGGACATGACATCAGACAGACGTTGCATTTTGGTTGAGAATGAAAATCAAGTTGACGTCAGTATTTGACGCCAATTTGACGTTGTCAACATTGGATTTTTGTTACACAACCTAAAAACAACAAATATCAATGTCAGCTGACGTCGGTATTGGACATCAAACTAACATAGACATTAGACGTTGAATTGACAAATTTAACCAAATAACAACGTCTTATGACGTTGTGTGCCTGCTGGGTAGTTATAATAATATAATACAGAAAGTGGTTCTGTCAAAGCAAATCATTCAACAACTTTGAATAATAAATTAATGAGATGCGTATACCCTTGTGAAAAAAGTAGTACACTTTAGCATACTTTTAAAAAATATGTATTATTGAAATTATACTTGAATGACTGAATAATGTTTTCACTTAATTGCATGTTATTTCCAATTAAATGAAAATGCATTATTGTTTAAATTTATATTAAACACAGTTGGTTGAACTATAAAATGTTTTTGACCCATTTAAGTGGAACTTACCTAATTTCTACTGTCTTTGAAATATGGTTAAATTGAACTTTTTTCTCTTTATGTACACTTACAGTAAGTGGCCTTTTATTTCATTTATATTATATTATCTGCAAGTACCTTTTTTAAATATACTTTTAAGATCTGAAGTACACTAAATGCACATTCAAGCACACTTCTTTTGAGAAGGACATGTTTTATATACAGTATGTATCATAACTAACAGAACAGGACTAAAGACATACATTTATTAAAAACCTTGCATAGGTCACTTTCTAAGCATATGCATGCACTCACAGAGACCTACAACGAATTGTGTTTGGTCAACCATGAGAAATATGTGGCTGTATTTAAAGGCACACTGCGTCTCGCTGTGGGTCAGTGGCTGTTAGAGATGCAGGCAGGAAGGATAAGTTCCTCACGAAACCCAATCCCATATGCTCTTAAAGCACAGAGAGCTTGCCAGGTGCAACCAAGCAAGACCAACAGGAACCCAGCTTTAAGGTTCCTAAGTGAGCAATTTCAAGTATCGTCCATTAAATAGGATTAACGACGGCAACAAACAGAAACCAGAACTGTCTGTGTATTTACAGAAGATCACTGGCTTCAGTTCAGTTTTCATCCCTACAAATTTTCTAACTGACTGCCAGCCAAATTCTTTTCTAGAACCCTGGATATATATAGTACAATATATATTGTACTTTTCATTAAAATGAGAGAAAAAATAAATAAATAAATCCCACAGACTCCTACAGGATAAATCCTTATCTGGAGACCAAAATGACTCTTTTGCTTTGCCTGTAAGTTCTGTAAGCAGCTAGCAACCAGTATTACCTGGCAATGCACAACAACAGCCTCCTTAAACAATGTAAAATGTTGCTAAAACAACACATTAGCAATTGCAAATACTTGTTGTATGGAAATAAAACAAAAATAACGACTTTATTCAACAATTCGGCACCGTAATGTCACCGTAGCACCATTTTGGAGAGTATCGCTGCACGAAAAATGCATACGCTCCTCCGTGTCAGCCGCGGCATAGGGATGCGCTGTTTGCATTCAAATCAAAGCGTAAATCCACGTAGAAAACGTATCTGTGTGTCGCGGCTGACACGGAAGAGCGTACGCATTTTGCGTGCAGCGATACTCTCCAAAATGGCACTACGGAGACTTTATGGTGCCGAATTGTTGAATAAAGTTTTTTTTTTTTTTTCGTACAAAAAGTATTCTCGTCGCTTCATAACATTGTGATTGAACCACTGATGGCAGATGGAGTATCCTGGCGATGCTTTTCATACTTTTCTGGACCTTGACAGTGTAATTTACTTGGCAGTCAATGGGACAGTCACAAGCCTCCCAGTTTTCATCCAAAATATCTTAAATTGTGTTCCGAAGACGAACAAAGCTTTTACGGGTTTGGAACGACATGGGGGTAAGTGATTAATTACAAAATTTCCATTTTGGGGTGGATTATCCCTTTAAGACCATTTTGATATTTTTAACCTTTCAAAAGATTAATGATTTTTTTTTTTTTAAATGACACAAACAAAACTAAATAATGGATTTCACAAAACATCCCAGAATAAATGAGATTCATTCATTGCTAACACTTGCAAGTTTATGCTATTCTTATTCTTCTGTTCTTTTTAAAGGCGATTGGAAAACTGAGCCTGTGTCCCAATGCGCATACTATGCATCCTAAATTCTATGTGATATTAGTAATTTTCAATACTATTTAGGGCAGATAGGGTGGATAGTATGCACATTGGGAGGCAGGGTCACTTTTGATGTTCCCACAAATATGATGTCACTTCCTGGAGGATGATGTCATTAGTGATACTAAGGACAGGGAGGAAAAGCTGTAAAAAGTAGAACATTATTCACAATATTCACTTTTTTTTCATAACAAGCCTACTGTTTTAAAGTATGGATGGCATTTCTGATTTGGGAACTGCCACACAATTATTTAAAAGGTTGCGCTACAACAAATCCATCAGTTTAAATGAGCTCAATTTTCCATCATGCTCTATTTTTAGCTGTCATGCAATGCTTGTTATTTTAAAGTATCATTTTAAAATATTCAAACATCCTTTTGCATTTCAGGCCTCCACCACTCAAACATCACAAGCACAACTCTCACAGATATATAATAACAAAGCTACTTTAATACGACCATCTCTGATAAAAGCGAAGGCATGTCTCAACAGGTAAAAGTATAGGGTCCAACAGGATACTTCTAAATGTGTTGCTATGTTTCATGACTAAGCAACTGAATAGGCTAACAATATGTTTAGAGCGAACGAGCGTCTTGCTTATAATAATGTTATTTTTACTTGCAAAGGAGCAGCAATAGTGTGCAAAGTATTTTTTAAATGTTTTATCTAGAAATGGAAATTATCTACTAGAATATGTTTACACAACAACAATTAGGCTATACTAAAACAGATTTTGTTTTTTTACCATTTGCATTTCTGAAAAGTTTCACACACAGACGAGAACATTCTCAAAACAATCGTAATTCACACGGATCCACGAAAATGACTAAAAATGCTGTATTATTATCCATGCCATGCCAGTAGATGGTGATGACACTTTGTAAAGAAACACTAGGGGTCAGCTTGCTCCAGCGCAAACCATCTTGGCATTAAAATAGTACTGTCAGGATTTACTAAAGACGCCCAGTGAAGAATTAGTGCTGAAAAGGCGTGGACACAGTTATATTTGCGCCTGACCTTATTGAATATGCATTTGTAGTTTCCCTTTCAGACACAAAATTTATGGGAGGAGATTATTAAAATTAATCACGCAACATGATTTACTAACGTTTGAGCTCGTCAAATTACTGTTTTTTGCACCATTATTTAATGCCCCAAAAAATCATGTCTTAAACTATTTTGCGCTTGAAATGGCTGCAATTATGGTTGCTAGAAGGAGGCACCGCAGGGAACAGAGAGCGCGTGGTAGAAGGGAGGGGATTTTCTCCACACGTAAATTTATTTAGAATACCAGAAGAACACTATCCGGACATATCGTTTGCCAAGCCATGTTATTTTTAATTCCATGTTATTTTTAATGCTTCAGAAAATAAAAGGCGACTTGGAACCCTCAACTAGGAGTCACGCAATACCAGGTCTATCAAAATCCTTAATTTTTTGGCCTCCAATTCTTTTCAACATACTGTACTTCTTTATTCTTTATTTGCGACTATGCTAATTTGCACTGCACTTGGTATATTGCATTGGTCGAAATGTAAATTAGCGGTGTTCTTTAATTTGTGCGTTGTTAGTAAATCACCTGCAGAAATGTCCACGCCCATCTGCACCGTTTTGGAATTGCGCTCTTGCGCTAATTTGCCGTTTAGTAAAACTGGCCCTATGCACCCACAAACACACATTCTGCAAGTACTCTGCAAGATTCTGCAAGACTGAATATGTGATACGCATGTGCATGACATCACTGTTTTCATAAATTCACATTTTTATAGTTTACACTGAGACGATAATGGTATCATTTTCAAAAACTTGCACTTTGAAACCCATTTTCAAAAGTTTGTGTTTTCAGGTCCCCAAAATGCGGTTGTTGTGTAAATGAACAGCCAAAACACACAAAAAGTTTTTAATTTTTAGCTGAAAAGAGTGTTGTGTAAATTCGTCAGTGAGCCTCTTTGATGCGTTGTTGAGTAGTTCACACAAAGACTGCCGAGCGCTGATTTTCCCCTGATCACAGCCCAACCTGTCGACGAGCTTGTTAACTTGCAAAAGGGGCTTAAAATCCTGTGTGCACTTGCCATTAAGGGCACTGAGCTTTCTCCAGCATTTTTCAGGCCTAGGACAGTCTTACTTCAAGTGGTCAAATCCACAAGTGTGGATATTGGGACAGGCCACTGGAGTCTCTACTAATGAGCTAATGAACTGAATCAGGTATGTTTGATCAGGATGAGTTTGAAAATATGTACTATTGCATGTCTCTAGGAACAGGGTTGGAAAACACCGGGATATACATTTGCTGTGGAGCCTGGAAAAAGCATATGTGGGGGTCACACAGCAGTCACAAAGGGGGGTGTTCCTGGAGATCTACCTTCCTGCAAAGTTCAGCTCCAAACCTGATCAACCACACCCGATCCAGCTAATTATAACCTTCAGGATCTCTTGATAATTACAGACAGGTGTATTTGATCAGGGTTGGAACTGAATTTTGCAGGAAGGTAGATCTTCAGAAACAGGATTGGGCATGCCTGCCCTACGGCAAGCTTTACACAAGGTGTGTCCAATCCCACTCTTTGAGGGCCACTATCCTGTAGTTTAGCTCCAATCTCAATCAAACACACCTGAACCAAGTAATGCGTTTAAAATTCCATGCCTACTTCCAAGTTTCCAGCTATGGTTTCTAGGCCCACTGAACAGCATATTGACTCAGCCCCCTTGGAATTGCCTTTGGTGGTTGTTTGGCGGTCCACCTTGTTAGAAATCACGTTGGGCCATTATCAGGGCCCTTGGAATCGTCCTAACCCCCCCCCATTACAACACCCCTGCCTACTTCCATTCTATATAGTAGGGGTCGACCGATTATCGGCCTGGCCGATATTAAGCATTTTTATAATTATCGGTAATTTTCAAAAACCGATGTGCGATAAAATAATTAAATTTTGAATATTTGGCTCCGACACAGCCTGTCAGAACTCACCACTCTGTGGGCTAGAGCAGTCTCCGCCTACCGCGCATCTGATTTGTTGTGAGTCACGAGTCCGACCAATCAGCGTGGAAGACTAAAGGCACTCTCACACCGAAAGCGCTTGCTAACTGGAGCTGTTTGTTTCAGTGATCACGCATCAGTTGTCTCTCAAAGGCAGCAGCAGACGTTGCTCAAGTTGCAATAAATCACAATCCACTACACTGAAGTTGCAAAACACCTCAATATTATCTATTTATGGTTTCCGCGATGGGGAAAACCCGGACGGAATCGCGGAATCCAGTCATATAAATAGAGGTTACTGTATAACGCGGAGTCGTGGAATTTGTCAAAGTTTGGATGAATTAATCAAAAGTAGGTCAGTACACTTAAATCGACTCGCGCTATGGACTAGTATCTGTAAACATTAAGCCGCAAAAAGACTATTTAAATATGAATTCTGCATGTTCTGCGTGTCTCTGTGTGTATATGTGAATGGCACAGACGCGCGGTTTTGATTGCACGCACACACACACACACACACACAGAAGTGCGCGACGCTCGCAGTGTTTTCAGCATCTGCCATCTCACTAAATGAGGACATAAATACTTGAACAACATCCCCAGAACTGCTCTGAGAGTTACTTCATGAGCATTTGACCATTTCATTTGAGTGAAACGATCGTCATATCATACATAGGCTACAGAAACTTAAGAGGTCCTCATGGCAACCCGTCAAAATAAAAGTTCGGTTTATCTACTAAATAGGGCCTACTACTACAACAATTATTAATGTAAATTACTGTCACATAGGCCAAGACTAAGATACTGTCACATAGGCCAAGATTAAGATATAGGCTATTGAACCAAGTGTGCCTATAACAGGCTATTAGTGTTATAGTTTCATTAAAATAGTTGCGGTCTTCTTAACTTCTACAATGGAGCTATGAACACAATTAAATTATTTACACTTATTATATACATTGTGCTTTTTAAGTTAATCAATTGATGTGCATTAGATGATGAATTGAATGGTCACCTCTTGTAGGTTATGATTTAGACATCAGAAAATAATTAATGAAGAATTATGAGGTTATGCTATTACACATACATTTCTAACATGTAAATTATTGAAGCCAAATACTTACATTTCCCCAAGCTGTTTAGCTGCAGTACAGTATTCATAGGCTTAATCATGAAGCATACAGTGGCCTAGGGCTGCACGATATATTCCATGTGATAGTCATGTGCATCTCGTCAGTAAAGCCGGTTCTGTGATTAGCAGTAAGTCTCCATCACCTGCTTTCAGATGGAGTGGCATTTAATACACAGAGCCGTAGTTCACTGACAAGCTACGCAATATCACGTTCATTATTGAAGGCAATTCATCTGTGATTATGAATGCGAATTGCGTAGCTTGTCAGTGAACTACGGCTCTGTGTATTAACTTCCGCTCCATCTACTGGGTTGGAAAGCAGGTGATGGAGATTTAATACTAATCACAGAACCGGCTTTACTGAAGAGATGCGCATGACAATCGCATGCAATATATCGTTCAACCGTACAGTGGCCCCACATTTAACTCTCTCTTTATATTACCCTTATTGTAGATGGATGCACGGAGGAAGACGAGTAAGAAGTGCAACCAACACCAGGGAAGGCAGTTTTTGTCAGAGCTCTTGTTATTCTTAATTTTGACATTAATTTTCATTTTTACACCAGACATATATATCAGTTCAAAATATCGGTTATCGGTCTACTTGGTCTGTAATAATCGGTATCGGCCCTGAAAAACACATATCGGTCGACCCCTACTATATAGTATGCAAAAAAACTGTATGTGAAATAAGTAGTGTCTATAAACAGTAGGCTAAAACCTGGATGACCTATTACTACTGGCAATATTCTGAAGTGTGCTTCATGTGGACACTTTATTATAGCAACAGCCAATAGTAGGTGGCCCAGTAATGCACAACACAACAAAATGAAATTGCCACAACACAACACATAGGATTAATTTAGTTGTATTGTGCTAATTTTGCTGTGTTGTGGCTTGTTATTGTGTTGTGCTAATTTCATTGTGTTGTGGCTTGCTTCCATTGTGTTGTGAATTGTTTCCATTGTGTTGTGCTAATTTCATTGTGTTGCGGCTTGTTTCCGTTGTGTTGCGACTTGTTTCTGTTGTGTTGTAGCTTGTTTCCTTTGTGTTGTGGCTTGTTTCCGTTGTGTTGTGCTAATTTCGTTGTGTTGCGGCTTGTTTCCATTGTGTTGTGACTTGTTTCCGTTGTGTTGTGCTAATTTATTTGTGTTGTGGCTCATTTCCGTTGTGTTGTGCTAATTTAGTTGTGTTGTTGTGGCCTGTTTCCATTGTATTGTGCTAATTTCGTTGTGTTGCAGGCTTGTTTCCGCTGTGTTGTGCCAATTTCATTGTGTTGTGGCTTGTTTCCATTGTATTGTGCGAATTTCATTGTGCTGCAGCTTGTTTCTTTTGTGTCGTGCTAATTTTGTTGTGGCTTGTTTCTGTAGGGTGACCATACGTGCCATTTTTCCCAGACGCGTCCTGGCTAGGATTTCTATATTGCCTAAAATATCTAGGTTTTGGCTTTGTTTGCGTGTGCTGACTGATCGGTGTATGACATCAAAGTACCATACAGACAGTTCCTTATGCTTTCAAAACGCTCTCGAGGTACTTTGATGTCATACACTGATCGGTCTGAGCCACGCTGCTTTTAAGTCGAACACACCTAATATGTACGCGTAATTGCATTGCTTTGACCGTAGATCCCACCTTCTCTCACACACCATGATTGGTCCATTATGTGCAATGCCTGCATGTTATTGGTCAAACTACTTTTCGATCATTACCTTCAGCAAGCATGAAAACAAAGCCAAAACAAAGCCTGGCAAGGACGTGTCCGGGAAAAATGGCACATATGGTCACCATAGTTTCTGTTGTGGCTTGTTTTCGTTGTGTTGTGCTAATTTCGTTGTGTAGTGTCTCGTTTCCATTGTGTTGTGCTAATTTCGTTGTATTGCGGCTTGTTTCCATTGTGTTGTGGAGATTTCGTGGTATTGTGCACTACTAAGCCACCGTACAATAGCCGCTAAGAGGCTAAGTAGCATTAAACAGCAAGAGCCGATAGTACGGTGGCCCAGTAATGCACAACACAATGAAATCGCCACAACACTACTGGGCCACCATACAATAGCCGCTAAGAGGCTAAGTAGCAGAAAATAATCCATGACACCTTCCAATTTGTTTAAATTCCATGAACATTTATTGGCATGATGTAACAAATAGATGCTTAAAGACGTTTAAAGACAGGTAAATATCCACCTGCACCCATATGACCAAACACCTGGAAATACAAAATAAGAGACAAATGTTTTCTGTGCTTACACTTTACTATTCCATGAGGCCACAGGAAAAAAGTTGCAAACCTGTACGTCACATTACAACATGACCAAGTAGTATGTTTGGATTACAATGATACTAAATAGAATGTTGTTAAGTTCATTCCTCATGAAATATATTAACTACTCAGACAGTATGTGATCTTGGACACACCAAGTTCTTCAGGATTACTAAGAAAAACCTTCCCAACCTGCATTGGAGGCTCCCCCTCTAGAAATGTAAATGCCCCCCAGTTTGTATGGGCTGGACTCTGTATCATTGTCATAGGGCTGTGCAATTAATCAAATTCGATTATCATGCGCATCTAGTCAGTGAAGCCGGTTTCGTGATTAGTAGTAAATCGCCATCACCTGCTTTCAAATCAGGGCTCGCAAAATTGCTAGCCCGACGTCCCGGGGCTATTGTGTTTTCCAGTCGGGCTACCAAAATGTATCACCACCCTGCCCGACTGGCTATCTTAAATACAGGACTCCCACGCAATGTTCCCTCTAAGCTGC
This sequence comes from Aspiorhynchus laticeps, assembly GCA_023376895.1. Lineage (NCBI taxonomy): Eukaryota > Metazoa > Chordata > Actinopteri > Cypriniformes > Cyprinidae > Aspiorhynchus > Aspiorhynchus laticeps. The sequence continues at coordinate 56,831,260 of CM041793.1, read as the reverse complement.
GTGCGCGCGGCCGCACACTTCTACAACCGCGGCCGCGCAGAAGAAATAATGTGCCGCTCGCACGCAAAAATTAGTTGGGAAAGTTATTTGATTGAATGCCAGTAAAAGCGAAATAATCGCAATGCTCAGGTAAACCGCTATAGAGTTGGTGTCGCTATAGAGTTAGAACCGGTGAATGCGGTTTACAGGTTTCATCGAAAGGGAGTGATGTGCGCCAAACGAGTTGCTGTAGAAACCGAATACTTCAATTGTTGCGGTGCGCTCAACATGAGAACCAACGCAAATGACATGACATGTGAAATAAACGTCATGTATTAAAGAAGAGTGGCTTGATTAAGTGCTGGAAATAGCGGAGGATGGGCACAGAACTGTAACAAAACTCTGAGACATATACAGTCACACACAGGTGTATTGTGCAAACTACTTCATTCATAAGGATGTTTAGACAGCTATAGAATAATTCATGTTCACATTTTTTTATATATATTTAACTTACAGATCTCAGCTTAAGTTTTGCTTCAGTTTGTTTTCTATTCTATTCTATTCTATCAGTTTAAATAGTTTGTTTTGATATATTATATTATGTTAGGCCTATATTATAAACCTAATAAATAATTGACCTTGTTTTTTAATCTCTTTAGTCTCTTGCTCATCAAGGCTGTATTTATTTCAAAAATACTGAAAAAACAGTATATTGCAATTTCTAATATCGGTTTCCTATTTTAATACCTATACTTTAAAATATAATTTATTCCTGTGAAGCAGCACTGAATTTTCAGCATCATTACTCCAGTCTTCAGTATCACATGATCCTTCAGAAATTATTCTAATATGCTGAATTATTATCAGTGTTGCTGATCTAATATGCTGATTTATAAACAGTGAAACTGTTGTGTTGCTTAATATTTTTTGGAACCTGTGTTACTTTTTTCTTTGATTCTTTGATTAATAAAAAGTTAAAAAGAACAGCATTTATTCAAAATAGAAATCTTTTCTAACAATATAAGTCTTTACTATCAATTTTATCCATGTAACACATCCTTGCTGAATAAAGTTTCTTTAACTTTCTTTAAACTTTTTTAAAGTATCTTTAAAAAGAAAGAAAAAAAATGTCTGACCCCAAACTTTTGAATAGTGTATATTGTAACACAAAATCTCTATTTTGAATAAACAGTTCTTTTTAACTTTTTATTTTTAAAAAAATATCACAGGTCCCAAAAAATATTAAGCAGTACAACTGTTTCCAACATTGATTATAAATCAGCATATTATTATGATTTCTGAAGGATCACATGACACTGAAAATTCAGCTTTGCTTCACAGGAATTAATTATATTTTAAAGTATATTAAAATAGAAACAAATTATTTTAAATTGCAATAATATTTCACAATATTATTTTGTGGAATAATATTCAGGTTTTTTTATCAAATAGATAGGCTACAGCCTTGATGAGCATAAGACACTTCTTTAAAAATAACTTTACTGATCCCAAACTTTTGAACTGCAGTGTCTTTATATTGTAAAAAAAAAAAATTCTCAGGTAACCTAAAATGTACATCATTTAGTTACATCAAGGGTCAAATCAAATATAAATAGCACATTAAAGTTAAAAGTTTCACACTTTTTTGTGCGTGCGCTGTACAGGTCTGGTATAAAGAATGTTTTTTCTCAGGTGACCGAAATGTCCGCCCAACAGAGAAAAGTTTTGCTCAGCAAGAAAATAAACATTAGAGGGAACATTGCATGTAAACAGTAAAATAAAACTCTTTCCTTGATATTTGTTGATACTTGTGTATTAAAAATATTTTTGATTGACATTTATGGTCTTTTTTTTATTTGGGCTAGTTGAATTAATTTTCGGGCTACCAAAATCTGAAGAGTACCTGCCCGAAGGGCTACCAGGGATTTAGAAATTTTGCAAGCCCTGCAGATGGAGCGGCATTTACTATACAGAGCCGTAGTTCACTGACAAGCTAGGCAATATCGCATTCATAATCGCAGGCTAATCGCCTTTGATTATGAATGCGTCTCCCTAGCATCACACTGGAGAGGAGTTGAGGATGAAGAGACAGTGACAGGATTTGGTCAAGCTTCTAACATATATCTGGACTACAGCCAGAGTGGCTTTTTTATTTTTTGCAGAAAAGCCCTGTGGAAACAGTATCTTGAATCTTTACAACTACATTAGCTGAGAGCTAGTGTTTGGTAACTTAAGCTTGAAGTTTGAAGAACACGATGACGAAACTTGCTAGATGCTATATATCAAATTTGCACTTCTGTGCTACCCGGATATAACAAGCACCTGTTGCAAAAATAAGTATTACCACTGTGATTGTAAAGCAAAAGAAAGGTTAGCATATGGTGCAGTATAATCAGTGGCCTTGCTAGATCAATATTAGATTGATAGGGGCACTTATTTTTTTATATATAATTTCGAAGCGATAAGAGTTTGCTGCTTATGATTTATGGCAGTGGTCTCAAACTCAATTCCTGGAGGGCCACCGCTCTGCAGAGTTTAGCACCAACCAGCTCAAAATCACACCTTGGAAATGTCTTGTAATCCTGAAGACCTTGATTAGCTGGATCAGGTGTGTTTAATTAGGGTTGGAGCTAAACTGTGTAGAGCTGTGGCCCTCCAGGAATTGAGTTTGAGACCAATGATTTATGGTGATGTGCAAGGTTATGTGTGTTCTTAAAAGGAAATTGGCCATCAGTGAACAAGCGTATACTGTACAAAAGCCTAGCTGGAGAGCAATTTTCCACCAAACACTTCAGTGGACCACAGGTTTGCCAAAGATTTTAACCAAGAGGTAGTTTTCCAACCAGATGAACAGCAGGATAGCAGTGGCAAAATGGCAATGCGTACAGAACCACTATTACATACAAAAATCAGTTTTCATGCACATCCTTCTGTAACTTTTTTTTTTTACATTATTGTTTAATGTTGTTATTGTTATTGCATTATTGTTAAATATTGCTTAATGTGATTTATTCATTTTTTAATTCTGTTATTATTTTGATGTGATTAAAAATATGCTAACAGATAATTGTAACATTAGCAAGGAAAGCTTGCATACAGCAGGCTACAGCTCAGTGGCAAAAAATAAAGGGACTAAAACTAATATGTATTCCATACTATTAAGTGTAGTGTAATTGGTTAACTATAGATGCTTACATCTTTTAGTTAACATATTTGGTTTCAAAACAAAAATGACTTATTTTTCGGTAACTGGAATGACACTTAATAAAAAGTAACATTATATAATCTGTTACTATATCTTTTTTCCTTACATTTCCCTCACAAAGTCTACTCACAGGAATTATTAGACTTTCGTCCATCCAAAACAGTAATTTTATTTCAATAAAAATGATGACTTGGACAACTCATAACCAAAATATCAAAAACGCTTTGTTTATTTCTCTTTTTATCCTGAGTGAGGCGCTGTCGTGTTATAAAAGGCACTTGAACGGAAGTGACCTTCAGTAAATTGAGTGATAAACACACCAAGTTTTACATTAATAAAGGAAAAGGCACACACAGAGCCAAATTCATTCATATTATACTAACAAATTTATTTACAGAAACAAAATCTATCTATCTATCTGTTCGCCCATCCATTAACTGAATGGGCAAAAGCTACTAATGTGCAAAACTGAATATTCACAATATTTTTGATTGTTTTATATTTCCCCCAAATATTAGGCAGTGATCTGACAGCATATACTCTGACAGATGTGATGCTCTTAAACTAATCCAGAGACTCTCAGTGGATGATGAGGTAATGCAGTGCTCTCTGACAGATTAATGCTGTATACAGACTTCAATGCAGCGTGAAGCACTGGCATGGCATAATCTCTGCATCTGTTCCCCATAATGCCACTGAGTCACAATATCATGGCAATCACTCTATCGGAAATAGATATGTAGTTAAGTGCAAAACTTCAGGTGTTTTGCATTGTGGATTAAATTAGCTGTACACACACACACACACACACACATACATTATATATATATATATATAGAGAGAGAGAGAGAGAGAGAGAGAGAGAGAATGTAGGCTATTTATTGAGGTCCTTGTTGTGCTGCTCTCCCATGTGTTATTGCATGGTGAAGCCTATCAAATAAAACTAACTATTTTAATAATATTATCCACTGTCACTACTTTTTATTAAGGTTAGGTAAATATACTGTAACTATGATGTATTTGTAACTCACTATATTTCACAGCACTGCTTTTATCTGCTTCATTTCAGTGACTATTTCTGAGAAACTAAACCATAATAGCAGTTCATTGCTTTATAGAAATTGTATTCTATTGACCTTATTTCAAGACTACCAAAACACCCTCAGTGGAATAATTCACCAAAAATTAAAATTTAGTATTTTTTAAAAAAAAGAAAGGAAAAAAATGGAAGATTTTTTTCATTCTCCAATTTAGAATGTGAAATTCTTGACAAAAGAGTTTTGAATGAATTGCATGTATCGAGTTTTTGTACTCTTTTGGAAGAAAAAAATTACTCGCCCTCATTCCATTACAAACCTATGTTTTATTATGAAAGAATTCAATTATTCAGTTCAATTTATCATAGAAAATATGTTGGTTTGTATCTGTGCTTTTCCAGTTATCATTTTGGGTTCCACAGAAAATCAAAAGGGAGTGGAAGGACCTGAGGGAGAGTAAATGATGACATCTTCTTCTTAATTATTTTGCTCAACTCTTCCTTTAAAGCGACGTTACGTGATAACTGTGTCAGGAATATCACCGTCTATATTTCAGTCGACAGAAACTTGATTTTTCGCGAGTGAACGCTGAAACACACAACACTCACCGTTAGCAAACCGTTCCTGTAGCACGTGTGACCGGGGTGACGTCACTTCCGGGATGTTGTCAGTCAGTCAGAAGTCGTCTCCGTCGAGCGCTGTCGGTGTGTGTTTGCGCTCCGCCGTATCGGCTTCGAGTATCAGAATGAGCCGGGGTCTTCGCGCTCGCTGCGTTCACGCGCTCGCTCTGTAATGCGGAGAGGAGGACGCGCCAGGGAAGCGGTTTTATTGATGCTGCGGGGATTTGTGTCGGAGGAGCGGGCTAGCTCACTGCGCTAGCTCGAGACAGGATGATTCGCTGGATCCGACAGCAGCTGGTAACGTTACGAGCCGTTTAAACTCTTTTATCGCCACACAATCTGCTCGCTTCATTGTTTTGGTGCTGCGGTCTTATTATTGAGCTAGCGTGTAATGTCTGGCTAATTAAATTGATTTACAACGATTAAATTACATTTAATGAAGGCACAGGGCAGTGTTTCACTTAAATTAAACGATGTATTGTAATATTTCTTCTGTTTTATTTTATGTAGGAGGTGGTCATATATGAGGTTATTGAGAACATGAATAACGAGATAATTCAACGGTTTTGTTTTTAAATCGTTTTGAAGGGAAGCTCGCCTGCAGCTCTCCTGATTGCGGGATGTTTTTGTTTGTTTTGTCTGTTGATTTTGTTTGTTTCCTTCTTTTTTAGCAGTTGTGTAATTTGGTTTTACTGCAACAAATGTCACAAGTGCCGTTACTCATGCGCTTTATGAATATTGCAAAAAAGTTTGACAGTAACTTGACTAGTAGACTGTTGAGGCTGACTTGTTGACTTCACATGCTTTGTTTGAACAAACATAAACCAAAAAATAACAAACTGCTTTAAATATTTAAAATATGCAGGTAAATTTCCCCTGTAGTGAAGTCCTCTGTTGTTCATCTGTCATATGATGAAATGTGTAATCTATAACTGTCAGATATCTGTGTTTGTTGTCTAATATAATTTAGTTTTGATGAAACCACTAAAATAACGCCATAAAATGTATTCTAGCAAGCATTTATTAAGATTTCCGGAGCATTGTGTACAAGTACTGTTTTGTAGTTAATTTAATTTTTGTATTTGTTGTTAATTAGTTTTTATAATCAAGCTATAATTATATGACTATAAAAGGCTTTCATAAAGTAAAAATACTTTACAAAATGAGTATTTTAGTTAATGATTAATCATTACTAATCACATTCAAAATAAAAGTTTGTTTACGTACTATGTGTGTACTGTGTATATTTGTTATGTATATAAATACACCATATATATATATATATATATGTATGTATATATTTATATTTAATTTATATTCTATGTAAATATAAATATTTTAGGATATAAATCTAACTTTTTTTCTGTGTGCATTATACATAATACACAGTGCACACACATATTATGCAAACAAACTTTTATTTTGAATGCAGTGAATTGCGATTAATCGTTTTGCAGCCCTAATTTTAGGTACTTTACACTTTTAATTAAGGTAGTTTTTATTCAGTACAGTAACAGTGAATAAATATCTTTAGAAAAAGCCCAATGTAGAGCATACAATAAAACATCTGTCCTGTACTTGTACAGTTATGTTGTAATAATGTTGTACATTAGCCATATGTGATGGTTTTAAGTTATTTAGGTGAATAACTAATAATTTGTTAACTTTTTTCAATTATTTTAGGCTAATGTTCATCTACCACAGTGTTTGAGTCTATTATGTTCATTTTGAAACTAAGCTTTGATTTGTAAATGGACTGTTTCCTCAATTGAAGATAATTGTTTAAATATGGTGTATAGTTACAGTGTAATATTTCCTTATTTTGATGGTTACTACACTTCTCAGCTGGCTTACAGTAATTTACAGATAATATTAGAAGACTAGATATACTAGATGTATCTTATCTTGTTTGTTTGTCTGAAGGTTGTGCCCTAACGATGTTGGCTTCACGTCACAGGAAGTGTGTTTAGATCTGGTCTCATTTCAGACACTGCTACCCTGTGGCTGCAAACATGCGTTTGACTGTATGTAGTGGAGATGGAAACAGTGGTGGGGCAGAACCACATCTCTGTTTTTCACATCTTTCAGGTGTTGCTTTTTCCCGTCTGTGTAATTGGGCTTGTGCTGGGTAATTGGTGTATTTAGTAACAGTGGAGTGTTCCTGCAAAGCTGAAATGGCAGTGTTGCACTTAAAAATGTCAGAACTTCCCTCATTTGGTAGTTTTGTAATTGTTCCTGTCAAACAATCACCCAGTAAGAGTTTAGTTTTTTTTGTTTAGTCTTTTGTGCATATTATAGTTCAGGTGTTGTGATCACTTTTCACTACCAACCTTGTGGATTCAGTTCCTCTCTCTTTTACACGTCATTGCACATCCTAAACCAAATTGATTATAAAAAGAATGTTATTAAAGAAATAGTTAACACACAAAATTAAAATGTACTCACCCTCAGGCCATCTGAGATGTGGATGAGTTTGTTTCTTCATCAGATTTGGAGAAATGTAGCATTACATCACTTGCTCACCACTGGATGCTCTGCAGTGAATGGGTGCCATCAGAATGAGAGTCCAAACAGCTGATAAAAACATCACAATAATCCACACCACTTCAGTCCATCAATTAACATGAAGCCAATAGCTCCATGTTTGTAAGAAACAAATCCATCAAGGTGTTTTAACTTCAAACCGTCGCTTTTGGCCAAAATATAGCCATAATCCATAGTAACGCTTCCTCCGGTGAAAAAGTCCATATCCTGTTGTCTCTCACATCAAAATCCACATATTTGTTTAGAGCTGTTTTGGACTGTTTTGGCTTGTAAATAGTGCTTGATCTGTGCAGATTTCTCTCCTGATTCAGACCAGATGACTTTTTCACTGGAGGAAGTGTTATTATGGATTATGGACTCCTATTTTAGCCAGAAGCAAAGGTTTGAAGTTAAAAACATGTTAATGATGGATTTGTTTCAGCTTTTGTTTTCGCAAGACATTAATTGATAGACTGGAGTGGTGTGGATTATTGTGATGTTTTTATCAGCTGTTTGGATTCTGACGGCACCCATTCACTGCAGAGCATCCATTGGTGAGAAAGTGATGTAATGACACATTTTTTCAAATCTGAGGAAGAAACAAACTCATCTACATCTTGGATGGCCTGAGGGTGAGTACCTTTTTTTTTTAGCAAATTTCATTTTTGGGTGAACTATTTCTTTAATTAGTTTTTGGTGCCCTGACACTTTTGTATGACTATAGGGATCAGCATGTGGGCTTTAAGCATTGTTTGCAGATCTATTTATGAATCTCCATTTCAGACATCATGTTACCAATCCGTGTATTTGCTTGGCTGCAGATTGATTTATTGAGATGTTGCATGTTTTGGGAAAATTATGAACAGAATTGTATGCAGGTGAATAATGGCAGGTAGATGATCTTGAGCTATAGGGACAAATCTGTGTGCACATGGAAAGTGGGACAAACAGTCAAATCTAGAGACCAGGATGTCAAATGTTTGAGGTGTACTCTTTCAACTTGGGCCTGTAAACAACCACCCACAACATCCTAGCATTGCTGTTGCGAGTTTTGCACAAGCATCCACTCTTTTCTTCAGAACTGGAAAATAATCTAGCTGTTGTCTTATTGCATTGAATGGGTAAGTTACAGAACTTAAGAGAGTTTAAGCTATTTCCCTTAATGCGATCTTCTCTCTCAGTGTTTTATTCCTTCCTTCATCCAGCCTAATTTACACAAGGCTACTAACGTTTCTTCTTGTTTCAGTGAGTCATGGGAAGTGTCTTATTATGGCAGGGCTTAGAGTCAGGGCAGAGCACTAAAGCCTAATGTGATCTGCACTCTGTTTGCTTTTCTGCTGCCAATGTCATCTTACACAAGCTCATCTGCTGCCATACCAGCTGCTTCCAGCTCACAATCACATAACTCATAATCAGTCAGTATGTTTATATTCATTTTAATGTAGTATTTATTCCAGTGAGTGTGTTTTAAGTACATGTGGCTGTTCAGTTAGTATTATATTTTATTAATAGCTGTAATGCACAGGTTCTGTGTAGAGTGCTTGTGGCCACATGAGTCACTGGTTAAATACACTTCTTGGTCTGAGTGCTTGTCTGATGAGGTATCAGTGCAAGCAAAGTAGGTATGTAAATGTAAACAGGCGGGACATCTGCTCTGTGTCATAATATTGGGTCTGTGCATTGCATCCTGAAGTGTAATAGCAGCCTGATGGAAAGTAACAACGAGGGCCTGAAGCAAAAATCCCATTTTGTCCATATGGAATAACTGAATCTTTTGACATGCAGAGCTGGGTAGATTACTAAATTGTAATCCATTACTGATTCTAAATTGCATGTCATAAATTGTAGTTAGTAATGTAATCCATTGCATTACACATTTTAGGTAATGTTAATCAGATTACTTTTAGATTACCTTTGACCCATCTCGGTTTTCACATTGATTTAAAGGGGTCATATGATGCGATTTCAAGTTTTCCTTTCTCTTTCGAGAGTTACAAACTGATTGTGCATAGATAAGATCCCTGAAGTTGCAAAGAATAAAGTCTCAAAACCAAAGAGGTATTCTTTATCAAAGATTCTGCCATGTCCCCCTAAAACGGCTCATTCAAACACGCTCCCACATGTCTACGTCAAGATGTGGAAATATTTGCATAAGGCATGGTTTCAGTAACTGCAGTAGTGTTGAAGCTGCTGTATCAGGGAGAAGCTGTGAACAGCAAAGCATTTTATGGACGACAGTTTTGTGAACCTAGGAGAGGAGGTGATTCTGACTTTGCTTTGACAATCTGGAGCTTCTGAATCAGCGACTGTAAGTATGTTTTGTTATTAGTTTAAGTATTTGCTATTGACTGTTGCACGTGTGTGTGAGAGAGAGACAGGGTCACATCTCAGCACATCAGCTATCTTCATCGCTGTGTGTGTGTGTCTGTGTGAGAGAGAGAGAGAGAGAGAGAGAGACGGTCACATCACAGCGGAGTGTACAGCGCATCAGAAATTGTCTTAATCGCGGCTTGTTTGCAAATACATACGATCATCACTGTGTCTGTCACGTGACTCTGTTCCCATTTCGGGCTTGAACTGATGGTAAAACTAAGGTCATTATTAACCGTCTTTACATTCATTTTGAAAGCTGAAGCTCGCGATTATGGAAAGGGGCATTACATTTCCGACGCGGCTTGTGGTGTTCGGCCAAACACAATGCACTGTGCCAGTTGTCCAATCAGAGCAGACTGTGCTTGTCGGAAGGAGGGACTTTGTAGAAAACGAAGCATTTGAGAGAGGCGGGGCATAGAGGACCTACAATAATGTACAGCATTTGAAAAATAATGCGTTTTTTGAACATTAAAGGGATAGTTCACCCAAAAATGAAAATTAGCCATAGATTTACTCACCTTCAGGGCATCCTAGGCGTGTCTGACATTCCTCTTTCAGACGAACACATTCAGAGTTATATTCAACATTGTCCTGTCTGTTCCAATCTGTATAATTGCAGTGAATGGTGCCCCTATTTCTGAATCCGAAAAAAAAGTAGCTAACCATCACAAAACTACTCCACACAGATCCAGGGTGTTAATAAAGAACTTCTGAAGCGAAACGATGCGTTAGTTTAAGAAAAATCTAGATTCTTCAAACTTTATAAACTGAAGTGTGCAGCTTCCTGTCTCTCAAGCAGGCATGCTCACGACAAGGTGGTCGAGCGTATACACAAATACACAAAATAATTATCTTTAAAAAAGCATCATATGACCCCTTTAAATAGGGACAATCTTGTACCATATTTACATAAAAATACAAAGAGTAAGAAAATATATTCCATTTGTCGTTAACAACAACACAGTGCATTAAACATTATAAGGGAGTTTGAGTTTAATGAAAAGCTAATAATTAATTAAATAACAAAAAAATTCAATTTTACAATGAATCAAAATAAAACTGAAATATTTTATTTGGTTATCTGCATGTCGTGTGACCATAACCAACATCAGAGAACCGTGAACACGCAAATGTGATACTTCATTATTAACATTTATTTTAAAATTTCAGGGGTACTTCAAATAAAAATATATTAGGTCAAAGAGGATCAGATTACAAAAAAATAAATAAAATTGTGCATTTTAATGTGTTTGAAAGACAAACACCTTCCAAAGTAATATACATGGTAAAATAACCGACTGAGTGATAATTCAAATAAAAATGAATGTTTATCTGTAGTTGATCATTGAAAAATTAAATATGTAATGATGTAATCTGTTAAAAAGTAACTGTAGTCTGATTACAAGTATTTTAAAATGTAATTGAATCTTAATTTTTGGAATCTGATTACGTAATCCAGATTACATGTAATCCGTTACTACCCAGCTCTGTTGACATGTAAGAAGTCATTGCATGATAAAAGCATCCTATAAGTTTCAGAACTCAGAATTTTCTTGTAAGTCAACAGAAGTCAAGCTGCCAAAATTACTCATTTTTGGAATTTGCCACACAGTGACAGCAAAGTGCAATGAAAAACCGCCTCTGCAGAATCAGATCAACACCTGTTTATATTGGCGCATGTTCTAGGTGAATAACAAGAGAATCAAACACAGGCAACCAAACGATAAAGATGCTCAGAGGATAACAGTCTTTGTATTGCCTTCCTTCTTATCCTAACATTAGGAAAGAGTGGATGAACTTTATTTTTAATAAAGTTCCAGATCACGGCAGTAAGAACCTGGTCGATTGTTTGAATCATTTTACCACAGATTTGTTTTTAACCAAGGCACAAATCGATTCAGGATTTGCAGAGAGATTAAAACTAAAAGACGACTGTGTTAGCTATATTGGATCCGACAGTAATGTTGCAACTCACAAGTAACAGTGTTTTTATCGTGGGTCACTATTGCTTTGTCTGTTCCAGATCATGTACTGATAAGCTGATAAATCTTTTTACTTTTATCAGTAAGAGCTGATAAAAATGTAAAAAACTGTAATTTGAATGCAATGTAAGTCGCTTTGGATAAAAGCGTCTGCTAAATGCATAAATGTAAATGTAAATGCATAAATGTAAAATGTACTGACTGAGTATACGTTTTTAACCTAGCAGCGTCCGTCTATGAAGGATGTAGGCTGTCAAACAGACATGCAGAATTTTACACAGCTGTGCTTTTCGAACTGTTAACCAGTCATAGCAGTGGGCTTATATTTCTGAGTCTAGAATGAGCCACACCGATCCAATCGGAGCGTTTCGATGATGGGGGTTAAAAACAGGACAGAAAAGAGCCTATTACTTATGAATTATGGTGTTTTTAATGTTAAAATCTTGTAAGTGGACGTCAGAGAACAATAAAATTTGACCCCTTTAATAATAGCTTATGAAGCAGAAAGACCTACTGTCTCCAGGGTTGATAATCGATGGTATAGCCTTTTGTTAAAGCCATCAGCCAGCATTATCTCAACTTAACAACCAAAAGTACTCTTTCACAGGCGCCCACTCCCATGAATCACTGCAAATGACGTAATGGAGTCTTTCAGTCTACTTAAATATTTTTATGTGTATTTTGAAATAAATGTGAAATGTATTGTTTCTATACATTACCAGTCAAAAGTTTGGAATAATTAAGTTTTTTTTTTATATTTTTGAAAGAAGTCTCTTATTCTCACCAAGGCTGTTAATTTGAGGATGAATACAGTAAAAACAGCTATATTCTGGACATTGTTTTGATGTGTTTTAAAATGTAACATCTTTAAATCAATACTTTAATAATTGTAATTCTTATCTTTGTTTAAGCCATTAAGTATGTAGTCATGTAGTCTGTCCACTTTTCCAAATACTTTTTTCTTTCAAATCAGAGTTTGTGATGTTGTACTTCTCCTTCTAGCTGGTTGGTTTGGTCTGTAGCTTATAACTTTTTCCTAGAGACTATTTAATGAGAAAAATTTATGGGAAAATAGGTTATACTTTGGAGATTAAGGTCACTGAAAGAGTGAGCAGGCTATAGACTTTCGTTATGACGATAGTGAGCAAACCACTCTTTGTTTGCTTGAGTAATTACATGAACAACAGTGTTTACTTATGATCAATGGTTGTTTTCATTTAACATTTATTATTTTTTAATTCTTTAGATAAAGGTGTATTCTCAGTAGCTTAGTTTTTGCTGCAATATCGCAACTAGTACTGAGTGCAATGAAATTTCATTGGTCTGATTGATCAGTCAACTGTTGAAATACTTGGCATTGTCCTCTGTAGATGTAAAAATAGTACTTGGCAAATACAAAATACATGTTTTCCATCTTCAAAGCATTTCCACATGAAAGACTGAATAAGACGTTGTGCTGAGTAACCTCTCTCAACTCTAGTTCTCAACACTGATTGCCAAGAAAGTGATTGCTTTTTGGGAATGGGGACTTTAATGAACAATATAACTAAATTTGCCATTGCAGTTGACATATGTTCCTGTAGACTTGAGCATTTTTGTTGTGATGTGTTTACATGGCTGTCTGGAATTCTCCATGAGAGTCTAGTCATATAGAGAATGACACATGTATTCTGGCAATAGCCTATATGATCCATCCTCATTTATATTACATTTATGTTTAGCAGATGCTTTTATCCAAAGCGACTTACAAATGAGGACAATAGAAGCAATTAAAACCAATAAAAGAGCAATAATATGCAAGTGCTATGACAAGTTACAAGTCTAACGTATAAACATAGCAATTTTTTTTAATTTTTTTTATATAATACATGTTAAGAAAACAAGTAGATAGAATAGAAGAATAATTTAGGTAAAGGGCTGCAGAGCCAGTGGTGGTAGGCAAACATCAATGCCTTGAATTTTATGCGAGCAGCTATTGGTAGCTAGGGCTGCAACGATTAGTCGACATTATCGACAACGTCGACAATAAAAAATTGTCGACAAATATTTTTGTTGTCGAGTTGTCGTTTGATCTCATATGACCTAATGTAAGAGCCTGCAATACTGCGGTTTGACCAGTGTGGCGCTGTAGCGCAAGACTCTAGTTCAGCCCTCCTGGATGCAGATCAAGAGAAGAACACACACACAGCACTTCAGAGCAAATGCATCCAAACTTGAGCGGCGTTTGGATGAATATGTAAATATATATTGCGCGCTTTCCTCTCAGTAACGAAATAAACAACAAAAACTGACAGCAGTGTGAAAGCAACAGTTAAAAATGCATCTGATTACAACGATGTGGATGTTTGCATGAGCTCTGCAGTTCAGTAACGTAACATTACTCCAGTAAAGTTCGGTCACATTATGTTTATTCATATAGTATTTTATGCAATAGATAGCCTTAATTGAAGCAGCTTTACGGTATTAAACATGAAAAACATGAAAGTCAGTGTCGCTTTCAGTTAGAATTACAACTTGATTTTCTGTTATAAAGCAGCTCTCCAGTGTGAGCTAGCTAATGATAAAATATTTTTATTAGTGGGAAAAAAATAATAATTTCATTAAAGTGACAGTTTGGTTTGCAGAGATCAAAGCTTGATCTAGCTCAGGGCTGTTTTGATTATCATAACCCTATAAGGTATTTTAAGACATTATGTTGTGAATAAAATAGTTTATCCAAAGCATCTTATCACTTACCTTTATTTTGTTTCTTATCTATATGACTTACAAAAGGAGATGTTAGGCAGAATGTGCAAAATGTGTCATTCAGTTACTTTTTCATGTAGCTAATTAAATGGTGAATGTCTCTGCCTGTCATCTCATTTTGTGTGCCAAATACATCTATTTTTATAATGAATTGGTAACATTACAATAAGGTATCATTTGTTAACATTAGTTAATGTATTAATTAACATGAATGAACAATACATTTATTACATTTAAGTATTAATCTTTGTTAATGTTGGTTAATAAAAATACAGTTGTTCATGTTAGTTCACAATGCATTTATCAATGTAAAAAAAAACAACTTGTGATTTTAATAATGCATTAGTAAATGCTGAAATTAACATTAAGATTAACAAATGCTATAGAAGTATTGTTCATTTTTAATTCATGTTAGGCAAGGCAAGTTTATTTATATAGCACATTTCATACACAAAAAAAATTCAAAAACACAAAAGTGCTTTACATAAAAGGAAGTGAAATAGACATTAAAAATAATAATCACAACAATAAAAACAAGGAATTAAAAAAAATAATAATCACAACAATAAAAACAAGGAAATTATATAAAAATGTATTTAAAATGAATTTAAAACCATTACGAATAGAAAATGATTATACATAAAATACAGTGCAGTCATGTTAACTAATGAACCTTAATGTAAAGTGTTACCAATTAATTTTGTAATAATTGTAATTACATAATATGCTTTTCTAAAGCTGAAGTGACCTTTATTTATGTTAGAATATGTATAACTTAATATTCTAACTAATTGCAAAAGCTGAATAATCAATCAAAGTCTACTGATTAATCAGTGAAATAATCGACAATTAGTCGATTAATCATTCTAATAATCGTTAGATTAATCGATTATCAAAATAATCGTTTGTTGCAGCCCTATTGGTAGCCAGTGCAAATTGATAAACCTAGGTGTGATGTGCATTCTTTTCAACTCATTAAAGACTAATCTTGCAGCCGCATTCTGGATTAATTGTAGAGGTTTGATAGAACTGGCTGGAAGACCAAGAGAGCATTGCAATAGTCCAGCCTGGGCACAACAAGACTTTGAACAAGGAGTTGCGTAGCATGTTCCAAAAGAAAGGGCCCGCTCTTTCTGATGTTGAACAAAGCTAATCTGCAGGACCGGGCAGTTTTAGCAATGTTGTCTGAGATATTCAGCTGATCATCAATCACAACTGTAAGGCTTCTGGCTGTCTTTGAAGGAGTTATGTTTGATGCACCAAGCTGGATGGTGAAATTGTGATGAAGTGATGGGTTTGTTGAAACAACAAGCAGTTCTGTCTTTGCACGATTGAGTTAAAGGAGAAGGTCCTTCATCCAGCAAGAAATGTCTGTTAGACAAGCTGAGACGCTGAGTGTCATCAGCATAGCATAGATATGAAAATCCATGTTTCTGAATGACAGAACCTAGTGATGCCATGCAGACAGAAAAGAGAAGTGGTCCAAGAACTGAGCCCTGAGGCACCCCAGTAACTGATCCACACAAAGCTGTTTTTGTTTCTTTAATATCAGTGCTTCTGTACTAGGGATGTCAACGATTAATCGACGATCGATTAATTGTCGATAAGAGATGTAATTGATAAAAGCTATCGATGGTCGATTAAGCAGTTTCATTTTGGGGTGCGTGCGGCTCATGCGCAAAACACGTGCAAACGGCTGTGAGTGACGGTGAGGGGCTGGATCTTACAAGAAAATAATTTACTAATGTACAAACTATGCTTTTAATATGATCCTAACTTTAAAAGTACATTAAAACAGATACAGTACAAAGTTATTTTGTATTGAAATGTAGTAATAAGTCATGTTCAATTATAATTCCCATAGATAATAGTTGCATATAGGGCACTTCGCTTTGACAGGTTGTTAATTCGTTCCTACGACATATTAATTTGTGGCAGCTGTCCATGTTTCATTAATTTGTTCCCTAGAAAACCCATGATTTAACTTAAATGCGGGAACAATTTAAGTCATAGTAACGAATTCTTAATTCTTGGCCACGAAGTCTTTCATTTCCCCCCACACGTTTACCACAGTAAGAGATGCGAAAATTGTGATTAAAAGTGAACAACAATAAAATAAACCTGCGAATCTAGAGGGTGAGACAGTGAGGATTTGGGAAAAGAAACAATAAATAATATTACATTCGTGACCATCCGGAAAAACAGAACACAAAGCCGCATATGGCTTGATTTAAATGTATGCGCTCGAACGGCATGAATCCAAAAACATGATCGCGATGTAACATTTGCCTGCTAACCAATTATTTATCTGATTAACAAAGCTTTGTACCTCACTTGTGTCATAATACTCACATTAAAATGTTTCAAATGGGTAACAGTGTGTTTTGCCGTAGCAACGCCGGTGGTTCTGGAAGCGGATCACTAACCGCACGTCACAGCCCCACGCGCCGTACTTGCGTTTGGGATAATTTTATTTTAAATCCCGATATGTATATTTTGTAATGTGTATATATAAAATAAAACAACGAGCACCATGAAACCATTTAAAAAGGCGCATTCAGCGGTCTCCGTGACAGGATATGAAACAGCACACAAAGTATAATGATCCCGTGTGTAACTACGGCTAGGGTTGGGTACCGAACTCAGTACTTTTAAGGGTACATACCGAATTGCGTCGGTACTACCGAGTATCGATTCACATTAAATCATTCGGTACCAAATTTCGATACCTGAGAACGCATTTGGGCGCATACGAGAGAGAGAGAGAGAGAGAGAGAGAGAGAGAGACAGAGAGAGAGACCCTGTGACATGATGTCATCCCTGCAACTCTTTAAAACACAACACACAGGGCAAACCCAAATGTTCTGAAGCGTGCTTACATTTCTAGGGTCTTATGGTTTCCGCGAAAACGCGGACAGGCTGCGGAGTCCATTCATAAAAACGGAATTTACTCTAAAGAGCGGAATGCCATGGAATTCGTCAATTTTGGGATGAATAAAAGAAGGTCTGTCACTTAATTCGAATCACGATATGAACTAGTGTATGTGAATATTAAAACGCAAAAAGACGGTTTAAATATGAATCCTGCATGTTCCGTTAGCCTCGGTATGTATGAATGGCGGAGACGCGGTTTTGTTAACTACACAAATACTGAAGCACACGTGAACTTGCGGTGATTTTCCTCTGCATCTCACTACATGAACATGAACTTACAGGCTGTGAGAGTCACTTCATAAGAATTTTACCGTTTCATTTGAGAAAACCAGCATCATATCATACTGTATACACAGAAACTTCACGGCAACCTGTCAAAATAAAAGTGCGGTTAGGGGTTCCCAGACTTTTCCATTCCACGGCCCACCTAGACAAGTAGAATCTATTTCAAGACCCACCAAAATATTTGAGATAAAAAAACAATTGACATTACTATAAGCCTAATCTTAATTAAAAGCATAATATGGTAGAAATTACGTATTTAAGAAAAATAACTATTTTATTTTATATATAAACACGCAACGCATGTTTTAAATCCAGGCCTTTGCGATTCGAAAATTGCACTGAGCAATATCGCAATTCGTAATTAATCTTTGTATATCATCCAGCCCTAGGAACTCTGTGTGTGTCATTTAGCTGCAGCCAAGTGTCTTTGTGTGACCCACCTTGTCCCACTCTGCGACCCACAGTTTGAAAACCCCTGATGTAAGAGAAATATATTACTCTTGTATTACATTTGTACAGTATAATGTATGTCTTTTATATATTCCATTTACTGTCAAATTTAAATAAAACTATTAAATGATAAAAATAATTATTACAACTACATTAACTTAATTGTAGAAAAAATACAATTATTATTATTAACTTTTTAAAAGGAATATTCACACAATTTTTCTACCATGTATTAATTTTAACAGTAAACCTCTGTTTGTTTGTCACAAAATAAAAGGGTTTCATTTTCATTTGATTAAAAATAAATAAATGTTTCATGCCTTCATTTGATTATCAGAAAAAAATAAAACGCACAAGAATTTCTGGAAGAAAAAAAAAGAAAAAAAATTGTAGGGCCCTATGTGTGCGAGATGCTGATTTAGGCACTCATTTGGGCTTTTAGACGGGTCACTACAGGATAAGGAAGTAGCTGTGAGTCAGTGATGGCCTTCCTGACCGCTCATCTTATTAGCTGCCGCTTCCCAAATGAATGTTTAATTAAAGGTGCTTTAGTGGAGCAGCAGACTCATTCTTCACAGGGAAAGTCACAGACTGTTACGCAATACGCAGAGCAGATGAGCGCCCTCTCAAACTGCCTTTGTTAAATAACTCTGAATTAGGGATGCAACTATACCATTTTTTCAGATCCGATCCGATCCAGAAAATTCTCAGTATCGGCCAATTCCGATCCGATCCTAGCGCAGGTTTTTTTTTTTTTTTTTTTTTTTTTTTTTTTTTTAAATCAATGTAGAGTTTCTATACTTCTGTGTCCCTCTTTTGTGTGTTAAACACAATCTACTAGACAACTTCATTTTAATGAAAAATAACATGTAAAAACTATATAGGGGCTGTTTACACCTGGTTACTTCATGCGTTTTGTAATATAAATCCGATCGCTCAAAACACTTCAGGAGATGGTCTGGGCCGCATTCCAGACAAAACTGGACAAGTGTAAATGCATCTGGTTGTTGAAACCACATATGTGAATTTTACTCCTCCCAAAATGTAAAAATAATAAACGTGTGAGACCGTGTTATAGGCTCAGGGGCGGACTTACCCATTAGGCAAAGGTAGGTGACTGCCTTGGGCCCCCAAAAGCCAAGGGCCCCCTAAAATGCTTTTCATATACGAGATGCGCATTAAGTGCGGACACGCAAACGGTTGCAGTTTACGGTGTTTATTACCATGACAACCGTCTGCGTGTCCGAGTTGAACGTGCTTCTTGTGTATCTTGCTTGTAGCAAATGAAAATATTATGCATCTGACGTTGATTGCTGCGCGAGGTCTCTCTTTCCCAGCGCACGCACACACCTCTCTCTCTCTCTGTGCGTCTGCTCTGTTCAGCGAGCGTGTTTTTTCAGTTAAAACACATATGTTGTAATTATAAGTATAGCCGAAATCACAGCACAGCTATTGTCTTTACGGGGCAGCCGTGGCCTAATGGTTAGAGAGTTGTACTTGTAACCCAAAGGTTGCAGGTTCGATTCCCAGGTCCGGCAGGGATTGTCGGTGGGGGGAGTGAATAACAAGTGCTCTCTCCACCTTCAATACCACGACTGAGGTGAGACCCTTGAGCAAGGCACCGATCCCCCAACTGCTCCCCGGGCGCCGCAATATGGCTGCCCACTGCTCCGGGTGTGTGTTCACTGCTGTGAGTGTGCACTTGGATGGGTTAAATGCAGAGGACAAATTCCGAGTATGGGTCACCATACTTGGCCACACACCACTTCCCTTTCCCTTTTTCCTTTCCCCTTATGTGTAGCCTATTTGATTTTATCATACGACGGCTCGATTATCAGAATTTTTGTGCAGATTAACATCTAGGAAGGGAGAGCTGGTTATGCAGTCTTAATGGGTCGCGTTTCAGTCACTATTTCACATTCGTCCTGTTGTCTGACAACAGAAACAGAAAAAAATATACCAATGAAAATAGTTTTATTGAGAATTTAGCTGCATCAAAATACAGTATGTGGCACAGAGCAGCAAACAAATGTAATAATAAATAATAAATGTACATTTTGCATGTTCAGAAGAAGAGCTGCCCTGTCCTGCGAAATGTAAACAGGTTTGTGTAAGTAAATTGCTCAGTGCAAAGAAAGAGAAGTAATAGGAACATGGTATTTCTATGTTCTTTTTTTTCTAAAAAAAGAAGTGTCTAATGGACATGAACAAGTTCTTTGAAAAATATCTGACCTTTGAAACATGTCTACTCTTCATGCTCTATGTATGTTTAATATGGTTTCACTAATAATACATATATATTGCATAAAGCATCCATATTTGTCCATGCCCATGTTGATTAGAGTATTAAAAACTTGAAAAGTATTAATTTAAGGTACATTTAGAACGGATACAAATTTAAATTTAACCTGATAAAGTACAGACTATATAATGAATGTGCATTTTCAATAATCCAGTCTGCAGTTTTTGTTCAGACCAATGCGAAAATCCACTCACATAAACCCGTTTTAAATAATAATAATTTATACTTCTGACTCATCCCTTTTCTTTAAAAAAAACGGTTTAAAGGTTCAATTGTGAGGTTTAACATTTTATAATTTATTTAGTTTTTTGTTAACTTGTATCTCAACGGTAAATCAATTGCAATTTCCTGGTCTACAACATGAAAGAATAAAAGTGTCTGCTAAATGAATAAATGTAAATGTAAATGAAAGAATCCCATTATAACATGCAAAATGTAGAAACATTGGACACAACTATGGGGCACCATTGTGCAGCAGCAAGCATCACAACAAAAAAAAAACTTCAAGGTTGATCTAGGTAAATTTGTGCAAATGTATAGGGCCCCATTCCTATATTTGCCTGGGGCCCCCAATTCACTAAATCCGCCCCTGTATAGGCTATATGACATTCAGATATGACTGCGCTAATGCAACACGCATCGCGGACGAGTAGCTGAGTATCTCTTCAGCAAGCAGACGCACAAACTGCCGTGAATGAAACTGAAAGTAAGATGCAGACGGTCAACACACAATCATCTTCATTAAAAGTAGTAAGACAAACTTATCTTTCCAGTGCTGATGCTGCGTGTGCTCCTATTGCAGTCTTTGATCTTGAAATGAGCTGATAATTAATAAAATGCAGCGCTTTTGATTTCGTTGACGTGAACTTCGTTAAATTGAAATATAGCGCAGGAATTGAAGATCGGATTTATATCAGTTTTGTGAAGATTTATGTGTCCAAGTGTAAATGGAAATGTTTTAACAAATCAGATAGATAACCGATCAGCGAAAACGCATGAAATGACCAGGTGTAAACAGGCCCATTCATAATCTGACAAAAATACTATTATAAACTAGGTTAGTGGATAATTTAGCAGCAAAAGTTATTCTAGAAAAATCATGAGTGCACAATTTTATAAAATCTAAACATTCAGTGAAATAACATTATTTAGTGGGGAACAAATAAAAGTGAATATGTGAAGGAATAAATCTGGTAAAATGTTACACATTGCTCTTTGCATTGTTGTAAAATACATTAATGAAAACAAGTAAATGTATTTATTTATAAATATAAACTACAAAATTAAAATACATTTCTTTTAAATATATAGCACATTAATGAAGGCAGCAACATATGATAGAGGAGTCCTGCCTCCATTACTGTGCTATACATTAGATTATTAATAGCCTTGATAGGACAGTACAAGAAACGCTATAAATAATATTTCATCAGTATTATAATACGAAAAGCTCCAATACAGAGTGGCACATAGCGCTTATGCGCCTCCCATGCGCAGAATGATGCGCTTGAAGCAGCACGGAGTCACAGCGCGCAGCGCCGGATAGAGAAGTTCAAAGCACAAAGGAAAGAGATATTGATGCGTAGCTTATTAAATCTGTGCGATAGTTTATTGAGCTTTTTCTTTTAACGGTTTTAAATCTCAGTTATTGAGCGCTCTTGAAGAGAGTTTCATTGTTTTGACTGTATTAACCGAACGCAACACGCAGTTTGAATGCTGAACGGAGGATGACAGACAGCCGCAGCAGAGAGAAGAGTTTACATGAACTTGAATTGAACGACTTAAATATTCATCTGTACCTCACATTAAACTATGGAATGCTTCAGAACACTTGGACTTTGACTTCATGGTGCTTTTATAATGCTTTTGTGCTTTCGTGGGGCTTAACAATAACACAGAATAGTATACGCACAATATCGGATTTGGATCGGTCTCGTCTCTCCGATACCCGATCCGCAGAAAATGACCGGATCAGAGCCGATACCGATCCTGAGTATCGGATCGATGCATCCCTACTCTGAATTAAGAGTAAATTTAGCCATGGAGCAGCAAAGGGAAGCGTCACGCAGCTGTGGCTCAGATTTATGGCTTCAGATTTGCCGCTCTGCTTTGGTCACCTCAGCGGATATTTACAAGCTTTTCTGTGTAATGATCCGCTCTGAGAAGAGATACGGCATCACTTGCTCTCCAATTAATTTGATATACTTGATTAGACGCCTTGTTCTGCTGTTGTGCTGAAATATTATAGTCTGTGTTTCATTATCTCTATAATGTGGATTATTAGCACAAAAAATGCTATTAACTCACAACTGAAAGAGAAGAGTCATGCGGCACAGAAGCTTTTGAGTTTTGCACAATACAGACCAGGTCCTGTATGAGATATCCGTCTGCATTGTTTTTCTTTATCTTTTTTTTCTTATTAACAATAGAGCTCTGTTTGCTGTATTTAGTCAGTGTCAAAATATATTGAAATAAGTTGTGAATACCAAATCAGTTACTTACACTGCCTTACAAGTAGTGTTAATTTTGTCAGCTGTTTGTTTTTTGGTTTAGTCTTACTTTTGTTTTAGTTTGTTAAAAAGATAAGAAAAGAAAAAAAGTCTGTAAATTTTAGGTTAAATTTAGTTTAGAGTGGGGGAATTATGACGTCACTTTTGTAGGCAAAAACCCGGAAGCGAGTTAGCATTTTAGCACTTCCAGTTCCATAGTCCCAGAGTCAATGGGTTTTTTTAATGGAATTTTGGTTAAATCACTAAAATAAGGTCCATGGTTCACACAGGCTCAAGATACTTTCATGTTTTATTCTACAACATAAAACACACCAGTTACACCCCACTCGTGATTTTTTTAAAACTGTTACCTTTCTTAAAAAAGACGGTTGCTAACAAGTTGCTAAATCGGACTACAGGCTAAATTTAATTTTAGGTTAAAGTCATTTAAGAATTCTGTGGTTAAACTGATATTTTTCTCAAAATTGTAATTGTTGTTACTGATCTTGATTTGTCTTTTGAGAAATTTATTTTTACATTTCATCAGAATTATTGCACTTTCACCTAGAAGCACAAATCAAGAGAATGTCAACTCAAACACATGGCTTATTTACTCATTCGTTTACTCGTCTAGTTTCCTGATTCATAATGTTACCGTGCATCTCTACATTATGTAAAACTCAAAAGCTAAAACACCAAAATTCCTAAAATTTCCTGGTTCCTGGTTTCCAATAATTCTAAATTATGCTAATGTTTTAGGGTGAATCCCATTTCTCTGTCTTACCCCTTCCCCTTAGTTTTGCGCGTTCACGTGAGAGTAAGGGCTATCCCAATTCTCATTTTGATCGAGGGGTAGGGCTAAGGGGAAGTGGTAGATACCCCTTAAAACCAAGCATTTTCGCGAGCTTACTTGAAACCAAGGGGTACCCAGAACACACTGCGCAACCGGCAACAATGTCGGCCAGATCATCCAGAGAGTCCCATTTTCGGCTTAAATAATTGATTTAAAAATTACGACAGTCTTGTTTTGTGCTCTACACAGTCCTGTACATATATATTTGCAACCATGTTCTTTATTGAAACGTTTTAAAAAAATCGCTAGTTTGCTACGCTAATGTTACATCGCTGATTTGCACAACAATCGCAAAAACATCACTAATAAAACCCACGCAATCGACACACACAGTTGCAGACGGCATCTTGGAAGTTTGTGATCAACACTTGTCGCCTCTGGTGACGTAGCAGCCAGCTAGAGACGATGTACGATGACGTAACCGTAACCAAGTGGTGTCTCATTTCATAGGGGTATGTTTTCACCCCTAGCACTTACCACTCGGTTTCGAGGGACAAGGGCTAGGGGTAAGACGTAGGGGAAGGGGAAGGGGAAGGGGTAAGACAGAGAAATGGGATTCACCCTTAAGTTTGTCAGCAAACAGTTGTCACTGTTTTAATGATGAAATTTACACTATTTATAAGGCAGATGCTTATTTAAAATTTCACCTTACTTCAAAAACATATACGCAAAATGGCCATTTCAAAACATGTTGATAGTAACATCCCCTAATTCACACAAAGGATTGTTCAGGATGTAAAAAGCAACACAGAAACAATCAAAATGTGTTTTCCAACTGAACCGAATCTCCTTGACCACAGATAAAGCTGCAAGACATATTATGAACTGGTTGAATGAACTATACAAACAAAAATTGCACAAAAAAAAATTATTTCAAAGCCTGTTTTTGGAAGCATAGAAGTAAAGGCCTCTCTGTGAAGTTCTTATTCGAACAGATGTTAAAAATACCTACAAAAAGGTATAATGTTTGCGAATATTTCAACGTTTTCGCTGCTGGAAAAGGTGGTTAGAGGTGTATAAAGAAGGCATGAAATGAAAATTCACTTCATTGCAACGTTTTTGTTAATACTTAAAATTACAGATCTTATTGAGAATAAATTATCCATGTGCGTTTTACAATGGGGTCCAAATACAGAAGAAAAGATCCGTCGCTACTAGGGCTGCCACTAACGACTTTTTATTTTGATTAATCTATCGACTAATTTATCGATTAATCTAAACGATTAATTTCCCACAAAAAAATCTACAATTTTACTTAAGAATATTTTATTAAACCAAATGAAATCCAAATTTCTATGAAATCCTTTTTTAAAGCAAAAGTAAAGTGCAACATAGAGTGCAAGAAGCAAGTGTCCATCTCATAGTCCAAATCACTGAAATCAAAGTTCAGTATTATAGTGTAAGAATGACAACATATCCACGTGTTCTAGTCTAATAATAAAATTATAATCAGTATTTTAAATAAAGGAGTATTTACCAGAAATATTATTTACTAGAATTTATTTAGGATAAAAATGTAAATGTGCAGTATTTCTGAAAAAGAAAAAAGAAAAAAAAGAAATAAATGGAACCATTAAAATGGAATCCAGAAAATAATGGAAAACAGAATTTGGTACAGATAAAATTGTAAAACTCAATTAATTAGACAGGCTTTTTGATTAATAACATTTAATTTAACCATTAAAACAGAGTATAGAAAAATGAAAATGAAAAAACTGAATTTGGAAATAAAACGGATTTCATAGGGCCTTATAATTATAATATTTTTTTTTTGTGGTTATAAAAATACATACAATAGTGAACAATAGCTTTTAAAATGACTTAAAATACATTTATAATAGCAATGATGCAATAATAATTAGTTCAAATAAAGTATCAAAAGCAAGAAATCATATGGTTTTATTGAACAAAACTGTTAAAATACATAATGTATTATAAACAATAGAGCTAATGTAGATAACCTATAACAACAAAGGCCTGCAGGGGGCACCGACAGCCTGATGATTATTTTTAAACATTACTTCGCGATCTAATCCTTGTTTAATATTGACCAAGCACCATTTAATTAAAATGTCCACTTAATCTTTAATATTTGGTCATTTCTTTAGGACAGAAATGCTATAGCCACTGTAATTAAATGAATATGTGGACATCAAAACGTGTAAACTCAGAGTGAGGGTTTGAGCTTTTATTTTGAAATCGCGATGTATTCTCCTGTTTGCACAGGTTTATAAATGATTTACCTTAGAAATCTGATAAAATGGCGCACGTTGCGTTCCCAGATGAACGTTATAATAAACCCAAACTCACAACAACATGCAGAGATGGAGTTTGAGATGCTCCACACATGTAAATGATAACAGTTTCTGTGGAACTACTGTGAACGGAGCCGCTGTGAGACGCACATACTTAACCTACACGCATGTAAATAATTAAAGCTCATATACTGTGTTAGAACTGCATCGCATATGATTATTTAATTAAATCATAGCGTTTGTGAATTCACAATTATGCTTAATTATGATTTTTAAATGGGTTTAATGTCATGCAGCCTTGGAAAATAGTCTAATAATGTGTTTTATGGATTCTCGTCCGTGAAATGCGGCACTTCCGGTATTTTGCGGTTAGTCGACGCAAGCAAAATGAAGTCGATGATTTTTCAAAATCGACGAATCGCGACAGCTCTAGTCGCTACTTCTGTTTCATTGCCACTTTAGATATGTGCTGTGCACTGTTTTCTCAATAGCACAACAAACAACAGAAATGACTGGTGATTATATAGTCATCATGGACCAATGGCAGCTTGAAGGTGTTTAACAGCTGCCATGAAGTTTTCTGGGAAGTTCACTGTGGAAAGTTGCCAGGAATGTTTGCTTTGTTGAACCGTTTCAGGCCACCAAAATGAACTAAAAAAAAAAAAAAACTCCTTCATTTGCCCAGATTTAGTTTGAAATTGTCACACTCGTTTGTTCTTCAATTAAATTAGTGCCAAGCTTTTGTGTAAATGTGAATGTTTTGTAATAAACTGTTAATGTTACATTTTTTAATAGTAGTTAACAGCACTACTACTCTATTCTTTAAAAGTTTTCTTCTAACAGATCTAGGAATCAGTTAACATGGATTCATAATCACAGCACAGTGGCATCAATTTTGAAAAAGCAGCACAAGATGTTCATGTTGGCACACAGAATGAATTCCAGCGTCTTACTCTTGGAAAGTGCAGAGGGGAAATGGGATGGAAACACAAAGGTTCAGTCAAAAGATTCAGACTGTAATTGAACGCATGTGTTGCCAATGGGGTCGGGTGACGTGGCCGTGTAACATACAGGAAGGAGATTTCTCAGCCTTCTTTGGACAAGAGTCAATGGAAGATGCTCAGCACAGACACCATCTGTCACAGAGGCTCAAGGTTCAGAGTTGGAGAGAATATTTCCAGTGTGCTGCTGCAGAAACATTTGCATAAAGCACTGGGTTGACTGAGAGTTTGTCTATGCAAAGAGCCGTCACATGTTCCACAAACCAAAGCCATTACGTGTTGTTAAGTGTGAGGAAATTCAACCGCTCCAGGAATCTGGGACTGGATTTACATAGGATTCTTAAGAATGAGAATTCTTCTTAACTGCTAGTTTTTTTAAAATGTTAATTTTAAACAGGTCCTTTTTCTATTGTCAGTAGTGCAGTGATGTATGAAGTACAGTTCACATGGAAGTCACTTTCAAACCAAGCGTCTTCCTGTTGGTCAACACTGCGACCAACTTGAACATGAGCGGAATCTGTGTGGGGAACCTTTCTGCCCTCACGTCATGCGAAACTCTGTTGTGTGTATTTCTATTGAAATGACTGGATTTTTTTGGATTCTGCTGAAGACAAAACTTAGGGAAAAATTGAATTCCTGAAATTAATGTTATTAAAAATCATCATAAATCTTAAAGTTAGGAAGACCTCCAACTTGCCTTGAATCCCTAAAGGTCAGATGTTCAGTGAATTTATTGGGTTGTTTCAGATATTTAGCATCATAACATAACATTATATACTACTGATAATGTAAACAATCATGGTGAATTAAAGAGCCTGTCTCTAGATGGAGACATCTAAAGTGATCATTTAAAATACACTGCACATTAAAAAACAATGCAGAGTGCTGAACTCCAGTCAAGCCAGAAAATAGCCTAGTCTTCATGCATGCTTGTGATTATTATGGTAATCTGCAAAATATGATATTTGCCATGTTTTTCCATTAAGTTGATCAGTGAGACTTCGACGAAAACCAGCATACAGTCAGATAATACCAAAAGCTGTTTTTTTTTTCTTTCATCGTTAAGAAAATATTTGGCACATTAAAAAATTGGCAAGAATTGCAATCAGGAACATTCTTACGAAGAGAATTTATCTTAAGAAACTTTTCTTAAAAATAGGGCTGGGTGATAAAATGATAACAATTATCATGAGATAATTTTCCTCGATAAAACGATTACAAGAATTCTATAAATGTTCGATATAATGTTTATGCGCCAAAAGCGCAATGAAACGGCTATAGTTATTTGAAGAGCGCCATGCGGACGCTCCTCTTTTCCTCACCTTCCTTAGCTTGTAAAAGCGGCATGCACATTTTACTTTCACTTTCGAATTAGCGGCAATTCGGCATCAATTGCTTGAATGCAATACAAGCAACAACAAAATACAACGTCAAACTCACTTAGCCTAAAAATCTATAAATCATAGAACTTTTATTAAAAAAAAATACACCATGCTATAGACTATGCCAAAAGTAAACATTGTGGAACCAAATAAATAAGAAACGTAGAAAGTTTATTAGCAAAATGAATAAGAAAGCTTGGAGGCACGACATACACCTTGATGTCAAATAAATTAATTACACAAAGTTTAAACAAAGTAAAAATCTGCAAACACTGTGGAACCAATTAAATTATAAACGAATGTTTAAAAAAAAAACCTGCTAATATAAACTTAGATAAACGGCAAAAGACAACAGGCTTTTCAAAATCCAAAATATTGCCAAACAGGTGCTTTTGCATTTCGTTTCGAAACTACTTATCTGCTATCTTCATGTCTGTCTCACCTTGCTCTTCTTGTCAGTCAGCTTGACTCACACGACTGTCATTCGGCACGCTGCATTGTGCAGCCGCGTTCAATTTTAATTGTAGTGTCTGTTCTCTAAATGAACTAAATTATTTTTATTGCTATAAAAAACATGCGATGGGCAAGTGACGTAACCGGTGTTGCGGCTTCACACCAGTAAAACCATCAACACTGTGTATCGCAGCTAGGGTTGGGTACCGAACTCGGTACTTTTAAGGGTACATACCAAATTGCGTCGGTACTACCGAGTATCGATTCACATTAAATCATTCGGTACCAAACTTCGGTAACGTTACCTGAGAACGCATTTGGGCGCATACGAGAGAGAGAGAGAGAGAGACCCTGTGACATGATGCCACCCCTGCAACTCTTTAAAACACAACACACAGGGCAAACCGAAATGTTCTGAAGTGTGCTTACATTTCTAGGATCATATGTGGCTGTGTCTCATTTAGAAGGCTGCCTCCTCTGGAGGTCTCATTCGAAGGGTGCATACGTCATCGAGGCTGTCTCATTTCAGAAAAGCAAGTAGGACACTCCTAATGCGACCTTCGAATGCGTCCTTCTTTCACAAGAATTCGGAGGATGCGTCAGGTGTATCCTTCGCTGCTACAGATAACCCACAATTCTTTGCGTCGCTGTAAACTGTCGTTAATTTGAAAAATGCCGGCACCGGCAGATGTACACACAAGCGCAGATGTGTCTTTTCAACTTAAAAGTGCCTCCAGTAAAAACGGATAAACTTTGTTCTTAATATCCTACTCCTTTTTTTTTCCTAACAGATGTCTGTTGTATGTACGCTGAAGCTCCTCAAACACTGAGCAAAATAAAACAAGTAAAAGCATTTTTTTTTTCAAATTACTTTCAAAATTTAGAAATAATTTTCGTTCATTTAAGTAGTGTGAGAGCACAACGATGCTCTAAATGTGTTAGCAAATCAACGCGATACTACCAGTTTCCTTTTCCGTCCGTCCTACGAAGGCCGTCTCGTTTTATTCTTGGTTGAGGACACTTCGTATACGTTACGCATTCTACAGAGGATGCGACCTACAGAGCTTTCGACCTCCGGAGGACGCAGTCTTCTAAATGAGACACAGCTAACGTTTCCACGAAAACGCGGACAGGATGCGGAGTCCATTCATAAAAACTGAATTTACTCTAAAGCGCGGAATGCCACGGAATTCGTCAATTTTTGGATGAATAACAGAAGGTCTGCCACTTAATTCGAATCGCGATATGAACTAGTGTATGCTGAATATTAAAACGCAAAAAGACGGTTTAAATATGAATCCTGCATGTTCCGTTAGCCTCGGTATGTATGAATGGCGGAGACGCGGTTTTGTTAACTAACTTACACAAATACTGAAGCACACGTGAACTCGCGGTGATTTTCGGCCTCTGCATCTCACTACATGACCATGAACACTTACAGGCTGTGAGAGTCACTTCATGAGAATTTTACAGTTTCATTTGAGAAAACTAGCATCATATACTGTATACACAAAACTTCACGGCAACCTGTCAAAATAAAAGTGCGGTTTAACATGTAAGAGAAATATATTACTCTTGTATTACTTTTGTACAGTATAATGTACGTCTTTATATATCCCATTTACTGTCAAATTTAAATAAAACAATTAAATGATACAAATAATTATTACAACTACATTAACCACTTAAGTGTAGAAAAAATACAATTATTATTAAAACTTTTTTAAAGGAATATTCACACAATTTTTCTACCATTGATTAATTTTAACCAAGGTTATTTTCGTAAATGAAAACTAAAACTAAGACGAAAACGATTGATGAAAAAACTATTTCGTAAACTGAAATAAAATAAAAATGACAAAATATTTGATAACCTAAACAAAACGAAACTAACAACAGTTATTGAAAAATGAACTGAAATAAAATAATAAAAATAAACAAAAATAAATAATCGTTTTCGTAATTATTACATTCTCACCCCTTGGCAGAAAAATATATGAGCTGTGTGGCGGATTGCCGAAACACCTGTAAATGGCGCATCAAGCGCATGGGGTTATCTGACGGAGAGAGACGCAAAGCGGTTTAAAGCAGAGTCCTGCACGGGTCCTGTTTGGTAAACGTGCACCAGCAGTGCTTAAAGGGATAGTTCACCCAAAAATGAAAATTCTGTCATTTACTCTCCCTCAAGTAGTTCCAAACCTGTATGAATGTCTTTGTTCTGCCGAACACAAAGGAAGATATTTTGAAGAAAGTTTGTAACCAGGCTGTTTTGGGGCACCATTGACTTCCATAGTAGGAAAAATAATACTATGGAAGTCAATGGTGCCCCAGAACTGCTCTGTTTCCCACATTCTTCAGAATATCTTCCTTTGTGTTCAGCAGAACAAAGAAATTCATACTGGTTTGGAACTACTTGAGGGTGAGTAAATGACAGAATTTTAATTTTTGGGTGAACTATCCCTTTAACAGAACACCCGACCCGTTATCCGACAGCAGCACTAATTTATTTCTGTACCAGACCTGAACCTTTTGACATAAAGACCGCGAGTCGCGAGCCGAACCTCACCCGCATTAATCTACAACATCAGGTGGGCAAAATTATTTATTTTCTCGTGTAACACAAGCAATCAAACCAACATTAGGCATTCTAAGTTGGTGCTTTGAAGAAAAACAGACATGCAGCGCAACGTGATAATTAACAGAAAAAAGATGAGAAGGCCTCTTTCTGTAAACAATACAGAACTTCTAGCATCTTGTGATCACTCTGCCAGTCTTTCGAACAAACATGCATAGGCTAGATCACATCATGCACACGCTAATAATTCTTCATAAATAAAGAAAATAACATTCAAATATGAGCCTTTATTGTTAAATATGATTGCCGTTATTATTGAATTTCATTAGACCCAGTTATGTATTTTTACGCGGCGGAAAAGTGAGCAAGACACGACAGTTACAATATCATAAATATGGTAAAATAAGAAAAAAGTCATCTAATATAACCAAATTAGGCTACATTTATTTTCATAAATATTTCAACACACCATTAGATATGACATTAAGCGCAACTTGTGTAGATTTATTTACTAAAAAGGCCTGACTCCTTCCTTTGGTGTATATTTGTATACTTTTACCATCTAATCAATCTTAGCATGCGTTAATTTTGTGTAGCTAAATGTTTGCCTTACTAATTATCTTTCTTTGGCCTTTGCTCTGGAAGTGATCTGTTGATTCTGCTAAACTTTAAAACTTAAACTAAAGCTGAAACTAAACTATATAAAAACTAAATAAAAATGTGTTCACAAAATAAAAACTAAACTAAAACTAACAAAAATATGAATGAAACTTAATAAAAACTAAACTGAATTTTATAGCAAATTTGAAAACGATATTAAAATGAAGCAAATTTAAAAATTCAAAACTATAATAACCTTAATTTTAACAGTAAACATCTGTTTGTTTGCCAAAAAAATAAAAGGGTTTCATTTTCATTTGATTAAAAATAAATAAATATTTCATGCCTTCATTTGATTATTAGAAAAAAATAAAACACAAAAGTTTCTGGAAGAAAAAAAATTGTAGGGCCCTATTGTTCAAAATGTTGAAATTGAGAGTTTTGGACTTATTTTTTCACTGAAATAAAATGTTTTTGTTATTACACAGAGAGTAAAGTACCGAAAAAAGGTACCGTTGGGTACCGGTACCGAATTCCAGGTACCGATACCGGTACTGGTACCGGTTCAAATGTGAACGGTACCCAACCCTAATCGCAGCAACCCTAGGAGCGAAAATCTGCTTTTAAACTTAAAAGAAATAAAGATTTGAAATTTATCGTGATAATTATCGATATCGACTGATTTTTGACGTTTTACGCCTGTTTCACACATGCTCCGTCTACAGTGCGTTTGCAGTCCGTGTGCGTTACGTATGCCGTGCAGAAGCAGCACGGACTCATTGTGCTTTCACACAGGACACGTTTGAAGTCCGGTCCTGATCCGCGGCTGTTTACCACGAACACAACATTTATCCATTATTTTGATTTTAAAACCAAACGTTGTTAGCCTATACTGAAAGTGCTTTTTCAGCATTGTGATCCTCTTTTATCAAGATACAGTTACACAATCTTTCATAGACATATTCACGTTTAAACTCAATTAATATAAACAACGTATTAAATAGAGGTCGACCGATATTGGATTTTACCGATACCGATAGCTAGGTTGGACCACACTGGCCGATACCGATTAATCAACCGATAGTTTTTAAAATGGATACTGAACGAAAACTAAAATAGAGTTTTTCTATTTTTAAAAAAGCAGTAACAGTACTGAACCATACTTTGTAAATGAATACAAATTTAGTATTAATATTAATTATTATATTGATCATTAAAGTTATTTCATAGTTTACTAATGTTAAAAGAAGAAACTTTAAAATGTAAAAATGAAGCCTATTAGTAATAGTAAATGTTGAAATGAAATGAACACACTCTAACAAGGAACATCTTGTTAGATGCTCTTATTGTTAAGTATTACCATTTCATTTCAACAGTCATGCTTAAAGATGGCCATCTTGAAATACCTACACAAGGCCATATTAAAATTACATGCACAGGTTATTGATATTGTATGTGTACTCTCACATTTTATTTGCTGCTATTTTAGAACTCTGCATTATTATCTAATCAAAATATAAAATAAATGCAAGTGACACACTGTGCAAAAGTGAAGCGCTGTGTCTTGGAGAAGTCACGGGTATCACACACACCGGACGTGTCACATTCAATTCAAGCAACGGTCCAAAACGGTTTATTTAATCACCAAACGGACATAAGTTTGCTTCAAGAATGAACTATGTGGAATAAATGAGTTTGAAGTTCGGTGTTTAAAAAAAACAGAGCAAACGGAAAGAGAAAGCGCAATCTGTATTACAGCTCTCTATATGAAGCATACAGACTGTATTAGAGTCACAGAAAGACAAACGTTTTGCTGAAAAATGCACAATACATAATTTATCGCCTAGGGTGAAGTCATTATATTTGTCCCAAATCATTGTTAATGTACATAATGTAATTTAATAGACAACTATGTGAACGGCGCTCTGTTCCGCAGCAGGATTTTCTGTCGGCTGTATTTAAATGCCTGTTTGAAGTTTCCCGCTCTGTGCAGCGCGCAGTGTCACATGCCAAAACAAACAACACGTGCTGTCAGTGATTTCCGCCTCCAGAGGCTGCTCTCGTACTGTATAATGACAGCAGACCATTCTCAACCACTCCAGCAACAGATGCAACACGGAAAACTATCGGCATGGATTTTTGCCGATAACCAATAGTTCCGCAAATCAACTATCGGTGCCGATTAATCGGCAAAACCGATTAATTTGTCTACCTCTAGTATTAAATGCATTTGTTGATAGATTTGTAAATTAAGTTGCTCAAGCAAGGAAACACATTTAAACACAGCATAGCCTACGTTGTGTTATCACAAATATTTTAAATTAAAACCACTGACAGAAACTGTCGGCTCTCGTGCCTTTTACATTTAAATCTTTATTACAAACAGTCCCGCGAGTCTTAAAGCAAAATCGCTAATTTTGATTTAAAATCCAGACGTTATTAGCCTATAGGCCTACTGAACGTGCTTTTTCAGCATTGTGATCCTCTTTTATCACAGTACAGTTACACAATCTTCCATAGACATAGGCTATTCACTTTAAACTCAATTAATAAACAACATATTAAATGCATTTGGCTTCTAGATTTGTATATTAAGTTGCTCAAGCAAGTGGAAACACATTTAAACACAGCATACAGCCTACTTTTCACAAATATTTTAAATTAAAACTTACCACTGACAGAAATAGTCGGCTCTCGTGCCTTTTACATTTAAAGTCCCGCGGGTCTTAAAGAACTTTGTTTTTCTACCTCCACAAGACACAAGTGCATATGTTGCCTTGTTTGTCTAAAAGTACACTTTTCTTTGTTTTAAACCTAGCCAAAAAGCCTGGGAAACAAAGTAGACTTTAATTATATATATTTATTGGGAAATTACTACATTTCCATGTCAATCCATGTTAATTTTTCCGTGAACAAAGCGCTGTCACTTTAATTCAGTGCGTGCAGCACAGCAAAAATAGACTCGGTGCGGAAACGATCTCTGCACTGCTGCAGCCGCACCGCTCCTGGGATGCACTGCCGGACCGCAACCACGTGCAGTGTGAACGCTTTAATCCGTTAACATGGGTGCAGAAAAAAATACGTACTGCAAACGCACTGCAAACGGAGTATGGGTGAAACAGGCGTTATAGGGGAATTTTTTTTTGCCCATATTGCCAAGCCCTACATATTTTTGTGAATCTGGCTTCTGATTATCACACACTCAGTCTCATACAGTATGTGCGTCTGGCCTGCAGACCAAAAAGAAAGTCAGAAAGCAATAGGAGTTCAATAGTAAGTGATTTAGCTCTCATGTGCTGTGAAAGTGCCTCCCGTTATGAATTGTTTGCTGCACGCTAACTGAATTAATAATGACTTTGGCAGAGTGTTATGCCTTCCCATCAGGCCCTCGGCTTCTTCAGCGTACTGTTTTCCATAAGCTTTAAGATTCTGTCACTGTTTCACCAATATGAATAGTATGATAGTATTCGATAGTATGATATTATCTATCGCTGTAGGTGAAATATTAAACAGCAGTTGTTGATGTCTCTGGCCTGTCTGTCTGTCACACTGACTGACCCGTCTCTCCTCATCTCTTCCAGGGCTTCGACCCTCCCCATCAGAGTGACACACGCACAGTTTACATAGCAAACAAGTTCCCACAGCATGGCCATTATATTCCTCAGAGGTTTGCAGACAACAGGATAATTTCCTCCAAGGTAAGAGCAGATTCTTCTGAAAGCTTGTGTGAAAAGGTAAAAAAAAATCGATCACGTGTGCATGTGCTCCTGTTGAGAATTTGGCAGTAAAATCATCCACGCTGTTTTGCTTTCTCTTTGTAGTACACCATATGGAACTTCATCCCCAAGAATTTGTTTGAGCAGTTCAGAAGGATCGCCAATTTTTATTTTCTCATCATCTTCTTGGTTCAGGTAAGCCCAGATCGTCCTTGTGTTTCCCAGTTCTCAGCTGAGTGTGACGACACAGCAGAGCTGATGCACTTTGAGAACGAAATTAGTCTCAAAATGAATTCTGAAAAAGAATGTGTAGGCTAATTCACATTCGCATTTGAATCAGCAGTTCACAAACTCGTAATCTAATTCACATTCACAATATTTTGTGAATGCGATTGAGGTAATGAGTTTGAGAATTGCCGTTTGCAAATATGTCAACTTTCTGGTAATGTAAATTAGCTTAGCTATTTGTGGATCATATTTTGTAAATATATTTTGAGACTATTTTAGCTCCGTAATCCTTGGCTTGAAAAAATAATACAGGTTCAGCAACATCAGTGTTGGAAACGGTTCCTGTAAGTAAGGATTATGTTCACTACATAATCACCTTGGTGATGTTAAAGTACAAACATTTTTTTTTTGGAAAATTTGCAAAACATGTGACTGCTCCTTTAAAAGGGATAGTTCACCCTAAAATGAAAATTACCCCATAATTTACTCACCCTCAAGCCATCCTAGGTCTCTTCCAAGCTTTATAATAGCAGTGAGAGGTGCCTTCTGAAGTGAATCGATGTGTTTGTGTAAGAAAAATATCCATATTTAAAACTTTATAAATTGGTGGGTATACAAATATTGTGTGAATTTATAATATATCGTACTCTCAGAAAAAAAGGTACAAAAGCTGTCACTGGGGCAGTACCTTTTTTGAAAGGTACAAATATGTACAGTTAAGGTATTTGCATTTGTATTGTATTTGTAACTTTTGGCCACGTTTACAGAAATTCTACGCAGTGTGTACGGAACTGAACAACTAGTTGTTAATGATGTATTTAAACGTGCAGCAGTGTCTTCATCTGTATGTGAGATGCAAGAAAATAACAGTGAAAGATGTCTTAACCTTTTAGCACATTTTGACACCGGACTAGTTGCGCTCACAAGCCCTGCGGTAAAGTGTTAGTGTTGCCAGATCTTCATAGAAAACCAAAAACAACAACAAACAATGACAAGCACAAAAAACACTAAAACACCCAAATTCTTTCTTTTATAACACACAAAAAAGTAATATCTCATATCCGCAACAGACCACTTTACTAACCCCATAAAGTGCCTATCTTTATGAGCTAAGACAACAACATGCCTAAAAGCGCTTGTAAATATGAGGACATGGCAACACTGCAAGACAGCGTTCTCTAAAGCAGCCTGCTGAGCATAAACAAAACTCAGCATGTCTATCAGCGGTAATTTAGTTAAAATCGACAGACAAAAAGAGTCTTTAGCCAAAAAAATGGCAGATACCAAATGGCTAAATTCTTCTTCACTCCCTTGAGATGCCAAATTGTTGCTATGGTTACAAATGTGGGAGTGACTGTTGTTCCGTACACACATGAAACGATAATTTACGGGACTCACTCCCGCATTTAAATGTGGTTGTCACTCCTGAAACTTGTAGTATGCATATGGCCTTTGAAAGGGTACTGCCTCAGTGCCAGCTTTTGGAGCTTTTTTTCTGAGAGTGTACAGCTCTAATGTTAAAAAAAGTTACTGTCTTTCTTGATTAAGCATGTCTCCTTGTTTTTTCAAAGGCGATATATGTCCGTGGAGGGTAAAGGCAGTATATGACACCGCATACTACAGGTCTGCCCTGTTTCTAACCAGATCCTCTCTCTCCCTTACAGTTAATGATAGACACACCCACTTCCCCTATAACTAGTGGACTTCCCCTGTTTTTTGTCATCACAGTAACTGCAATCAAACAGGTGAGCGTACGAGCATGTTTTTACAGCTCATGTTCACGAATCATGTACGCAGTGTTGTGCCAGTTTGATTGCAGGATAACCGATTAGTTGTCATAATCCCGCTCACAAATACAGGGATATGAAGACTGGCTGCGGCACAAAGCTGACAATGAAGTGAACGGAGCACCTGTGTTTGTCGTGCGCAGCGGCAGTCTGGTCCAAACCCGATCCAAGAATATCAGAGTGAGTTTCAGCCAACGCCACCAGGATCCCATTGCTAATCAAGTCAGACCAACAACAACAGATGTTTTCAAATATTATAAACACTTCCATATCCCTACAGTCATGTTAATAAATACAGGGACTTTAGAATGTGCTGTTTCAGCAATTCAGACATCCTTGTCATGTCACGTGGGTTGATGTTCCTCACGTGTTCTCGTAGGTAGGTGATATTGTGAGAGTAGCCAAAGATGAGACGTTTCCTGCAGATCTGGTGCTATTATCATCAGATCGGGCTGAGGGGACGTGCCACATCACCACTACCAGCCTGGACGGAGAGACTAACCTGAAGGTCTGTGTTTTCTTCTCATAAACAATAGCATCTCACTGAATTTCTCAGAGCGGTTACTGAATAAACATGTGACTCACCAAAGATGTTGTTACTTTCAGCGACGCCCATCTCAAAGCATTTTTTTTGTGTGTACTGAAGGCTTGTGGAACTAAACTCTGAGTGTATTTTCTGACTTCTGCTGCCACTTTTACCTCCCTGAGCTTGTGATAAACGTGCAGAGAGAAGCAATCACACTGAGTGAATTACCTCAAGAAATGCTGAGTTATGTCTGGATTAGCCATGCTTTAATATCGAGTATATAAATATCGAGTCGTCAAAAAACGTTTTCAGTATGTCAGGAAAGGCTGTCCAAATCGTGTGATGGAAAAGCTTTAAAATTTAAGAAAACGCTTGTTTCTAAAATGAAAAAATAAATAAAAAATGTTGCATTAAAAAGATTGGCAAGTGAAATAAATAATTATTTGAAATGGATCATTTAAATAAAAAATTCAGCAAATTTTCATGGGCAAAAAAATGTCCATTGCGTAGTGCAATAGTGTAGCTCACACAGAAGTCACTTTTAAACCAAACAGCTTTCTGTTGGTCAGTGTAGCGAATCAGTGTGAAAGCCAGCTGCCAAGTATGTGTAAGAATTTTTCGCCCTCATGTGAAATTTCCAGTTGTGTGCATTCTTATTAAAATGACTGGATTTCACCCTCATAAATTGCAGAACAATGATAAATGCATCTTAATAAATAGATGAAAGGCTTCTTTGTTTAAAGGACATTTAAACATTATTCAGTTTGGTCAAAATAGTTTTACAGATTTGGCGAGATCACGTGACACTTCGACTTCGATGCACGCGTAGTCTTTCGCTCTGCTGACTTTGTCAAATATTTTATTATCCTGTCAGTAAATTTCGAACCATTTTGCATCGGACTCATCATGAGTGCTTCAACAGTCAAAGGCGATCGGAAAAGAGAGATTGGGCAATCGCCAATAAAGAAAAAATTCAGGGATTCCACCATCTCCAGAGAGGATATCGACGAGGCTATTGCTAACGGTATCAAGCTTGCATTTAAAGAACAGCAAAGCACTTTGGATTCGGTTGTGACTTCGGCAGTAAGAGATGCTGTGGACTCTGTGCTGATTCCAGCATTACGTAAACTACGTGAGGACATACAAGCGACTAACAATTCTGTTAAAGAGCTAAGAGAGGAGTTGGAGGCCATGGCTGCCGCGGCGAAGCAGACACGTGAGCGCGTTGATTCTGTTCAGGCAACTGCACGTGAGGATAGGAATGCAGTCACGGACTTAAGAAATCAGCTAGAGCGACTCACCGAGAAGATGACGGATATGGAGGATAAAAGCAAGAGAAATAACGTATGACTGGTGGGGTTACCAGAGGGGATGGAGAGCTCCGATGTGGCTGGTTTCCTCAGAGTTAATCTTTCCAAGTGGATTCCTTCCCTGAAAGGTCATAACATCGAGATTGACCGGGCACACCGCGTATATGTTGGAAGGAAAAACTCTGATCGGCCGCGTACTCTCATCTTCCGTGTGCTAAGATGGCATGACAGATTGGATATTCTGAAAGGTGCTCGGCAGGCTTATCCGGTGAAATGCACGCAGGACAATGTCACGCTACTATTTTTTCCTGACTTTAGTCCAGTTACAGCTAGGGTTGGGTAACGAACTCGGTACTTTTAACGGTACCGACCGAATTGCGTCGGTACTACCGAGTATCGACTCACATTAAATCATTCGGTGCCCAATTTCGGTACCTGAGAACGCATTTGGGCGCATACGAGAGAGAGAGAGATAGACAGAGCGAGAGAGAGAGACCCTGTGACATGATGTCACCCCTGCAACTCTTTAAAACACAACACACAGGGCGAACCCAAATGTTCTGAAGTGTACTTGCATTTCTAGGGTCATATGGTTTCCGCGAAAACGCGGACAGGCTGCGGAGTCCATTCATAAAAACGGAATTTACTCTAAAGAGCGGAATGCCACGGAATTCGTCAATTTTTGGATGAATAAAAGAAGGTCTGTCACTTAATTCGAATCGCGATATGAACTAGTGTATGCTGAATATTAAAACGCAAAAAGACGGTTTAAATATGAATCCTGCATGTTCCGTTAGCCTCTATACTGAAGCACACTGAACTCGCAGTGATTTTCGGACTCTGCATCTCACTAACGTACATAACGACGACATGAACACTTACAGGCTGTGAGAGTCACTTCATGAGAATTTTACCGTTTCATTTGAGAAAACTAGCATCATATCATACTGTATACACACAGAAACTTCACGGCAACCTGTCAAAATAAAAGTGCGGTTTAACATGTAAGAGAAATATATTACTCTTGTATTACTTTTGTACAGTATAATGTACGTCTTTATATATTCCAGTTACTGTCAAATTTAAATAAAACAATTAAATGATACAA
The DNA here is from genome assembly GCA_023376895.1 of Aspiorhynchus laticeps. NCBI lineage: Eukaryota > Metazoa > Chordata > Actinopteri > Cypriniformes > Cyprinidae > Aspiorhynchus > Aspiorhynchus laticeps. Next base: position 56,790,539 of record CM041793.1, on the reverse strand, counting down.
ATAATTATTACAACTACATTAACCACTTAAGTGTAAAAAAAATACAATTATTATTAAAACTTTTTTAAAGGAATATTCACACATTTTTTCTACCATTGATTAATTTTAACCAAGGTTATTTTCGTAAATGAAAACTAAAACTAAGACGAAAACGATTGATGAAAAAACAATTTCGTAAACTGAAATAAAATAAAAATGACAAAATATTTGATAACCTAAACGAAACGAAACTAACAACAGTTATTGAAAAACTAACTGAAATAAAATAATAATTAACAAAAATAAATAATCGTTTTCGTAATTATTACGTTCACACCCCTTGGCAGAAAAATATTTCAGCTGTGTGACAGTTTAGGGGGGGGGGGGGGGGGTCAATTTCTGCATATAAATATTACGCCAAATAGAAACAGAAAATCGTGCTATAGCCTGCACACTTTCATGAGATCGTGTTAGACAACAATTAGCTATTTTACAAATGGGAATAGGCTACAATGAATTCATAACATTGTTTTACATTCAAGCTACATTCAGGCTTAAAACCCCTTAAAATGTATAGTGAAAAGCTCTTTAAAAGCATCTGGAATGCAACAAAGTAATTTTAAAGCTGTTTTTATAGCATTTGCTGCATGGATTAAAAAGATAGGCCAATAAATAATTCACATAGGCCTATCAGTCAGACAAAATTGCGTTGCAGCAAATCCTTTAAATTTCAAGGACAAAGATTTACATACTTTTTTTTATTATTGAATACAATTATAAAATAAAACGCAAATTACAATCGGGCCTGTTTTAGGTTTTCCCTTATTTTTATATTTTAGACGGTGACGGGGAAAAAAATGACTCTCAGAGAGAAATATATGCATCTTAAGGGATTACAGGGATTTTTGCTTTGCTTTGAATTATTTCGTTTTAAAGTAGTAATTTCAAGCTTTCTATCGATATAATTATCATATCTCTGAGCCAGTTTCCAGTTGTCGAGTTTCGGTTCATCATTGAAGCGCAGAAAGCGCATGTTTTCCTATTTTATAAAAGCACAATGTTGATATTGTGAATGCACACAAATAATAGTAGACCCTTTACATTTCCAACTGATATATTACTCTTACCTTTATGAGCAAAAATCACAAGGCGTATTTTAAGTTGTTTTTACTGTAAGAAAAAAATACATTAAGTGACCGCTGGAGACTCTGTGTCCTGTAAAACTCTTCAGCTTCCACTCACCACACAAACAGTTGCACATTTATATAGGTGAAACATTTAAACTAACACTGATGTGCTTGAACTGTTTTATAGGCCTATCTATCGATTTTATTTTAGTCAAGTCGTGATGATTTGATAAGGCTAAATTAATCAAACATAGGCGATCAACTCTGACGCTGACCGCTTGGTCGTTGCTTATAAGAAAAAAAAAAACATTTAACGAACAAAAAATGCTCCCAAGGTTTTTCTAAATTAACTTTATGAAGAAACCCCCCCCCCCCCTGTTTTGGAAGAAGGGGGAGACTCATATCGCTAAGAACAAAAAAATAAAAATAAAGTTTAAAACGTTTTTTTTTCCCCCAGTTACATCCATGATATCTCCATGTTCCACTTTTAAGCCACAACCTACAGATCCCACAACACAAACATAACATTCACAAACATAAAAGCAAGCATTGACAGTGCTGCGCGCGTGATTTGGCAGAATGTGCGCAACGCGCAGAGAGAGAGAGAGAGAGAGAGAGAGAGAGAGATGAGAGAGATGAGAGAGATGAGAGATGAGAGAGATGAGAGAGAGAGAGAGAGAGAGATGAGAGAGAGAGATGAGAGCAGGTGAACTATAAGAACGCTAAAGTTTTACTCTACAGACGATTCAATGCAAGTGACAGATACAGCAACGACTGCTAAACCAGGCCAACCACTAAAGCAGACTTAAAGGAATGGGCCACATTCTGCAAACCCCTCTGCTGTTTTTAAGATTATGATGATAACACATAATATATCACAAATAACAACCAGAAAGACTAATAAATATTATACAAATATTCTGCATGGCAGTTAACAAGCACACGGTGTCATATATGTGAAATAACAGTCAGCATTTAACCTTATGAAGACTTTGGAACTCCAAACGTGGCTTTGCGCTCTGGAGTGACGCTGATAAACTCCCTCACGAGGTCCTGAACATTAATGCGATCCAAAATTTCTCACGCTGGTCCTTGAAACTTTAATATTTTTAGGGTTTTTGAAAAACTCATAAATTCTCTTTTGCTACATGCTCATGCGCTTCTGTCTAACGTTAACTGAAATGACGTCCCTCAAGGTAACCTTAGTTACGCGTTGTAATCGGCAACAACAAATCTGATTGGTTAATATCGTGATTTGATTTGAATTATTGAATTCAAAACTCAAACATAATCAAATCTCTTTTCATAGTCAAATCCCAAATATTCAAGTATAAATATACAGTATATAATATATATATATATATAGCCTATTTTTTTTTTATTCACAACAGTTTACAGTTGCCCACAGAAAAAAACAGGGGGTGCTGCAGCACCCTCAGCACCCCCTGTTCCCGCGCCCCTGGAGTCCTGTACGGGTCCTGTTTGGTAAACATGCACCAGCAGTACTTAACAGAACACCCGACCCGTTATCCCACAGCAGCACTCATTTATTTCTGTAACAGACCAGAACCGTTTGACATAAGACCACGAGTCGCGAGCCGAACCGCACACGCATTAATCTACAACATCAGGTGGGCAAAATTATTAATTTTCTTGTGTAACACAAGCAATCAAACCAACATTAGGCATTCTAAGTTGGTGCTTTGAAGAAAAACAGACATGCAGCGCAACGTGATAATTAACAGAAAATAAAGATAAGAACGTGTCTTTCTGTAAACAATACAAACCTTCTAGCATCTTGTGATCACTCTGCCAGGCTTTCGAGCAAACTATATCACATCATGCACACGCTAATAATTCTTCATAAATAAAGAAAATAACATTCAAATATGAGCCTTTATTGTTAAATATGATTGCCGTTATTATTGAATTTCATTAGACCCAGTTATGTATTTTTACGCGGCGGAAAAGTGAGCAAGACACGACAGTTACAATATCATAAATATGGTAACATAAGAAAAAAGACATCTAATATAACCAAATTAGGCTACATTTATTTTCATAAATATTTCAACACACCATTAGATATGACATTAAGCGCAACTTGTGTAGATTTATTTACTAAAAAGGCATGACTCCTTCCTTTGGTGTATATTTGTATACTTTTACCATCTAATCAATCTTAGCATGCGTTAATTTTGTGTAGCTAAATGTTTGCCTTACTAATTATGCCTAAGTCTTTCTTTGGCCTTTGCTCTGGAAGTGATCTGTTGATTCTGCTAAACTTTAATTAAAACAAACTAAAACTAAACTATATAAAAACTAAATAAAAATGTGTTCACAAAATAAAAACTAAACTAAAACTAACAAAAATATGAATGAAACTAATAAAAACTAAACTGAATTTTATAGCAAATTTGAAAACGATATTAAAATAAAACAAATTTAAAATTTCAAAACTATAATAACCTTGATTTTAACAGTAAACCTCTGTTTGTTTGCAAAAAAAATAAAAGGGTTTAATTTTCATTTGATTAAATATGAATAAATATTTCATGCCTTCATTTGATTATTAGAAAAAAATAAAACACACAAAAATTTCTGGAAGACAAAAAAGAAAAAAAAATTGTAGGGCCCTATTGTTCAAAATGTTGAAATTGTGAGTTTTGGACTTATTTTTTCACTGAAATAAATGTTTATGTTATTACACAGAGAGTAAAGTACCGAAAAAAGGTACCGTTGGGTACCGGTACCGAATTCCAGGTACCGATACCGGTACTGGTACCGGTTCAAATGTGAACGGTACCCAACCCTAGTTACAGCCGCCAAGAGAAAAAGCTTGGTTCCGGTTTTGAGGTCGATGACGGCGCTTGGTCTCCAGCCCTTCCTCGCTTATCCGGCGGTAATTAAACTACGGCACGGGGGTGAACAGAAATCGGAGTATTTTGTCGGCTCCCTGTCACAGAGTGGGACATTTGCTGCGGATCCACAGGGCAGACCCGGCGGGAGAGGCTTGGTGGCCAGAGCATGTGAGCGAAGCGGAGCGGCGTGACACTCCGCTCAATATTCCGCTCTGTGGGCATGCGTCGCTCACGGTCAAAGCATAATGCTCCGCTAATATTCTGCTCACGCTCACCGGTAAACCAAATCCCGCTCAGATCACGCTCTGACATAACATTTCTCTGGTAGGCCTAATTGTGTGTTTTTTGCCCGTTTATAATGAAATTCGTACCAGTTATGTTTCAGGGTGACGTTCAGCTTGCAATTTTTCAAATTAATTTTAGTAATTTAAATGTAATGTATGTCATGTTTTTGAAGCCACTTGGCAAACCTTCCTAAAAAATTAAATAACTGAAAAAGTAGGGTATATTTGATTTTCATTAGGCCTACTTTATTTCCATGAAAACACAGCTTCAATTATTGTGCAACAGAACATTCAAAACACGCACACATGATTAAATAAATGCACATAGAATTTCACAAAATAACACCTTGCTTATCAGGCCCATGAAAAGCACACACACAAGATGAAATGCACCTAAAGAATTATTTAGTGGCGTTAATAAAAGAAACACTTTCTAAAAGACCAAAACTGCGAGGAAATGCGGTCTATTAAAATGTCTGTCAATCTTTACAGGATTTTAGAATTTACTTTTAGAAACATTAGACAAACTATTGCTTATTCCACAGATTCTCGAACTAGCAAATTACCACAGGGCAGGTGCGGCGCCAGAGAATTTTGAACGCAGGTGCTGAGGGGGTGCTAGATCAATGACAGGGGGAGCTGGGCAATTAATAGTAAATATGACCAAAACAGGTTGTTGTTGTTATTATTTTTATATGAATAATAAATTCGCTATATAGGCACATTTCAAATGTTTATGAAAAATGTGGGAGTATTATCGCGCTTAGCCTACTGTATGACATGGGGGCGCGCACGCAATCATTTTTTTTATTAATTTTTTTTCTGCTGAAAGAGCTTATACTCCCGTCATTTTTGGATGTGCTTTCTGTCGTCTCATGCAGTCTTCGTGAATGGAGCACGTCACAACAATGAACCAGCTCACAGACGTAAGAAATAAATCTGCAGAAAGCTTGAAAACCAAAAAAACAATCTTCTCTATGTAGTCCTTATAGGTGCATTTCTCTATTAAAGGCACGTCCACTGTGGAGATGGCGAGTCTGAGAAAGCACTAGTTTATTAATAAATAATTAAAATTTCTTCTTTTTCCCCCGATGCATTCATAATCATTACTTTAGCCGGTGCTTTGCGGCAAGCTTTGTTTGCAGAGAGCTTTATGTGTGTGTTTGAGTGCGGAATAATACGCCTAAATGCCTATATTAACGGATGGTTTAGTAGGTTATTATACTAATCAATTTAATATAAACGTGCGACTAGTTGACTAGAAAAATCTTTAGTCGGGGGCAGGCCTACTTGGCACAAGGAACCGATCCATTTTTTAAATAAAATGCTGACATTACGTGCGACTGCAAATCACGTTGTATTGCATTGCAGTATTTATGCATGTGTAATGAGTCAAATGTTTTTATTTTATTTTATTTTTTTATGGGGTGCTATGGGGGTGCTTTGGTTTTTCTTGGGGGTGCTGGAGCACCTGCTAGCCCCTCCCTAGCGCCGCCCATGCCAAAGGGCATTTTTGGTTGAGCGAGCGGTGCTGAGCATATTGAGCGAGCGGAGCGAAATCTTCAGAAGGCGCTCTCCGCTCTGAAGGAAATATGACCGCTACGCTCCTGCTCCACTCCGCTCACATGCTCTTTTGGTGGCCGGGATGGAGGAGATGCCGGCTACCTGGAAGAAGATGGTGGCGGGAGGGATATGGATGATTGCTAGATTTCTTTTTTTATTTTTTCTTCTTTCCTCTCTCCTCCTGGGATAGTGTTTATATTTATTCGATACAATTGTCCCTTTGCTGGTAAGACTAACCCCCCCCCCCCCCTTTTTCTTTCTTTTTTTTCCGGAGGGGACTAATGGAGAGTAGGTTTCATTACAATAATGTTTTGGTTATGTGAGCCTTTTGGGAGGCTCGTTGTGGGCTGAAGTGGATCGGTCACAGATCATCACAAGTTTTTGTTGCTCAATCAGACCTATGTTCTCGGTAACGTGCGGCCTGAATTGTTTTTTGTCTGTAGTTGTTGGTCATCTCTGTCTGTGTTGCTTTTATTTTTTACAACAGATATTCATGCTTTTATTTACTTTACCTTGTTTCTAAGGGGATTTTTCATCTAGGTGGTTTGATATCTAGAACGCACACTAACGTTTACATGTCATTTACAGAATGGGAGTGCTTTTGCTTCTCTTCATTTGTTGAATACAATTTTGAGATTATGAATATTTAATGTATACTCTAAATATTTTATTACTGAATGTGACGGGCTTAAATTCTGCTGTTAAATGAACCTGTGTGTTAGAATATTTACACCGTAAATCTATTTCTGGTGCCCTGATATGTAACACTGTGTCATCGGGTATTTTTCTTCATGTGCTTTGGGAGTGTCCTGTTGTCATGGATCTGTGGACACATGTAGACCTGGTTTTGTCTTCCTCACTGCGGACTGATTGCTTAGCTAATACAAGTGTGTGTCTTCTTGAAGCTTAATGCAAAGGAGAAGGCTGTTTGCTGGTTTTGCGGCTGCGAGGAGGATGATGATGTAGAACTGGTGTGAGCCGCACGTGTGTGGAGAGGCATATTGGATTGCATATTATTATTACTTTATTTCTATTTTTTTTCTTTCTTTTTTTTCTAACATATGTGATTATATAAAGGAAGGACCTGTTTTGTTGTTACTTTTTCCCTCCCTCTCTCTCTCCCCTTTGATTGGACCTTTAAAACATGGAGTGTGTGTCTGTTGTTTTTTTTTTTTTTATCAATTTTTTATTTTTTATTTTTCACACACACAACACAACATAATATCCAAAATACAACAAAACAAAACAACAGACACATACTCAACATCTCAAGGTCCAATCAAAAGGGAGGGGGAGAGGGAAGGACAACAAGAACACAAAAGTCACTCCTTTATACAATCACAGACCTGCCAACCTGTACGCATTTTGCGTAGCGGGCACGCATTTTGACCTCAAAGTACGCAGGTACGATTTGTCACTTTAAACTACGCAAAAACCTGGTGACGCCTTTGCGCACGCACAGTAGCCTACTTAAATCATGCAACAGCAAAGAAAGAGGACTTCGACCAATCAGATCACTGGGTTCATTCCCCATCTAACATGTGGGATGATTGACAAATGCGTAGACCTATCATTAAAAAGAGACTGCAAATAGACAGCAAAACAAAATCCCGCTCGGTCTCGTACCTTTTTACTCCTGCCGTCTGATTTCTTAAAAGAGGACAGTACACACGGTACTTACAACTAAGGTAAACGGGTTGGGGTGGATGTGGAAAGTTAAAATATTGAGTTGAGTTAACTTAATCCTCTGGAGTCGACATGATCGCATTGATATTCTAGACGAACTGTGAATAGAATAAAAGCACACATTCATATTCAGCCAGATCTGCTGCGGTTTATTTGTGTTCATATAGCTGCACTCACTGAACAGCGTCCTAATATTAGGGCGTTTAGTCCAAAATAACTGCGCATACTTGGATAAATACTGATATATTTGCACTAGAACTTCGCCCGTGTCTAATAAACCTTTACAAAAGTCTTACCGGAACATTCAAATCTGCTCGCGCAGCTGCTGACAGAGCAGACCGTTAACATGTTTGGGTAACCGCTTCACAAACAGTCTTTTCAACTACACAGTATTATTTCTGTATTACAGTCATTCATATTATCACAGAAATACTGGGATCAAAGATAATAGTTCAGATATAAACACTGATGTTTATGGTAGCGATCAAAATAGACCTTTTGAAAATTAACTGGCGCTTCAAATAACGTTTGTGTCGATTACATTGTTTGTAAATGACAAGTGACTTAAAAAATGTATTTGTGATTGAATCAAGAGATTCGTTCAAAAACGCTGATTCATCCAGTAAAGGAACAAGTGAAGTATTTATGAGTGTGACAGTAAATCATTCATTCAAACCACTTTTTCATCATTTTAATATATTAATTTAAATGTTTAATAATTCGTTCGAATTAAACACTTTTAAATAGACTGCAGCAATAATATTTTCACACATTATTTTGTTTCGTGGGAGAAATTTGATCTCTGTTTGAGACCAAAAAAAATGTAATTCTCAATTGATCCAGAATCGTGCAGCTGCAGTATGTGACTGAGTGCAGACCTTTTGGGAAATATTTAACATAAATAACGTTATCCTAATACTACATATGATATATACTACATATGATATATGCACAGCCCCCCCCCCATTGCCATCACACAAGTGGTACTCAAAAAAAAATTCTAAGGTTGGCAGGTCTGCAATCACGTATGTCCAACTAAAAACACTGCCAAGCATCAATGGTCGAAGGCCTGGCCCCACCAACTCGCGCCGTTGTACATTCGCATTACACTATTTGCAGGAGGCTACGGATCCAATATGTTTTTCTACACATGTGTGGTGTAAACCAGTTCTGGATTATTGTCTTCTTCACAGCTGTAAAACCAGCAAACAACATTCTCTTTTGCATTGAACTAATACAGAGACCAGAATCATCATTTAGAAGACACAAACTTGGGTTAACAGACCAATCAATTCGCAGTAATGATAACAAAACCAGGTTTGCATGTGTCCATAGACTGATGACGACAGGACATTCCCAAAACATATGCAGAAAAGTGCCTGATGATGTAGTGTTACATATATGGCAGTTCAAATTTGACTGTAGTTTCATTTTAAATCTTTTGTAAGGAGTTATGTATGCTCTATGAATGACTTTGAAGTGAATAAGACGATGAGCCAGATTTTTAGATGTTAAACTGAGATTAGACCACACTCTCTCCCAGTCGACAGATAAATTAAGGTCAGATAATTCCCTATCCCAAATAGTTTTAATAGAAAGAGGTTTTGTAATACAATCAATAATTGTATTATATATTAAGGAAACAAATGGCCGACCAGCAGATGGTGCAATCCAGTTCCGCATAGGATGAGAGGAAATGGAAGAAGACCAAGGAACGCCATACGCTTTGAGAGCAGAACGTAATTGAAGAAAAACAAAATATGCAGATGCTGGTAGACAAAATTTGGCTCTTAATGTCTGAAACGAACAGAGGCCCCGGTTATCATATATATCACCGCACGCATTTACACCCAAAAAAGACCAAGAGGGTTGGACAAATGGACGATTTCTGCATACAAAATTAAAATTGTGCCATAAAGGTGTACTGTTACAGAATTTGAAGGGTCCACCTATCCGACGTTCAACCGTTTTCCAGATTTTAATAGAGTTAGCCACAACTGGACCAAATTTATAATTATCCCCTTTTTTTCCTGTGCCAGTAAATAAAATATCTTGAAGTCTATTTGGTTTAACCTTGTCAGCTTCAATCACCCTCCATGAAACTGTAGCTTGAGGATCAACCCAATTATGAAGAGCCTTAAGCTGGAACGACCAATAATATAATTCAAAATTTGGTACAGCCAGTCCTCCTGCGCTATTAGGATGTTGTAATGTGGTAAGTTTAATTCTGGGGCATTTATCATTTATCATATCATCAATTATGGAGTTGATCTCCTTAAAGTAACCTGGAGGGGAAGAAAGTGGTAGCATAGAGAAAAAAAAAATTAAATCGAGGTAACAAATTCATCTTAACAGTGGAGATTCTTCCTTGGAGAGAGACTTTAAGATTCTTCCATCTTTGAATGTCATTTTTGACCTTAACTAAAATGTTATTAAAATTGTCTCTGGCAATCTTATGAATGTTTTTATATATGGTAATGCCCAAATAGATGAAAGATTCCTTAATAGGGATAAATGAGGGAATAGAAAAATTAACCTTAACATTGTTAATTGGCATTAAAGCAGATTTGCTCCAATTTATTTTATATCCTGATGGGCTACTAAAATTATCAAATTCCTTAATTATACTAGAGACTGAAACATCAAAGTGGTCTAAATATAGAATAATATCATCAGCGTATAATGAAATACTATGATTATGGTCATGAATCTTAATCGATACTTCAGATTTCCTGATGGCTTGTGCTAAGGGTTCAAGAGATAGACAAAACAATAAGGGGGAAAGTGGACACCCCTGCCTCGTTCCCCGCTGTAAAGGGAATGAGGGGGAAATAATATTACCAGTTATGACTGATGCTGCAGGTGAGTGGTATAATGTCTTAATCATAGAAACGAAGTGTTCACCGAAGCCGAAACATTGCAGAACTGCCCACATATAATTCCCCACTAGCCTGTCAAAGGCTTTTTCTGCATCAAGTGAAAAGACCGCACAAGGGGTTGGGTGGGAGTCCGCAAAGTCAAGAATATGAAGGAGTCGACGCATATTGTCAGATGCATTGCGCTCCTTGATGAAACCAGTTTGGTCCTCCTTGATCAGACTGTGAATTACCTTCTCCATACGAGAAGCAAAAACTTTAGCATAGATTTTTAGATCACATGGGATAAGCGAAATCGGTCTGTAGCTGGAACAATCTAATGGATCTTTCCCTTTTTTAAGAAGTAATGAAATCAGTGATGTTTTTTGATCTCTATGAAATACCCCATGTTCAATTGCAAAATTAAATGAGTTAAGCATAAGTATCCCTACCAAATCCCAAATTTCTAAATATAATTCAGGGGGGAGACCATCTAGACCCGGCGATTTGCCCTTTTGAAGGCTTTTTAGAGAGACGTGGAGTTCCTCCAAACTTAATGGGGCCTCCAAAGATTCTTTATCTATCTGTGAGATCCGAGGCAGTTCCAATTTATATAAATACTGCTTACAAATTGGTTCATCAAAATCTGTTTCGGCTTTATACAGATTTGTGTAAAAACCTTTAAATGTGTCATTAATTGCCACAGGGTTCGTGGTGACCTGATCATCTGATGATTTTATTGCTCTAATATATGCCTTAGACTCGCATTCATTCAACCTAAGGGCCAATAAATGACTAGGTCTCTCTAATTCAAAATAATATTTTTGTCTAGTCCTATGTAAAATAAATTCTGCCTTTGAGTGTGAAAGTAAATCATATTCTTCTTTTAAAGAGGACAGCTGTGTAGCCTGTTTCTCAGTAAAATGTTGTTTTTGTAGGTTTTGTAATGATTGGATTTTATTTTCTAATTGTGTAAACTGTTGAGTTTTCGCTTTGGCGAGAGTAGAAGATAAAGATATACAGAAACCTCGTATAGCACACTTAGTAATTTCCCACAGTATTTGAGGATCCACATCAGAGGGCATATTAATTTCAAGAAATTCCTTAATATATTCTTTTAGAGAAGTAATGAAAGTCTGATTACTTAATAATGATATGTTAAAGCGCCATCTAGGGGACTTGGCTTTAACATCGGAATGAGGAAAACTGCACAACACAGCAGAATGATCAGATAATAAAATTGGTAATATAGAGATGGAGGAATTAGATGAAATTAAAGATGGGCTGATAAATATGTAGTCTATCCTAGAGAAAGTCTTGTCTATTAGAAAAAAAAGTGAAGTCCTTGGCTTTAGTATTCTGAATTCTCCATAGATCGACTAAGTTGAGCTCAGTGATAAATTTATTCAATAATTTAGAGGATGGATTGGCTGTTGTATCAGATTGAGATTTATCTAAAGCAGGATTTATGACCGCATTAAAATCCACCCACCACTAGAGGGCAATCAATCTCCTCAAGTAAAGTTTTGGAAATCTCAAGTTTCAAGTTTTATTTGTCACATACACGACTATACAGAGATTGTATAACCAGCAGTGAAATGTGAGTTGAAGTGAAATCTGAAATGTGAGTTGAAGTGAAAGGAATGCACTGTCTGTCTCATTCGGACCATAAATAGAGACCAATGCTAACCTATTATTATATATTTTGCATCAGATAAAAACAAATCTACCCTTCTCATCACTACCAAGGTGTTCAATCGTTAAATTTAACTTCCGGTTAACAAGGATAAGCACCCCCTTAGTTTTATTTTGAGCGCAGGAAAAAGCTATTAATTTGTAATACTTATTCTGGAAACGTGCCACGTCAGATTGTTTTAAATGTGTCTCTTGTATTAGGGCACAGGAAATAGATTTACGGTGTAAATATTCTAACACACGGGTTCGTTTAACAGCAGAATTTAAACCATTCACATTCAGTGATAAAATAGTTAGAGTATGCATTGAATATTCATAATCCCAAGATTGTACTCAATAAATGAAAAAAAAACAGAATCACTTCCATTCTGTAAATAACACGTGAACGCTGATGTGCATTTTAGATACCAAACCTCTTAGATGAAAAATCCCTTTAGAAATAAAGTAAAATAAATAAAAGTATAAATGTCTGCTGTAAAAAACAAAAACAACATAAAAATATGAACCGACAACCATAAACAAGAAACAACTCAGACTGCACATTACCGAGAACATAGGTCTGACTGAGCAACAAAAAACAGTGATAGGTCGTGACCGATCCACTCCAACGCAAGACATGTCTCCCAAAGGGTCACACAGCCAAAAAAAAAAATTTATTTATTAATTAAACCTACCTCTCCATTAGTCCCCTCCAAAAAAAGAAAAAAGGAGTGTCAGTCTTACCAGCAAAGAGATCGTTGTACCGGATAAATAAGGACAATATCCCAGTTAGAGAGAGGAGAGAAGAAAACGCAAAAAATAGGTTTAGCAAGCGTCCATGTTCATCCTGACATCATCCCCTCCTGGGCAGCTAGGGCCAAGTCCATCCCGGCCGTCACGCCCCTCCCGTCGAGCTGGAGAAACAGTGGCCGCTGCGCTCCCCCGTCGTCCTCCCGCAGAGCTGCGGCATACGACTTCTGCTAAGACATGGAGCTGATAAAATCCTCCGCTTTCTGAGGGGAATCGTAGCTTCTCTGTTCCCCTCTGTGCCGTATCTTAATTACCGCCGGATAGATGAGGAAGGGCTGGAGACCAAGCGCTGTCATCTTCTTCAAAACCAGACCAAATGCCTTTCTCCTGATCGCTGTAGCCGGACTAAAGTTGGGAAAAAATAGCAGTGTGACATTGCTTTGCGAGCATTTCACCGGATAGGCCTGCCGAGCACCCTTCAGGATATCTGATCTGTCATGCCATCTCAGCACACGGAAGATGAGAGTGCGCGTCCGATCGGAGCCCCTCCCTCCGTCATACACGCGATGCGCCCGATCAATCTCAATGTCACAGTCCCTCAAGGAAGGAATCCACTTGGAAAGATTAGCTGAATGAATTGATTTTTTTTTTTTTTTCAGTAGCCCACTGCAGGACAGATAGAGGCGCCGGCGCGCTCACTTGCTCTTATAATACTCCTAAAATACAGATAAGAGTAATACATCTTTCAAATCTGTAAAGACTCTACGTTTAGTTGTGTGCACTCACAATATCAAAACTTTGCGCTTTTGTAAAATAATGAAAGCAAACAGGATGCGCTTTCTGCCTTCTGTCTCCATGAACTTGAGCGCGAAACTCTGTGTATATTTGCCTTACAGATATGAAAACATATCTATAGAGAGCAAAATCTCTACTTTCAAATGAACCAATTCAAATGGATAACAAATATTCTCAGATCATGTAATCCGTTACATGAATACAGGCGCATCCACTACTGCAGAGATGACGAGTCAGTGTCGCCGACTTCATCTCTTAAACTGAGAACAAAAAAGCACTAGTTTATCAATGAATTATTAAAATGTTAATGTAGCCTCCTTACTGTTTTTCCATGGCACATTCATAATCATTACTTCTGCTGGTGCGCTGTGGCAAGCTTTATGTATGTTTGAGCATTTAGGCTATGAAGGCAATTAAAGGCTCGGTATTATGATTGAAATGGTTTATTAATAAACGTGTGATTAGTCAACTAATGCTTAAAATGAACGACTACTAGTCGACCAGAAAAATCTTTAGTCGGGGGCAGCCCTACTACATGCATTGGATAAAGTAATCAAATGAATAAAACACATTGCATATTCTTCACTGTGTAAATTAAATTTATATTTCTTCTTACTAAAGTAACAAAAGTGATTTAGTCAAGAGCAGTTAGAGATTTTCTCTCTTTTGTTGTTTGATTAACATGAATGACAGGCAGCAGGAGTATTAGACTGCTGTCACTTTAAGAGCTGCCCGGATCCAATATACTGTTACATGTGTTTTCTTTCTCAGCCGTTTGCCTTCACTTAAGATTTAAATGACTGTTTATGAGGATACTTACAAAGATGGGCATTTTGACCCATACAAGTGTTTATTTTAACTTTCAAGGCCTATAAAGCGGCAACAATAACTCTTTTCAATACTCCCGCACTCTATGAGCTCCGTCTTCACTTGTGCATTCCTCTCTGACGGCACTGAGAAACAGTCTGTAGTGAAATGAGTTCTCTTTCGCCACTGATCCCTTGGTTTTAAACCGCTATGCTTAAAACACGTGCAAACCATAAGTTTTCGGCACCATGTTGCACTGTAATGTTTTTTGTTTCAGGTTTCCATTTTTTTTTCATTTTGTCATATAGATATTTGCTTATCGCCCACCCCCAATGTTTTACCACTTCACAAATACTGCTCGATGAAAAAACAAACATAAATTCTCTGTTCGTGTCTGGCTAAAATGAGATATCTTAATAAAAATGATTTAATATCCAGATATCTTATTTTATTTGACAAGCAGATACGTGTCTGCTGTCTATACAGTATTTTACTAAGCAATGAATAAGAAGTGAGATGTATCAGACTGTAACACTGAATGTGTTCTCTCTGCTGATGTGCAGACGCACTATGCGGTGCCAGAAACGGCGGTGTCGCAGTCAGTGTCGCGGCTGGAGTCTCTGCAGGCGGTGGTGGAGTGCCAGCAGCCCGAGGCAGACTTATACAGGTATCTTACAGAATCAGATCCACCCAAATCCTCCTCACACACTGCTTTACAATGCAGCTCAACCACAGCCTTTTTGATGCTATTATCAGTTCTGCAAGTCCTGACGCGGCATGTTCTTTCTTCTCAGGTTTGTCGGGAGAATAACTGTAACCCAACAAGGAGAGGAGATAGTCAGGTAAGACCAGCTTCAAATCTGAGATTATTATGGTTTTGACTACCAGATTTACTTGCGTCAGCGCAAACCATCTTTTGGCGTTAAAATAGTACTGTCAGGACTTACTAAAGATGCGCAGTGACGAATTAGCGTTGAAAAGGCGTGGACAGTTATTTTTGCGCTTGACCTTATTGAATATGCATTTGTAGGAGTTTCCCTTTCAGACGCAAAATTTATGGTAGGAGATTATTAAAATAAATCACACAACGTGATTTGCTAACGTTTGCACTCGTCAAATTACTGGTATTTGCGCCATTATTTAACGCCCAAGGCGGTAATTTGCGCTTCTCTTGGGAGACTGCGTTGGTCATTATGGAAATTATCTGGCTGCGTCTATGTTCTTTAATGTGCGCATTGTTAGTAAATCACTCGCTGAATTTTCCCCTCCCATCGACGCTGTTTTGGAATTAAATCTGGCCCTTTATGTTTAAGTATTTGTTATGTTTAAATTGATTTATTTGTTTATTTATATTTTTTGGTTATTCTTTTTAGACCCTTAGGACCAGAGAACCTCCTGCTTCGAGGAGCAAGATTAAAAAACACCAAAGAAATCTTTGGTACGGCATTCACACCATTTCTTTAAGTCCAACTTAGAACTTTTGAAATCAATATGAATTCAGAATGGACCTTATTTACTTATTAACTTGTTTCGCAACTTATGACTGCACTTTACTCCCAAAAAAAGTTTGTGTTTTAAATGGTTAATCAAAATGTTGTGATGGTTTGAGTATAACTGGTGTTGTGTCATGCAGGTGTGGCGGTGTATACGGGCATGGAGTCCAAGATGGCTCTGAACTACAAGTGCAAATCCCAGAAACGCTCTGCAGTAGAGAAGTATGTGTTTCGTCATTTCCATTTTTACTGTTTCCTTCTCATTTTACCACATCTCTCTCGTCTCTCGTGCAGATCCATGAATACGTTTCTCATCATCTACTTGGGCATTCTGCTGTTTGAAGCCATCCTCAGCACCATTTTGAAGTACGCCTGGCAGGCAGAGAACAAGTGGGACGAGCCGTTTTACAATCAGAAGACCGATCAGGAGAGAAACAGCAGTCAGGTTACTATAAAGTCTCTACACTCAGTTATTTTACATTTAAAAGTCATACTGTTGACACCTGGCCGCTCTTTGATGGCCCCAAAACTAGTAGGATTCATTAAGACCGCTGGTGATTTTCTCCTTGCAGATTTTGAAGTTTATTTCTGACTTCCTGGCTTTCCTGGTGTTGTACAACTTCATAATCCCCATCTCTCTGTACGTGACTGTTGAGATGCAAAAGTTTCTGGGCTCTTTTTTCATTGGCTGGGACTTGGACCTGTACCATGAAGAGAGCGACCAGAAGGCTCAAGTCAACACATCAGACCTCAATGAGGAGTTGGGACAGGTGTGTGTGTGTGTGTGTGTGTGTGTGTGTGATTAGAACTTTTTCCCCAGTTATAATACTGTCTGAGATGAGTAATCTATGCTAATTTTGCGGCTGCAGGTGGAGTACGTTTTCACAGACAAAACGGGAACCCTCACTGAGAACGAGATGCAGTTTAGGGAGTGTTCTATCAACGGTATCAAATACCAGGAGATCAACGGGAAGCTTGTCCCTGAAGGAATGACAGAAGACTCTCCGGATGGATCGGTGCCTTGTTTGGTAAGGTTCATTTTTACCGTTTGTGAGGATAGAGGATTTTGTTTTGGTCCATGCCATAGACCAGTGGTCGGCAAAAGGCGGCCCGCGGGCCAAAACTGGCCCGCCAGCAATAATATCTGGCCCGCGCCCGCAGCCAGATTATTTTGATAGCAGCTGGTTCTGAAATAGATCTGTCATGACAGCAACAGTTACTCACAATCAGAGTACGGGAGCGGAGCGCGGAGTGATTTTGACCTCGGAGCGGATTTTTTAAAAATCGGAGCGTTGTGGGGTTTTCACTCGCTCCACCACCGCTCCATCCCGAGTACAATTCATGCCAACAGCCCGAGCGAGGAGCGGATTTTAAAAAAATCGGAGCGTTGTGGTTTTCACTCGCTCCACCACCGCTCCATCCCGAGTACAATTCATGCCAACAGCCCGAGCGAGGAGCGGATTTTTTAAAAATCGGAGCGTTGTGGTTTTCACTCGCTCCACCACCGCTCCATCCCGAGTACAATTCATGCCAACAGCCCATAATATAACTGCATATTTAGCAAGAATTCACATGTTAAACATATTTAGCTAGCTTGATAGAGAAGGATCACTCAAATCAGACAGAATGTGAAGGCAGTTCTCAAGGAATTTGTTTTTTCCTATACTGAATATTTTCAGCTGAAGGCATGATTTAAACAAGTACTACAACACTTATTCACACGCAATCGCTCTCTCAATAATGCATTCAAACAAATGTAATCTTACAGTGCTACTTCATCTGTATCCGATTTCGAATGAGCAGAAATCTTTAAGAAATGCATCGATCCGTAGGTAAAATAACTGAAGAAAACGTACTGTTATTTTCATCACAAACAAAATTTGCACTGCAAAAAGCAGCAATTATACCTTTTAATGCTGACAACCATGTTATTAGCTCATGTGGCAGGAAAAAAAGTTTGTACACTAGTGTTCCAATAAGCCACGTTGAAACTAGGGATGTGCGGGTCTAGTCGACTAGTCGACTAAACGGTACAGCTCCTACTAGTCGACACTGAAAACAATAGTCGACTACACGAGAGAAAAAAACCCCGATGATTTTATCATTCAAATTACCATAATTTTAACGTTACATTTAAAACATTAAAAAACAGTTAAAATAAAACTTTTGAAAAAGAATACATATCAAAATATTTAAATATATAAATATTTTTTAAAAGCGTGTCTGGGCGGGAACTATAATTTTACCTCACATGCGTTTTCTTCATGTCAGTTGTGGCAAGCTCCACGCGAAAGACCAAGGTGTGGGATTATTTTGAATTAGGAATAAGGAAATGGAAACGTTTTTTGTAAACTGTGTAATGTCAAATTGGCTTACAATAACTTTACTGGAGCTATGCGTAATCATATTCAATACACGTATGCGTTAGCTTGGAGTCTAGCCAAAGCCAAATGTCAATCATGTCATACACTACAACCTGCCGCTGCGGTCCGCGATCCTATCCGCGCTGTCTGTTCCTCTAAACGAAGACCCACTTCGGTGGTGCTGCGGGATTTCCAGGCTCTTTTCAAACTGTCTGCTTGCTTGTAGTTATCTCTCTCTGCGTGCCTGTGACTTCAGTTCCTGCCGAGTGCTTTTTTTGCCTCTTGTCCCGTCTTTCGCCAGACCACATTAACATGTTAAATTCACTGAACAAATGCGCACGGTCTGAGTAAGTAAAACGAGCATTGTTTTGTTTTTAGACAATATAGCCAACATGAAGTACATTTTTAAAAGCCGTTTTAATGCTATTCCTTGATAAACTTTCCTACTGTTTTTTACTTTTGTTTTAATATGTGTTTTAATATGTTGGCTAACGTTATATGAATATGAATAATTCTGTCAGTCTATTGATTGATTTTCCATTTCTGCATTGCTCCAACTGATCTGAATAAATAAGCTATGCACTGGTTTATGAAGAGTGTATGCTCTATCTTTTTTTCCTGTTTAACGACCGCCTAAAATTAATTGATGATAACGCGAGGCAAGCATACGGCATAATCGTGACCTATTTTTAGCAGAATTCATTGAGGGATTTGACAGTGATTCAAAGATTAAGTATTTCAACTGTATGCTGTTATATAGACACACGCACAGTTTTTTTTTTTTCATTTCTGGGGGGTTTCTAGCTTTTAGACTAGTCGACTAGTCGGATACAAAACTTCCGTTTAAACGACAGTCAAATTAGTCGTAGCGCACATCCCTAGTTGAAACTCTCCTGTTATTTTATTTATTTTAATTTTTAATATACGTTATGAACCGAACTGTGATATTTCAAATCTACTGAAATACTTTTCATGAGATAGCAAAGGCAGAGCGGTGTCTCTGGTATCCGTGAGCGAGGAGCGGAGTGATTAAATGCTCGGAGCGCGGAGGGGAAATTGTTGGCGCTCCACTCCGCTCACATAGGCTACTCTGCCTGACACCGCCACACAAATGTGGCTTTTTGTTAATGACTGTCCTACTACAGGATTTAACACCGAGTAACAGCTCACTACCAGTTACAAAAGACACTGTAACAGTATGTCAGGCAGTTGTAGTTGTATTTTTTATCAATTAATTTCATAAATTATCCTTTGACTATGTTCTGGCCCGCCATCTAGTGGTGAAAATTTTTTTTGGCCGATGCCAAACTTACTTGCCGACCCCTGCCATAGACTGTATAAAAACATGGACGTAGTGTCCGTGACATCACCCGTAGGTTTCTGAAGAGCATTTTTGAAGCCCAAAGTGGGCGGAGCCAGCCGTCACCATCTTGGCAGCCGCGCGTCACTCCCAGATAAACGAAAATGGGCAAAGAGGCGGGAGCTGGTTGCTGAAACCACTCCCGCCTAGCTCAACGGTGGTGACAGCAGCGGCAATCCACCTGTCACTCAAGTGGCCACGCCCTTAATTATCCAGAACTTTAAAGCAGTGGTCTCAAACTCAATTCCTGGAGGGCCACAGCTCTGCAGAGTTTAGCTCCAGCCAGCTCCAAATCTCACCTGCTTGGAAGTTTCTAGTGATCCTGAAGACCTTGATTAGCTGGATCAGGTGTGTTTAATTAGGTAAACTGTGCAGAGCTGTGGCCCTCCAGGAATTGAGTTTAAGACCAATGCTTTAAGGCTTAATATAATTTAAACGGATGAGTTATAAATAAAATTCACCCCCCTCACAGTTGTCAAGAAGGGCAAAATTAACTATATGGACCAAAACCACTTCCAAAACCACGAAGCCAGTCGATGAATTGCAGTTTGTCACTTCCGTGTTGGTTTCAAGAGAGAGACCGGAAAGTTGCCACTTGGTCCATGCACAATTGGAAACCCTAAGCAAAATAGTTAATTTCAAAAGAATCTGTTCTGTGGATGCTGTGGGTACACCTTTCTTTGGGTCAGATCTCAGCTTGTTTGATCACAGTTGCACTATTAGGTTAGTGTTAGTGTACAAGCTACGCAATATCACGTTCACTATCGCATGCGATTCTGAGCACGAATTGCGTAGCTTGTCAGTGAACTACGGCTCTGTGTATTAAATGCCGCTCCATCTGAAAACAGGTGATGGAGATTTACGGCTAATCACGGAACCGTCTTTACTGACGAGATGCGCATGACTATCGCGTGCAAAATATCTTGCAGCCCTAGCACACCCATAAACATATTGGCCTGTATCTGCTAAACGATTAAATTAATTAAAATTATTTTAATAGTTTTTGTCAGAAGCATTTCTAGTTGATATCCACCAAATTTCATGCAAATCAGACCAGTGGCCTAGGACGAAAATGTTTGACAAATGAAAAAAACTCGATGACAGAAATTAGTTTTTGTTATTATTTGTGGAAATGGATACAGATTTGATTAGCTTATTTGGAGAGACTGATGTTGTTATAGGACCAGCAATTTTCACAAAATTTGGAACACATACTTGTTTTCTCACAATGTACGAATATATCAATTTTTGTAACATTAGGCCATTCAGATTTGGTGTTATTAGCCACAGAAAGTTGATTAGGACATTCACCAAAGAGGACGCATACCAGTGTTTATTGATCATACGGTTATGCCATAATTAAAAAGATTTTTAAAGATTCAGCACCGTCTATAGGTGCAATTTTGACACTCTGTGCTTGGACTTCTAATGAATATTAAATGAGAATCGTCAAATTGCATCATGAAATAAAATAAATATAAATAAAAAATATATATAAAAATAACTACTTCAGCCAGTTGCCAAGGCATTTTTCATTTTAATTGAATTGTACTAAAATAACTAAAACATATATATAGGGATGGGTACCGAAACTCGGTACTTAATCGGTCTCGGGGCTGAATTATGAAAGACCGGAGTATCGATAAGCTCTGACGTTATCGGTTCTGCTGTCGGTACTGGAGAAATTATGAAAACACACATTTATTGTTGCTACATATACACATTATCTTGCAAATTCTCTCTCACCAGAGTTGCCAGCTGTTTTATATGCAATAATATTCAAACATTTGTCTATGATGCATTTTTGCTATTCGTAATTCAGAAGCGAGATCGCGCTCACGTGGAGGAGCTTCAGCACGCGCAACATGAAAGCCCTGTTTAATTATGATAGAATAGAGAACTAACTATTAAAACATATGCACTTTATGCCTGTGGCTGTTATATTAAGCTAAGTTTATTTATTTATTTTTGATTTTGGCTTCTAAGGATTATAGCCGCGTTTCTTCTAGCACAACTTCCCTCCCTTCACAGCGGCGCGCATTCGTTCCTCCCTAACCAACACTTAACGTCTAAATCAGCTCAATCGGTGATTGTTGTAAGATGCCGTCTTTACTGTTGCTAATTTGCGGGACATGTTTGATAATAAAACGTTGAAAGCACAATCCGCACAAGAGACGCTGCTCCCCAGGCTGAAATGTGTGTGTGTGTGTGTGTGTGTGCGCGTGTGCGCGCGCGTGAGTGGCTGCGCAGCTCGCTCCAAAACGGACAGACTTCACTTTGAGCTTCGGGCGTCCAAACGATCAAATACACACAAAAATGTGTCACAATGGCCAGCTACGAGAGTATTCACTTAAACAGTTTGTCTTAAGTGGACAAGAACTGTTCGGAGAAAATCCGATATTGCGTGTCAATATATTGCCTTAAAGTGACAGACTGGCGCTTCAATGTTAATCAAAGAAAAAAATGCAAAGAGAAAATCCACCACAGCTCTTAATCTGAATAACATTATAGCTTTAATAATCATTAATCTATCAATACATACAGTGAAAACTATGCAGTGTGCATTTACATTTGATTACTTTTAGATTTCTTTTGCAGGCTATTGCTTGCCTGAACAGTAATGTTAGTAGACCTTCATGGAAAAATTAAAGCACTGTTTATTTCATTTAATTTGTATATTTGTTTTATTGTATTTGTCAGTTTGTTTTTACTTTGTTTCTTTGTTCATATTCTTACTGTATCTTATCTTATGTATATAAAACACTAAAAATGCATGCACACTGGTGCATTTACAAATTGATGTTTTATATTAATTTAATTAAATATTTATTTTACATTTCAGAATATAAAGTAATGTTAATTCAGCTCCTAATTTGTCATATATATATATATATATATAAGTATAACAAAAAGTACCGATAAGAATACCGTTAAAGTACCGGACCGATAAGCGGTATCGATAAGAGTAGTAATACCGTTAAAACCTTAACGATACCCATCCCTACATATATATAAGAAGTACTAAAAATGTCAAAAACACAATAAAATGAATAAAAATAACTAAAAGCAACAAACTTTAAAATATATATATTTTTTAAAAATATAATTTTATCTCTATGATACTAAAATAACACTAGTTTGTGCTAAATTATGATGATATTAATTATTAAATTGTAATATTTTTACCTTATATTTTAAGCTTTAAATAAAATAGGACACGTTTTTGTGATACATGATAAACATTACAGTGGTGACATTTTTCAACTGGTCATGTTTTAAATCAAAGTGTGACAGTATTATTTTGTGTGTACACCTTTCAGAACAGGGAGGAGGAATTGTTCCTGAAAGCCGTCTCACTGTGTCACACGGTGCAGATCAGTTATGATCAAACGGATGGGCCGGGAGACCCGTTCTCACATGCCAACGGCTTCTCTCCTCAGATGGAGTATTACGCCTCTTCTCCTGACGAGAAAGCACTAGTGGAAGCCACCAAGAGGTGAGAGCACCACTCTGTCACCTGTTACTGTGTATTTCTGCAGTCAGTTGTGCTTAATATAATCTTTTGACCATGACTGTTGAAACATTTGACTACATTTGTAAAAAACACTTTATTGTTTGGTGAGCCATATCTTTAAATTATCTTTTTTGACTGCAGGATGGGTGTCACATTTATGGGAAGCCATGGAGAAATCATGGAGATTAAAACATTTGGAAAAGCAGAGAAGTACATCACACTTTTCTGTTTATTTTAGATCACTACATATGAACCATATTCATAAAGTTGTTTAGCTTTTAGAGTTGTCTGTTTAACAGCTATCTTTCCGCCCGCAGATACAAACTCCTCCACGTTCTGGAGTTTGACGCAAACCGCAGAAGAATGAGTGTGATTCTGCAGAAGCATTCAGGCATGTGCCTCTGATCACATATGTGCTGTTTATGACTGAACCTCAGCGTGTGAGGAGTTATCTAATGACATTCTGTCTCTCATTAGGTGAAAAGGTGCTATTCACGAAAGGAGCCGAATCAGCCATTCTGCCCTACACCACGAGCGGCGAGATCGATAAAACCAGAGTCCATGTGGATGAGTTTGCTCTGGTGAGCTCTCTACATCATGCTGTCATGCTTCACTCTAGTTAGTGGTGCTTGAAGTTTCACTGTTGTTCATAAGTAGTAAAATGGACCATCTCCTGATCCCACAGTATTCAGTGTACAACTCGTCTACACCGGATTTTGCGGCGTGTGGAGAAGTACGGTGTTGTTTTTCTCAAAGCTACATTTTGTAGCTTTGAGTAGCTTAATTAGTTTAAATTGTTTTGTAGTTTTGTTTTGTTTTGTAGTTTTGTAGCTTAATTTTTTTTAAATTAAGTAGTTTAAAAAAATCCCATTTGAAGGCGGGATTGAGTTATACTGTATCTAAAGACAAGGGGCCGGATTTATGAAAATCTTGTTAAAGGGGTCATATTGCTAAAAATAACATTATTTGGTGTAATGCAATGTTTATGCAATATAAGGTAAAAGAAAAACACATTATTTTCCACATACTGTACATTATTGTTGCTCTTCAATGCCCCGCCTTTCTGAAACGCGTCGATTTTTACAAAGCTCATCGTTCTGAGAAGCGAGGCGTGCTCTGATTGGCCAGCTGTCCAGTGCGTTGTGATTGGCCGAATACCTCAAGCGTGTGATGGAAATGTTAAGCCCCTTACCGTATTGTGATGCCATGTCTCGGCGCGACGACACAAAAACAATAAAACCCATTATAAACGAGGCATTTGTTGCATCCAGTGGGGACATAATTACTGATTATAATGACTCATACGGTCTTTTTACTTTACATTTACATGGTAAACATTACCATGTCTGCATTTGTGATCGGAGAAATGACAAACAACAAGCACTGCTCAAAACTTGCATTTGAATAGTCAGTGGCAAATTCTTTAAATAAGAAAACGTACTTGCAGGCTGTGAGTCAGAAGCACCAGACTGTTGCAAATTTGGAATTGCCCCACTTTATAGAAACAGCCTTTGTGCACAGCTGGCAGGCAACTCCCAGGTTCAGGAAACAGTCCTCCGTAAAATGCGCTGCACACACTCTAATATTTGGGTTGAACTGTTCTGGAAAAGTGTTGTAAATACAACTTAACAACTGATTTCTAGTTGTGTCCTCTTTTGGAAGCCCAAACAAAGTACTTTCCCTTTCACAACAAAACACACAGAGTCTCCACGACATGGCGCCGGCGGCAGCAACAATACTACAGCTAGAATAATAGTTGCGCCTTCTTTCTTTGCGGATACATTTGGGTGGTGTTATGCAAATCTTTCCACATCGTGATGTAGACATGTGGGGGCGTGTTTGAATGAGCCGTTTTAGGAGGGCGTGGTCGAGTCTTAACATTTATAAAGAATATGTCTTTGGTTTTGAGACTTTAGTCTTTGCAACTTCAGGGATCTTATCTATGCACAATCAGCTTGTAACACTCCAAAGAGAAAGGAAAACTCGCATCATATGACCCCTTTAAGAAACAATTTTCTTAAGTTAAGTTCTAAGAGGTCTGTAAAAATGTGAAATTCTTGAAAAAATTCAAATTCATTAAGAACATGAGTTTTAGTTATTCATTATAATAAATGTCATATTTAGCTGCCTGTGTCCTTCAGCAAGTAGAAAATATACAGAAATTGAAGAAAGTTTTCAAACACTAAATTTTAAATTAAATATAGATGAATCCTTAAAGCTACAAAAGTTGTTGATTTCCTCTTTTTTCTTTTGTTCTTTGATTAACAGACATCACAGCAGCTGGGTTATTAGGTTATTTGGCTGCTATTACTTTAAGAGCTGCCACTGCTGAATGTGATGCGGATCTAACATGCACGCTCATAGTTTCATTCGCGCTTTAATATGAAATGATACACGCTACATCATTCTGCCATATTTGTGCGTGCAATTGAAGAGCACGCACTACGAGCACAGTATAATGGCTGACAGGACAGGAAAATTCATTTTTACTGACGTATGGCCTGACAACATCTCATCACGGTTGTTCTGCTAAAGCTCCTCGTCACCTGTATGATTTCTGTGCTCGTTTGACTCGCGCCTATCGCTGAAGCAAAGTGGAGTGCGTGTCTTAAAAGTCTCCTGTTTGATGTGGTTGTAAAGACTTTCTGCGTCTAAATAAATGCACTTCTTGTCAAGAAAAGCGAGACCGAAGCAGCAGTTGTGAGTGGGGCGGCCAACCCTAGCCCCGCCCTTGCATTAACTGCGTTAAATATTTTTAATACTGTTAAACTGGAAAAATGAATCGCATGCGTTAACGCACTAATTTTGACAGCACTAAATACTGCAAAAGTCACATCATGCATAATCATGACTGATCATTGTTTCAATTATCAGTTACTGACAGTAATATGTATTGTATTAACGTGTAGCTAGTGTTATGTTGTAATGCTTAATATTTGTCTTAATTTGTACCCAATAAATTCAGTAAACTCTTTACATCTGGAGATTTGGGAAAAGTTAGTAGCTATCCCATTGTGGTTCGGTCAAATTTACTGTTACTCTGCAACATTTCGTAGGCAAATTCCAATCATTTCAATAGGAATTCATGTGATTTTAAGAATTTGTCTCAATCATTCACATTGACTAACAGAAAGCTGTTTGGTTGTGAAAATGACTTGAGTGTGAGCCGTGATTCATACATAATTGCATTATTGACAACGGAAAATAGGCCATTTCTTTGTCCGCAAAATTTTGCCTACATTTTGCTAATGTGATTTTTAATAAGATTCTTTTTGGAAATTAAAATTCTTCTTAGGTCTTTTTTTCTTTAGAACAATCTTAAGAAAACAAAAATAGCATTCCTAAATGTTTTAGATAACACAAAATAGTCTCAACTTTATTGTTAAGTTAGAAAATAGGAAAAATAGCAGTTACTGAGAATTTTACGAAGAATATTTCATGAATTCAGCCCCAGATAGCGTAGAGACTGATTTGTACAGGAAACAACTGCCTAGACAAATCACCTTAAAATGCCCTATCAGCTTCTCACAAGCATGGATGAGCGAGTAGCGGCTAAACTTTTTCTTCAGACATCTAAAAGTCTAGTTGAAATGTCGAGGTCTGGTCTGAGTTCAGCTTTTCTAATTCAAATGTTGTTGATTAGAGCACTGAAGTTAATTAGCTCCGTTTGCTGTCCTCATTATCAGCTGTGCTGAAACCCATGAGAGTGTCTTCAGACCCACATCACACACACACACACACATACGCACACACACTCCCGGCAGCTCTGTATTGAGACTCATAGGATGTTTCAGACACAACAGCCACATTGAAATGCTCCTCCATACACTAAATGCTCTCTATGTCTGCGCTTAAGAGCATTAACTCAATTATGGACGTGGAGCTCAATACTGTGGCTTTCAAGCAGCTTTTTGGCCAGCAGTTCACCGTCAGTTCTACTATATCAACTTTTGTATTACATTATTTTGTGTACAATTTATCCTTCATTTGTGCACAAATCAGTAAAATGGACTAGTTTAACTTTTTCCTCATGTTTTTGTCTCATCTCACTTTTTGTAGAAGGGTTTGCGGACGTTAGTGGTGGCCTGCAGACACTTCAGTGCAGATGAGTATCAGGAAGTGGACCGGCGGCTCCATGAAGCCAGAACAGCTCTGCAGCAGAGAGAGGAACGACTGGTTGAGGTCTTCAACTTCATTGAGAAAGACCTGGAGCTGCTGGGAGCGACTGGGGTGGAGGACAAGTGAGTCAACACACACAAACACACACAAAGGCTAATGCGATACTGAGGTGGAGACGGACATCTCATAAGCATAAGCAAATTCATTCTGGTCACATGGGATTCCTTTGACATTGCACTTTGACATGTCATTGAAAGATAGTAAAAGATACTTTGTACATTTTTAATATCCTTTGCATAGCGGTTCATCATGAGATTTTGGCCAAATGTATTAAACAACAAGAAAACCTGAGCGCCCATATAGCTACAATAAACTTTAAAACCTGTAAATTGATGAAAACGTAATGCAATTAATTTACTGCCTCAGATGCGGCCATGACGGACAAAACACTAGGGCTGCACTCATCTAAAGATTTTTCTGGTCGGCTAGTAGTTGTTTATTTTAAGCGTTAGTCGACTAATCGCACATTTATTAATAAACCATTTAAACCATAATAATGAGCCTTTAATTGCCTACATATGTGCTCCAGCGTGCACATAAAGCTTGCCACAGCGCACCGGCAGAAGTAATGATTATGAATGTGTCAGGGTAAAACAGTAAGGAGGCTGCAATGCTGCATTAACATTTAAAAAAAATAAATAATTGATAAACCAGAGTTTTCTGTGTTTTCGGCTTAAGAGATGATGTTGGCGACACTGACTCGTCATCTCCGCCATAGTGGATGCGCCTGAATGCATGTTTCATACAGATTCATAATATGATAATATTTGTTTTACATTCAAATTGGTTTATTTGAAAGTAGACATTTCAATCTCTGTAGATATATTTTACATGTCTGTAAGGCAAGTATACATGGAGTTTCGTGCTCAAGTTCACAGAGACCGAGGTGGCAGAAAGCGCATCCTGTTTGCGTTTTATTAAGGCCGTGACACACCAAGCCGACTTCAAAGAAATAGCGGCGACGAAAGCCGACGGTGTTGTCACCTTGCGTCGGCAGCATCGGACCAAAAAGCTGCGCTCGAACACACCACACAGACTACAGCCGACGGCAATCTAACATGTGCGTTCTGCGCATGCGTGAGAGGAATTAACTGTCTATATCAGCAGCTATCAATAGTATACACTCACCGGCCACTTTATTAGGTACACCTGTTCAATTGCTTGGTAACACAAATTGCTAATCAGCCAATCACATGGCAGCAACTCAATGCATTTAGGCATCTAGATGTGGTGAAGACGACTTGCTGAAGTTCAAACTGAGCATCAGAATGGGGAAGAAAGGGGATTTAAGTGACTTTGAACATGGAATGGTTGTTGGTGCCAGACGGGCTGGTCTGAGTATTTCAAAAACTGCTGATCTACTGGGATTTTCACGCACAACCATCTCTAGGGTTTACAGAGAATGGTCCAAAACAGAGAAAATATCCAGTGAGCGGCAGTTGTGTGGATGAAAATGCCTTGTTGATGTCAGAGGTCAGAGGAGAATGGGCAGACTGGTTAGTAGGGTTGTGACGGTGAGAAAATTTTCCCACCGGTTAATCGAAGTGTGACAACACCGGTAATACCGGCATCACCGTGGTGGGGGGTCGTTTGAGTTTTCCCTCTTTCCCTCACTTTCTTCCGCTTTTAAATAGCTTGTAAAAGCACCTTGCACATTTTACTTTCAGTTTTAAATTTGCGGCAATTCGGCGTCAAACAGTTGTTTGTTTATAGTTCATTTGAGTTTTCACTCTTTGCCTCACTTTCCTCCACTTTTAAATAGCTTGTAAAAGCACCTTGCACATTTTACTTTCAGTTTTAAATTTGCGGCAATTCGACGTCAAACAGTTGTTTGTTTATAGTTTGTTTGAGTTTTCACTCTTTTCCTCACTTTCCTCCACTTTTAAATAGCTTGTAAAAGCACCTTGCACATTTTACTTTCAGTTTTAAATTAGCGGCAATTCGGCATCAATTGAATTGAATTCAAGCAACAACAAAATACAAGGTAGAACATATAACTTTTATTAACAAAACGAATAAAAATACACCATGCTATATGCCTATGCCTAATATAAAATAACAAATAACTTGCAAATTTTAAATAGGCCTACAAAACTGAAAATCAGTAAAGACTGAGGAACAAGTAGGCCTAATTATAAAACGTAGAATGTTTATTAGCAAAACGATTAAGAAAGTTTGGAGGCTCGGACTGCATACACCTTTATGCAAAATAATGGGAAAAAATTACAGAGTTTAAATAAAATAAAAATCAGCAAATACTGTGGAACCAAATAAATGAGAAACGAATGTTAAAAAAACTTCCAATATCACCTTAAATAAATGGCAGGTCAACAGGCTTTTCAAAATCCAAAATATTTTTAAAACGGGTGCTTTTACATTTGGTTTTGAAACTCTTCTGCCGTCGTCTTGTCTATCTCACCTCACTCTTCTTGTCAGTCAGCTCGACTCACTCTCCTCACGTAATAAATTAAATCTGATCTGTGATGCGCGACTGTCGTTCGTTCGGTGTGCTGCATTGAGCTGCCGCGTTCAGTTTTAATTGTAGTGTCTGTTCTCTAACTTAATTAAATAATTTTTATTACTATAAAAAAAAAAAAATACGGTGAGGGACGGTGCCGCGGTGGGCAAGTGGCAACCGGTGTTGTGGCTTAACACCGGTATCACCGCCAACACCGTCTATCGCAGCAAGCCTACTGGTTAGAGATGATAGAAAGGCAACAGTAACTCAAATAACCACTCGTTACAACCAAGGTATGCAGAATACCATCTCTGAAAGCACAACACGTCGAACCCTGAATCAGATGGGCTACAGCAGCAGAAGACCACACCGGGTGCCGCTCCTGCCAGCTAAGAACAGGAAACAGAGGCTACAATTCGCACAGGCTCACCAAAATTGGACAATAGAAGAGTGGAAAAACGTTGCCTGATCTGATGAGTCTCGATTTCTGCTGCGACATTCAGATGGTAGGGTCAGAATTTGGCGTAAAGAACATGAAAGCATGGATCCATCCTGCCTTGTCTCAACGGTTCAGGCTGGTGGTGGTGGTGGTGTAATGGTGTGGGGGATATTTTCTTGGCACACTTTGGGCCCCTTAGTACCAATTGAGCATCGTTTAAATGCCTAAACACAGCCTACCTGAGTATTGTTGCTGG
This sequence comes from Aspiorhynchus laticeps, assembly GCA_023376895.1. Classification (NCBI taxonomy): domain Eukaryota; kingdom Metazoa; phylum Chordata; class Actinopteri; order Cypriniformes; family Cyprinidae; genus Aspiorhynchus; species Aspiorhynchus laticeps. Next base: position 56,760,096 of record CM041793.1, on the reverse strand, counting down.
CCATGTCCATCCCTATATGACTACAGTGCACCCATCTTCTGATGGCTACTTCCAGCAGGATAATGCGCCATGTCACAAAGCTCAAATCTCATCTCAGACTGGTTTCTTGAACATGACAATGAGTTCACTTTACTCAAATGGCCTCCACAGTCACCAGATCTCAATCCAATAGATCCCCTTTGGGATGTGGTGGAACGGGAGATTCGCATCATGGATGTGCAGCCGACAAATCTGCAGCAACTGCGTGATGCTATCATGTCAATATGGACCAAAATCTCTGAGGAATGTTTCCAACACCTTGTTGAATCTATGCCACGAAGAATTAAGGCAGTTCTGAAGGCAAAAGGGGGTCCAACCCGGTACTAGCAAGTAGGGATGTAACGATATGAAAATTTCTTATCACGATTATAGTGACCAAAATTATCACGGTTATCAGTATTATCATGGTATTGTTAAAATGTGCTGGAGATGTTCAAAAAGTATCCACACCTAAATCACTTCACCAAGTTTTATATTTAAAAATCAACAAACAACAAATAAAATTACTTTTTGTTTGCATAATCACTAAAACAATAACATGACCAATGATGTTCGGATTTTAAATGACAACTTGACTGACAACAGTTTAATAGCATGTTCAAATATCTAATGTAAATGTTCAAATAAAGCTTTGAAAAAGTTTCATTAAAATGTAAACCTCACATTTCAGAAAAGGGTTAAATCAAAATGATAATTGATTAATAAATGATTATGTATTTTATCTGCTCCATAAATAATTCTAGATACCTTATCTGAATTGTTTAAATGTGTAGAATCCACATAAGCTTGTTTTTCATCAACCGGTCAAAATTTACAGCAGGGCATGCAAATTCGGTCCGTTTTTGTCCAGACAGAAACTGCACACAGGCTGAATGTAAATATAACTCTCTGTAAATCCACTCTCTGACAGCAGGTGGCGCTTTATATGGAAAAGCTGAATTACAGCTGTTTCCCATTAACTCCGTGAACAAAGCAGCATTGCAATTAAGAACACTTCTTTTAGGTATTACATGGAGCGAAGATAAAAACAAAATGCCATCGAATCGTTTCTGAAGACAGTCAGAACCTTCAGAGGTATATAATTCATATAATTAATTAATTCATAAATTAATTTGCATAATTCCCTCAGCACTCTTTTAAAACCTCCCAGCTTTTCTGCCCTGTTTTCACTCAAAACGAAACTACTCTGCATGCTGTGCGCACGTGAGACTGCTACTGAAAACTGTGCTTTATGCTGGACAGTATTTATTTATCGTGAGTTGTTCAAATCGCGGTAATCGAATACAGTTTTAATGATAATTCAAAAATGAAACCGTAATACTAACCGTAGGGAATTTTATCATGATTTATCGTCAAACCGGTAATCGTTACATCCCTACTAGCATGGTGTACCTAATAAAGTGGCCAGTGAGTGTATATTCGTCATTCAAAAGGAGAAACCCAAACAAAGATATACGAGATAAAAGCAGATATACGAAACGTAAACAAAGCAGCGCTTGCTCACCATTTTGAATATCAGTAATGTTGATAACTTTAATCATTTTAAACGGCTCATGTTGTTATGAAAACATTTGCGTATAGGAATGATTGGGAAAGATCACGTAACATTTAAACAGCCTTCCGTCCATACCGCCTTCATTTACGTGCTCGTTTTCATCACCTATGCTGTAATTCTCAGGCACTGACTGAAAACTGAACATCCAATCAGAGTTCTCCCTCTTGCCGACGGTCCCAACTGCCCAATGAGTGGAACACACCAAACAAACTAGCCCGACCAAACTAGCCCGGCTTGGTGTGTCCCGGCCTTTATTTTACAAAAGCGCAATGTATTGTTGTTATTGTGAATGCACACAAATAAACGTAACGTCTTTACAGATTTGAAAGATGTATTACTCTTATCTGTATGAGTATTTTAAGAGCAAGTGAGTGCTGTCCTGCAAAAGCTGTCCATCTGTCCTGCAGTGAGCGCTACTGTTCAGTTTTCACACTCCGCACAGACACTCACAACAGCGCACATTTCTCTAGTTTACTTTAAATTGAGCGGCCATGTAAAGTTGCTACTGCTAACATATTTCAGATAAGCCATTTGAGGTCAATGAATGATAGGTGAGCATTTAGATTCCCTGCCCGATGTACTGTATTACCACAAAGACCAGCCGTTAATGATCTGTCTGTCAAGGACTGCAGGAGTTTGCCTATGGATTTAAAAAAATAATAATTCTGCGACTAATAAAATTTTGGTGGACTAAAGCTTCGTTCAGACTGTCAGCCCAAATCCGATTTTTGTGCAAATCCGATTGAAATCCAATCATATTTAAATAGTCTGAACGGCAACGAACTACATGAAATCCGATTTGTGCAAATCCGTTTCGAGCTACATTCATATGTGGTTTGGAATCCTATTCAAATTGCATTTCTGGAAATCAGTTTCAGTCTGACCGGTCAGATCGGATTTAGCATAGCTTTTTCACGTCCTCACACCACGTAAAACGTAAATACGGCAGATGTTTTTGCAGAAAACATGCTGAACATCTTTGCAGAAACAAGCTTGTGTCATTGCAAAGTGCAAGTCAAGCGGGAAAAGACAATATACTGCTAGTATACGTACCTCTTTGTGTTTTGAAAGTAGCGGAGACAAAAAAAAAAAAAGCAAAGAAGCGGAGACGGCAGCACAGAATAAAGCCGCATATTCAAGCTTCTTGCATTTCTGCCGCTGCCTCACAAGACTAAATATAATACTACAGCCACAGCGCTACCGCGACGTTAAGACAACATCTGTATTGCAAACTGTATTGCTGTTACTGTTGTTTTTAGCGTAGGCATAACAACGCAATGGCATTACCATAGAAACCAATGCACATTCAGTAAAAACGAAAGAGCGTTTATGGACGCACAAATCGGATATGAACAGTTGCGATATGCTGTGTGGACAGTCAGTTATTCAAATCAGATTCCATCCGGATATGCACAAAATCGGATTTGGGCTGACAGTCTGAACGAGGCTTTAGCCTCTTCTCGTCGACTAACGGTTAGTCGACTATTAGGGGGCAGCCCTACAAAACTTCACTCGTCAAAATCCTTGTTAACTCCATTTGAGCATGATTTTCAAAAAATGTTAAGTGCAAGTTTCTAATCATATATAAAGCCAACATACCAACTCTGACGACGCACTGATTAATTATTGGGAGAAAAAAAAACTTTCCCCATTTATCTTTTCTTTTTTTTTTTTGTGCTTAGTGGTGTGCAGTAGAATTTTTTTTACTTCGCAAAACTGCCGCGGCATTAAAAAAGGTTGAGAAACACTGCTTTAGATGGCAGCTTTCTTTTGTGATCATATTATAGTATTTCTCACAAATAAACAATATTTAAAATATACATAAAAATAATATAGCATGAACGATATAAAGAATGTGACACAAATACATCATAGTGCCTGAGTGGATGTGACCATACCTAATTGGTCAATTATGTTCAACACTTGCACACTATTGGTCAAATTACTTTTCTTTCATTACCTTCAGCAAGTATGAAAATAATAGGAAAGCTACATTGGCCCAGTAGTGCAGAACAAAAAGAAATCTCCAATGAAATTTGCGCAACACCAGAAACAAGCCGCAAGACAATGAAATTAGCACAACACAATGGAAACAAGCCACAACACAATGGAAAGCAACCGCAACACAACAAAATTAGCACACAACAATGGAAGCAAGCCGCAACACAACGGAAACAAGCTACAATCAAATAAATGCATATTTGCTGAAAACTGACGGTCATTGAGAAAGTATAATAGCGTTTGCCTTTTTGTTACTAATAAAAGCAAATGCTATGATACTTTTCATATACTTTTCATTCGTGTCTATTCACATCTTTGCATTGACTTTGTATGTAATCTACTCACGCAAATAATTAATTTCACTTTTGGTGTGCGCACACCATTAGAAGAGTTAAACACGGATTTTAAACTAATTGAGACGGAGAATGGATGCTCTGTGTTCTAAAAGCTGTCAAAATAAAAGCCAAACAAAAAACTTATCAGCCAATGCAGATAATTAAAAAATGGCAAATAACTTTTATGATCACTAATGTTAATACGTTGCTTGAGGTTCTATTATAATGCTACCAAAATATAACTTCTATTATAAATATAAACTGTGTCTACACCGGAGATGAGGGGAACAACGCAACAAAATCTAATAGATGGCATGTTCAGTGTAGACGGCATTAAACTGACAACAGTCACACTTGATGTAGACAAAGTATAATGCTAGTGTAGTGGTCGACAAATATATCGTCTGATTTTTGGCGCTTTTTTTATTATTATCTGCATTAAAAAGTAAAAGTTGAACTTAAAAAGTTAAAACTTTAATTTTGACAGCACTTAAGATCTTTGGCTAAAAAAGCCTGTTGGATCTGTTAAATGCACATCAACAGGCAGTGCTGATAGTGGCAGTGGTGTGATGACTTCACACTCGTGTGGTGCTCGCTCGTGATCATTGGACGGCCTCCTGGCAGGAGAGCAGGAAGTCAGCCGTGAGTCAGTGTGCGGCCGCTGCTAATGCAGTTTGACACGTCGCCGTGACTCATGCAGCTCTCTGTGCTCTTAAGGCCAGCAATCAATCTCTGTCCACATGTGCAATTCAAGTGTTAAAGGCATGCAGGGACACAGAAGTGTGTCTGGAATCGTGCTGCAATGACTGCCACTGTGATTTCCATGAGCCTTTTGACAAACCATTAAAACTGTACAACTGAGGCACATACACGTCCTCCCAATGAGCATCTTCAGAGAAGTCCTCAGAAATATCTGACAGGTCATGTGAGCACACTGTATTCATCAGAGTGACTGTTTAGAGTTCTATATAAAAGCATGAGAAATACAAATCTGCATATGGAAATCTTTCATCCTCACACATAAATCCCATTTGCGTTTGAAATGACTAAATTTTGCCTGCGAAAATTCACTGAACAACACAACTGTGAATGTGCCTTAAGAGTCAGAGAGAGTAAAAAGAATTATGAAAAACCCATTTATGACTACAAGAAAACATGATGAAGCTGTTATCAGCGTGGTACTTTCACACATGATGACTGTAGAGATCAGGATGGTTTTGCTTTAATGACTGGTGAGCTGTTTCCATGTGTCAAGTGTGAATAGCTGCTTGTTAATCTGAACATTTAATCGAGCCTCAGGGAAAACAACAAGCCTTGACTGCATATGCAATTATGTGGTTGGCATTCTCTGCAGCAAAATGCTGCTGTCTCTGGAGTAAATGCCAACAGTGTGCTTAATTTATTACGGTTTAAAGTCAAGGCTAAGAGATACGTTTAATTATTTTCTAAATGAGTTCTAAAGAACATGCTATTAACATGACTAGAAAATGCACTGAGCAAATTAATCCTACATTTGGTATTTTGTGTACAAAATAAGAAAAATCCAGACAATCACAATCCCACAATATATATATTTTATTAAATAACTGTGTGTGTGTGTATATATATATATATATATATATATATATATATATATATATATATATATATATATATATATATATATATATATATATATATATATATATATATTAATTTGCCAGATGCTTGAGTTAAAATAAATAAATAATATAAAATATATATAAATATACAATAATTTGCCAGATGCTTGAGTTAAAAAAAATAAATAATATAAAATATATATAAATATACAATAATATAAAAGTCATTAATTGTATAATTGATAAAAAGTGCCTTGATTTCATGTTAATAAAAAAAAATAGAAAACTTTTTTTCCAGATGATTAAAGAATTACCAAGAGGTGATTAATGTGTATATACAGTATGTTCGTATATACTGTATATGAATATATATCGTATATATATATATGTGTGTGTGTGTGTGTGTGTGTGTGTGTGTGTGTGTGTGTGTGTGTATGTGTATATATATATTTTTTTTTTTGGTGCACTACTAATCTAAATCTAAAATGTAAAGTATATAGGCATATTAAAAAAATATATAAAAAATTGTGGCCTATGAAATCCAGATGCTCTGACCTGCTGTGTGTGTGTTCATGTCTAGGCTGCAGGACAAGGTCCAGGAGACGATTGAAGCTCTGCGATTGGCTGGAATCAAGGTGTGGGTGTTGACCGGTGACAAGCACGAGACGGCGGTTAGCGTGAGCCTCTCCTGCGGTCACTTCCACCGCACCATGAACATCCTGGAGCTCGTGCAGCAGAAATCAGACAACGAGTGCGCTGAGCAGCTCCGCAGACTCGCCCGGAGGTACAACACACCAGTGCACAGTTCCTTTGAGATTTCCAGCCCTTTTTACACTCTCTTTCATACCGTCAACGGCGGTGGTCGGTTGTCTGATTTGTCTATTGCCACCGGTGGTAGTGCACGTGATGTCACACACTTTATAACAAGCATAATACAAAGTTGTGTATACAAGTGTATAATATAGTAACAGTTGCAAATTGTTTTATTTAGACTATAAATCTATGCTAATTCACAAATTACCTCAAACGCCATACACGGCGTTTCCTTTAGATTGGAAGGTTTGAGCGCAGGAAAATGTGTTTATTCTGCATTCAGCAAATTAATTTTGTGATGAGCCTTGTTGCAAACAACAAACGAGTTACTGTGCCCCCTACTTTCCATCCTCTCCCCTCCTTGCTGAACGTGATCGATTTCGAAAGCGAAAGTGAAACCGATAAAACAACGCACATAAGAAAGCGATTGCCCTTTAGGGAGCGTCAGCAACTGCACGCGATCACAGATCGCACACACACAACACACACACACAACGTGATTTGTGCCCCCCCTAGAAATTCAAATGCAAATGATAGAGGTGCCCGGCTCTGCCTTGTTGGAAAACCAAATACTACATCGCCGATCTGGAATCATTTCAGTCATGTCACCCATCCACGTTTGTAAAGTGTCTTCAAGTTCACGTGATCGCAAACGCCCGGCTGGTCAGGTTTGTATTGGTGAGGCTTTCTCCAAACTGGCGACAGCGATAAATGGAAGATGTCAACAAGAAATGTGGCAACAAAAGCCGCGATTCCTATTCCACAGAGAGCGCGTGCAGATAAGGACGCGCCAGCTTGCTTGGTGGCGGAACAGTGAACCGTGTCTAAACCGGACGCCGCGTCGCAACACAACAGGTTGAGTCTGTCTACAGGACATTTGAACTTTGTGTCAGTACGTCATAAATAGGACAAGGCAGTTTACTGTGAGGGATTTGTCGTGTTGTATCTCGCCGCATCTGTAGACAGCATTACTGATTAATGAGTTCTTGCCGTGCCGCTCGCGTGAGGTGGACAGGGTGTATTTAACTTTATTTAAGGCTACTTTCCTATTTAACTGTATTTCTTTGATGTATATTAGCATTTTGCAGGCTGAGTGTTCACTGACGGAAGTGCTAAAATAAACACGCACGTTTGTTAACAGATGATTGAGCCTCATTTATTTATTTTTGCGTTTCAGAATTATATGTATATAAATATGTACACAACACCGCGCCACCGGCGGTAGTTGGTCCATTACCACCGCGGTGGTAAAAATCTGCCACCGTCACAGCCCTATATATAATATTATAAAACGGAGAGTTCTGGTCCTTGATTCTGATTGGTTGAGCCACGTTGGAAGCTGTTGTAAATTACACTATAAACATACACCTTTGTTTACATTTGTGTGTTGCTCGGCAACCACTTTGTTGCAACCACAACTGTTTCTGAGGAACTACATTGTTTGGCAGAAGAATAATGTTTTTATCATTACATTTTATTTGCTTTATTTTGTGAAACCTTGCTTCATATATGGAATAACCGTTTTATAAAAGCAATAAGCCCCGTGAAGCCGTGGTTTACAGTGAATTTATAACAGCTAAGGGGCGTTGTTAGGCACGGTTATAAAATGGTTATTCCATATATGAAGCATGGCTTCTTGGGGCTTATTGCTTTATTTAACACTGAACATTTTACCAACAAAGCACAATTTAACTTAAAATTAATAAGTTAGTAAAATACTATTTTGTGGCCATTTTTGAGACCCCCTTCTTGAATCAGGCTTGTAAATAAATGCAGCCTTGCTGAGCAGAAGAGAATTCTTTTAAAACATTAGAAAATATTACAGATCCCAATTTGAACACTGTGTGAACGTTTTAATAAATGTATAAATTGTGCTGTTGTAATTATTATCATTATTATTGTCTTTTTAATTTTATTTAACAGAACAACAGTAATATTACAACACTAACATTTATGAATGTTGATGGAGCTTTTATTTTGATGGAAACCCGCAGGAAGTCCTCAGTGCTTCTTTTTGTTGACAACAGCAGATTTATTAATTATTCTCATTACTAATTTGGGAAGGTGCACGTATCACATTGTCACATGCCTTGTAAAAATTCATAAAAGTGTTACTGAGCAACTGATGAGTAACAGTGTCAGCGCAGAGTTCCCTCACGGTTTGGACTTTGAACCCTGGCTAACGAGACAGCATCGCGAGCTCGTGCAGCGCTGTTTGAACACATGCAATTCATGCGTGTATTAGAAAACATAACGTTCTGCAGTATATTTAATTGTTTAAGGCCATTTCGCAATTTTAATCATCATACAGTAACCAGCAACAGCCACCCCTTCCTCTTCTCTTGTAATGATTTTTGCATCTTTCTCGGACAATTTTAAATGCTTCCACACTGCCGTCATGTTTACTACATTAGTGCGCGCCTCTATTTGATCACGTCACGTCATTGTTCGGTACAATCTATTCTGTCTTTTTGCTTATTCGGCCGAACACCGAAAGATATTTTTTTTTTTGCTGTTTTCAGCCAAATAATGTCAGCTGCCGAGCAATCGGTGCATCCCTAGTAAATACGTCATCAAGTCACTATATCGTTGATATCGCGATATGACATTTTTTATCATTCATCAAAATTATACCGGTATTATCGTGGACGGTATGATATGGCACATCCCTAATCTCCTCCCATAAATTTTGCATCTGAAATGGAAACTCCTAAAAAATGCATATTCAATAAGGTCAGGCGCAAAAATAACTGTCCACGCCTTTTCTGTGCTAATTCTTCACTGCGCGTCTTTAGTAAATCCTGACAGTACTATTTTAACGCCAAGCTGCTAGTAAATCTGACCCTAAATTTGTAGGACTAATTGTTTGAGATGGGTTTGTGCAGGATTAAGGAGGATCATGTGATCCAGCACGGGCTGGTGGTGGACGGGGCCAGTCTGTCTCTGGCTCTGCGGGAGCATGAGAAACTCTTCATGGAGGTGTGTAAGAACTGCTCGGCGGTGATCTGCTGCAGAATGGCACCTCTCCAAAAAGCCAAGGTGGGTCACCTTACCCTTCTTGTGTTGACGTTTCACTCTATCCCCACAAGGCCAGAGGTCACGCACACTAATATGGCCGGCCTCGGCTCAGTCGCCCCACACTGGCCTGTTGTTTTCATAGCGCTGTGTGTTTGGCAGGTGGTGAGACTGTTGAAGACTTCTCCTGAGAAGCCTATTACATTAGCCATCGGAGACGGAGCCAACGATGTCAGTATGATCCAGGAGGCTCACGTTGGTATTGGTAGGTGGACTCAAAGGTGTGGTGTGCAATTCAGATGTATTGCGATCAAGTTAACTGAATGAAACTCTGTACAGGAATCATGGGCAAAGAAGGAAGACAAGCCGTGAGGAACAGCGACTATGCAATCGCGAGGTTCAAGTTCCTCGGCAAATTGCTGCTTGTACACGGCCATTTCTACTACATTAGAATAGCAACCCTTGTGCAATACTTTTTCTACAAGGTACGTTTGGGAGCTTTTTTGTGTGGCTTTCAGTTTGAAGATTTGCTTTTTTATAAAACTCTGTTTTGTTTTTTTGTAGAATGTGTGCTTTATCACTCCCCAGTTTTTATACCAGTTCTTCTGTTTGTTCTCGCAGCAAGTAAGTGTCTCTCCCAGGCATCATTTTATGTAATTTTCTGTTGGTTAATACGGCGAATCTGTGTGACCAACTTAAACCCGTTGCGAAATCTTTCACCTTCGCTTGAAATACCAGTTCTCAAGGATTCCCATTGAAATAACTGGATTTCACCTGGAAAATTTAGCAAAACAATGGTAAATGTGACCTCACTTTTACTAAGTCACTATTACTACTGCTAATATGTAGGGTTAGTGATTTAAACTCTGAAGCCTAAAGGTCCTTGCACACTGAGTCTGAAATTTTCGTATGCGTTTTTTCATATTCGTCATCCTTTCCTATCAAAATGCTTGCTACGGATGCGAAAACGCAGAAAATCAAACCCGATCCATTTTTTTTTTATAACGGACGAAACTTTCGGAGGCAGTGTGTAAGCGTTATTGACACAACGTGAGGTTGTATTTATTTTTTAACGTGCGAAATTTTCGGACTCGGTGTGCAATGGCCTTTAGTATTAAGTTATTTTACATTTACACTTATGTATTTGGCAGATGCTTTTATCCAAAGCTAATTGCACTGCATTTAAGCTACTTTTTTTTTTTTTTATCAATTTATGTATTCCTTAGGAATCAAACCCTTGACATTGGTATTGCTAGTGCCATGCTGTACTGTTCGATCTACAGAAAATGTTTAAGCAGTCTGACTCAAAATGATCAATTGGTGGCATTGGAGAAAGGACCTAATTCATATCTAGAGACCAGAATATCATAGAGTAGGGACCACCTACGGCTCCTAGGACTTCTGTTGTTCATCAGATTTTTGAAATCCAGTTACTTCAGTAGAAATCCATGGTGTTGGAATTTCACGTGAGAGTGAAAAAAGTTTTGAAACTGGTTCAAGTTGGTCAAGTGTTGACCAATAGAATTATTGTCATTATAATACACATAATTTTTTTACTATATACTGAGGTTTACCAGTCGTTAGATATTTGCTGTTGCATGTTTTTAGAAATCAGCTGAAGTTGTTTAATTCTGGAGATTACAGTTTGACCTTTGAACAGTGTGTGTGTGATCAATGTGTGATTTCTCAAAACTCTGTTTGATTTTAGTGTGGGTGTTTAACATGCTGTCTTGTGCTTCGCAGACTCTTTATGACAGCGTGTATCTGACGCTGTATAATATCTGCTTCACCTCTCTGCCCATACTGGTATACAGTCTGTTTGAGCAGCTGGTGCATCCACATGTTCTGCAGAGCAAACCAGCACTTTACAGGTACAACATCAGGAGAAGAACTCAAGTGCAGAGCTTCCCAGCCCTGATCCTAGAGACCCTTCAAGAGCACACACTACCGACTTCTACTAGGGCTGTCAACACGACTGAATAATAAAAAAATATATAATAATTGTGAATCAGTGAATACAATTAAACCAAACCAAACCATCCTGTTTTGTTAATTGCAAAAAAAAAACTGTCTGTGAACAAAAAATAGTTATAAAATAAAGTGCATACAATTCTAAAATCAAAAGATTAAACCTAGTCTCTCAGGCCATTTCCAGTGTTCTCTTTTTTTGGGGTTTGGTTTTAGTTAAGTGATAGTGTTTGTCTTTTGAGGAAATTATCTTTTAAATAAAGTCAATATTTCATCATGTCATTATTATTATTAGTTGTTCTTTTTTTAAAAAAAATATATATATTTCTTTTAAATTCATTATATATATATAAAGGGTGTAACGATACACGTATTCGTATTGAACCATTCAGTACGACGCTTTTGGTTCGGTACGCATTACAAATCGAACGATTTGTTGGAGTAATCCTATTACATTTGGAAAATAAAAGAGATTAAAGTGTGTGAAATATAATGTACTCCAGGTTGTGACGGTGAGGTAGTTCATTAGAGTTTTCCCTCTTTTCCTCGCTTTATTATCTGCGTTTTGGCATCACTTGATTCAATTGACAACAAAACAGTACGACAAACTCACATTAAACATAGAATGTTTAATTTATTAACAAAACGAATACAAATACACCATGCTATAGGCCTAATATAAAATAACAAATAACTTGCACAAAGTTTAAATATAAAACACTGAAAATCAGCAAACACGGTGGAACCAAATAAATAAGATACAAATGTTAAAAAACTTCCAAAATCATCTTAGGAAAAACGGCAAAAGTCAAAAGGCCTTCCAAAGTCTAAAATAGTTTTAATATCATATGATGTCAGTTTTAATAAATAAATAAATAAATTTAAATCAAGGACATTTCTCTGGCATTTCTTTGTTTTTGCTGTATTGAAAACGTACCGAACCGTGACACCACTGTGTCGTATCAAACCGAACCGTGAATTTTGTGAACCGTTACACGCCTAATATATATATATATATATATATATATATATATATATATATATATATATAAATAAAAGAAAATTCTATTTGCTATTTGCCAAGGTAAAAAAAAAATATTTTCATTTAGTTTGTTGAAGTACTAAAATATAACTAAAATTACATTTAAAACTATGTAGGCATATTTAAGAGTAAACTAAAACAAAAATGACAAAAATACACTACAAAATTAAAAAAACTTTTAAATTAAAATGAAAATATAAACAGAAAATAACAAAATATAACAGAAAATATAAAAATAAGATGTATTGCAAAAATTAAAAATGTACCTGCACATTTTCTCGATTTCCAAAGTAAATGGGGTCAGTTTTAATTTAGCGTTGGCTGTAATGGGAATTTGAGTCTGTTTTGTTGTTTTCATTCCCCCCCAAAACAAGATGAAGTAATATTCTTTCCCTTCATCAGAGACATCAGTAAAAATTCCCTGCTGTCCTTCAAAACCTTTTTGTACTGGACCTTCCTGGGCTTCTGCCATGCCTTCGTCTTCTTCTTCGGCTCCTACATCCTGATGGGAGAAGACACCACGCTGATGGGAAACGGACAGGTCAGCGCCAGCATCTCTCGTCTTCACCTCGCTCTTCCGTCATTCAAGCACATGTGTGTCTGTGGCATGACAGTCATCTTTGATATCCTCCACAAAGCGTTCTGTATAGATCTCAGAGATGCTATCTGAATTATTTAGCTAGAAGCGCTTAAGGTAATGAATGCACTTGGTTAGACGTTAATAACTATTACTTAGCCTTAGTGACTATTGATTAACTCCAGCTTACAGACACAAAGCATCAATCCTCCAACTAATTACATCGTTATTTGGCACATTTGTACCCTACTGTTGGCTTTTACTACTTATCCATATTCTCTCACTTTTTCTGCTTCTCTCTTTCTCTTTCCTGCCGTGCATGCTCTCAGATTTTGAGAGCTAACAGGCAACTGGTAAGAGTTGACTGGAGTCCAGTTGATGCATGTGTCTTTTCTAATGAGCAGCTGTGTCTGTGGTTTGATTTAGCAGCTCTGATCTCGATTCTTTTGATACTCTGCCATCCTCAATTACGGGGGCTGAGTTACGACAAGATTCGGATGTGCTCCCTCACACTTTGCATGACAGAGAATGGCTTCCGACAAGCCGGAATCGCTCTCTGATATAAAGCGGTTTGGCATGGTTTATTTTGGATGAATTGAAAGCCTCTAGATCAGGGCTATTCAATTAACTTCATTTGAGGGCCGGATTATCAAATTGAACATTTTGAGGGGGTGGGGGGGCCGTCCCGATCTTTTTCTGGGGGCCTATAAAATTGGAAATTAAATTTAAATGCATATTCAGCAGTAAAATTAACTAATATTACCAACAGTAACATCTATAAAAGGTTGACATTAGTGCTGTCTTCCATTCAATTAAATAAATAATCACACATTTTATTTTGTAATTAATTCAAAAAATGTGACTAAATGCATATTAATATATTTGTGTTGTCATATTTTCACATTGAACTTCCAAATTAATATAGAAACAACATAAAGATGGTATATTTTAAATATGTTTAATGCCATCTTTTTTAACCTATTAGTAATGAAGAAGTATAATTGATACAAATAATGTTACTGTTGTCTCTATTAAATCCATTTTTTCCTTTAATATTAAATGGCTAAAATTATAGTATAATTGAAATGTTATATTATTTTTAACGTTTAATAGGCTTTGAAAAATATAACAACTTTTTATAAGTGAACTTAAAACAATCTTCACAAACTATAAATTGTATGCATAAGCTATATTGATTATTCTTTATTCAAGCTACAAAAGTTAATCAGCAAGCAGAGCAAGTTAAGTGATTTCTCTTTTTCTTTAGTTCTTTGATTTACATCAATCACAGACTGCAGCAGGTTTCACTTTAAAAGCAGCGCTGTTTCTTTAATAAAACATGATGCACACGACGCGGATGTGACACATATCCAGTTTTCTCCCAACTCTTTACGTTCATTTAGGATTTTATAACTGATTTAAGACTGTGTTTATGAGGTAACTTGCCAAAACCACATATTGTTACATCATTTTGTGTGGTTTTATCCATTGAAGTGCTGGCGCGCTTGTCTGAAGCGGCTCATCTCATGAGTACAGCCAAACGCACAGATTTTCAAACTATACGTCCTGCTTTGATAAAAATCTTCGTCCAGTGTCGGCTCTATTTCTCGCCAGAAGTTATGACCGATAACACTCTTTAAACTTATTTATACTAACGTTAGAATTGTGTACATCTCATAACTCCCTCACATAAGCGCTTGTCAACGCTGTCATCCATTGATGTTGCGGTCTCCGGTAGATTGTTGTTATAACTTATTGCGTCTCTCTCTTTTCTTTTTGGCTGGCCCGGGCCAGTGTTGCCACCTAGTGGACAAACGAATTAGTGCAAGAACAATTCAAGGCGAATGTGCAACCTGCATATACTCTTCCTCGGGCCGGATGAAGATGAGTGGCGGGCCGGATTGGGCCGCGGGCCGCCAATTAAATAGCCCTGCTCTAGATATTTAGTTCACCTCATACGACATGTGAACAGCCTGATGGGCGAATTTGAAATCTTTTCATGCAGTCGTGTTTCTTTCTTGCAGATGTTTGGAAACTGGACGTTTGGCACTTTAGTATTCACTGTGATGGTTATTACGGTTACGCTGAAGGTGAGTGCGTACTTAAATGCAACACGCATGCTTTTTAAAGGGATACTCCACCCCAAAATGAAAATTTTGTTGTTTTTCACTTACCCCCTTGTCTTTCCGAACCCGTAAAAGCTTCGTTAGTCTTCAGAAAACAATTTAAGATATTTTGGATGAAAACCGGGAGGGTTGTGACTGTCTTATTGACTGCCAAGTAAATTGCACTGTCAAGGTCCATAAAAGTATGAAAAGCATCGCCAGAATACATCATCTGCCATCAGTGGTTCAATCATAATGTTATGAAGCGACGAGAATACTTTTTGTACGGAAATAAAACAAAAATAACGACTTTATTCAACAATTAGGCACAGTAATGTGGGGGTAAGTGAAAAACGACAAAATTTTCATTTTGGGGTGGAGAATCCCTTTAAATAACACGTGAGCTTCATTTGCATCGTTGTCTCCGCAGCTGGCCTTAGAGACACATTTCTGGACGTGGATGAATCACTTTGTCACATGGGGCTCCATCGCCTTCTACTTCATCTTCTCCTTGTTTTATGGCGGCATCATCTGGTACTGTATTGCATGTTTTTTCCCATAGTGCCTTCAGAAAAATTCAATTTGAACTTTAAAGAAATCATGCTTTCCCACCACCTATCCATAGGCATTATGGGTCTATTTTAGAGGAATGTTTCTTTCGCATTATTCAGATTAGTGGTCAGTCAATATGAGTTTTTCAGTGGCACTTTCTTAAAATATTACCCCCAATCCCTGTGGTTACAGCCTTGCAATGTTTCAGTAAATTTTCAGAATGCATAAACTAAAATAAGTGAGTAAATTATAATTTACAATAAAATATACAATAATATAATAATCCTTCGATCTCCTTCAAATTAATTTGCAAATAAATAAAACAAATATATGTTAAGTGGTAGTGTACACACAAATCCCTTCAATATTCAGCATTTTTTGCATTTTATGTATTTATTTTAGATGGTGTAATTTACAATGTAAATTGTGAACAAGCATAAAAATTAGACAGGTTCTCAAGTTTTCACTGGACAGTTTTATTATTACCATATCAGCACTATGAATCAATGACCCAGTGGCCAGAACAGGTATTGTTCTACTGATGTCCGTTTTTTTAATTTTAAAGGGGTCATATGATGCTATTTTAAAGATCATTATTTTGTGTATTTGGTGTAACAGAATATGTTGACATGCTTTATTGTTAAAAAAACACATTATTTTTCAAATACTGTACATTATTGTAGGTCCTCTATGCCCCGCCTCTCTCAAACGCATTGTTTTCTACAAAGCGCCTCCTTCCAACAAGTGCAGTCTGCTCTGATTGGCCAACTGACCCAGTGCATTGTGATTGGCTGAACACAACAAGCCGCTTCGGAAATGTAACGCCCCTTTCCATAATCACGAGCTTCAGCTTTCAAGTTAGTTTTACAATCAGTTCAAGCCCGAAAGAGGAACAGAGTCGCGTGACAGACACAGTGATGATGCTCGTATGTATTTGCAGTACACAAGCCGCGGCTAAGACGATTTCTGACAGGCTGTACACTCCGCTGTGATGTGACCTTGTTCCCCTCACATATACATACACATACACACACACACAACGTGTTACACGCAAAACTCTGCATTTGAACAGTCAATAGCAAATACTTAAACTAATAACAAAACATACTTACAGTCGCTGATTCAGAAGCGCCAGATTGTCAGCAAAGTCGGAATTGACCCCTTTTTTTTTTTTTTAGAAATAGCTTTCGTGCACAGCCAGCCTTGTACTCTACTAGGTTCACGAAACTGTCGTCCATAAAATGCGTTGCACAAATTCGAACATTTGGGTTGTGCTGTTGTTGTAAACAAGTCTTAACCAAAAATTCCTAACTGCATCTACTTTCAGAAGGCCAAATGAAGTGTTTTTACATTTAGATGCAAAAACACACAGTGTCTCCCTCACATGGCTGCATCAACACTACTACGGTTACTGAAACCCTACGCCTTCTTTCTTTGCGTGAACATTTTGGCGGCATTACGCAAATATTTACACATTGTGACATAGAAATGTGGGGGCGTGTTTGAATGAGCTGTTTTAGCCCGGTCTGGATCAGGCTTCTCTTTTAGATTGAATAAATCCTTTTGTGGGAGACTTTGAGCTTTGTAACTCTGCAGATCTTATACATGCACAAACAGCTACATAACACACTAAAGAAAAGGAAAACAAGAAATCGCATCATATGACCCCTTTAAAAATGCGAGACGCAGCACAGTTGCATGGGAAAAGAACGCAGGGTTTTGAGATGCATAGCGTTATTTTTACCAAATTCTGTTTTCCATTAAAATTTTCTGGATTCCAATTTAAAGGTTTAATCAAATTTTGATAATCAAAAGCATCTTTAATTAATTGATTTTATTTAAAAAAAAGCTTAATTTATTATTACTGTATTTGTGCGATTATTCCTTAAAATAGTGTTTTAATAATAATTTTAGTAGTAGTATCGTTACATTAAGTAATATATTTCTGTCACAAGTTAAACTGAACTTTTATTTTGACAGGTTGCTATCATGCTCATGAAGCAACTCTAGAGATTATTTTCATGTACTCATATATTGAGGCGGCAGAGCCTCAAAACACTGTGAGCGTCACGCGTGCTTCAGTAAACAAAACCGTGCTACTGCGCCATTCGTTTACACAGAAACACGCAGAATGCATGTTTAATTCATATTTAAATACTATTTTTGCAGTATAATATTCACAGAAACTAGTCCATTATCGCACTTTCTGTGGATTTATTCATCCACAATTTGGCAAATTTCGCAACATTCTGCGTTATACAGTAAATTCCTTTTTTTTTTTTTTTTTTTTTTGACTGGATTACACGATTCGGTCCACGTTTTTTTTTTTTTTTTAGTTGAACTACCTGTAAATTGGCATGCAGTTTTAAATGCATGATTAATGCATGTCAATGCATGAGATTTCGACATTTTTGTAGTCATACTCTAAAATCTTGCTGGAAGTGATTATTTTTTTTCTTCTTCAAATCCTTGTCCAGTAATGAAGAATGACAAGTGACTGCTTAAAATGAGTGTGATAAATTGTCAAAAAAAAAAAAAAAAATGTATCTGTCCTGTGTGAGAAAGTGGAAGTCAAGAACAAGGACTAAATTGGTTATTTTCCTTTCTAAATAGTTTGTATTGAATTGTTGATTTGCTGGTGATAACAGTTTGCACTTTGGTCTGGTCTCACATGTCCAGTAGCGACATCCTCTGGAATACAGTCAAGATGCTGTGCTCAAAATTTGGCTCTGAAACAGTTGCCATTTGCTCATTAGTTAGATATTTGACAGCCTTATCAAACACTTGTTGATTTCAACTAATTGAAGTTTTCCCCTCCGTTAGGCCGTTTCTTCACACGCAGGACATGTACTTCGTCTTTGTTCAGCTGCTGTCCAGCGGCTCGGCCTGGTTTGCCATCTTCATCATCGTCATCACCTGCCTGTTTCCAGATGTCATCAAGAAAGTCTTCTACAGGCACCTGCAGCCGACCAGTACGCAGAAATCTCAGGTGAGTGTCAGATTTCCCCCACAAACGCTCAAACTCTGATTGAGATGGAGTGAGAGTTTGTGCTTTCAAAGATAACACTGATGAAGTACTACAGCATGTGGCTCACGTCACCGCATGACTTCTCACCAGCAGCTCACCCTCACTTAAACTCACTCAAACTCACTCAGACCATCATCTGACAGCACCGCATCACTACAGCACCAGCATTCATCGCAATATTAAAAATCTACTGCAGCGGACACTTATGCCTGGAAATGCAGTGCATCTTGTCTGGTTGAATTATGAGAATAGATAATGGCAGGTTGTAGCTTCATGATGACTTGCTTATCTTAATGGTTACTTCCTGTTAATAGGTATTTGTGTGAACATTTTGAAAGTAGTCCTGACTGGTAGGGTGTTAAACATCATAATTTCTCATTTGAGTAAGATTACTATTGCCACAGTACTAAAAGTTTCAGTAGTCTACACCAATTCCATTGATATTTCATGATTCTCTAATTTTCTCTAGTTAAAGATTCACATAGTTAATTAAAACAATGTTTTGTAGCCTACAAGAGTTCTAGAGTCTACTTAGTTTGGTGCCACTATAAAGGCCCTGGTATACTTTCAATGAAGTTTTTCACTCAGGGTTAAATGAAAGTTTGAAATAGCTATACGACGGTTTGTGAACATCTGATCGTATCGATGTGGATATGTTTGCGCCAGCTCTACAATTGGACACTCAAGTACATTCATGGTTTTACTCGTGTCTAACATTTGACAGTCTGAAATAAATTATTCTTAAAAGATTTCCATGTCAAAGAGGGTGGCGCCCTAAAGCACACTCATCTATTATGCTGTCATCATGAACCAATAGCGGCTTGGTGGCGTTTAAAAGGCACCAAAAATGTTCTAGAAACATTTTTTTTCGAACCAACAATTCAAACTCAAACATCTTTGTTTTGGCCAGGTTTTTAGGGGGGTTTACCCGACACCGCTTCAAACTTTTGCGGTTTGGCTGTTCATTAGGGCTTTCGCACCAGAGGAACCTTTCTGTAGTTTCTAGAACTATTGGCGGAAGTTTCGGCTTTCTGGCTTGTTCGCACCGCAGGAACTATGAATGTATTTAGTAGGGCTGAAAGATTTTGGAAAATAATCTAATTGTGATTTTATTTTACCAATATTGCGATTGCAATTTAATATGCAATTATTTTTTAAAGCTCTTTATGTTCTGTATTGTTCAACAAAGACAAGCAATAAATCATTGTATAGTATGACCAACACAATATTAGATAGATTAAACATAAATGTTATTTTCTGTAGGCCAGGCCTATATGTTACAATGAAATTAGGTGATGCATGAATTGATATGAATGACATTTTTATTTAACAACTACAATCACAGTAGTATATTGACTGATTTGTTGAACTTCCAGCCTTGTTAGCATGTAATAATTATGACAACATAAAGCACTGACAAATAAGCCTGGTGTAAACATTATTATGAAAGTCAGTAACAAATCACACAAACTAAAGTAGACTGCAGAAATATAAAAACAAATCTGTTGCTTTATCACTCTCAGTATTTAGGTAATTCAAAGTCACTGTAATAAACATATATGTAAACTTGTGGATTACACTATTTAAACACTGTCTGTAAACTTTAGACAGACTTTAAATAAATAAATAAATAAATATATATATATACAGTGGGTACGGAAAGTATTCAGACCCCCTTAAATTTTTCACTCTTTGTTATATTGCAGCCATTTGCTAAAATCATTTAAGTTCATTTTTTTTTCTTCATTAATGTACACACAGCACCCCATATTGACAGAAAAACACAGAATTGTTGACATTTTTGCAGATTTATTAAAAAATAAAAACTGAAATATCACATGGTCCTAAGTATTCAGACCCTTTGCTCAGTATTTAGTAGAAGCACCCTTTTGATTTAATACAGCCATGAGTCTTTTTGGGAAAGATGCAACAAGTTTATTTGGGGATCCTCTGCCATTCCTCCTTGCAGATCCTCTCCAGTTCTGTCAGGTTGGATGGTAAACGTTGGTGGACAGCCATTTTTAGGTCTCTCCAGAGATGCTCAATTGGGTTTAAGTCAGGGCTCTGGCTGGGCCATTCAAGAACAGTCACGGAGTTGTTGTGAAGCCACTTCTTCGTTATTTTAGCTGTGTGCTTAGGGTCATTGTCTTGTTGGAAGGTAAACCTTCGGCCCAGTCTGAGGTCCTGAGCACTCTGGAGAAGGTTTTCGTCCAGGATATCCCTGTACTTGGCCGCATTCATCTTTCCCTCGATTGCAACCAGTCGTCCTGTCCCTGCAGCTGAAAAACACCCCCACAGCATGATGCTGCCACCACCATGCTTCACTGTTGGGACTGTATTGGACAGGTGATGAGCAGTGCCTGGTTTTCTCCACACATACCGCTTAGAATTAAGGCCAAAAAGTTCTATCTTGGTCTCATCAGACCAGAGAATCCTTCAGGTGTTTTTTAGCAAACTCCATGCGGGCTTTCATGTGTCTTGCACTGAGGAGAGGCCTCCGTCGGGCCACTCTGCCATAAAGCCCCGACTGGTGGAGGGCTGCAGTGATGGTTGACTTTCTACAACTTTCTCCCATCTCCCGAATGCATCTCTGGAGCTCAGCCACAGTGATCTTTGGGTTCTTCTTTACCTCTCGCACCAAGGCTCTTCTCCCCCGATAGCTCAGTTTGGCCGGACGGCCAGCTCTAGGAAGGGTTCTGGTCATCCCAAACGTCTTCCATTTAAGGATTATGGAGGCCACTGTGCTCTTAGGAACCTTAAGTGCAGCAGAATTTTTTTTGTAACCTTGGCCAGATCTGTGCCTTGCCACAATTCTGTCTCTGAGCTCTTCAGGCAGTTCCTTTGAACTCATGATTCTCATTTGCTCTGACATGCACTGTGAGCTGTAAGGTCTTATATAGACAGGTGTGTGGCTTTCCTAATCAAGTCCAATCAGTATAATCAAACACAGCTGGACTCAAATGAAGGTGTAGAACCATCTCAAGGATGATCAGGAGAAATGGACAGCACCTGAGTTAAATATACGAGTGTCACAGCAAAGGGTCTGAATACTTAGGACCATGTGATATTTCAGTTTTTCTTTTTTAATAAATCTGCAAAAATGTCAACAATTCTGTGTTTTTCTGTCAATATGGGGTGCTGTGTGTACATTAATGAGGAAAAAAAATGAACTTAAATGATTTTAGCAAATGGCTGCAATATAACAAAGAGTGAAAAATTTAAGGGGTCTGAATACTTTCCGTACCCACTGTGTATATATATATATATATAATATATATAACCTTATTATATAGCCTATATTATCTTAAGGTCAAAGTCTTCAGTAATGAAATGCACTGTAACACTGTTACCGCTTGAGTAATTTCCATGTGCCGTTCTGAAATACGTTCATATATACGCTTTCAAACATTTCTGCATGTAGCGTGTAAGGGTTGCCAGGTTTTCACAACAAAACCCACCCAATTGCTACTCAAAACTAGCCCAATCGCGTTTCGAGGGGTAAAATACAAGTTTTTTGGAGGGGATCCCCTGGTAAGATTCGCATTTCAGGGGCTAAATATCACATTTTTGGAGGCAAACCGCAGACTTGGCAACACTGTAGTGTGCCAACTTGATGCTTCCTCTGAAGACTGCTTAGATGTGTTCGACTTGAAGCAGCGCTGTTAGACCGATCGCTGTGTGTCATCAAAGTACCGCGAGAGCTATAAGAGAGCGGACGTCTCCTTATGCTTTCTCTCCATACTTTGATATCATACACCGACCGATCTTCAAGTCGAACACACCTCTTTACTCTTGCGTGTCACGTGACAGTATAATCGCAGCTTCTGCGGTTGAAAAATCGTGTTTTTTCATATCGTGATATTATTGCAAATGCAATTAATCGTTCAGCCCTAGTATTTAGTTCTAGGAACTCCGTTCGGGGGAACTAAATTAGCTCCTACTTCAGAGTTGGGTTTAAAACAGTTCTTTACTGACAAAATGCGCATGGAAATCGCATTTGATTAATCGTGCAGCCCTACTACCTGTGATGTTAGTGTACGTGATGTTGGCCAAACGCATACGAAACACCAGCTACCGGCATTTTTAAAAAGCCCTGTAAAAGTATTTACTTTACGAACATGGAAAACAGTGACAATGGCATTTACCTGTTGTCTGCAGCGTTGTGTTTTCTCAGCCTCGATGACACTGTAAGTTTTCATAGGAGATTTAGTCAGATTTTAACGCTCTTTTAATCGCATAAATTGTGCGTTTACATTCCATGTCTGTTATCACGAAACCCATGACACACATCAGAGACGTTGTGTTCCTGCTGCTGGTGCGAATGCAACTACGAAAACCCAAGGGAGAAACTGGTTCTCAAGGAACGACCCTGCTAGCTAGTTCCTAGAACTACATGGTGCGAAAGCCCCTATTTAGAGAGTGCAAACTTTTAAAAGCATGTTTTAAAGTGCACATTTTTTAAAACGATAACGTTAGCATCCCTGTGTAAACGTAATGTAATATATATATATATATATATATATATATATATATATATATATATATATATATACATATACAGGTGCTGGTCATATAATTAGAATATCAACAAAAAGTTGATTTATTTCACTAATTCCATTCAAAAAGTGAAACTTGTATAATGTATACATTCATTCCACACAGACTGATATATTTCAAGTGTTTATTTCTTTAAATTTTGATGATCATAACTGACAACTAATGAAATCCCCAAATTCAGTATCTCAGAAAATTAGAATATTACTTGAGACCAATACAAAGAAAGGATTTTTAGAAATATTGGCCAACTGAAAAGTATGAACATGAAAAGTATGAGCATGTACAGCACTCAATACTTAGTTGGGGCTCCTTTTGCCTGAATTACTGCAGCAATGCGGCGTGGCATGGAGTCGATCAGTCTGTGGCACTGCTCAGGTGTTATGAGAGCCCAGGTTGCTCTGATAGTGGCCTTCAGCTCTTCTGCATTGTTGGGTCTGGCATATTGCATCTTCCTCTTCACAATACCCCATAGATTTTCTATGGGGTTAAGGTCAGGCGAGTTTGCTGGCCAATTAAGAACAGGGATACCATGGTCCTTAAACCAGGTACTGGTAGCTTTGGCAATGTATGCAGGTGCCAAGTCCTGTTGGAAAATGAAATCTGCATCTCCATAAAGTTGGTCAGCAGCAGGAAGCATGAAGTGCTCTAAAACTTCCTGGTATACGACTGTGTTGACCTTGGACCTCAGAAAGCACAGTGGACAAACACCAGCAGATGACATGGCACCCCAAACCATCACTGACTGTGGAAACTTTACACTGGACCTCAAGCAACGTGGATTCTGTGCCTCTCCTCTCTTCCTCCAGACTCTGGGACCCTGATTTCCAAAGGAAATGCAAAATTTACTTTCATCAGAGAACATAACTTTGGACCACTCAGCAGCAGTCCAGTCCTTTTTGTCTTTAGCCCAGGCGAGACGCTTCTGACGCTGTCTGTTGTTCAAGAGTGGCTTGACACAAGGAATGCGACAGCTGAAACCCATGTCTTGCATACGTCTGTGCGTAGTGGTTCTTGAAGCACTGACTCCAGCTGCAGTCCACTCTTTAGGGCTTTTCACACTTGAAATTGTTAACCCTGGGTCATCCTAAACCCCGGATAAAGGAATCCTGGGTTATCTGTAATCACGTTTCACACTGCTCATACTATACCTGGGGTTAACGGTTAACCCTGGGTTTTCATTAACAGAGGTTTCACATTGTACATTCCTAAACCCCGGGTTAAAGTTCTTATTTGCATATTTGCGGTGTCACTGTCACTGATTGGATGAACAGCAGGCAACCTGTTTACACGGCTTTTCCCGCATCTTGCCAGTTATTAAAAACAACGTCGCCGCTTATGTCTTTAGATCAGCGAAGATTGAGGAACAGCTGATCATAGCTGTACAGGCAGGAATAGCCATTTTTAAATAAATTTAGTAGCAGAGCTACTGCAAGCGATTTAGTGCTGGAAATCCATTTATCCTTTGCTGAAACTTCTGCGTCTTCATGAAGAGCGCGGGTCATGGTTGCTTAGCAACGGCAGACACAATGGGAGCGCAAGCTACAGAGTGCTTTGGAAAGAAGGAGAAAGCGCCGCGCTTTAGGCGCGACATGTGAACGGCCTCATGAGACGCATAAAGCCAAGAAAACAAAGACAAAAGTACAAAAGAAAGAAAACAAGGAGCAAAGTATGTGAATATTTCTTTGAATTTCTTTTAAGTGTGGAGAGACTAACGTTAGTATTTACTTGTACAGTAGGGTAAGAATAATACCATCTCCTATTCACTCTTTCCATCTTTTGATATTTCTTTTCACCGGCTGCAGTTTACACGACGCGCGTGTCTTGTTACTGACGTGACATGAGCCTCACTGCTCAATTTCTGATTGGCTGTCTGTTGTCAAGCGTCCAGCAGCAACAAGCAAACACCACTCTGTTTCACACTGAACAAACTTAGCAACGCAATGCGGTGCTAACCCTGCTCCGGAGCAGGGTTTCATAACCCCGGGTAAAATGCGGTGCTAACACCGCTTTCAAATTACAGGGGTGAAACGTGTCTTTACCCGGGGTTAAAAGTGGTGTTTAGAACGACGATAACCCGGGGTTAAGCGCAGTGTGAAAAGTCCTTTTGTGAATCTCCCCCACATTTTTTAATGGGTTTTGTTTCACAATCCTCTCCAGGGTGCGGTTATCCCTATTGCTTGTACACTTTTTTCTACCACATCTTTTCCTTCCCTTCGCCTCTCTATTAATGTGCTTGGACACAGAGCTCTGTGAACAGCCAGCCTCTTTTGCAATGACCTTTTGTGTCTTGCCCTCCTTGTGCAAGGTGTCAATGGTCATCTTTTGGACAACTGTCAAGTCAGCAGTCTTCCCCATGATTGTGTAGCCTACAGAACTAGACTGAGAGACCATTTAAAGGCCTTTGCAGGTGTTTTGAGTTAATTAGCTGATTAGAGTGTGGCACCAGGTGTCTTCAATATTGAACCTTTTCACAATATTCTAATTTTCTGAGATACTGAATTTGGGGTTTTCATTAGTTGTCAGTTATAATCATCAAAATTAAAATAAATAAACACTTGAAATATATCAGTCTGTGTGGAATGAATGTATACATTATACAAGTTTCACTTTTTGAATGGAATTAGTGAAATAAATCAACTTTTTGATGATATTCTAATTATATGACCAGCACCTGTATGCATATATATATATATATATATATATATATATATATATGTATATATATATATATATATATATATATATGTGTATGTATAAAATAAAAAAAACATGAATTTGTGAAAATGTTGACACTGTTTGTTGAAAATGTTCGGTCTATGGTTATGTGAACAGGTGTGAAGGTATATTTACAAAGTGGCATTGCCATCTAATGGCCTGGCATGAATAATACAGTATTTTCAGTTGTTTTCACGGATCCGTGTGAAAGGGGGTTTTGACAACATTGTCATCTGTACGCAAAACCTTTCGAAAGTTCAAAGGAAAAACTTCCGATTTTAGTAAATTGTAGTTGTGTAAACTTACCCTTTGTTAGAAAACATGCTACACCCGTTCGTTCTTCGATTGCTCTTGAATTATATCAGGCACTTAAAGCCATAAACTCCCTGATTATTCACTGACATTTCTGTTGGTACGCAAAACATTAATTGGCAAACACTAAAACTAAAAACGCTTCCAGGTTTCACTTTTGTAAAGAGACTATGGCTAGAAGTTAATAATTTGGGGTGAGGATGGTTAACAGTTTCTGGTTACTGTTATGTTACCGTCTTGCATAGGACTGAGTACCACTGGCGATTGTATGCCAAAACCAATTTTTTTCGCAAATGAAAAGTAGAGAGAACTGCTAAGCTTTGTTGATTTAAAATAAAAAAATTATACAGTAAGCAATATCTGGTTTTGTACCAACTGAGCCTAAATTAAGACGGTAAGACTGTATATGAATTAAGCCGATATATTAAGCCAAATATAATTTTTTTACTATCTTATCCATTTTTTTAGGGTTTATTTTTGTACGTTTGTGCCTTTATTTGGATAGGATAGTTCAAAGTGTGGCAAAAAAGTGGGAGGAGAGAATGATGAGCTTGGATTCGAACACGAGGCTGTCAACTCTAAACTCTTTCAAAATCTTTACTCCCATCTAACACTCAGCTTTTTTCGCAGGGGAATTAAAACCCTTTTTTTCTTCATTTCGTACACTTTTAATCCTTATACTCCCATTTATTTCTACATGCCTAAGCGAGGCAGTAACTGAAGTTGCTGCAGTACGGTTCTGTGGCGTCAGCACCCGCTGCCCTGCGGATGACACCCGATAGTTTCAAAGTGCTTTCCCTCTGCGTCTGCTGTTGTTTCCTGTTTCCTGTCTCTGTCACTTCTGAATGTGTGTAGTGAGTTGTTGTGCACAGTGTGTGGGAGTGTGTATAACTGCTCATGTGACTTTTCCTACTCTTTACTGCCCCTCTGTGTGTTCTGTAGATGTACACCAACCGTGTGGCTATAGGTGATGACTTCATCGCACTTCAGCCTCTGTCCAGAGCCAAGAATCAGCTGGGCAAGATTAGGTAGAGTAGGAGAGACACCCTCACACTGCATGCGGAGGAAAAACTAACAGATGGGGAGGAGCGAAATAAGCAACTCATGTGCTTTAACAATTCACCTGCATGCGTAACCCATACCTGCAAGTGCATAATTGTGAAGGTCAGATTTAAAGCAGACGTGGCTGTTTGGAGAGGCGTCCTCATACAGCATGAGCTTGAGCTCACAGCCCTATTGATAGATGCTTTTTGTAACATTTGTAAGCTTTCTAATGAGGGTTTTTTTTTTTTTTCTGAAAAATGTTTACCCGGACTGCATGTTCCCAAAACAATTGTTTTAGTCTCTACCAACGAGCAGAGAAAATGATCTCCAGTCCAGCTCCAGCGAGACATCAGTAAAAATGCTTATTTAAAATCTGAATTTAACTAATTCAAAAAATGTTCTATGAATTAGCGATATGTTAAATTTTATTATCATCCTCTCGACAGCCTCTGAGATCGCCGATACACGATATTATCGTGCTAATTTATTTATTTATTTGCTTAGTTTCATTGTCAGAGAGTGAACCACCTTAAACGTAAGGCTAAAACTGAATTTGTATTTAACATGATAACAATTTAATAGAAACATTGTAAGTTACTAATCATAAGGCTTACACTTTCCTCAGTTATTCAAATAGCAGCTACAAAAAATGAGCAAAGAACATTTATATTACCAAAGAACATCATAACTGTCTTTAGTCTAGCGTGAGTATTATGCACTTTATAATCAGTGAAGCCGTCTACACTGTAAGATTAATACATTTCTTATGCTTACATTGCACGTACATATGCACTTTGTTGTTTATCAGATAATTTGCGAGTCAGAATTCAGTGAGCGTGCGCTGAACAACAAAACTCAGCTGTTTCAGCAATTACTCATCTGATTGGCTATTGCGTTCATAAGCCCAACATAATTGTGTGTGATTGGTTATAACTCGCAACACTGTAAAAATGCGGAAAAATAAATATAATGGAACAAATAAGCCAGAATATTAATTAGATGGTATTACTAGCCTGATAATAATAATAATAATAATAATGATAGTAATACAACCCCAAATCAGAAAAAGTTGGGACAGTATGGAAAACGCAGATAAAAAAAAGAAAGTAGTGATTTCTAAATTTACTTTGACTTGTATTTCATTGCAGACAATATGAACACAAAATATTTCATGTTTTGTCTGGTCAACTTCATGTCATTTGTAAATATACATCCTTTCCTGTCATTCAGACCTGCAACACATTACAAAAAAAGTTGGGACAGTAAAGCATTTACCACTTTGTAATGTTGCCATTCCTTTTCACAACACTTAAAAGACGTTTAGGGACTGAAGACACCAAGTGATGAAGTGTTTCAGGTGTAATTTTGTCCCATTCTTCCTGCAAACAAGTATTAAGGTGGGCAACAGTACGGGGTCTTCGTTGTCGCATTTTGCGCTTCAAAATGCGCCACACATTCTCTATTGGAGACAGGTCAGGACTGCAGGCAGGCCAGTCAAGTACCCGTACCCTCTTCCTCCACAGCCAGGACTTTGTAATGTGTGCAGAATGTGGTTTTGCATTGTCTTGTTGAAATATGCATGGACGTCCCTGGAAAAGATGTCTTCTTGAAGGCAGCATATTGTGCTCCAAAATCTCTATGTACTTTTCAGCATTAATGGTGCCATCACAGAAGTGCAAGTTACCTTTGCCAAGGGCATTGACACAACCCCATACCATGACAGACCCTGGCTTTTGGACTTGTTGCTGGTAACAGTCTGGATGATCCTTTTCTTCTTTGGTCCAGAGCACACGGCCTCCATTCCTCCCAAAAAATACCTGAAATACTGATTCATCTGACCACAGTACACGTTTCCACTGTGTGATGGTCCATCCCAGATGCCTCCGAGCCCAGAGAAGTCGACGGCGCTTCTGGACACTGTTAACATAGGGCTTCCTTTTGGCACAGTACAGTTTTAACTGGCATTTGTGGATGTAACTACGTATTGTGGTACTTGACAAAGGTTTGCCAAAGTAGTCCTGAGCCCATGTGGTGATATCGCTTATAGATGAATGACGATTCTTGATGCAGTGCCGCCTGAGGGATCGGAGATCACGGTTGTTCAGCTTAGGCTTGCGCCCTTGTCCTTTATGCACTGAAATTCCTCCAGATTCCTTGAATCTTTTAATTATGTTATGCACTGTTGAAGGTGAAATATCCAAATCTCTTCCTATCTTTCTTTGAGGAACATTGTTTTTAAACATTTCAATAATTTTCTCACGTATTTGTTGGCAAACTGGCGATCCTCGGCCCATCTTTGCTCCTAAAGGACTAGACCTTTCTTGGATGCTGCTTTTGTACCAAATCATAATTACAATCACCTGTTGACATCAACTGTTTCAAATCACATCATTATTTAACCAATTTACCTCATTACTAGCCCTAAATTGCTCCTGTCCCAACTTTTTTTGGAATGTGTTGCAGGTCTGAATGACAGGAAAGGATGTATATTTACAAATGACATGAAGTTGACCAGACAAAACATGAAATATTTTGTGTTCATATTGTCTGCAATGAAATGCAAGTCAAAGTAAATTTAGAAATCACTACTTTCTTTTTTTTATTTGCGTTTTCCATGCTGTCCCAACTTTTTCTGATTTGGGGTTGTAATAATAATAGTCTTGCTATCATCAAAGGCATCAGCCACAGGCTATATCTCAGACTATCGTCAATACACGATACTATCGTCTATCGGTGCAAAGCTACTATGAATTTTTTTAACTCTTATGCTTTGTTCCAAAACCTAGTGACCTGTCTTTGTGTCTGCTTCCTGTTCTACCTTCGAAGGCAGCATCCGAACCAAAATGTTATTTTAGAATTCTTTATCCAACTGTTGGCCTCCAAGTGTTTGGTTTACGAGCCACAAGCTGCCAAAATGTTGATATTATGTCAACCATTGTGAGTTCAAGAAAGACTCCTGTATTCATTACATTAATTTCTGCTCTATTTAGAAATGTGGTTGTCACTCTTTTGCGATGAGGTCTCATGCTTGTGAATTTTTGTCTTATTTGGTTAGGTTATTTTAAAGCATTTAAAAGATTTTAGGGCATTTTCACACTAGAGCTCTTATTGAAAACCTAAGTTTGTTTCAAGTTCAAGTTCAAGTTGAGTTCAAGTTTTCATGTTTAATGTTACAGTTGAATTTGTGAAGTCATTTTTGAAAGCAGTTGCCTGATGGACTCCCAGGGATGTAGAAAAAAATCCTTACATGAATTTTACGTCAGGTTTGGCGAGCTTTGATGCACAAATTTGCTGCAACCAACCAATAGCAAGTGTCTTGGTTCGACAGTGACCTTCGCTTTGTAAGAAATTCTTAATTTGGAAACAAAGCAAAACCAAACATTCAAATTGGATGAGGCACTCATTCTAGTGGTGTCTACTCAAACATTTTTGTATAACACTATATTAAAATAATACAAAATTATATATAAACATTTCTTGGAGGAATTAGCTAGCTCTGCGAAAGATAGATGATGCTGCCTTAATTTGGCCAAACGTTTCTTAAGCTTTTTGGAACAGACTTCACATCTGGATAGTGTCCAAGATGCCTTAAAATGCTGTCTAAATAGGCAGCTCACTAGGTTTTGGAACAGAGCCTTCAAGTTCAGAAGGAGTGTTTTCTCGCAGTGGACATGGGGCAGTTTCATGCTCGTTCACCTTTCTTCTGTTTTCATCCGTTTGGGAGACTTACCGCGCTGTTTTGTCCTTCCAGATGGAAGCGGCAAAGGTTTCAGTCAGCTCAGAATATGACACTGCTGAAATCGGGAGCAGAGGGGAGGACAATCGGCCACTGATCGCTGCTTTTCCTCCACCTCTGGTGCAGCCCCACCCTTCCCCTAGGTAGTACTCTACCCTGATCAGGCCTCTGTCTGTGTGTACATTATGTGACCGCCATGACCCAGTCATCCTGTCATGTGACACTAGCTCTCCCTGTGATGTAACCAGGAGCGAGGGCTGCTCTGAGTGGCATAGATCTGAGAGTCTTAGATCTGTGTCCGTTACATGACCATCTATTCACTTGAGACTCTGCTGGTCTAATGTAATCTCTGCCTCAAGTGCCTTATATGTCTGCATGTCTTAATCATCCTTATTTATTGTTTTTTCCAATAATCAATTGTGTTTGCATTTAATTTGACAAACATTTGTTTGTAGTTTCATCAACCTTATAAATCATTGATTGAATAAGCTGCTCTTTTTCTATAATGAATGTACAGTTACAGTTATTTGCTGGTTTATTTTTGTTCTCGATTTTATCGATTAGTTGTTGCAGCCCTAATGAATTGTCATATTTTTTGGACACCAAACAAAATTGCGAACTGTTAGCCTCCATGTTGGTTCACAGCCGCAAGATTCCTAAATGTTGTTATGATGTCAACAATTATGAGTTCAGGAGAGACTCCTGTATTCAGTACTCACTAGTACTCACCGTGTAGTACTCACTAAAAAAGATTTAGGAGATTTGCTCACATTTTCACACTAGAGCTTTTACTGAAAACCAAACTTTGGTTTGTTTGGTCTGTTTAAAAAACATTTTCCTAATTCAGGTGTGTAGCGTTCAATTAAACTCCGGTTGAGCCTCAGAAATACTGGTTATATACATAATGGTTATGTGTGCATGGATATGGTTAGTGTATTGGCACTTTGCTGCAATCTTAGTTTCCCTAACGTGACAAAGTTGAGTCTGAGTCTCACCAGTTTGCACCATTAAATGAGCTCTTGAACAGTTATTCATGTGACTCTCTTACCTCTACAGATATTAAACCAGTAAATGTGATTTATTAATAGCTAGCACATTTATTTGTAAATGAGATTAAATGACAGCAGCAGCATTTGTCATTTGGCGGTTAGTCATAGCCTCCAGCAATTACTGCACAGGTTCTGCTTTTGATTAGAACTGCATGTTTCGCTTGAACTGCCTCTTTATTTACAGTTACTGGACACGGTTGAAGTCATGCGGCATTTAATCTTTCTGCAAGTTCCTGCTAATATTGATTTTTTTTTTAGCAGAACTGCCAAGGTCCATGTAGTAATAGCTAAATCTTTAACCCAGCACATGGTCAAACTCAGGTTAACAAGAAACATCATAGATACATGGACTGTATTTCTGTGGACACCGAATGTGTTGGAGATTGTCTGCCATTATAATTTTGGATGCTAGTATTAGTACAATTGTCAAGCATCCTTTATTGTAGATGTAGAGCAAAGTGTACAAGAACCTAAAGTCCTCATTAATGCATCAGTCCACAAACACATTTGTTTCAAGACTGTGTATGTAGTAATTCTGCAAGGCATGCTGAAGTGAGTCTGGAGGGATTTAATGTTAATATTGGTAGTTTGCATAATGCCTAGTCAGGTTGCCTGAGAAAGATCATAGAATTTACTTCCTCAGTTCTGGCTGCATGCACCCTTTTTCCTCTTTGGTTGGTTTTGAGAGCATCTGATTGGGAATCTGATTTGAATAAAGTCGTCTTGGAGCACTCAGGCTGTAATTTAACATGCAGGTCTTTAGCGTCATCTTAGTAATTGAGTTTTGAGTTAAAGAGAACTGTAATTTCTGTTGAGGCCAAGGATGTCTGTGCTTCTGATTAGATGGCATCATTTATCACTCTAATGTATTATTTTTTTGGTCATTCATCGTCTCATCTCAGACCTCTCATCTTTTAAGTTTAAAATCTAAAATGCACTGCATTTATAATTTGAGTTCTGTGTTCAAACTATGTCTTTCATTATTGGTATAACCAGATGCCCCGTATTTGAGGCTTTGTTCTGGTGTTACTTAAACACACCCTTTTCTCAAATCGGGTACAAATTGGTGTACTATTAATTTTTGTTTAAAGCAATAGACACAAATATACGGAAGCTTGTTTCTGCCACTGAATTAAAAAAGGTAATTGCAACTATCCCACAATTCTGACTTTTTTTTCATAATTGTGTTTACATCTTCCTTTTAAACCCCTTCCAGTTTCAAGCCCGATTTTGTACCCTTATTGTGGAAGTGCTTTTGTAAAATTCTGGACAAATTCTGTATTTTAAAGTTGATGTGTAAAGAGTATTCAGTATGATAAAATATTAAGACATCTTGTCATTGCCCATTACGGACATCAAATCAGTGCAAATATGTTTTTTGGGAACCGTTTGGTTTCATCTCTTTCATCTTCTGGTTGACCTCTCTTTTTCTCTTTCCAGTTTATTGAGGCCTACCAGGGCATCGGATGCGTGGACTCCATGTGCTGTTTCTCAGAGGGGCAAAACGCCTGCTCACGGCTGGGCCGGCTGGTGGAGCGAATGATGGGCCGCTGCGACCCCGCTCGAGCCACCAGGTGCGACCACTCTCTCTCTAACCTCTGCTGTAAGCACATCTCCTACAAGCTGGAGCACGATGAGCCCTGGGCGAGTGAGGGCCGCCAGCGCACTCAAAGCATTCCCTAATGATTACAATGTAGAATTTAAGACAAACGGGTGCATTCATTTGCCTTTAATGTAACAAAGATTAGCTAGGAGTTCAAGCGAGCTTCATCGCCTGGGATGCTCCAGGTATGTACGTATACAAGGAAACATTGAAAAGTTGCATTAAGTCTGCCCTTCCAACCCATTGTCTTCGTTTTTCATCGTCTTCACCTTCTTTCAAGGTGCGCTGGTGTCGCTTTCGTGTCTTATCTTTGTGGCAGATAAATGTTCTCTGCTGAAGATCTTGTGCCTCCATACGAGTCCATAATCGCCAAAGCCAGAGATGGAAACTCGAGTCAGAGACTTGGACTCGAGTCGCACTTAAGTCGCATAAATAAAGACTCGAGACTTGACTTGGACTCGTGAACAGCTGACTCGAGACTTGACTTGGACTCGTGACTCGTGAGACTCGTAAAAAACGAGTCATTTGGTATAGGAGTTTATATGAATGTATCTCTGAGGGAAACCGGCTGTCTTAAAAAAAGTTTAGATGGTATTTTCTTTTCATCTTGCCTCCGTGTAATGCATATTAGTGTTCATAACCGCAGCTCTGCTTTGTTTACAGCGGAAACCAAGGAAACAATGTTTAATTGATGTTCAAGCGCCACCCGCTGGCAGAGAGTGAATCTGCATTAATTCAGCCTGTCTTCTCTGTCTGCTGAACTTGTTTAGTACAGATGTTTTATGTAGAATAGTTTCACAAAACTAAAGTCAGACCATTTTGTTTTTGCTTCAAATTTCGAAATTATACAATCCAATTTAGATTAGAAACTGTTCATGCTGGATGTACAGGTACATCTCAGAAAATTAGAATGTCGTGAAAAAGTTCATTTTTTCTAGTAACTTATTTCAAAAACTGAAACTTTCAAATATTTTAGATTCATTACATGTAAAGTAAAACACTTCAAAAGTTTTTTATTTTAATTTTGATGATTAGAGCTTACAGCTAATGAAAGTCAAAAATCAGTATCTCAAAATATTTACATTTGAGTTTCAATAAATAACCATCCATACAGTATAAATTCTGGGTATCTCTTGTTCTTTGAAACCACAATAATGGGGCGTATATGAGATGATTACATGAGATGTACCTGTATGCAGCCTCTTTGTTTGGATTGTGTTGTTTAAAATACAGTGGTTGCCTCTAATTTTAAATTGAAAAAGAGCACAAAGCCTTAGTTTGTTTATGAGATTTATTTAATTTGTGTAATTAATTTGATTAATTGGGGTTTGTTTTAAAATTTAGTTTTGTTGTTTGACATTTCAATTTTACAAAGAAATGTGCTGCATTTTATCTGACAATTAATAAATGGACACCTTTTCATTTCTAATTTGTCTTAAATTTTGTTCAAGTTTTTTTTGTTGTTGTTGTTGAGAAAATCATATCGTGAAATCAGTATTTCAAAACTGATTTAGCCTCAATAACAAGCTGAAAAACTGTTGCTAATAAATAGAACAAAGACTTGAGATGTGACTTGGACTCCACAAAAAGACTTGAGACGTGACTTGGACTCCGCTTTAAAGACTTGAGACGTGACTTGGACTCCACTTTAAAGACTTAAGACTTGACTTGGACTCCACTTTAAAGACTTGAGACTTGACTTAGACTTGACCTCAAAGACTTGAGACTTGACTTGGACTTGGACCTCAGAGACTTGTGAACATGTCTGGCCAAAGCTGTCTCGTCATCCTCGTTCTCAGACATCACACCCAGTTATTAGCAAGGCTAACATTTGTAGCGCCAATTTATGCAAGTATTTGCTCGTCGAATGTTGGACTATGACTTGATCCATGGAACATCCTGTCTTTACGTGTTCTGAGACGTTGCATCCCTGTACAAGTGTTTGAATCTGCATCGTAGTCTTTGCCTTGTTCGTGGGGTTTGTGATGGCATGCAAACGTAATGCACTCCTAAGC
Organism: Aspiorhynchus laticeps; assembly: GCA_023376895.1. Lineage (NCBI taxonomy): Eukaryota > Metazoa > Chordata > Actinopteri > Cypriniformes > Cyprinidae > Aspiorhynchus > Aspiorhynchus laticeps. The sequence continues at coordinate 56,724,434 of CM041793.1, read as the reverse complement.
CTCAGCTTTTCGCGTAATCGTTTTGACTGCCTGTATCCGCACTTTGGGAAGCAGGGCGCTTCCGAAACGACTCCGCAGTGGTGAGATGAATACACGGAGACCTGGTCTTGCTAAATATAAGATTCCTGTTCCAGTATAACGGCTAGAACACTGCCATTGAAGCGCTGGAGGAGACCTCTGCTCTGGCTGGCCAATGGTAGCCACGGTTAGCAGCTACCACCGCTGTGATCGGCTCATTTATCGCAAAGAAAAACTCAACAAGGGACCACATCATGATTGTGTGAGACACTGTTAACTGTAGTCTCCAAGAGGATTCTTGAGTTGTTTTTGTTCATCTTTTTTTGGTACGTTAAACTTGAAGCCTTACGGAAGTCGAATCAATCGGTCTAATTGCATGATAGCAGCGTTTCATATTTAGTGTGTTAAGTGGTGGACGAATGCCAGAGAGTGTGTGCGTCCTCCTAGAGTATTACTAGGCACTTTACTATGCTTTATCGCTGTTCGTTTACCGTTTTCGTGTCTCTCAAATTAAGCATCTAAACGATTATATGTTGTTGCATTTATCAATGATATTGTACTGCTTTTCTTCCATACGTCTTCAGATCAGTGGTTCTCAGCTGGTGGGTCATGGGACAAAAATGAGTCACACATTGCACACAACACATGTTAAAGAAAAACAAAAAAACAAAGAGGGTCAAAAGATCCTCATATCCTGATCCTATATTAGAGCCAATGGATTTGTGAGTAGCATTCCTAACAACCTAAGTTCGTGTCCCAGCTCATAATCCACATCTCGCTTTCTCTCCCATGTTGCTTCTTAACAATTCCATATGCAGTCGTTTTGCATTAAACATTTATCATAATAATAATAATAATAATAATTAAAATATAGCTGCAAGCAGCAGTTAAGGGGCCAAGCACAACGAAGGAACAATGACTACAACAGTGAGTAGTTAAAGACATTTTTAAATAATTTAGTCAAAAAATACAATAAATAAAATCAAGATATACAGTCACTAGTAATACGATTTAATTGCTTATTACTTTTGACCAATAGTTGGCACTGTTATCTACTTATGTTGTTGTCAGTGTGAGGTGACAATGACACAAAAAGTTTGGTGTCAATATGCCAAAGTTGCAGTCTCAAAGCTGTTTGGCGTCATGCTTAGGGCTGGGCGATATGGCCAAAATAATTATCACGATAATTTTTTTCATATCAGTCGATATCGATAATTATCACGATAAATGTCAAATCTTTATTTCTTTCAAGTTTAAAGACAGATTTTTACTCCAAAGTGAAAGTTGTAGAAACCAGACCATTAATTTTCCTTAACAAAATAAATATCTAAATAGAAAAAATATTTTTTTTAGTTTCTGCATGATCTAATGAGTGATATTGTTTCAAATCAAGAAACAGGTTTGGGTTGCCTGATAATATTATTATTAATAATAATAATAATATCATTTTTTTTGTCTCTTAGAAATGCACATTTGATAGTAGCTTGAGTTAGGATGCAGAGGTACATTTTTGTTCATTATCAAAATCAGTAACATCTGTAAAAATTGTAGCAACCTCAGTTTTATATGGCTAAATTTATTCTGACCAAGGATTTATTATTTTTTTTATTAAGCATTGGTCTCCCATTGTAGCATACATTTAAATCATGATAAACACAGTTAAAACCACACATTTAGCACCTCAATCCATGGTAAATGATGGCGATGTGTAGATTGAAAAGCCTTCTGACTGTCTTATTACACACAGTGTTTCTCCTGTTTGGCTTTGGCTAGTTTAAATCAGAGTCATTTGTTCATCACTGAATTCAAGCACTTCACACTGGATCTCACAGCGCTGTTTAGAGCTCGCGTGACCGAGTAAACGCATCTGCTCTAGTGAGCTCGCGCCGGGCGGCACTTTGAACTTTGATCCGAGCGGATAAACGGTCCTTTTGGCGCGATTCAAATGAGTCGCACCGTTTCGTTCCGCTTTTGGCGCATAAACATTATATCGAACATTTATCGAACTCTTCATATCGTTTTATCGAGGAAAATTATATCGTGATAATTATCGTTATCAAATTATCGCCCAGCCCTAGTCATGCTAACAATCATTTATGCATTATTCGAGAACTATTTGGTCTATCGAAAAGCTTTTGATAACTTTTTGCCGGCATGGATGGAAGTCAATTGTGGTAAAAATCAGGCCAAAAGTTTAGGAAGAGTTAGAAAAAGTAGGTTTTCAAAGAAATTCAAATTGGCAGATTGCAAGTATGATCGAATATGGCATGAATGGTATCGATGCTCTTGGGATGATCCAAGGAAGATATCAAGACCATTTTCATTAAATAGGCAAAATTAATCAAAAGCTATTAGCATTTTTTTGACCAGAAGGTGGCGTATGACACATACCAAGTTTTGTGACGATACACTAATGTGTTCATTAAAGGGGTGGTTGATTGCGATTTCACTTTTTTAACGTTAGTTAGTGTGCAGTGTTGCTGTTTGAGCATAAACAATATTTGCAAAGTTGCAGTGCTGAAAGTTCAATGCAAACGGAGATATCGTCTTTTAAAATTCTGGCAGTTTAATGCCTACAAAAACGGCTGGTAGGGGACTACAACGAGTTACGTCAAGAACCCAGATAAACCCCGCCCCCAGGAACATGCAACGAAGGGGACGAGGCCATGCTGCGCTGCTAAAGAGAAAACTAGGGGTGCACGTAAAAATCTATTCATATATGAATCGCGATTCTGTCTTCTAACGATTCTAGTGGATTCACACGTTTCAAAATCAATATCCTAAAACAGTGGTTCTCAAAGTGTGGTACGCGTACCACTAGTGGTACGTGAGCTTCCTCTAGTGGTACGCAGAGGAATCTCTGAATTATATATACTTTTTTTGGAATGTGTTGCAGGTCTGAATGACAGGAAAGGATGTATATTTACAAATTACATGAAGTTGACCAGACAAAACATGAAATATTTTGTGTTCATATTGTCTGCAATGAAATACAAGTCAAAGTAAATTTAGAAATCACTACTTTCTTTTTTTATTTGCGTTTTCCATACTGTCCCAACTTTTTCTGATTTGGGGTTGTAAATTAGGCCGCATGTCCACCAAAGCGTTTTTTTTTTTTTCGGAGGCTATAGTGATTTTTTTTCAATTGTTTTAAATGGGAGCGTCTTTTTCATGCTGAGCACTCTGGTGTTTTTTTCTCAGTGCTGAGAGTTGATAAATGTTCATCTTTGGGTGAAACTTAGCGCTCATCACTGTCACTTAGTCAGCTAACCAATCACAGTGGAAGAGGGGCGGGACTAATACCGTCACACCCTGAACAACAATGGAGAAGTTAATATTGCATGTCTCCCAGTATTTATATCTTTACCAGATGGAATTGCCGGAGTAGCCTACCATAATATTGTTATGAAAAATAATACTTGGAGAAACATTTCATTCGCGATGCGTCTGCCATATTACATCAGCGAATATTCCATATCATAGCAACTAGGGATGTTCATTTTAACCGTTTAACCATTAACCGACCGATAAGAATTTTGACCGATTAATACAATCAGTTAAATGGTTTAAAGTCACTTTTTTTTCTTCTTCTTCAGTAATTCAGTAAAGGTTTGCTGCATGGTTAAAATAAGCTACGCCTATAAAAATATATATGTTCTTTAGAGAGAGAGAAAAAAAAACATAAATCGCATTTTATTATTTCATTCAGAAATAGGCCGACGCGAATTACAAACATTATAATAAACACTGTAAACATAGCTAGGCTATTTTAGTTCCCCTCACTCCTCAATAAAGCCTTTCAATTAACAGTAGACTAGTTAGAAAAGAACAAGAATTAAAAATGTAAGAAGCTATAGCTATATAAATGACAAACCAAAACGAATTAATTTAGGCTAAAACAAAACTGAAACCAATTTTGGGTCTCTCGTTCGACACAAAATCAAATGTTTCCGTATTCGCGATGTATTTGAATGCCAAAATATTATTTACCTTTTATGTAGGTCTGCTTCAGTTGCGTTCCAATATCCACGGAAAACAAATGTTTTGCATAACTTCATGGCGGTACAGTGATAACGCTTAACGGCACAGGTTTTAATACATATTTAACTGAGCAGTGTTTTTTTCCCCCTGGCCCATATGTTTGACTGATTGTTTTTTAATAATGATAATGAACAGGTTGCATTGTCAAGGTAAAGCTTAACTGTGCACGCGCATGTGGCGCTGGAGCAATCACTTGATTTTCTCTTCCCTTCTAACAGTGGAAGCAAATACTCCTTTGAAGATAATCGGAATTGTAAAAGGTTTGCTTTTAGTTGTGTGCATTCACAATAAAAACAAATATTTGCGCTTTTGTAAAATAAGCCTAAAAAAATAGGATGCCGCTTCTGCCGTCTGGTTTCCTTTCGCATAGCACAAAAATGAACCGAAACTCTGCATAGGCTACTTGTTGCACAGTTTTTCTTTCGTTTTCTTAAATTATTATTTAAGTGAAAATATATTTCTCGTATAGGCCTATTTATTTGTTATAATATATATATATATATATATATATATATATATCGCCTAGCTTTATTATGTTTTTCTCCGCTCGCAGAAGCGCTGCAGGCGCCTGATGTGATATAATATGATCAGGGGCGGCGCCAGAGAATGTTGAATGCAGGTGCTGAGGGGGTGCTAGATCAATGACAGGGGGAGCTGGGCAATTAATAGTAAATATGACCAAAACAGGTTGTTGTTATAATTATTATTTTATATGAATAATAAAATCGCTGTATAGGCGCATTTCAAATGTTTATGAGGAATGTGGGAGTATTATCGCGCTTAGCCTACTGTATGACATGGGGGCGCGCACGCAATTATTTTTATTTATTTATTTTTTCCTGCGGAAAGAGCTTATACTCCCGTCATTTTTGGATGTGTTTTCTGTCGTCTCATGCAGTCTCCATGAATGGAGCGCGTCACAACAATGAACCAGCTCACAGACATAAGAAATAAATCTGCAGAAAGCTTGAAAACCAATTAAAATAAAAAAATAAAAAATCTTCTCTGATTATGTAGTCCGTATAGGTGCATTTCTCTATTAAAGGCACATCAACTGTGATGGCGAGTCTGAGAAAGCACTAGTTTATTAATAAATAATTAAAATGTCTTCTTTTTCCCCGATGAATTCATAATCATTACTTTAGCCGGTGCTTTGCGGCAAGCGTTATGCGTGCGTTTGAGCGCGGAATAATACGCCTAAATGCCTAAATAATAGGCATAAATAATAACCTAAATGGTTATTATACTATCAATTTAATATAAACGTGCGAATAGTTGACTAGAAAAATCTTTAGTCGGGGCAGGCCAACAGTAGGCACTTGGGACAAGGAACCGATCCATTTTTAAAATAAAATGCTGACATTACGTGCGACTGCAAATCACATTCTTGCATTGCAGTATTTATGCATGTGTTTAATGAGTCAAATGTTTTTATTTTATTTCATTTTTATGGGGGTGCTTTGGTTTTTCTTGTGAATCCTCATGTTCTGTTATTTGCTGTTTTTTGCTCATGTAAAATTAATCCCCGGAATTAGTTTTTAACGGGTCACAGACACTTATTATTTCTAATTTAATTCAGTTCTAATTTAAAATAATCTTGTCGGTTAACGGTTAATAATCGGTTAACGAACGTCGGTTGTCGGTTAGGAAAAATAACCGAAATGAACATCCCTAATAGCAACCACAGCGTCTCAACTGAAAAAAACGCTGCCCTCTCAAGGCTTACAGCTGGCTTTGGTGGTCATGTGGCATGATTGTAGTTACTTGCAGCTACACATTTTTTTGTTATCAAGTACTTATTTATTTAAAAGTTAAATAAAAACTGTAGCCTACTGTACTTAAAGATTAAATGAAAATGTATTGTAGCGACTTAAAAGTTAAATAAAAACTAAGTTACTGTACTAAAATGTTAAGTATGATACATTTTCATTTAATCTTTATTTAAGTACAGTTTTTTAACACTGAAGTACAGTACAGTTTTTATTTAACTTTTAGGTGCAATATATTTTAATTTAATAATTTAAGTTTTTTATTTACCTGGAAGTAAGCACGGTGCAGTGTTAATGTTCAAACTGTGTACTTGCAATGTTTTAATTGGCTGACAATAATACATATTTGTATTAGGAATAAAACTGACTTGTTTTTTTTATGTATTTTAATGTTGGTCATAATGGTGGTACTTGGAAAGCCAAATATTTTCTGAGGTGGTACTTGGTGTAAAAAGTTTGAGAACCACTGTCCTAAAACAACGGTTCTTAATACTGTTCCTCGCTTCGCCTGCTCTGCACACGCTCTGCATCTCTCTCTCTCTCTCTCTCTCACACACACACACTCTCTCTCTCTCTCTTTCTCACACACACACACACTCTCTCTCTCTCTCTCTCTCTCTCTCTCTCTCTCTCACACACACACACACTCTCTCTCTCTCTCTCTCTCTCTCTCACACACACACACACACACTCTCTCTCTCTCTCTCTCTCTCTCACACACACACACACACACACACACACACACACACTCTCTCTCTCTCTCTCTCTCTCTCTCTCTCTCTCTCTCTCACACACACACACACACACTCTCTCTCTCTCTCTCTCTCTCTCTCTCTCTCTCTCTCTCTCACACACACACACTCTCTCTCTCTCTCTCTCTCTCTCTCTCTCTCTCTCTCACACACACACACACACTCTCTCTCTCTCTCTCTCTCTCTCTCTCTCTCTCACACACACACACACTCTCTCTCTCTCTCTCTCTCTCTCTCACACACACACACACACACACACACACTCTCTCTCTCTCTCTCTCTCTCTCACACACACACACACACTCTCTCTCATTCAGATCATCAGATCAGCTCCAACTGTTCCAATTATACACTTATTTTCACACAGCTATGAGAAGCCTTATACATGGACGCGCGTGCGGTTGCTGTGCTGTATTAAAGCTTTAATCAGGATAAAACCGTATATTAAAGCTAACAGAAGCAGTAGCATTTACAAATAGCAGCGTATCTAAAAGTATGAGACAACAACAACCAAACATACCATTAAGAGCCGTGTATGCACAGGTTCTGCGCGATCCTCTTCACTTCACTAATAGCTTTCCGGTAGCTCAAATGGTAGAGCATGGCGCTAGCAACGCCAAGATCATGGGTTCAATTCCCAGGGAAAGCAAGAGTTGATAAAATGTAAAACTGTAACTTGAATGCAATGTAAGTCGCTTTGGATAAAAGCGTCTGCTAAATGCATAAATGTAAATGTAATATCCTCAGTGTCTCAATCGTGCTCAAACTGATAAATATAGACAACACCACTGTTTACAATTCAACCGGAGCACATGCTGCTGAGGCGAGGGGCGGGACGTTTAGACGCAGTTTAGCACACTGAGCCAGCTAACCAATCTGAGCCCATCGAGGGAGGGGCTTCCTAAAAACAGGAAATAAATCGAGGCGTTTGTCCGAGAAGGGACAGAGTGGTGTGGAATAAAGGTAAATTATGTGAAAAATAATGCGTTTTTTAAAATAACGAAACATGAACACATGTTAGACTGCACCCCATAAACACAATCAAGCCTAGAAAAAGTCAACCACCCCTTTAAAAAAATAAATATATAAAATTGCCATTTTTCATATCTCCTGTCCAGTAGGTGGTGCTATGCCAAACCACTGCATATAGCCTCAGGGAATGCTTATGATGACATGTACCAAGTTTTATTTGAATATGCTAAAATGTCATGTAGATATAGCCTCATATCCAATTTGGTGTGATCTTCGTCAAATTTGTACGCATGTTGTTTGAGAACGATTTGGTTCATCAAAAAGCTTTTAATAACTTTTTGCCAGCATGATCTAAGCCAATTTTGGTGAAAATCAGACAAGGATGAGTTCGAAAAAGTAGGTTTTTCAAATAATTCAAAATTTAAAAACTGAAAAATCTTGACACCTAGAAATTTTAATTTTGATGTCCATTTGCGTCAACATGAGCCAATGAATAACAGGCAAAATAATTTTGCCTCTAAACTTAACGGTTCAAAAGTTATTAGCATTAACCGTAGCGTTTATGAGATAAACTGTTTATGTTGAGACTGTCCTCTATCAGTGCCAAATTTCATTAAAAAAAAAAAATTCTATGGGCTGCCAAAGGCTCGAGCGGAAGAAGAAAACTCACAGATACAAAAGGTGTCACCGTACCTTTGGTGCTTGGCCCCTAAAAAAACACAAATACATCTTTTGTTGTTGATGTCAAAGTCTGTGCGTCCCATCACACTTTACATTGGTTTGGTAAGTTACATTAGGCAGATGCCAACATGTCCACATCCTCAAAAACAAGCAGTTTATTAGTGTTTCTTTCACCTTTCTCATTTTTTAATGTACTTAGGGATGATTTTGGTACTTGGTACACTGGGTCAACACACTTGATGGGTCCTAAAGCAAAACCAGTTGAGAACCACTGCTTTAGATAATAAAGGAGATTGTTACTATGGTATGAAGCCAGTAAGCCGCATATACATGCATTTAACTATATAAATGCAAATACACGTTCTGATTTCAACTTTTTACCTCCTCAAGGTCTTAAAACGGTTGTCTTCATCTGCAAAACATGACGATGGTACATTTACATTTGCCCTCTACCAGTCCTTTCTATCCAAAGATAATCGTATTACTGTAGCTATCAATGTATCCTTTATCTTATATAGCATGGATCTATTTATAATATGGCTGTGCTTCAGAGGGATTAGTCCATTGGATGAAGACAATGCCCTCTGGTGTTCAAGAGTAGCAGGTCTGGCGTTTGAGGACTACAGCTTTGGAACGGCTCCGATCCTCAAGGGCTGCTTAATTCCACTCTATTTACAAATATAATATAAATTTTATAGTGAACCTATATACACATATTTTTCTACAAACAATAGATTTATGTTATCTATATTTACTTATATACTGTAAATTATCTTTTTCATATATAGGTACCATACCCAACATATTCTGTCAAGGAAAAGGCTAATACTATCATAAGAATGTAGTCTATGTGAATGTTGAGGCTGTGGAAGGATGTTGTTTTTATATATTTGTTTATTGTCTTTTAACCATCCACATTAACCCATCTTGTACTAACATGCAACTCATCCATTTTTCCATTGGCTGTGACTCTTGACTGTTGCTTGCTGACCTTCATGCACAAAGAGATCATTAGTTAAAGAGAGATTTATAAGAAGGGATGCACAGATAAATGAACACTCTTGTAAAAAAAAATAAAAATAAATAAATTACTGGACTTCGGAGAATACACTCTGGTAACCCAGTAATTAATAACCAGTTGCAAGACATTTTACATTATGGAACTTAACAAGATGGAAATCAAGAGCTAAAATTAGACATTCCTCGGTGAGGGATTGAGTTACATGATGTGTCCATTTGAAGTTCATTTTTATTTTTTTACCGTTATTCGATACTATATGTTTGACAAAATTCAAATAATTTAGTCAATAACCAGTTAAAGCCACAAAATGAAGAGTTGTTGCTTCTTGGAGGATGGCGTCATTAAGGCCCATTATAGGGATAGTTCAGCCAAAAATGTAAACCGTTATCAGTTATTCACCCTCGTAATTCATGTCATTCCAAACCCAAAACCATATTGTTCATCTTCAAAAAACAAATGAAGATATTTAAACTGCAGAGATTTTTCCTTCCATTAAAAGACCAAAACTTTGACGCATCAAAAGGAGCTTAAACGTGCTTGTCATCTACGAGAAAAAAAACTAAAACTCATTGATTCTCGCTAATTAAGTAAGCACGTTTAAGCTTCTGTTTACCATATTTGATATACTTGATGTGTCTCGTGGTCAGTTATTTTTTATGCAGTGTTCTTTAACTTTTTGGGGTAAAGGACTTTGAATGGAAGGAGCGAATTCTTCAATAAAACATCTTTATTTGTGTTTCGAAGATGAACGAAAGTCGTATGGGTTTGGAATAACATGAGGGTGGAGTAATTAATGACAGAATTTTGATTTCTAGGTGAACTATCCCTTTAAGGATATTTTATCAAATATAGTAAGACTTAATGGCCAGTAGTTTTTGGCACTTTTATCTGCAAAACAAATGTTCAAAATTAGTCGTTGACCAATTTGTCATGTTTCTTAATGTTGATGCTTGGATATAGTCACAATACCAGTTAATGATGTACATAACAGTTGTTTTGCACAATATATACTTGGTTTAAAAATAACATCTAAATAGAATAACAATTTATTACTTTTATAACCTATGTGAATTGGGGGGAAAATAGCTTGATATTTATAAAAATGATAGCAGTAAAAACTGAAACATTTTGCATCCCTAGTATTCAGGTCATGCATTGGTCCTCCCTGCGCCTATATAGCTTTGAATTGAGATCTCCACACTGTCCCCCTCACTGTTCGCACTTTCCTTGATCCTTCCAGATCCTGGAGCGACTCGGACACCTTCTTCTCCAACGACCGGAGCATCCTGACGCTCTCACCCATGGAGGTCTCTCATTGTTAATGCACCAGCTCAAGAAGGATCGACTCGTAGAGTCTGGAGACGCCTGCCATTTTACCCTGTCCCATGCCCTTGTCCAGTCACCAGCCAGACTATCACACTTTAAAAGCTCTGAGTATCACATAATATGTGATCAGCAACAACAAGGGACAGGCAGTTGATCCTGCAAAAACCAAAGGATTTGTGTGTCTTGAGTTTCCGCTGCTAGTAAACCCACGGAACTGTTCACAAAGGGCCGCCGTCTTTCCTGAGGAAAACGAGGGGGTCTGTTTGAAGCCATAATTCCCTCTTTTAATTGCCTGATTTTCAAGGTATTAAATGTGGGCGCCGTGTAGCGCTAGCTCACAAACCTGTAGCCTCCTACCCTAAGATGCCTACCTGTACACCTAGCTTGAGTTGTGGTTCGTACAGACTATCATGATGCAAGAATGTCGCGGTGGAGTTCTTGATGGAAAACTTGCATATCATCCTTGAACTCGATCACTTTAACCTCCATCAGTCATGTGCCTGCATATTATTTCTCATTTCTTCTGTCTCGCACATGCTATGTTGTCATCTCTAACCATTGTCACCGGTTAATTTATCATTGTTGCCGTGTTCCTTGTTTTTCTGCTTGTGTTGCTAACCACTTGTCAAAGCTGTATGATTTTTTTTCTTTTGTATGCGTGTGTGTATTTAATTGTGTAGGAGGACATAGTCGGAGGAAAAGGAATGAAATTCATCCTACATGGGCCGTGGGTTATTGTAAGGCCAGAGCATTGAGACAACCGTTTTAAACTTCCTTAGATGAACTATATTGAAGTTTATGATATCAGACTGCATGCTGCACTTGGGTCAATCTGTCTCAATAACCCTGTAACAGAGGCCTAAGTCAACTGGACCTAAATGCTCCTGATTTGAGGAGTCTAGTCTTGAGATTTCTTTATTTTTGCTGCAAAGGCCGTGAAACCCTGGATCTCACAGGTATCAGTTGAAATCTGGTGCCGTGACCCGGGTGGCAGTTGGGAGTCAGATTTTATGGAGTATGGTTACGTTTTGAATTGTGGATCACTCTATTTTGGTACTTCTTCTCGCTACTCTTTATTTGTATATCACTTTTTTTCATGTCAATGTTCAAACCTAAAATTACTCCTGACCGCTGATCATTACTATTTCAGATCTTGTGTTGAAATCCTACGGCGGAAGTGTTTTGCTATATAATGTATTTTCTTGTATTATATAGCAACTCAGTATGCCACTTCTTACTCAGAGACATTAGCAATAAGACTCAATCTAGACTGGAAATACCTGATCTAGCTGTGATGTCAGTCATCCATGTTGCGGTTTCATCTTTTTTGTGTAAACATATATTCTTGTAATTGTACTCTCCTTACAGTGAATGTTTAATTGCCGATGTTTATGAAAGTTCTATTTACAGAATAAATACCTTTATAAAATCCAGTGTTTTATTATGATTATTAGTATAACATATTTCAGTTTTTGTACAGTTTCACAATGCAGTACACTTACTTTTATAAACCGTGTGTGTGTGTGTGTGTGTAAAAAAGTAATGGTGTGTGCGTAAAAAAGTAATGGTGTGTGCGTAAAAAAGTAATGGTGTGTGCGTAAAAAAGTAATGGTGTGTGCACAAAAACGAAGCAAATATTCTCATCGTGCTATCGCTCTACATTACTTGCAGGATTTTTTCACGTCACTCATGAATAAAAACATTGCGCATGCTCTCCTATTTTCTGATACAACTGGACAAGTCAAACTGGATGTGTGAATAAGCTCTTCTCTGATTGGCTTGTGCGACAACACGTCATGCGAATTTCCTGATCGAGTTGAAATTTTTCAACTTGCGCAGAAGACGTGATTGAGGCAAATATCGCACGTTTGTTGCAATTGCATTGCCCAATTTGTGTCCCCCGGTGCAAATTCGTACCTATTCACGTTTTTGCATTGACTTGTAGGTAATCTACTCATGCAAATAATTAAATTCGTTTTTGGTGTGCACACACCATAAGTTTCAAGAGATGTCAGTTTTTCAAAAGGTTTTTTTTTTTTCTTCAAGTGTGCCTTTGCCAGCACAAATGTTTGCAACAACTCTTTAAACAGACTTTACAGCAAGCATGAAGTGATTACAGTTTTCTCTGTATACTTCAGTGGTTTGGTTTTGTTGAAATGCAAATACTTGCAAATTTGTCGGGTAACCCGGAAAATCATCCAAGCATTTCAGATGGTGGACATCCAGGAAAATGGGGCCAACAAACCCATCTTTATCTTCCAAACAATGACATCATGGCACAAAATAACCACAGGGACTGAATGTTACAAGTGACCGCAAATACAAACTCAATATGGAAACGAGCCATTTACTCAGATAAACAAGAAAGTTTTTAACTTTCATTTCAGAGGGAACATCATAAACTGCAAAACTAGAAGAATTTTGAGTCGGAAATCTCCAAACTAAGTAGTGCTTTCTTAAGATCTTGTAATGAGTAGTGACTTTCCAATCAATTTCTGATAAGTTAGCAGTTTTAAACTGGCCCTGAACCATCTTACTGTTCTTATATATAATAAAACACTTTGCATAATAATTACTTTACATGTACGTACTTGGACAGTATGACAACATAAGAACACTACCATGTCATTCAATTTGTGTCCAGTGTACATTAGGGTTGGGTATCGCCAACTAACCAACACTGACCTATGATTTGGGATGCACTTGTCCAGTTCTTGCATACTTTAGGTACAGGAATTGAGCCAGAATTACCTTTTCAATAGTGCCTGTCATGGGTGCAACAGCGCCACCCTGTGCACTGGAGACGCCAGCTAGGAATTTGAGCACAGACACGTCCACCTGCACACTCCCAGAGACCAGTCCTCCAGTCGTGACATAAATGCTGAAGAAAGAACAAAAACCACCAGAACAGATGTGTACGGTGTTGTCCATAATGACAAGTCTGGGTTTCTACAGCACTCCATTGATGGAGCACCACAGGTAGGTCACGTCTCCCTCCATCTGACCTCCGGTCTAACTGCAAAACATGCTCCAGGAGCATTCAGTGCATGATTCTTGAACATAGTGTGAAATCTCTCTAAACAATCATGCTTTTTGATCCAAATGTAAAAATATACTTCATAATTCATTTGCAATGAATGTAACAGATAATGTCACTTCAGCAAAAGAAATAATGAAATGCTGCATCTCCTCTGGGTGACATTCTTCATGAGATTCTCTCATCCACTCCGCAGGCCTTGCTGTGTAAAATCTATTTAAGGATTGTTATGCTGACATCCTTCTTCATTATGATCAATTGCTGCTCATTAATGCTCATATATAATGCAGATGAACTGTTTCTATTTCAAGAGAATGATCTTTTAGTTTTCATATGTTGAAGAATGACTGTTTGAGCCATCTATAAATGAGCATATGCATTCATAATACTCATTTTGAACTTTTAAAGTCAAGAGTCTGATCAAAGCAATTATTACAGGATGCTAATGACCCCTGACCTCTACAAAATCTAATTTATTTGAATAAATTGCTAAAGCACTGAATAAATCTTGAAAATGTAAAAGCAATTTAAAGGGTTATTTCAACTCGATTGAGATTTGAGGTATTGTGGAGGACATTACATAAATATAAGGAGCAATTTGACAATTTTCAAACTATTCCTTTTTCAAAATGAAGGAATGAGGCCTTAGATACATCGTTATCTGAAGCTTTTGTGCATGGTTCACTTTAGTGCCAGCTGGTGATCATGAAGATGAAGCATGTGTCCTGTGTCCAACAATCGCTATTCAATGGATTTTGAAGCGATAAAAGTTATCAAAGCTATAATGTCATTTATATGTTACTAAAGTACTTGTATAATAACAAAATTATATTTGTGTGTTTATTAGAGCATGAACGCTTACTGTCGTCCCTGAGCTGCAGTGCAGGACATTGAATCGTCTCCCGTTACTGGAGGCAAACGGAGAGAACATGTCTGCAACAGGAAGCTTAGGTTAACATCTCAAACAAGCTTCATGTTCCAAAACACACACTGTACCATCAATGAACACCAAAATCCAGCAGACTAAAGTGTGGACACACTTGAATTTGTTTCTCCTGATCTTAAAAAAACGTTGTATCTAAAGATCGGTAGAAATCGCATTCCAGGATTCTGTATTCCCCACTCAGTTGAAATGGCATTCTGGGGTCGTGGGGGACAAAAGCCTAGGGCAGTGGTTCCCAACCCTGGTTCTGGAGGCACCCCAACACTGCATGTTTTCTTTGAGACATTTACATTTACATTTACATTTAATCATTTAGCAGACGCTTTTATCCAAAGCGACGTACAAATGAGGAGAACAATAGAAGCAATCAGACCATCGAGAGAGCAACAGTATACAAGTGTCATGACAAGTCTCAGTTAGTCTAGCACAGTACACGTAGCTAGGATTTTTTTTTTTTTTTTTTTTTTTTTTAAATAGAATAGGTAAGTTAGTATTAGTTAGTCAGGTGCTGGCGAAAAAGATGTTGTAGACCTGTAGACCTCTGTTCTACAGGCACCTGACCTCGTATCAGGCCACCATCTACGCACACCATGGCGGGGTGTTTCAAAATACAACGAAAGGGGGAGAGCACCGAGAGAAGCTCCTCGGGGTCGCTTATGTCATCAACATGAATGTTTTTCTTTTACCCTGCAAAACTCTCCCATATACCTGCGCTGCTATTTCCTAGAAAATTGTGGCCTAATTGTTGGAGCTCCATTCATGGAGACTGCATGAGACGACAGAAAACACATCCAAAAATGACGGGAGTATAAGCTCTTTCCGCAGGAAAAAATAAATAAATAAAAATAATTGCGTGCGCGCCCCCATGTCATACAGTAGGCTAAGCGCGATAATACTCCCACATTCCTCATAAACATTTGAAATGCGCCTATACAGCGATTTTATTATTCATATAAAATAATAATTATAACAACAACCTGTTTTGGTCATATTTACTATTAATTGCCCAGCTCCCCCTGTCATTGATCTAGCACCCCCTCAGCACCTGCATTCAACATTCTCTGGCGCCGCCCCTGATCATATTATATCACAATGTTGGTCATAATGGTGGTACTTGGAAAGCCAAATATTTTCTGAGGTGGTACTTGGTGTAAAAAGTTTGAGAACCACTGTCCTAAAACAACGGTTCTTAATACTGTTCCTCGCTTCGCCTGCTCTGCACACGCTCTGCATCTCTCTCTCTCTCTCTCTCTCACACACACACACTCTCTCTCTCTCTCTTTCTCACACACACACACACTCTCTCTCTCTCTCTCTCTCTCTCTCTCTCTCTCTCACACACACACACACTCTCTCTCTCTCTCTCTCTCTCTCTCTCACACACACACACACACACTCTCTCTCTCTCTCTCTCTCTCTCTCTCTCTCACACACACACACACACACACACACACACACACACTCTCTCTCTCTCTCTCTCTCTCTCTCTCTCACACACACACACACACACTCTCTCTCTCTCTCTCTCTCTCTCTCTCTCTCTCTCTCTCTCACACACACACACTCTCTCTCTCTCTCTCTCTCTCTCTCTCTCTCTCTCACACACACACACACACTCTCTCTCTCTCTCTCTCTCTCTCTCTCTCTCTCACACACACACACACTCTCTCTCTCTCTCTCTCTCTCTCTCACACACACACACACACACACTCTCTCTCTCTCTCTCTCTCTCTCACACACACACACACACTCTCTCTCATTCAGATCATCAGATCAGCTCCAACTGTTCCAATTATACACTTATTTTCACACAGCTATGAGAAGCCTTATACATGGACGCGCGTGCGGTTGCTGTGCTGTATTAAAGCTTTAATCAGGATAAAACCGTATATTAAAGCTAACAGAAGCAGTAGCATTTACAAATAGCAGCGTATCTAAAAGTATGAGACAACAACAACCAAACATACCATTAAGAGCCGTGTATGCACAGGTTCTGCGCGATCCTCTTCACTTCACTAATAGCTTTCCGGTAGCTCAAATGGTAGAGCATGGCGCTAGCAACGCCAAGATCATGGGTTCAATTCCCAGGGAAAGCAAGAGTTGATAAAATGTAAAACTGTAACTTGAATGCAATGTAAGTCGCTTTGGATAAAAGCGTCTGCTAAATGCATAAATGTAAATGTAATATCCTCAGTGTCTCAATCGTGCTCAAACTGATAAATATAGACAACACCACTGTTTACAATTCAACCGGAGCACATGCTGCTGAGGCGAGGGGCGGGACGTTTAGACGCAGTTTAGCACACTGAGCCAGCTAACCAATCTGAGCCCATCGAGGGAGGGGCTTCCTAAAAACAGGAAATAAATCGAGGCGTTTGTCCGAGAAGGGACAGAGTGGTGTGGAATAAAGGTAAATTATGTGAAAAATAATGCGTTTTTTAAAATAACGAAACATGAACACATGTTAGACTGCACCCCATAAACACAATCAAGCCTAGAAAAAGTCAACCACCCCTTTAAAAAAATAAATATATAAAATTGCCATTTTTCATATCTCCTGTCCAGTAGGTGGTGCTATGCCAAACCACTGCATATAGCCTCAGGGAATGCTTATGATGACATGTACCAAGTTTTATTTGAATATGCTAAAATGTCATGTAGATATAGCCTCATATCCAATTTGGTGTGATCTTCGTCAAATTTGTACGCATGTTGTTTGAGAACGATTTGGTTCATCAAAAAGCTTTTAATAACTTTTTGCCAGCATGATCTAAGCCAATTTTGGTGAAAATCAGACAAGGATGAGTTCGAAAAAGTAGGTTTTTCAAATAATTCAAAATTTAAAAACTGAAAAATCTTGACACCTAGAAATTTTAATTTTGATGTCCATTTGCGTCAACATGAGCCAATGAATAACAGGCAAAATAATTTTGCCTCTAAACTTAACGGTTCAAAAGTTATTAGCATTAACCGTAGCGTTTATGAGATAAACTGTTTATGTTGAGACTGTCCTCTATCAGTGCCAAATTTCATTAAAAAAAAAAAATTCTATGGGCTGCCAAAGGCTCGAGCGGAAGAAGAAAACTCACAGATACAAAAGGTGTCACCGTACCTTTGGTGCTTGGCCCCTAAAAAAACACAAATACATCTTTTGTTGTTGATGTCAAAGTCTGTGCGTCCCATCACACTTTACATTGGTTTGGTAAGTTACATTAGGCAGATGCCAACATGTCCACATCCTCAAAAACAAGCAGTTTATTAGTGTTTCTTTCACCTTTCTCATTTTTTAATGTACTTAGGGATGATTTTGGTACTTGGTACACTGGGTCAACACACTTGATGGGTCCTAAAGCAAAACCAGTTGAGAACCACTGCTTTAGATAATAAAGGAGATTGTTACTATGGTATGAAGCCAGTAAGCCGCATATACATGCATTTAACTATATAAATGCAAATACACGTTCTGATTTCAACTTTTTACCTCCTCAAGGTCTTAAAACGGTTGTCTTCATCTGCAAAACATGACGATGGTACATTTACATTTGCCCTCTACCAGTCCTTTCTATCCAAAGATAATCGTATTACTGTAGCTATCAATGTATCCTTTATCTTATATAGCATGGATCTATTTATAATATGGCTGTGCTTCAGAGGGATTAGTCCATTGGATGAAGACAATGCCCTCTGGTGTTCAAGAGTAGCAGGTCTGGCGTTTGAGGACTACAGCTTTGGAACGGCTCCGATCCTCAAGGGCTGCTTAATTCCACTCTATTTACAAATATAATATAAATTTTATAGTGAACCTATATACACATATTTTTCTACAAACAATAGATTTATGTTATCTATATTTACTTATATACTGTAAATTATCTTTTTCATATATAGGTACCATACCCAACATATTCTGTCAAGGAAAAGGCTAATACTATCATAAGAATGTAGTCTATGTGAATGTTGAGGCTGTGGAAGGATGTTGTTTTTATATATTTGTTTATTGTCTTTTAACCATCCACATTAACCCATCTTGTACTAACATGCAACTCATCCATTTTTCCATTGGCTGTGACTCTTGACTGTTGCTTGCTGACCTTCATGCACAAAGAGATCATTAGTTAAAGAGAGATTTATAAGAAGGGATGCACAGATAAATGAACACTCTTGTAAAAAAAAATAAAAATAAATAAATTACTGGACTTCGGAGAATACACTCTGGTAACCCAGTAATTAATAACCAGTTGCAAGACATTTTACATTATGGAACTTAACAAGATGGAAATCAAGAGCTAAAATTAGACATTCCTCGGTGAGGGATTGAGTTACATGATGTGTCCATTTGAAGTTCATTTTTATTTTTTTACCGTTATTCGATACTATATGTTTGACAAAATTCAAATAATTTAGTCAATAACCAGTTAAAGCCACAAAATGAAGAGTTGTTGCTTCTTGGAGGATGGCGTCATTAAGGCCCATTATAGGGATAGTTCAGCCAAAAATGTAAACCGTTATCAGTTATTCACCCTCGTAATTCATGTCATTCCAAACCCAAAACCATATTGTTCATCTTCAAAAAACAAATGAAGATATTTAAACTGCAGAGATTTTTCCTTCCATTAAAAGACCAAAACTTTGACGCATCAAAAGGAGCTTAAACGTGCTTGTCATCTACGAGAAAAAAAACTAAAACTCATTGATTCTCGCTAATTAAGTAAGCACGTTTAAGCTTCTGTTTACCATATTTGATATACTTGATGTGTCTCGTGGTCAGTTATTTTTTATGCAGTGTTCTTTAACTTTTTGGGGTAAAGGACTTTGAATGGAAGGAGCGAATTCTTCAATAAAACATCTTTATTTGTGTTTCGAAGATGAACGAAAGTCGTATGGGTTTGGAATAACATGAGGGTGGAGTAATTAATGACAGAATTTTGATTTCTAGGTGAACTATCCCTTTAAGGATATTTTATCAAATATAGTAAGACTTAATGGCCAGTAGTTTTTGGCACTTTTATCTGCAAAACAAATGTTCAAAATTAGTCGTTGACCAATTTGTCATGTTTCTTAATGTTGATGCTTGGATATAGTCACAATACCAGTTAATGATGTACATAACAGTTGTTTTGCACAATATATACTTGGTTTAAAAATAACATCTAAATAGAATAACAATTTATTACTTTTATAACCTATGTGAATTGGGGGGAAAATAGCTTGATATTTATAAAAATGATAGCAGTAAAAACTGAAACATTTTGCATCCCTAGTATTCAGGTCATGCATTGGTCCTCCCTGCGCCTATATAGCTTTGAATTGAGATCTCCACACTGTCCCCCTCACTGTTCGCACTTTCCTTGATCCTTCCAGATCCTGGAGCGACTCGGACACCTTCTTCTCCAACGACCGGAGCATCCTGACGCTCTCACCCATGGAGGTCTCTCATTGTTAATGCACCAGCTCAAGAAGGATCGACTCGTAGAGTCTGGAGACGCCTGCCATTTTACCCTGTCCCATGCCCTTGTCCAGTCACCAGCCAGACTATCACACTTTAAAAGCTCTGAGTATCACATAATATGTGATCAGCAACAACAAGGGACAGGCAGTTGATCCTGCAAAAACCAAAGGATTTGTGTGTCTTGAGTTTCCGCTGCTAGTAAACCCACGGAACTGTTCACAAAGGGCCGCCGTCTTTCCTGAGGAAAACGAGGGGGTCTGTTTGAAGCCATAATTCCCTCTTTTAATTGCCTGATTTTCAAGGTATTAAATGTGGGCGCCGTGTAGCGCTAGCTCACAAACCTGTAGCCTCCTACCCTAAGATGCCTACCTGTACACCTAGCTTGAGTTGTGGTTCGTACAGACTATCATGATGCAAGAATGTCGCGGTGGAGTTCTTGATGGAAAACTTGCATATCATCCTTGAACTCGATCACTTTAACCTCCATCAGTCATGTGCCTGCATATTATTTCTCATTTCTTCTGTCTCGCACATGCTATGTTGTCATCTCTAACCATTGTCACCGGTTAATTTATCATTGTTGCCGTGTTCCTTGTTTTTCTGCTTGTGTTGCTAACCACTTGTCAAAGCTGTATGATTTTTTTTCTTTTGTATGCGTGTGTGTATTTAATTGTGTAGGAGGACATAGTCGGAGGAAAAGGAATGAAATTCATCCTACATGGGCCGTGGGTTATTGTAAGGCCAGAGCATTGAGACAACCGTTTTAAACTTCCTTAGATGAACTATATTGAAGTTTATGATATCAGACTGCATGCTGCACTTGGGTCAATCTGTCTCAATAACCCTGTAACAGAGGCCTAAGTCAACTGGACCTAAATGCTCCTGATTTGAGGAGTCTAGTCTTGAGATTTCTTTATTTTTGCTGCAAAGGCCGTGAAACCCTGGATCTCACAGGTATCAGTTGAAATCTGGTGCCGTGACCCGGGTGGCAGTTGGGAGTCAGATTTTATGGAGTATGGTTACGTTTTGAATTGTGGATCACTCTATTTTGGTACTTCTTCTCGCTACTCTTTATTTGTATATCACTTTTTTTCATGTCAATGTTCAAACCTAAAATTACTCCTGACCGCTGATCATTACTATTTCAGATCTTGTGTTGAAATCCTACGGCGGAAGTGTTTTGCTATATAATGTATTTTCTTGTATTATATAGCAACTCAGTATGCCACTTCTTACTCAGAGACATTAGCAATAAGACTCAATCTAGACTGGAAATACCTGATCTAGCTGTGATGTCAGTCATCCATGTTGCGGTTTCATCTTTTTTGTGTAAACATATATTCTTGTAATTGTACTCTCCTTACAGTGAATGTTTAATTGCCGATGTTTATGAAAGTTCTATTTACAGAATAAATACCTTTATAAAATCCAGTGTTTTATTATGATTATTAGTATAACATATTTCAGTTTTTGTACAGTTTCACAATGCAGTACACTTACTTTTATAAACCGTGTGTGTGTGTGTGTGTGTAAAAAAGTAATGGTGTGTGCGTAAAAAAGTAATGGTGTGTGCGTAAAAAAGTAATGGTGTGTGCGTAAAAAAGTAATGGTGTGTGCACAAAAACGAAGCAAATATTCTCATCGTGCTATCGCTCTACATTACTTGCAGGATTTTTTCACGTCACTCATGAATAAAAACATTGCGCATGCTCTCCTATTTTCTGATACAACTGGACAAGTCAAACTGGATGTGTGAATAAGCTCTTCTCTGATTGGCTTGTGCGACAACACGTCATGCGAATTTCCTGATCGAGTTGAAATTTTTCAACTTGCGCAGAAGACGTGATTGAGGCAAATATCGCACGTTTGTTGCAATTGCATTGCCCAATTTGTGTCCCCCGGTGCAAATTCGTACCTATTCACGTTTTTGCATTGACTTGTAGGTAATCTACTCATGCAAATAATTAAATTCGTTTTTGGTGTGCACACACCATAAGTTTCAAGAGATGTCAGTTTTTCAAAAGGTTTTTTTTTTTTCTTCAAGTGTGCCTTTGCCAGCACAAATGTTTGCAACAACTCTTTAAACAGACTTTACAGCAAGCATGAAGTGATTACAGTTTTCTCTGTATACTTCAGTGGTTTGGTTTTGTTGAAATGCAAATACTTGCAAATTTGTCGGGTAACCCGGAAAATCATCCAAGCATTTCAGATGGTGGACATCCAGGAAAATGGGGCCAACAAACCCATCTTTATCTTCCAAACAATGACATCATGGCACAAAATAACCACAGGGACTGAATGTTACAAGTGACCGCAAATACAAACTCAATATGGAAACGAGCCATTTACTCAGATAAACAAGAAAGTTTTTAACTTTCATTTCAGAGGGAACATCATAAACTGCAAAACTAGAAGAATTTTGAGTCGGAAATCTCCAAACTAAGTAGTGCTTTCTTAAGATCTTGTAATGAGTAGTGACTTTCCAATCAATTTCTGATAAGTTAGCAGTTTTAAACTGGCCCTGAACCATCTTACTGTTCTTATATATAATAAAACACTTTGCATAATAATTACTTTACATGTACGTACTTGGACAGTATGACAACATAAGAACACTACCATGTCATTCAATTTGTGTCCAGTGTACATTAGGGTTGGGTATCGCCAACTAACCAACACTGACCTATGATTTGGGATGCACTTGTCCAGTTCTTGCATACTTTAGGTACAGGAATTGAGCCAGAATTACCTTTTCAATAGTGCCTGTCATGGGTGCAACAGCGCCACCCTGTGCACTGGAGACGCCAGCTAGGAATTTGAGCACAGACACGTCCACCTGCACACTCCCAGAGACCAGTCCTCCAGTCGTGACATAAATGCTGAAGAAAGAACAAAAACCACCAGAACAGATGTGTACGGTGTTGTCCATAATGACAAGTCTGGGTTTCTACAGCACTCCATTGATGGAGCACCACAGGTAGGTCACGTCTCCCTCCATCTGACCTCCGGTCTAACTGCAAAACATGCTCCAGGAGCATTCAGTGCATGATTCTTGAACATAGTGTGAAATCTCTCTAAACAATCATGCTTTTTGATCCAAATGTAAAAATATACTTCATAATTCATTTGCAATGAATGTAACAGATAATGTCACTTCAGCAAAAGAAATAATGAAATGCTGCATCTCCTCTGGGTGACATTCTTCATGAGATTCTCTCATCCACTCCGCAGGCCTTGCTGTGTAAAATCTATTTAAGGATTGTTATGCTGACATCCTTCTTCATTATGATCAATTGCTGCTCATTAATGCTCATATATAATGCAGATGAACTGTTTCTATTTCAAGAGAATGATCTTTTAGTTTTCATATGTTGAAGAATGACTGTTTGAGCCATCTATAAATGAGCATATGCATTCATAATACTCATTTTGAACTTTTAAAGTCAAGAGTCTGATCAAAGCAATTATTACAGGATGCTAATGACCCCTGACCTCTACAAAATCTAATTTATTTGAATAAATTGCTAAAGCACTGAATAAATCTTGAAAATGTAAAAGCAATTTAAAGGGTTATTTCAACTCGATTGAGATTTGAGGTATTGTGGAGGACATTACATAAATATAAGGAGCAATTTGACAATTTTCAAACTATTCCTTTTTCAAAATGAAGGAATGAGGCCTTAGATACATCGTTATCTGAAGCTTTTGTGCATGGTTCACTTTAGTGCCAGCTGGTGATCATGAAGATGAAGCATGTGTCCTGTGTCCAACAATCGCTATTCAATGGATTTTGAAGCGATAAAAGTTATCAAAGCTATAATGTCATTTATATTTTACTAAAGTACTTGTATAATAACAAAATTATATTTGTGTGTTTATTAGAGCATGAACGCTTACTGTCGTCCCTGAGCTGCAGTGCAGGACATTGAATCGTCTCCCGTTACTGGAGGCAAACGGAGAGAACATGTCTGCAACAGGAAGCTTAGGTTAACATCTCAAACAAGCTTCATGTTCCAAAACACACACTGTACCATCAATGAACACCAAAATCCAGCAGACTAAAGTGTGGACACACTTGAATTTGTTTCTCCTGATCTTAAAAAAACGTTGTATCTAAAGATCGGTAGAAATCGCATTCCAGGATTCTGTATTCCCCACTCAGTTGAAATGGCATTCTGGGGTCGTGGGGGACAAAAGCCTAGGGCAGTGGTTCCCAACCCTGGTTCTGGAGGCACCCCAACACTGCATGTTTTCTTTGAGACATTTACATTTACATTTACATTTAATCATTTAGCAGACGCTTTTATCCAAAGCGACGTACAAATGAGGAGAACAATAGAAGCAATCAGACCATCGAGAGAGCAACAGTATACAAGTGTCATGACAAGTCTCAGTTAGTCTAGCACAGTACACGTAGCTAGGATTTTTTTTTTTTTTTTTTTTTTTTTAAATAGAATAGGTAAGTTAGTATTAGTTAGTCAGGTGCTGGCGAAAAAGATGTTGTAGACCTGTAGACCTCTGTTCTACAGGCACCTGACCTCGTATCAGGCCACCATCTACGCACACCATGGCGGGGTGTTTCAAAATACAACGAAAGGGGGAGAGCACCGAGAGAAGCTCCTCGGGGTCGCTTATGTCATCAACATGAATGTTTTTCTTTTACCCTGCAAAACTCTCCCATATACCTGCGCTGCTATTTCCTAGAAAATTGTGGCCTAATTGTTGGAGAGTCGGATGCAGGTTCGAGTCTCAGCACCGGCATTATTTGTAGGTGGGTGGAGTGAATGAACAGTTCCCTCCTCTACCTTTAATACCAAGGCACCAAAAACCCACCACCACATATTCAAGAAGGTCAGGCGCAAAAATAACCATCCACGCCCTTTCACTGCGCATCTTTAGTAAATCCTGACAGTAATATTTTTATGCCAAAAGACGGTTTGCGCTGGTAAATCTGTCCCTTTATGTTGCGTTCTCTTTGTTGTACACCATGTGAATCTCTGACAGCAAGAATTTGTTTGAGCAGCTCAGAAGAATCTATTTCAGTAATAAAGTGAAATGAATCCCCTTGTAGCCCACCTACCACAGCCCTGCTCCTATAGCCTTATTCACAATCTGACCCTGGAGCTTTGGCTTTGCTTTTGTCGCTACTCACTGGGGATTTGTTTCAAAAATGTGTAAACAAATCCCTGTGCACCCTACCCACCACCACATTTGTGAGCTGCCATTGGGGTTTCAATTCGCCTTTGTCACTTAAAATTGTAACTTGATTAAAATCGAGATTTGCTGGGGATTTGTTTCAAAAGCAAACTGAAACGACAACTGAAACGTTCATGTTTTCTGTCACCATTTGACAGGGTTAAACGCAATGTGAAAAGCCCTACTGAAGTCTTAGGCACAACTTCATTCTTTATTGAAAGTAATAGCAATACCTTATTTTATAAATAAGAATAGCATTTATCATCACAGAACTACCTTAGAGCTTGTGGCAAATCAGTTTTGGAAAGATGTTGTTCACTTTCTCTGTGAAGAATTGTTTTGCTTCCAGAATCACTCTTCAGTTTTAGCCGAATTAATGTGTGTGGTATTAAATGTAGTGGGTACAGTACTAACAACAATGTTTATTTCTAAAATTTATAGAGTATGACCAGCTGGAGCATCAGTCCTAGGGCCTCATTTATAAAGTGTGCATACACACAGATTTGATCCTAGTGTGTGCGTACGCTTAAATCCACGCCAACGCTCATATTTGTAAAAACTGTCTTTGACGTGGAAAAGTGCTTAGCGTCACGTCAGGTTCTGAGCAGACGTACATACTTTTTCTTGTCGGAGTACTGCATTTTTTTGGAAATGTAAGCAGTTCTTGCAGCTCGCTGTTTTAAATTAAAGAATTTGGACGATGACTGGTTATATTTTATGTTAATGACATTAATTAGGAGTCTTTCACAAGGGAGAGAGCTGAAACCATTCAGTTGTGTGAATCATTGGCGATTCATAGATTTCACATCTGAAAGAGAGGCGTAAGCGCGTTTTCTGTGCGTACGTTCATTCTATGAATCACAAGTATGCATATTTGAGAGATGATCGTAAGATCAAATTTAGGACTGTTTCTGCGCAACATTTTATAAATGAGGCCCTATAGTCTTCAAAATCAATTCTGAGTCAGTTTAAAGAGCTGATACTGGTTTATAAATCATTTAATGACTTTAATCTGCATAAATTGCACTTACTGTATGCTTATTGAAGATAAGCTTAATTGACTACTCGGACCATTAGGAGCACATTTAAATTATTTTTTAAAATTATTATTTTAATTGCTTATGTACTTTTTACTTTAACGCATTCATGTAAAACACTTAGAATTACAATTATATAGGACATGCACACTATAAATAAACTTAAAGTTTAATACTGAATATTGAAGTCGTTACCAGTTGGTGGGGTTTATGCTCATGAATTTGGATCAAAAACTGAATTAATGCAGCAGACTTCTTAACAATTGTTGCATAGGTTGTGAACTGACTTAATTTTGTAACACAGTGAAGAAATTATTTTTACCTTATTGGTCAGAACACAAAGGTGAAAAAACTTAGTTTTTGCATTAAAAAAAATTTAATGATTAAGGTTAAAAACAGATTCTAAAGGTTTCCTTCAGTAGTCAAACTAACAACAAGGCACCTTATCCACCACAAATAACATTACTGTATTAAGCAATGGTTCATAGGAGTTTTCTTTTACAGGTATGGGACAGGCAATCACGAGTGAGTTTTTTTTTTTTTCTTGAAATGCATATACTTCATAGGGAGATGGCAAATCATTCCACAGTCATCCATCCGTCGATCTTCATCCACCCAAAAGCTGACCATGATTATCATGGTACAGAAAAAAAAAAAAACAGGAGACCAGAACCACAGAAACTCCAAGTTATTGGGGACTGAATTCCTCACAAACAAAGTTAAAGGTGACAAGATGTCTGTGTCCTTAAAGTTTCTAGTTTACTTGTTAAATCTCAAAGGATCCAAACTAATTTGTAGTGCTTTGTCAAGATCGTTGTATTGAGCAGCAACTTGTCCAGGATTTCCAGTCATCTGTGTGATGCCACTAGGTTTACTCTTCCCCAGCTCCTTCCTCCTCCTCCATCTGTACCAGAGCTGCGTGACGGTTAGCCTGTGAGCCCTCTTTGAAGAACACCTTCTTGATGACTCCTGCTTTGGGTGCACGGATTGTATGCTACCCAGAAAGAGAAGGACCCGATCAGTTATAATATGGACTATAAAGTGCACTTAATGAGAAATTGACAGAGCCTCACCTCCATTTTCATGGCAATCATCACCATTAGAGGATCTCCTTTCTGGACCGAGTCTCCAGCCTTGACAAAGACCTAAAATCAAAGCAAAGGCAAGTTCCAGAAGTTGCTGTTTGGGTTCCATGTAGATTAATTAACATTTTAAAATGTAAATGTGACTTTCAATAGTTTGATTTGGGATGCATTATTCTGGTTTCACACAACAGAAAGTACACAAACTGGAGTTCAACCACAGATGCCTTAAATACCTTTTCGATAGTGCCTGTCATTGGTGCAACAGTGCCACCCTGTGCACTGGAGCCACTAACACCAGCCAGGAACTTGGGCACAGGTACATCCACCTGAGCACTTCCCTCCTAAACAAGAGCAAAAACAAAACACAAAAGAGCATCAATAGTCTTGACTTGATGGTAAAGTATAATATAAGGGTGAAAGAAACCCACCATAGAAAAGATGTGTACGGTGTTGTCCAGAATGACTAGTTTGGGTCGGGACAGCACTCCATTGACGGAGCACCACAGGTAGGTCACGTCTCCCTCCACCTGCAGCTCTCCTGATACATGAAACACCTGACCTCCGGTCTAACAACCACAAATGAAGACGTGTGAAAATTCATGTTTAGTACATGATGACACTTAACTTAAGACCATGTGAAATAGGGGTGGGAGATATACCGGTAGACACGATTACCGGTATTGGACTGTTGTCTCTAGTGTGGTTACATGCTCACGTGATGTTGCTGTGCTGCTTGGCCATGAAAACGTATCGTTTCCATTAATTTTTAAAGCATTGCAGTTTAAAAGCAAGTGATTTTAAGCTATTGAAACGCAATCACCAGTGAAAAATAATTAATTTCGCTATATGCACGCGCGTCTCAGAGGCACGCGCAAGTGAAGACGGTTATTTTTGCTGCTTTATAGGCCTTGAACGGTTAAATACACACGTATGCGTCAAAATGTCCGTCTTTGCAAGTATTCTCGTAAACACAGTAATTTATGTCTTAAGGTAAAGCAAATGGCTGTAACAGTATATTGGATCGGGGTAGCTCTTAAAGTGACAGCAGTCTAAACTGAGCGCGAAAAAGCGAAACGAATTTCGGACGCAATGATGCGCTGGAATAAAACAACAGCTTCCTATGGATGCTTCCACATAGACCGTGAACATTCGCACACCGAAAATGTGCCACCCAGCGTGCACGCGTGAATTAGCAGAAGGCGCTCGGTGTGAAAGCACTGTTCGTCGGCGATTCGCCACGCTTTTTCGCATCGCCCTCAGTGTGGAAAGGCCTTAATACTCCTGCTGTCTGTCATTCATTAATCAAGAGCAGTGAGAGATTTTCTCTCTTTTGTTGTTTGAGAAAATCACTTTTGTAACTTTAATAAGAAATATATAGTTAATTTACACAGTGAAGAATATGCAGTGTTTTTATACATTTGATTAGTTTATAAAATGTATGTAGCATTTCTTGTTTATTTGTTCTACTGTAGTTTTTTCTATTGCTTGTAATTTTTAGTGGTGCTTGAATTGTAAGTTTCTTATTATTTAATCACTGTCTGTTTACTTGTCTTCAGTGAGCTAGAGTTTTTATTTATTTTTTGTTTTTATTTATTTTTAATTTAGGCTAGTATTATTTCTTTGTGATATAACACTGGTGAAAAGAATTATGAAATTTCTATGGTATCAAAATTTTTGATATTATAAAGACCTTATTTAAAGCAAACTTAAACCAAAAATATATAACTTTACTGTGAGATATATATATATATATATAAACATTTTACAGTCTAAAACAGTATTTACCTCCATAATGTATGTCCCATCTGGATTGTAAGTAATAGATAATGCCACTTCTGCAAAATAAATAATATTTATTACTTATTAAATAATAACATTGTCAGAAAGTAAAACATCATAATGGTGCTAAATATTGTTTTCTTTAAGTGAAATATAATTGACTATATTTGAAGACACTTCTTGGTGAGATTCGCTCATCTATACAGATCTTGCTGTGCACTGCAGATTCTATTTAAGGATTGTTATGCTGAAATCCTGAATTATGATCAATGGCATCTCTTCAGTGTTCATATATAATGCAGACGTTTCTATTTCAAGAGAATGATCTGATAGTCTTGACATGTAGAAGAATTCGTCCATTAATAAGCATACTGATCATTCATGCATTCATAATAATATTCATGTAAATTGACCCTCTGGAACTATTAGTCAAGAATCTGATCAAAGCAATTATTCCTTTGACTGCAGAAACTTAATCATGATTAATCCGCAAGAGCTTGACCCCTGACATCTACAAAATATGTGACGCTTATCTGAATACTAAAGCACTGAATAAATCTTGAATAAGTAAAAGCAATTTTATAAAGTCAGAAAATAAATCTCTAAATAATAAGGGTGCAATATGCACTAATTATTCATGCAGATATGAAAATGTACATAATATTTCTATTTAATTAACATAATATTTAAAATTGTAGAGAGAAATTGTTTGTCAGGTCTAGCTCTTCTTCTATAACGATCAATCAGAGTCAAATCATGTTGACAGGAGTGTATCAGTCACTGCTTCAGACTATGTGTGTGTGTTAGAGCATGAACGCTTACTGTCGTCCCCGAGCTGCAGTGTCATGTTCCTGCAGTGCAGGACATTGAATCGTCTCCCGTTACTGGAGGCAAACGGAGAGAACATGTCTGCAACAGGAAGCTTAGGTTAACATCTCAAACAAGCTTCATGTTCCAAAACACACACTGTACCATCAATGAACACCAAAACCCAGCAGACTAAAGTGTGGACACACTTGAATTTGTTTCTCCTGATCTTAAAAACTACAAACGATGCATTCTCACCACTGGTTTGGTTTCTGTATATCTCTGTATGCTGTTTTTCGCAGAGCAGCAGACCCAGGGCGGCCTGACAGAGCAGTGCACCGGATAGCCTCTGAGCTGCTGGGAACAGCTGATCATAGTGCTGCGGGATGAAACTGGTGTGAACGTTTCCTGCCTCGAACTCCGGATGCCCCGAAAGACTGAGCAAGAAGTCGATGTTGGTGTTGAGACCCACGATCTGTGAAATACACAATGTTAATATTAGGAATACTGAAGGAAGTCAAATTCTGATTCAGTTGCTCAGGTAGAGTAAATTATGCAGTAGTGTTGATTTTAAATGTCTTGTAAGTTTTCATACAGTTGAAAAGCTCCTCACGCAAACTTCGCTCGCATTTGGTTTGTTTGGTTTGAAAGTGCTGCAATATTGACAATGGACAACGGGCCTTTCATCAGCAAAATTTAGGTAACGCAACCGTAAAAATGAGAATGTGTGCTTACGTTGTATTGTCGAAGGCAGTATCTGAGTCTCTTCAGAGCGGCTGAGCGATCTTCCCCCCAAACCACCAGTTTAGCGATCATTGGATCATAATGAGCAGACACTTCATCGCCTTGCATATGTTCAACAGAGATACAGCAGTTAGCAACCAATCATAATTAATAATAATTAACTTATAAATGCATTTATTTAAAGACACTCCATGAGTGTATTCTCCACTACACACGATTGTCGATTGTATTGTCATAATTACATATTTTTCCTTCAGACTTTAAAGCTGCAATGCCACAGATGTTTTATGGTTTGCTGTGACGTACATCCATGTGTTTCGCCGATTTTATCGGCTGACATGAGCCTGTCGCAGATATGGTGTAACTACTTAGTTTGTCCAGCAGAGTGTGCTCCATTGTTTTCTACTGGCGTCACAGGTCACTGTAGTGACAGCAGCGTAGCCAAGTCTGCGGTTTTCCTGTGGAATTGGGCTACTATAACACTGTTGCCGCAGGTTATTTTTCATGTCCACGGGTTGAAGCGACCCCAATAACGTGATATTTATCCCATGGAATGCGAATTTTACCAGGGTAACCCTGCCAAAAAACATGTATTTTACCCCCAGAACACAACTGGGCTAGTTTTGAAGAGCAATTGGGCTGGTTTTGTTGCAAAAACCTGGCAACCCTGAGTGACACCAGCCAACTCTTTCACTTCAGTAAGGAGGTCTCTTTTTCAGGCTGCGCCAGTGTCTTCATGACGCAGAGTCAAGTGGTTGTCTTAACGGTAAGTTGCTAACTAGTTTGTGAAATACATAACTTATTGTATAGTTAATAAACAATGACCCCATCTTTTACTTTCACAATGAGCTTCTCATACTCATTTGCTACATAAATAGGGTCCGATGATTTCGTGGACGGAATCACAGAATCCAGTCATAAAAATGGAATTTACTGTATAACATGGAATTTCACGGAATTTGTCATGTGTTTATGTATCTATATTCTGTTTATGTATAAAATGAATTCTATATAAAGTACTAGTCAAAAGTTTGGACATATGAATGGAAAGTGACTGGTACTATACTATAATATACACATAAACAATATCGACCGATATATCGATATCTGACTTTTTTACTCCCCAATATCGGTATCGGTCCCCAAAAAAATCCATATCGGTCGGGCTCTAAATAAGACCTAATGTGAATTTTTGTTTCATGCAAACTTCTAAGGGTGAATTTTACAAGACCGCTCAAGACCAGACCATATTTCAATTGAAAATGAAAAGGAAATAAGTAACAGAAAAAAAATTAACAAATATTTGGATAAAGACTTGAAGGCCATTGAGAAAATCTACATTATGACAAAACACGCATACTATATATAACTCCCAAAATGTAATTAGCATAATACAAATACAGCAACAAAACGTTTCTAATATTTTAACTTGGAAAAAAAATCAATTATTTAAACTGTAAAAAAAACAAAAAAAAAAAACAATCCGCCTTCACACGGATCTGTAAAAACAACTTAAAATGCTGTATTATGCATGCAAGGCCAGTATTTGGCGATTTACTTGGTAAAGAAACACTATGTGAACCCACATGCGCATGTCGTCACCATTTTTCAAATTCACATTTTTGTAGTTTATACAGAGACCATAACTGTATCAGTTTCAAAAACTTGCACTTTGAAAGTTTTGAGGCCCCCAAAACGCCACTGTCATCTAAACGAATGGCCAAAACACATAAAAGTATTACATTTTTTTGTTGTTGTTGAAAACCTCCACAAACTGTTTTATTTTTTCACCTGTAAATGGTAAATCTGGCTCTGTACAAATTCACAAGTCACGTGAGATTAAATGTAGAGTACCTTCTCGAACCCCCGTCTCTATGCGTGTGCACTGATCCCCCTGCGGTGTGGACAGGTGTAGCAGCGGCCCCGCTCCGGGAAGGAAGTTGTTATTGGGGTCTTCAGCGTATATTCTGGCTTCAAAAGAATGACCCCACAACACGATCTGCTCCTGAGAGAGGGGCAACTTCTCCCCCGCTGCCACCTGATGAACAAAAACACCACGTCTTTGATTAAAACACTGAAAAAAACTGATTACCGTAAGTGTAGAGAAAGGTGTGATTGTGACACCTTGTGGACGAATCTGCAATGTCACTGTATTGTTTAGGAAATATGTGAATATTGTCAGTAGTTTTTGAAGTCCATGAGCTTGATCTTACGCGCAGTTGCCACTCCACCAGGTCTGTTCCCGTGATCATCTCTGAGACGGGATGCTCCACCTGCAGACGTGTGTTCATCTCCATGAAGTAGAAGTTGTGCTGCGCGTCCATGATGAACTCCACAGTTCCTGTTAGAAAAGAATCGTTCAGTCAGAAATTAAAACTTCTGCCAAGTTACAAAACTATATTGAATGTTTCACCAGTCTTAACAGTGAATAAGTTATTTCCTTTAAATAATTATATTTTACTAAATTAATTAATAATATTAAACTATATTAACAATTAATTATAAAATCAATATATATTATCTATTAAAATCGGCAACATAAAACAATGTGCACTACCATTCAAAAGTATGATTTTTAAATGTTTTTGAAAGAAGTCTCTTCTGCTCACACAGGCTGCATTTCTTTGATCAAGAATACAGTAAAAACAATAACGTTGTGAAATATTATCATTTAAAATAATTTTTCTATATGAATATATCTTAAAATGTAATTTATTGCTGAATTTTCAGCATCATTACTCCAGTCTTCAGTGTCACATGATACTTCAGAAATCATGAAAATATGCTGATTTGCTGCTCAAGAAACATTTCTGATTATTACCAATGTTAAAAACAGTTATTGTGGAAACTGTAATACATTTTTTTCAGGGTTCTTTGATGATAGGAAGTTGAAAAGAACAGCATTTATTTGACAGAAATCTTTTGTAAAATTATGAACGTTACTTTTGATCAATTTAAAAGAATAATTTATCAAAAAACTAAAATTCTGTCATTATTTATTCATCCTCATGTCGTTCTAAACCCGTAATACCTTCGTTCATCTTCGGAACACAAATTAAGATTTTTTTTATGGAATCTGAGAGCTTTCTGACACTGCATAGACAGCAAGGATCCTTACACGATCAAAGCTCAGAAACGTAGCAAGGACATCGTTAAAATAATCCATGTGACATCAGGGGTTCAACCGTAATTTTGCGAAGCTACGAGAATACTTTTTGTGCGCAAAGAAAACAAAAATAACGACTTTATTCAACAATTCGTCTCCTCCGCACCATTTTGGAGAACATCACATATGTAAACAACGTATGTACGTTGTTTACATTCAGATCAAAGCGTAAACAACATAAACCACGTATCCGCATACATATGCTGTTTACCTTGTTTAGCTATGTGATGTTCTCCAAAATGGCGCTATAGGAGACGAATTGTTGAATAAAGTCGTTATTTTTGTTTTCTTTGCACACAAAAAGTATTCTCGTAGCTTTGCAAAATTACGGTTGAACCACTGATGTCACATGGATTATTTTAACGATCTCCTTGCTACGTTTCTAAGCCTGATCATGTAAGTATCCTTGCGGTCTATCGAGGGTCAGAGATCTCTCGGAATGCTTTAAAAATATCTTAATTTGTGCTCCGAAGATGAACGAAGATCTTACGGGTTTGGAACGACATGAGGATGAGTAATTAATGACAGCATTTTTGGATGAACTATGCCTTTAATGCGTCTTTGCTGACGTCACATGGCATTATCATCACCTGCTCCTACATAGTTGACTGCTTTAGCTGCTCGCACCGCGGCCTCTCCGAGTTTCCTCCTGACCTCAGGACTGATGCCCGGCTGTAGTCACACACAAACACACACACACAAATCAAGCCAGGGCGGTTTCATTAACACGAGCATATATCACAGACTTCATCAGAATGCAGAAGCGGTGTCATATTTACCCCTGGAGCCTCCTCGATGATCTTCTGGTGTCGTCTCTGTACGCTACAGTCTCTCTCGAACAGATACACCGCATCGCCGTACTGGTCACCAAACACCTGCACCTCAACGTGTCTAATGCAACAACAAACACTCATGTATTACATCATATATGTGGCCCTGGACCACAAAACCAGTCATAAGTAGCACAGGTATATTTGTAGCAATAGCCAACAATACAGTTTATGGGTCAATATTATCGATTTTTCTTTTATGCCAAAAATCATTAGGATATTAAGTAAAGATCATGTTCCATTAAGATATTTTGCAAATTTCCTACCATAAATATCAAAACTTAATTTTTGCTTAGTAATATGTAGGGATGCAGCGATTAACCGGTTTTACTATTAACCGCGCTTTAAAACGTCACGGTTAATTAATCGTAAAGGCTCTGCTACACCGAGTGTTTCTGTTGCACGGAACGGAACTGTTGCAACTTGCGCAAAATGAAAGAAAAGTTACACTAGTGGTGCACCAGCTTAAAATGCCGTGCTTATCAGAGACACGGAGGCTACTACACACACTAGATTAACTATGACAGAGGAACCAAACAGCGATCCTTTATTTCCACCAGAGAATGACTTAAGTCGATAGTGTGGGACCATTTTGGGTACACCAAGAATGACCAGGGCATCATTTAAATATTGCCGTAAAAATTGCTGTTAAAGAGTATAAATGAGGGATAATGCATGGCTAGCCAACCTGTTCTCGCTGTGCAATAAACGATTTTAATGCACGACGTGAAGGCAAGGACCACCTGACGCAAAGTTCGTTATCTCTAGCATTCTGCCCGCTTCAGACAGAGATTAAATAGTGCGGTGAGAGAGAGAGAGAGAGAGAGAGAGAGAGAGAGAGAGAGAGAGAGAGAGAGAGAGAGAGAGAGAGCGAGAGAGAGAGAGAGCGAGAGAGAGAAAGATCGAGCGCGCGCGAGAGAGAGAGGTGACAGTTGCGTGCATGAATTAGCCTACCTTACCTGCATCTGCACGTTACTGCAAACAATGTAGATTTGAGTTCAGTTATTTAAACAGTCATTTTACCCCCTCTTTGCTGATTAATATAATGTAGCGATCCAGTATCTAATTATTTTATTAATGAAAGTCGCTGGGCAGCGTTGACAACAAGTTTCTGTCCTCCTAAATGTTTGTGTGGGCTGCTCGATCACGAGCTCACAAACCAAAATAATAGACATGATTTTCTCAGGCCATATGTAAAATCAGATGAACAAAGATTATTAAAATAAATAAGTATGGATGACAGTTGATTACAATAATAGTTTAGTTTATTCCCCTCATTAGTAACAGTGTCCTCTGTGGGATAAATAAAGTTATTAATATAAGACTAATATTAATACTTAATTAACCTGTGATTTATCATCCCTGTTACAGTATTATTCATAAGTCACTTTTTTTTTCACCATCTTTCCAAGTTCTGTACCTCAGGTCCAAAAGAAATGTAGAAAGAATATACAAAATGAACACCAAATACATTTGTGATCTATTCCCATTTGTTATTTTCAAAAGAGAAATACTGACATGGATGTTTACAGAGCAGAGGTCACATTTTTTAATTGCAATAGGAGAGATGGACTTTTTTTTCTTTAGAATTATTATTTTGTTCTGTATTATTGGTTACTGTGTTATTTCTGTTTCAAAAGGCAGAAATAAATAACACTTTAATATCTAAAGAGTGTTTGTGATTTTATGTTGTGAAATTAATAAATGCATAATAATCGTAATAATCGTGAAACCGTGATTATTCCTCAGACTATAATCGTACCAACAAAATCTATAATCGTTGCATCCGTAGTAATATGCATAGCTAAGAACTTCATATGAACAACTTTAAAGGTGATTTTCTCAATATTTAGATTTTTTTTGCACCCTCAGATTCCAGATTTTCAAATAGTTGTATCTCGGCCAAATTTTGTCCTATCCTAACAAACCATACATCAATAGAAAGCTTATTTATTCAGCTTTCAGATGTATAAATCTCATCTGATTTTGTGGTCCAGGGTCACATATATCAAACAAAGTGTGTGTACTGATCAACCAAACAGACCTGGGGTTCTCAACAAACTTCTCGATCAGCATCACGTCGTCGTTGAATGACTTGCGGGCTTCTCTGCGAGCCGATTCCAGCTGCTCGTGAAACTCTGCTTCTGAGTGTGCGATTCGCATTCCC
Source organism: Aspiorhynchus laticeps (assembly GCA_023376895.1). Taxonomy (NCBI): domain Eukaryota; kingdom Metazoa; phylum Chordata; class Actinopteri; order Cypriniformes; family Cyprinidae; genus Aspiorhynchus; species Aspiorhynchus laticeps. Next base: position 56,687,614 of record CM041793.1, on the reverse strand, counting down.
TGCACGAGGCGATGCAAATAAAGCGTTGTGATTTCAGGTATGTGTATTATTATAGAACAGTTTAGTGCAAACACATCCTACCTTTCCGCCGCCGCCACGAACTGCTTTGATCATCACAGGGTAACCGATCCTTGCGGCCTCGCTTTGAAGTTTGGCATCTGATTGGTCCTCTCCATGGTAACCCTCAATGATAGGCACGCCAGCAGCTGACATAATGTGTTTAGATGTGCTGAAACAAAAACAAAGATGGATTGAAACTTAGAAACTAGAAAGGAAAGTTTAGTTAAATGTTGGCTAGCCAAAGCTTTGCCTGAAAGTTAAAGACTGCACTATACAGATAATAAGGCATTTTCAGGTAGGAATTATACTTTTGCATACTTTTGAAGTATAATATTTTATTATGGAAATAATATACATTAAAAGAATATATTGAATGTAATGTTTTAGGACATTTAAATGCAAGTTAATTGCAATTTAATGAAAATGTATTATAGTTAATTAATATTAAATGCAATTAGTTAAATGCAACTATTTTTTATGTAATTTCATAATTCTATTGTTTTGTAAATAAAGTGTACTGCTGACTGTACTGATAAATATATAAATTAGGGCTGTCAATCGATTTAAAAATTTAATCACGATTAATCGCATGATCGTCATGTGTTAACTCACGATTAATCGCAATTAATCGCACATTTTTATTTGTTCTAAATGTACCTTAAATCAATACTTTTCAAATTTGTAATACTCTAATCAACATGGGCATGGACAAATATGGATGCTTTATGCAAATGTACAGTATATTGCCAAAAGTATTGGGTCGCCCCCTTCTAATGAACAGGTTTGACTACTTTAGTAATTTCTATGAGTACAAATCTTAATGTTAAAGCATATAATGATATTCTAGGAAATTGTGTGCTTCTAGTATTATAGCAACAGTTTGGACAGGATCCTTTTCTATTCTAACATGACAATGCCTCAGTGTATAAGACAAGGTTCAAAAATAAATGATTGATTCAGTCAGTGTGGAAGAACTTGACTGGTCTGCATAAAACCAAGTCCTGATCCCAGTTTAACACCTCTGGTGTGACTGTAAATGCAGACCTTGAGCCAAAAACTCATCACCAAACACCAATGACTTGTACATATGGGTACAGTCATTTTAGACACTTCCAAAACTGTTGCAACAGAGATGGAAATACAATTTTTAAATACATGAATTATGTTCCCATCGTTGATGCCACAGATTTGGAAGTGCATTTTTCTGTTCTAAAGAAGGGGGTGTCCCAATACTTTTGTCTATATAGTGTATGTACAAGTCATTGGTGTTTGGTGAAGAGTTTTTGGCTCAAGGTCTGTATTTACAGTCTGCATTGGTTTTATGCAGACCAGTCAAGTTCTTCCACACTGACTGAATCAATCATTTTCTTTTTGAACCTTGTCTTATACACAGAGACATTGTCATGTTAGAATAGAAAAGAGTCCAAACTGTTGCTATAATATTAGAAGCACACAATTTCCTAGAATATCATTATATGCTTTAACATTAAGATTTGTACTCATAGAAATTACTAAAGTAGTCAAACCTGTTCATTAGAAGGGGGAGAATCAATACTTTTGGCAATATAGTGCATGTTTATTATTGAAACCATAGTCAACATAAAGCATGAAGAGTAGACATGTTTCAAAGGTCATAGATGTTTTTCAAATAACTTGTTCATGTCTATTAGACACATAAAAAAAGAAATACCAGGTTCCCATTACTTCTTTCTTTGCACTGAGCAATTTACTGACACAAACCTGTTTACATTTTTGCACATAAGGCAGCTCTTCTTCTGAAAATGCAAAATGTACATTTATTATTTATTATTACATTTGTTTCCCTCTCTGTGCCCACATACTGTATTTTGATGAAGCTAAATTCTCAATAAAACTGTTTTCATTGGTATATTTTACTGTTTCTGTTGTCAGACAACGGAATGAATATGAAATAGTGACTGAAACGCGACCCATTAAGACTCAGCTCTCCCCTCCAAGATGTTAATGTGCATAAAAAAATCATGATAATCGCACCGTCGTCTGATGAAATCAAATACACATAAGATAAAGACAATAGCTGTGCTGTGATTTCGGCTATACTTTCATGTAAAATTAGAGAAGCAACATAATATCTGTGTTTAACTGAATTAAAGCGCTGCTCCTCTCTCTGCCGCGCGCTGAGCAGAGGCAGAGCGAGAGAGAGAGAAAGAGAGATAGAGAGATGTGTGCGCGCGCTGAACAGAGCAGACGCAGAGAGAGAGAGGTGTGTGCGCGCGTGCTGGGAGAGCAAGACCTCGTGCTGGCGCGGCAGTATCGGTGATTCTCAGAACTGTTTGGGCGCTTTTTTGAAGGGAAAAAAGTCGCTAAAGGGGTCTGCAATGTTCCTAAGTTGGCAACACTGTCCATCTCCATTTCTCCAACAAGGGGTTGGGCCACGGGTCAAACAGAAAATACGCGCTGCGTTAATCGCGCGTTAAAAAAATTTGTGCCGTTAAAATGAATTTGCGTTAACGCGTTAACTTTGACAGCACTAATTTAAATATATTTTAGTTTACCATAAATATAATTTCTATTGAAACTTATGCCATGTACTTAAATATACTTTGTAAAAATTAAGTTGGAATTTAGAACATTTAAAATATAAACTTTAAATTCAATATCAAATTATGTAACTTGTATTTTAACCCATTGAAATATATGCTTTTACATCCCTTATGAACATTAACCCTGGTTTTATTACAGTAAAAGTGTAGTAACCATAGTTTTTTGGCATTTTGATTACCATTTACATAACCACAGTTTTAAAAGTAGTAACCATGTTTTTTTGTTGTTGTAGTAAAGCCATGGTTAATTTCCATAAATATATATGTGCTTTAGTATGTTTTAGTCAACACATCAAAATAATCATACTTCTTTAAAGCAAGACAAAAGATTATTAAAACAAAAATTATTTAAAATGTACTTTCAAGTAAATCTTAATTTGATATCACAAAGTGCACTTTTTAAAAGTTAACCTTAGTGTGTTAAAAAAACAGTCTCTCTTTAAGTACACTTAAATGGCCTTTATTTTGTTATTTATTTGCATAAATACAATATTTTCAAAATATACTTTTAAGATCTGAAGTACATTACAAGTGCATATTAAATAGTGCAGCCTTCAAATGATAAATCGTGATTAATCATATGCAAAACAAAAGTTATTGTTTACATAATAAATATACACAGTACACATACATATATTATGTATATATGAAGAGTTCAAATGCAAAAGCCTCTAAGTGCCATTTGAAATTCTCTTCTAATATGAGCATTTTTATCAGGCTCCTATATTTATGTTCAGTTATTTAACTTTAATCGTATAGAAAATGACCTATACATTGCAATTAGAGTAAAATTACTGAACCTAAACATAGGAGCCTGATAAAAATGCTCAATTTAGAAGAAAATTTCAGATGGCCCTTAGAGGCTTTTGCATCTGAACTCTTCATATATAAAAGACACGCACATACAGTATCTATTTTGAAAATATTTACAAGTACATATTTACATCCATATAATTTATATTATTTATAAATACATTTAATATATAAACATAACATATTTTTTCGTAATGTATACATGCATGTGTTTGTATTTATATATACATAATAAATATACACAGTACACATGCATATATTATGTAAACAAAAACTTTTATTTTGGATGCGATTAATCGCGATTAATCATTTGACAGCACTAATATTAAATACAATTAAGCTCACTTATTTTTTTTTACTAGGGCTTTTCTATGGTGTTGTTGTGCAGTTACTACAGTCAAACAACTATTTATTTATTTATTCAAAATGACTGTACCTTTTGATTCCCATGTCTCGAATGGCTGATGATGGTGGGCCGATGAAGATTATGCCTTCTTCTTTGCACAGTTCAGCAAACTCTGTATTTTCTGACAGGAATCCATATCCAGGATGGACCGCCTGACCAAAACAGAAGATTTAACCAAGAAAAAAAATAATCAAACTCCCTATTCAGCTATAAAAAAAAAAAATCTTAACATTAGCACACCTGTGCAGAGGATTTCTTGGCGACATCCAGGATCTTGTCCATGCACAAGTAACTCTGCTGAGATGCTGCTGGCCCGATATGATACGCCTCATCCGCCTGGGATTACAGACCCAATTATATAACTATATTACCTGCCTATGATCAGAATATGAGAATGTATGTAGTTGTTACAGTTTTCTCTCACCATGGCCACATGCATGGAATGTCTGTCTGCATCGCTGTACACCGCAACTGAGCGAACGCCCATCTTCTTAGCCGTCCGCATTACCCGGCATGCTATCTCTCCTCTGTTAGCAATGAGGACTTTCTCAATCCTACCTGTACATAGAGAAACAACACCTATAAGTATCATTATGAATTATAATAATAACAAGCATTAGGTAATAACAGCTCTTACCCACAGATGCATGTCTGATGGATCTTCTGGTCCAGATCAGTGTCCTGCAGACAAGAAAGCATAAGATCTGAACACAAGATCTTACTTCATGTGTTTAGTAAATAGTCTGAAGAATGAAGTCAAGGGCAAATTCATCTGCAGAGGTGACCTCTTCGTTTAATGTAAAACCACAATGCATATTAATAACTAAAATATGCTAAATAACAATGCATTAATGACCCAGCTACAGCAAAATTGCACACATATACAAATAACTTAATTATGCACACCTTGCACCAAATATACATTTATTACCAATAACAGTATTTTCTTCCCTAAAGCATGACTTAACATCAGCATTCACAAAGATATCCGTTCAATGAAATTCATATCTCGAAATGCATTTGTTTAAAAGAGAAATATGATACTTCAAGCAAAGTTTGAATGTCATATCTGACAGCTCGACTGATATTAGTGCAAACTGTCCTGATTTGCAACCCCAAATGTGATGAACGCTATATTTGTTCTTTATATTTTATAATAACGTAGTTTGTAACTTACAGCAGGTGTTTGTTTATAGCTCTGTTGATTTGAGTTTTCAGAAACACTGCAGCCATTATCACTGTGTTAGCATATGTGAGTGTAAATAACACGACTCTGCTCTAAAACAGCGCGTTAATTTCATATACTAAATGGGTTTCACAGCTTCATTCTCGTAAACTTGATAGAATACTTCTAAATAGTTATACTCAGTTGAGTTATTCCGTGTAAAATGTCATTAAAACGATAATATCAGTGATGCTACTTGTAAAAAAGCAAACGCATTAGGTTTGTCCACATCCGCTTACTTTACAGCAGCCAATCAGAAGCGAGAGCTTGGAGGCGGAGCTGACGTATGTGTGTAAGGATTGTGGGATATGAAGTACAACAGTAAGATAATACATATGCCAGCGCCTTCACCTCAGTTATACTATATAACCTTTGTTCCTATAGCGATTAAAAATAAAATAGCTCACCTCTTGGTTCACAGGGGAGCTACTTTTCTCTGTTAAGGTTCCGTTCAAAATCGCATCCTCTCTGAGTAAGTACTTATTTTAAATAAGTAATTATTTAGCGACCATTAAAAGTATATTTTATATAGTATAAATGACAGTAATATGAATGTTGTTCTTGTCATGAAAGTGTCCTTTGGATGTGCTCTTCAGAATCTCACAGAAAGCATGTAATCCGGGTAAATATGTACTTTTTAAAAAATAATAATAATCTGGAACATTTCTCAGGTTACATTTAGTTTAAAAGTTGTTGTTTTTTCCAGACAAGCTTTAAAGTCTTACCTATGAAAACGCCAAATACAAAGTAGTGGGGCATGTTGTCACACTATATGGGACGTGTTGTCAGAATATAGGAACTTGATGTTGACTGATTTGCGAAGAATACCATGACTAGAAAAAATCATCCATAATACCTGTATTTAAAATGTAATATAAGCTATTTAATCATTTTAAGCAACAGTAAAATATATATATATATATATATATATATATATATATATATATATATATATATGAAACAGCACAATAGTAGAAGTTCACATACAGAAATATGACACCTTTTTATTTTTTGGACAAAATTAGAATTAACCTCTGATTCCCCTCGATCATCAGTTCTCTAATTATAGGCTTAATTTACTTTCAATAAGGCTTGTTTTAAATAATAATAGTCTATACATTCATTCTCCTATCATGTTGTAATTCACTCAGTTCGTCCTTCAGCTTCATTATCATGTAACATTGGCACTTAGTGTTAGTCTTTGCAGTCTAACACTAATTTGGTCAAAACCATTTTCTTATTACAAAAAACAGCATTTTTTTTCCAATGGCATTACACAAAAAAAGTGTTTCATATTCACATGTAAAACCTGCACTTATCATAATCATTCCCTTGAATGTACATACCTTGTCATGGCCCAAAACCTTCAGACATCAGAATGACCATAGTCTTTAAAAAGCAAATTTCTAACAGTATTTCATGTCAATTGCATTTTAATTGTTTACTGAGATCATTTAAAGCAATATCCACACAATGTAAAACATAATTAAATCTTGTGATTCATCTTCACAATACACATCTAGAGTCTCAGAGTTGTTCGTAGCCTTGGTTACGGCGTTCTCTGACAAGCAAATACGTCAGAATGGCGATGAGGCAAACTGCTGCAGCTACAGCACCCAGAATAATGGGGATCATGCGCTTGTTGTAATCATCCCAGCACTCAACCTCTGAAATCAAGACGAGAGAAATCTTGTTATTCTTGGGTAAATAGGTTAACAGAATATAGATGTTTACATTTAGATACGTAGTATATAAAAATAGCATCTCTACGGTCTACGATGTGAAATGTATGTACCTTTTCCAAACGCTCTATTACCCAGATCAAAGGCTTGAATCTGGAGTGGCACCAGTTTGACTCTGAAGTAGCTTGCCAGTATCAGAGTTGTCTGAGACTTGCATTGGAAGCTTAGGCCATTTTTTGCTTTGAATAGCTTTTCATGATCTACAACTCCTACGTAGGTTTTATCTGTGGATTAAAAGTATAAAATGTACTTAGTTTGTGAGATTTGTATGTTAAAATACATTCTCTTAACCCAATTTATTGTTCATTGACTACTATACAGTAAAGTATACCATTTGCGGGTTTATCTCCACCAAAAGTGTAAACAGTGAGCCTCCCAGGCACCATTTACACATAAAAAAAAACGTGTAAGCTCTTCATGCGTTTTGTTAATGCATTTCGGCCATTTATTTAAATTACCACAAACCTTTGAAAACTATGGAAGGCTGATGGGGCCAAAAGTCTTTAAACAGAAGATGTGAAATTTGACCATTACAGCACGTATTGACTTGGTCAGTGTCGCGTCATAGCTGTGTGGGCGGAGTCGGCGTGGGGGAAAACGATCCTTTCCCCCTCATTAGAAAAGCATGGTGTTGACCCATAATGGTCTACATAAAATCATTTCTGCTGCTCGACAGAGCAAGATACGTCAAAAAACCGAGCCGTATTGGGTCGGACTGTCTGTACAGTATCTGTGACTGGACAAACGACCCAACGGAATGGCCAGAGGTGTCGTTTCCCGACACTTTTTGTTACCAGATTGAGTCTCCAGGCAAGAGACAGCTTACTACAAGCCTATACGTGACGGCTTGCGAAAGTAAGCATTTGTCGTTTTGTTTTGCTTAATTTTAATAAAGTGATAAAGACTAGAGTAAAAGCCTGTCATACTTTTTTATTGATATATTAAAAATAATTTTAACATTGACAAAACATAGGTAACATTAAAGGTCTACTGAAGTGCCTTGAAATGCACAGCATTATGTGGTGTGTGCTAAACGTATAGCTTAATCATTTTTACAAATACACGCCGTGAAATAACATGAAAATATCCCTTACGAAAATTAACCATGGTTACAACCAAAAACATGGTTACTATAGGTAAAACAATGGTAAAAAACAAAGCAATACCATAAATACCAAATACCATAATTTAACCATGGTATTTGTAGTAAAACTGTGGTTATAGGCTACAACTGGTAATAAAAACGCCCAAAAAACACGGTTAGCCTACTATTACTATAGTAATACCATTGTTAATTTTCATAAGGGATTGTGTATAATAACATGAAATAAATGTTTTAATAGATTATGACATTTACATCACAAAATATCAGGGAGTGACATTTATTTGATGTGAAGAAGGGTTGCTGTAAGCCCCATCGGAACTGGGTTGCGGTGCAGGGGGACGGGACTAATGACAGGTCATTGAAGGGTAGCCTATTCGGCAGTATATAAATCTTCAGATCGGGTTTTTTTTTGTTGTTTTTTTACTTATTGGAGGTACAGAACGCCACACAGCAACTTTTCTACATTGCACCAAGCAAAGATCAAAAGTAAAGATCAAGTGCCTAACACGATCTCCGCGCATTAATTCGAATGGTTTGTTTTCCCCCACGGCCTCAGCGGATATGACGTTTTTGTGGGCGTTCCCAGCTATGCCGACCAAGTCAACTGGGCCTCATTCATGAAACACGAGCAGAACACATTTTTGTGTAAATCGTTCGTAAAGCTGTTCTGACAAAAATTTTCGGATTCATGAAAATGTTTGTATTTTCAAAATGTTAGTTGGTACGAAAGAAATTTACACCTGATCCCTACCACGTGTAAATGGTGCGTAAAACGTTCTGTGTTCTTTTTGGCAAACGGAGATGACACTGATTTTTGATGTACTGCCATTATAATATTTTACAAGGTCGTTTGCTCTGTTTTTTTTTTTTTTGTAGCTGAGAGTTGATAAACGGTTTAGTCAAGTCAAGTCACCTTTATTTATATAGCGCTTTTAACAATACAGATTGTGTCAAAGCACTTAACAGTATCAAGTTGGAGGATAGAGTGTCAGTAATGTATAATAATAAGATTAAACACTCAATTTTCAGTTAAGGGCATTTCATTATTGAATTCGGAGATGTCATTGTCTAGCTCAGTATAGTTTAAATAGTATCTGTGAAATCCAATTACATTTACATTTACATTTAGTCATTTGGCAGACGCTTTTATCCAAAGCGACTTACAATTGGGGAGTACATAAAGCCATTCATCTTGAAGAGGCAATCAGACAGAGGAAGTGCTCGTAACACCAAGTCTCAGTCATTGTTCAAATAAGTACAAGCTAGCAAGGGAAGGAGAGAAAGATAAAGGGAAATTTTTTTTTTTTTTTTTTTTTTTTTTTTTTTTTTTTTTTTTTTTTTTTTTTTAAAAATCAAGTGTAGGATGAAGTCAAGTAGGACCGAAAGAGATGAGTTTTCAGTTGTTGCTTGAAGCTTGATAGGGATCCAGCAATCCGGATAGGTGTGGGAAGATTATTCCACCATCCAGGAATGGTGAATGAGAATGTTCTGGAGAGTGATTTTGAGCCTCTCTGTGATGGTACCACAAGGCGTCGCTCACTAGCAGATCTCAGACTTCTGGAGGGGATGTAGATTTGTAATAGTGAGTGGAAGTAGGAGGGTGCTGAGCCTGTGGTTGTTCTGTATGCAAGCATCAGTGTCTTGAACTTGATGCGAGCTGCCACTGGTAGCCAGTGCAGTGAGATGAAGAGAGGTGTAACATGGGTTCTTTTGGGCTCATTGAAGACCAGTCGTGCCGCTGCATTCTGAATCATTTGTAGAGGTTTGATTGCGTTTGATGGAAGACCAGCCAGAAGAGCATTGCAGTAGTCCAGCCTAGAAACGACAAGGGCCTGGACAAGAAGTTGTGCAGCATGCTCTGTCAGGAAGGGCCTGATTTTTCTGATGTTGTATAGCGCAAACCTGCAAGATCGAGCGGTCTTTGCAATGTGCTCTTTGAAGGTCAGCTGGTCATCAAAGATTACACCAAGATTTCTGACCGAAGTTGATGGGGTAATTATTGATGTGCCTAATTGAATCAGCAATTGACGATAATCGCTAGAAATTAAGTGTCCCCAGTGTTTAGCTCCGGTTTAGCTTTGGGTAGAATGCAGCGCTTGTCACTGTCACTTTTTACCCAGCCGTTCAATCAATGGAGGAGGGGTGGGACAAATACCACACCGATCAATCATCCTACTTGTACAACAACTGAACAACAATAGAGAAGTTAATATTACTGGTTACTGCATTTTTATATTTAGTAATATTCTTCCAAATGAGATGCTAGTAATATGTTAACTACCGTGGATATTCCACATCAGAGCAACCAAATCGACAGCTGGAAAAAACATTTTTTTCAGTCTATGGGAAAAACGCTGTGCCACCAAAGTGTTTTCAAGCGCCACCATCTGGCCGTTTTCAGAAGAGCACATGTAATTTTTCAGGTGGCTAAAAATACTTTGGTGGACACACGTTATTGAATATTTATTGTTAGTCATATGGCCTGTTAGTCTTTTTTTGCATTTATGCAATATACTGGAGCCAATCTTGAGAAAGTAGACCAGAATATTCCACTGCGTTTCTGGACACGAAATTTGCGTAGCTGTAGTCATAGGCGGGGATTTTGCTAATTGTGAATGAGCGTGCACGAGCACCCTATTTACGAATGATTGGAATTCATTAACATACGCATGTTTTACTATCAAATCGGACGTTTACGAAGCGTTTGTGAATCCGGAGGAGAGTTTTCGGGAAGGGCCGTTTTACGCACAAATTACTCAGAATTTACTCCTATATTTACGAATGTTTCATGAATGAGGCCCAATGTTTGTGCACATAAATGCTGCAATTTTGAATGCGTTTCTTTTGTATGTGTAGACACACACATTCTGGCTATGTTAAAGGTGCTGTATGTAGGATTGAACTAGGTATTGCAGTCCAAATTCAAAATATTGGAGAGGGGTATTTTCACCCGGCCCCTCTTTCTCAGACTTGACTCACACGCAGGTTGCCAGATTAACGACACCAACAGCAAGGAGCACACATGACGATGAATGACATGAAATACGCTGTGTTTGCCACCAACTGGCAACCCGGGGTGCCGAAATACAATTGGGTAAACTGGCAGTGGGCAGGTTTCACAAACCAAAACAGAGACTGACATTCCGGGCCGGAACGCACATTTTCAAAGGAGAATAACTGGCTGTAGCATTGTTTTTCAGATAAACAAGTATGTTAACTTAGCATGTTTCTTAAATATCTGCAAACATATTATGGTATTTTTATGCTTTAGTAGAGTCAAAAACTTACATACAGCACCTTTAAGGCATCAGTTTGCTGTGTTTCTTTAGTACATGTAAAAATTTACAATTTTATGGTGTTAAGACAACATATTTGAACTTTATTTTAAAGGAGACTGAAATATTAATCCTTTCTTTAGTTCATTGCAGCATTGCTTCAGATATCTACAGTGCTAGAGTAAATTAATGTATCTAAATTAAGACTGACATCACACACAATGTACCAATGCACTATCCTCATGAACAAATATACACTCTAAAAAAATGCTGGGTTGTTTCAACCCAACTTTGAGTCAAATATGAACTGACCCAACTTTTGGGTTAAACATTTAATGTAAAATTTTTACCCAAAATTTTACCTGGGTTAGTCCATATTTGACCCAAAGTTGGGTTAAAACAATCCAGCATTTTTTAGAGTGTAATGTCTGATGTTTGCATACATGTATACCAGTGTACCATTATGACATCCTATGTCTCAAATACAGCAATTTTATCGGCTTCTGTGCATGTTGTTACATTAACATGCACAAACAGTGCAGTATTTTTAATCGTTTTCACAGTTTTGTGTGAATGGGGACTGTTTTGAGAACATTGTAGTCTAATCTGTATGTGAAGATTTTCAAAAACGCAAAGGAAAAAGTACATTGTTTTGTTTTTAGTTAATTGTTGTAGCAGAAACGTACCATTAGAGCAGTCTGCTTGAATCCGCCAGTCTCTTTTTAGCTCAACCAATAACGAGAGACTGGGGCGTGGCTACAGCAGCCAGAGAGTGTTTAGCCGATTTGGGACTAAAGGCCAAAGTATACTTCGATTTTTATGTGTATGCGAGGGTCTGCGTACAGTGCGTGTGACGCAAATTTCATCACCAGAAGAGTACTATGTGTGTACTGTACTGTTTTTTATAACTGATTTTTGTAACTTTGTATGCGCTTTGACTTGGTTTTGCATTCAGTTGTTCCACAAAGTGGCAGCACTGGCCCAGGCCATTGTTTCACAGTAGAAAATGAAACTAAATAGATGGAACAAAACCAACAAAATAAATTCCAAGGCTTGCCAATGGTGTAAACAAGGTTAAACATTGGCTGTGTTTTTAAAAGATGGAGAAATTTAATGGAATGCTTGGGTCTTAATCGAGATGTGTGCCGTTGCTTCTCGACAGGAAGAGTAAGCAAAATTCAGGTTTTTGCCACACACTATCTCTTTACTGTCAAGCCCCAGATAAAATATAAAGATATTTTCTAGTATAAGAATAATTGTAAATGCATGATAATGTTTTTTGTAGAGGTTGTAGTGTAATTTATACTTACTCTGGCAATTTTCACATGGGGGAACAGGTCTCAGAAGACCTTTGACAGCATTCACATAAGAGAGATCACCTTCCTGTAAGTGTGGGGAAATATTGCATTGCATGTTGATTAAGGCTGCTTGTCTTGCACATGTTTAACCTCAAAGAGAAAACTTATCATATAGATAAAAGCTACTGTAGGTACCTTGATGAAAGTGAACTGCAGATGTCCTCCATCAAACTCCAGTGAGAAAACAGACTTTTGGCTCTCACAGTCTCCCGTGACTCGTATTAAGCTGGGATTCACGTTGAAATAATAGTTCTTCTGCAATACAAGTGTGGAATACAATGTGATTACTGGATCAACATCATGTTAGTATGAAAATCCTGTAAAATTAACAATATAAAAAAAAACATCATGAGCTAAAGTTCAAGACACTCAAATTTGGTGTGACCGCACAGAAATTGTAGACATAGCAGACAAAAATAAATATACATATATATATATATATATATATATATATATACATATATATATATATATATATATATATATATATATATACATATACAGCTAGGGTGACCATCCGTGCCATTTTTCCCAGACGCATCCTGGCCAGGATTTCTGTATTGCCTAAAATATCTAGGATTTGGCTTTGTTTGCGTGTGCAGACCGATCGGTGAATGACATCGGTTCCTTATGTTTTCGAAACGCTCTCGAGGTACTTTGAATCAAATTTGATTCAAAGTACCTCGAGAGCATTTAAGCGTTTGATTATAGTATGGTGACCATACGTGCCATTTTTCCCGGACGCGTCCTGGCCAGGATTTCTATATAGAAATCCTGGCCAGGACGTGTCCGGGACAAATGGCACGTATGGTCACCCCATACAGCAGGTAAGATAATTATTGGACACGTCACCATTTTTCTCAGTAAATATATTTCTAAAGGTGCTGTTGACATGAAATGTTCACCAAGTAATCAATACTTAGAAAGAAAACAAAACAAATAAGTTCCGAAATTAAGTTCTGTGTAATAAAGTGGAATAACACAGGGACAAAGTATTGAACACATGAAGAAAGGGGGGGTGCAAAAAGGCATGGAAAGCCAAGACACCAGCTGAAATCTATTAGTAATTAGAAAGCAATCCTGCCCCTTGTCAGTGGAAATTAATATTAGCTGGTTCAGTCCCAACTGATGGCCTATAAAAAGTTGTCTCATTACCAGCGTGTCACACAAGAAACATTTCATGATGGGTAAAAGTAAAGAGCTTTCTCAAGACCTTTGCAACATTATTGTTGCAAAACATACTGATGGCATTGGTTACAGAAGGATTTCTATACTTCTAAATGTTCCAGTGAGCACTGTTGGGGCATAATCCAGAAGTGGAAAGAACATAATTTCACCATAAACCGGCCACGACCAGGTGCTCCTCGCAAGATTTCTGACAGAGGAGTGAAAAGAATTATCAGAAGAGTTGTCCAAGAGCCAAGGATGACTTGTGGAGATCTTCAGAAAAACCTGGAATTAGTATAATTGTTTCAAAGAAAACCATAAATAATACACTCAACCGCCGTGGCCTGTATACACGCTCACCACGCAAGGCTCTATTGCTGAAGAAAAAGCATGTTGAAGCTCATTTAAAGTTTGCTGCACAACATTTAGACAAGCCTGTGAAATACTGGTAGAATATAGTCTGGTCAGATGAGACAAAAAATTGTACTCTTTGGATGCCATAATACACACCATGTTTGGAGGTCAAATGGCACTGCACGTCACCCCAAAACATCATGGTGTAGCACTGGCAAAATTAATATATTTGAAGGAAGGATGAATGGAAAAATGTACCGAGACATTCTTGATAAAAATCTGCTGCCATCTACCAGGATGATGAAGATGAAGTAAGGGTAGACATTTCAGCAAGACAATGATCCCAAACATACAGCCAAGGAAACTCGCAATTGGTTTCAGAGAAAGAAAGTAAAGCTGCTAGAATGGCCAGCCAATCACCTGACTTGAATCCAATAGAAAATTTATGGAAAGAACTAAAGATCAGAGTTCATAGAAGAGGCCCGGCCCACTGAACCTTCAACACCGGAGAAATGCATGAGCAATGCATGCGACTAGTTTCTCCAACAGGAGTAGTCTTGAAGCTGTCATTACCAACAGGCTTTTGTACAAAGTAATAAATACATTTCAGTAAGAATGTTCAATACTTTTTCCCTGGGTCATTCCAAATTTCTGAACTTATTTGTATTGTTTTCCTTGTATGTATGGATTACTTGGATTGTTACTGACATCTGGTGAAAATTTCATGTCAACAGCACCTTTAGAAATATATTTAATGAGAAAAATGTTGACGTGTTCAATACTTGGTTTACCCGCTCTATATCTATCTATCTATCTATCTATATATATATATATATATACAGTGTATATATATATATATATATTGATGATGATAATAATAAATAATAAATAAATAATAAAATTAATAATAAATAATAAAAATAAATAATAAATTAAATTAAATTAAAATAAAACAAATAAATGTACAAAATTGTTTTACAATTATTACATCCCAGTAGACATGCCATTGTATTCTTCGAGTGGACTGAATGCATGTACACAGTGAAAAAGATATTGTCAAAAAAAGTGAAATTTTGATTAATATTATAGAAATAACATACGTTTAAAGAATATACTTAAGTGCAAACTTAATGTAATGTTTTCAGATATTTAAATGAAAGTGTATTATAGTTTACATTTATATTATATTAATTTAGCTGAACATTTAAGTGTTTTTTGTCTTATCCACTTAAGTAGGACGTAAGTACATTTTAAGTAACATACTTTTGTCATTTCTATTGAAACTTGCATGTAATGTATTTAAATATGCACATATATTAAATTTAAATGTAATATTAAGACACTATAGTTAAAATGACTATACATGTATTTTAGTATGTTAGTTGATGCATAAAATGTACTTTTAAGTAAAACATTTATTTTTTAACATTAGAGCACTTGTTAAAAGTATACGTAAGACTGTTATGAAACGGTGATGAAAATGTACTTAAAGTACACTCAAGTGGCTTTTTATTCCATTAGTATTACATTATTTGCAAGTAGTGTTTTTAAAATAAACTTAGGATTTGAGGTTCACTACAAGTGCACATTCAATACAATTAAGAGTACTTATTTCTTACAAGGGATTACAATAAAGTTTTTCACATTATAGTTTGTCTTAAATATGGGCTATTCCATTCCGCCATTAAACAATGTAAAGTATTAGAAAGATGTACTCCTAAGGATGCTGACCCAGTGTAAAACTGTTGTGCCCATACAAGTTCTGCACATTTTTTCTGACAGTGCAGTGAGCCGTTGACAATGTTGGTGGTAAACCAAGTGAGTTCTCACCCCTTTCTAGAATATGCTGAGGAGCTGAATAAAAATGCTGAGAAAATAACAAGCTTACTTTGTTCTCTCGCACCACATACTCCACTCCCAAACTGGCCCGCACACACACTTTGCCCTGAGGGTTCTTTAAGGTGTACATAGACTCAGGTGGGATGCTTTCTTTGGGCTGGAGAACGGGTCTCTGGGACATATTCGCAGTGGGAGGATCACTGTTGATGATGGCAGGAACTTCGTCTGCTGTAGCTGAAAGTTGAAGGGGGTTTGAGGCTAGAGAGCTTCCTGTAAGCGCAAACAACGGGGGGCTTCAACACCATTTCATAAAGTGTTAACCACCACAGAGCTACCAGTCATTGATGCTGTTAAACTGACTCAGTGTTGCTTTGTTCTTGGTTCTCAGAAATTAGGCTAGAACTTACTAGAACTTTATAGTTATAAATCTATTTATAAATATTGTTTTCTCATTATAAATCATAATTTATTAGAATATATGCAAAGTTCTGTACCATTAAAATCACTATTTGACTTCAAATGAAAGGCAAATCAACTCACCTAGCCGATGCATGGAAGACAGCAGAAGAAGCAGAGCGGTGTAGCAACTTGCCTTAGTCATTTTGAGAACGTGACTCTTGTGTTTCAGGGTAGTTGCTCTTATGGTATCAGCTCTGAAGCCACAGTGAAATGCACATGTGGATGTGAAGGAGGACACTTATACTTTGATACTGTCAGCAATTGTCTGACACCAGGAAGCTTCTTTAGCCAAGCCCACAATTAGTAAACCAAGTAATGATATGAGTAAAAACTCTATACTGGTGTAAAACATATATTCCAGATCAAGAGTTTTCGTTTTAAATTGAATTTCTAAGCAATCT
The DNA here is from genome assembly GCA_023376895.1 of Aspiorhynchus laticeps. Lineage (NCBI taxonomy): Eukaryota > Metazoa > Chordata > Actinopteri > Cypriniformes > Cyprinidae > Aspiorhynchus > Aspiorhynchus laticeps. The sequence continues at coordinate 56,670,828 of CM041793.1, read as the reverse complement.
AGACATCTTTTTGATTAAAAAGTAGTGGAACAGTGGTAGAGTTGGGTTTGGACATTCATGGTGCCAGTTTTAAGCTCTCGCCCAAACTTTAGTGCTGCCAACAGGTCAGTTGTCACTAATATTTGCCATAGTTTTTTGTTAGAGAAAAAATGCATTCAGTGCCTCAAAGGGTTCAATGTCACGGCAACTTGAATTACCAATAAATTGAATAAATTCCATTTTCGTGGAGCTTCAGCATATGAGCACATTTTCAAATCTTCCACATTCATCACAACTAACAGCAACTTTATTCACTGTTCAACCATGTGTATCTGTTTTGATAACAAAAAATAAAATATAAGAGCTTTTATTAAAAACAACGCTTTAGGACACAATGGAATAAAACTGTTTTGTGTAAGTGTGTAACTTTTTGCTTTTTGTAATGTGTGAACGATGCAGATCACTCAGACACGTCTGTTCACACTTTGTGTGCTCTGTTCACTTTTTTTACTTCCCTTTCTACTTTGGTTGGTTGTGGAACTCTTGTGTGTGTGTGTTCAAGTTTCTTGTTTATTTATACACACACACACACACACACACACACACACATGTTGGTTTTTGTGGTTTATGGGGACTCTCCATAGGCATAATGGTTTTTATACTGAACAAACTGTGTGTGCTATTGCCCTACACCAACCCTACACCTAAACTTAGCCCTCACAGGAGACTTTGTGCATTTTTAGATTTTCAAAAAAACACCATTTAGTATGATTTTTAAGCCTTTTGAATTACGGGGACATAAGCAGTGTCCTCATAAAACACCTTCAAATTGTAATACCTATGTCATACCCATGTCATTATACAAATTTGTGTCCTCATAAACCACATAAACCCGCACACACACACACACACACACACACACACACACACACACTGTGTGTGTATATATATATATATATATATATATATATATACACTAGGGATGTCAACGATTAATCGACGATCGATTAATTGTCGATAAGAGACGTAATCGATAAAAGTTATCGATGGTCGATTAAGCAGTTTCATTTTGGGGTGCGCGCGGCTCGTGCGCAAAACACGTGCAAACGGCTGTGAGTGATGGTGAAGGGGCTGGATCTTACAAGAAAATAATTATTTTAATATGATACAAACTTTAAAAGTACATTAAAAGAGATACAGTACAAAGTTATTTTGTATTGAAATGTAGTAATAAGTCATGTTCAATCATAATTTCCCTAGATAATTATTGCATATCGGGCACTTGGCTTTGACAGGGCTGCGCACGCGAGCAGGACAGGCTATTCATTCATACAACTTGTTAATTCGTTCCTATGACATATTAATTTGTGGCAGCTGTCCATGTTTCATTAATTTGTTCCCTAGAACAGGGGTTCCCAAACTTTTCCATTCCACGACCCACCTAGACAAGTATAATCTATTTCAAGACCCACCAAAATATTAGAGATAAAAAACAATTGACATTACTATAAGCTTAATCATAATTAAAAGCATAATATGGCAGAAATTAAGTATTTAAGAAAAATAACCATTTTATTTTATAGGCTAGCACCACTGTAAACATTCACTACTAATATTTACATTTTAATTTCTTAATTTACAGACGTTAATGAGTCTAGAAATATGTCCATAAAACCTCCAAACGCGCTCACTCCGGTGCGGTTATGAACTGTAATCCGCTGCGAGTGCTATAAAAAAAAATGTGCCCTCACAACCCAACACTTTTTTATTTTATTTTAGCAAAGTATAAGAAGCGAAGCAGAATTCTCAAACAGTTTAGAGATTAAAATAATTTTGAAATAATTGTAAAAATAATAAACATATGCGTCTCATTTTAAATAAACACTAAAAACAGAGAAGACAAATTTACTTCAGCCAGAAATGTACTTTTGCAATGGTTAAATAAATGTTCAGCTATATCCTCAAAAGATTTTTTTTTATTTTTTTCTCTATATAGTGATGATATGGCAAGGAAATAATAGGACATTTTGTTATGCTAGCATGTGGAAATGTTTGTATAGTGTTACAATTAACCCCGCATTTGTGCCCCGCTCAACCTGTACATGTGAAATGCTTTTTACGGACAGTTTATGGATTAAATGCATATGAAGGAACGAAAACAACAAACTCTTTACATCTCTCGGAAAGATACAGAGCAGAGTTCAAACAGACGATAGAAATGAATGAACAGCCTACCTGAAACAGTTTTCGCAACATTTGAATTTTCCGGTGTAGGCCTATGCAATCTCATGCAGAACACAGCGCAGTGAAGTGAGAGAGTTTCTTCTCATTAATAATGCGGACCGAGCATTTTAATAATGAACCGTCGCTCTGAGACCCTCACTGTTATTACAACTTGTGCGCGTCCGCGCTTCAAAACACGCAACGCATGTTTTAAATCCCGGCCTTTGCGATTCGAAAATCACACTGAGCAATATCGCAATTCGTAATTAATCTTTGTATATCGTCCAGCCCTAGGAACTGTGTGTGTGTGTGTGTGTGTGTCATTTAGCTGCCGCCAAGTGGCTTTGTGCGACCCACAGTTTGAAAACCCCTGCCCTAGAAAACCCATGATTTAACTTAAATGCGGGAACAATTACATAGTAACGAATTCTTAATTTATGGCCACGAAATCTTTCATTTCCCCCCACACGTTTACCACAGTAAGAGATGCGAAAACAGTGATTAAAAGTGAACAACAATAAAATAAACCTGCGAATCTAGAGGGTGAGACAGTGAGGATTTGGGAAAAGAAACAATAAATATTATTAAATTCGTGACCATCCGGAAAAACAGAACACAAATCTGCATATGACTTGATTTAAATGTATGCGCTCGGCATGAATCAAAAAACATGGTCACGATGTAACATTTGCCTGCTAACCAATTATTTCTCTTATTAACAAAGCTTTGTACCTCACTTGTGTCATAATACTCACATTAAAATGTTTCAAATGGGTAACAGTGTGTTTGTAGCAACGCCGGGGGTTCTGGAAGCGGATCACTGACCGCGCGTCACAGCCCCACGCGCCATACTTGCGTTTGGGATCATTTTATTTTAAATCCCGATAATGTCAGTTGCAAACATTGCTATGATGTTTTAAAAATAAAAAAACGAGCACCATGAAACCATTTAAAAAGGCGCATTCAGCGGTCTCCGTGACAGTATATGAAACAGCACACAAAGTATAATGATCCCGTGTGTAACTATGGCGCGCTCTCTTCATTTGATCAAATGATCATAATCACATCTATTCATTTTACCGTCCTGCCACTAGCCTTTTATTTAGACTAAAAACCCTTTTCATTCGGGTGAGGAAGCTGGCGTTTTGAGTGGCATTTGCACATCCTGTCATGCCGGTGACTATGCCACTGCAATAGACGCATTTTGCAGTAGTTATGGTTAACGATTAATTGATTAATTGATCGTTAATTTAAACGACGATCGATTATGTAAATTATTGAAAATTGACATCCCTAATATACACACACATACATATACAGTATATATATACTGTATATATATATATATATATATATATTAGGGGTGGTACGGTTCGGGGGTCACGGTTCAATACCATTTCGGTACAACATGGGAAAAAAAATCTATTATGCTCAGTTTCTTTTCATTCATTTTGAACAGACAGTATTACAAATTACAATTTACAAAAAGCACAATGTTTTGCTTTCATTTTGAGTGTACACAAATAAAAAAGCAGACCTTTATACAGTGATGCATTATTAATAAGACAATAAGTGTTTAAAGTCGATTCTGCTGGTATAAGAAAACAGTTGAAGTGATCACACCGGAGCGTGTGCGCACGCGCACACACACACCACACACACACACACACACAAATCACACATCAGTTCCAGCATTGCTAACTTAACAGCGCAGTTGGTACTTTATCAAAATAGAATACAGTGAGCCAAACATCAGCGCACCCGCCTCTGTGTCACCTTTGGAACGCGACTGAAGTACAAAGCCTATCATTTACATAATAAATAATAGTTTAGCATTCAGATACGTTACATCGCAAATATGGAAATATTATGGAATATTTGGATTCGTGCCGAATGAGAGAGGTAGGATACACGAGCACAAAGCTCCATTTCGCAAACAGTTGAGTGCACAAGCCTTTAAAGTATAATCTTTTATCAGTCTGTGAGAGACACGTTCAGAATCAGCACATGGTCACTGTCTAGTGGGCTTTGTTTTCAAGTGAGCAACTCACGGCATGCGCTGTTCTTCTGCTGGCGGTTATCAAACAGTGTTGCATTACTGCGGGCGTCCCCTTCTGGATTGGGGGTGAATTGCCTGTATTCGTTGTAAGGCCTCATGCACCGAACCAAGCGGTCCATACCGTGACGGTTCGGTACGAATATATGTACCATGCCACCCCTAATAGATATATAAAAAATATTTATGTATATGTATATGTGTGTGTGTATGTATATATATATATATTTATGTATATGTATATGTGTTTGTGTCCCTCATATACATGCATACACACACACACACACACACACACACACATATACATATATATATATATATACACACTGTATATATACATACATACTGTATATATATATATATATATATATATATATATATATATATATATATATATATATAATATATTAAGTTTAAAATGTGTAAGTGCAATCCATGTTGTTATAGAATAATTAGAAAATTGTCTTACCAATAATCATTACATATATTAAAGAATGCAACACTTTTTGTTGTTTTTGTCCAGATTATTATTCAAAAGCACATAAAAATGACTTGACAAACATGTTTCAGTTTCTAAATTAAAAGTTATTAATTCAAATTAATTTTGTTTTTAATTTTCATTAAAAACAAAACAGAAAAACAGGTAGTCATTTTGATGCCAAAAAAATGCAATGTTGGATCTTTTTGACCTCTAAATGGACAACTATTCACCTCAAACGATGAGCATTCCTCTTAAAAGATCTTTAAAGACAACCTGATGGCTTCATTTTAAAGTTATTTTAATATGTTTTATATTTTGCTTGATAGTAATAATATTTTGGAATATTTTGCTTGCTATTCCTCAGTGTGATTGACATACACATGGCAAAATGAGCAAAACAGGAAAAGGACAAATTACCAACACTTCAAAAATGTTAAATGCAGTGTTGGGGAAAGTTACTTTTCAAAGCAATGTATTACAATATTGCGTTACTCCATAAAAAAGTAACTAATTGTGTTACTTAGTTACCTTTTATGGAAAGTAATGTTTTATATTACTTTCGCATTACTTTTTGTCACCTGGGCTGGGCTTGCTTATTTTTCTTTTATAAAAAAACATAAAAAACAACAAAGCTTATATTTTTTGTAACTATAAAGACCTTTTTACACCAAAAGTGACATTAATACGCACAAGGCTGAAAGACAGGTGAGCTGTCAGTGAATCAATGGGAAAACAAAGTAACTTGCATTACTTATTTGAAAAAGTAAGATATTTTCTTGTAAATTTAAAAGTAATGCTTTACTTTACTAGTTACTTGAAAAAAGTAATCTGATTATGTAACTCCCAACATTGCATAAATGTACAGAGACAACTACAGTGACAACATTATGGGATGTCAGTTATGTCTCTGTATTAATGATAATTAATTTATAACGTATTGAATATAAAACTCTTCAAAACACATAACTAAAAAAGTGAAATATAGCTATTAAAATACAATTCAATATGATGCATCACACATACATTTCTGAGAACATCCTGTTTATGTTTTTCAGAGTAAATTAAGGTGACTGCTTTTTACATAGAAAAAAAAAACTGTTTCATGTAATTATTATCTTGTTAAATATAATATGAACATTTAATATATGCTAAGGTAACTTTAATTAATATAGTTTATTATTTTATTTTAAAAGGTTAATTAAAAGAGTTATGTTTTTACTGTAGCGTTTTACATTATTATTCTATTAAAATTACACTTGTTTTTTTATGTATTATCTTTTTATTAGTAAATTCTCTTCAGTATGTTGAAGTACTAACTAACTCTGTAGAGACTGAATTTGGTGCAAGATCATGTCTTTAATTCCATGAGAGAAAATACATAGCACAGGTCAAAGGTAGAGGGGACAAAGTATGGCCTTAAATACACAATGCTGCTTTTGTCAATTTACTTAACGCAACTTTGCATTCTAACACTGCTTGTGTGTCTCTGTTATGAAGCACAGGACTTTTCTTTAAAAAAATACTTTGTGTAACTTACACTAACATGAAAACTTGAGATAAAACAGTCAAATAAAACAAAAAAAAAAACAATAAATACTGTAATCAATTATCTATGTGTAGACAAACTGGACTTGCAAACACTTTCTTTTTGCCTGAGAGTCAGTGTTTGAGTCCAGAACACATGGCATGCTCTGGATTGATCTTTGGGAACTGATTGTCCACTAAAATAAAATGTTAAAACTGTGATCTGATGTAAATTTGTGCACCATCATGTAAAGGTCTCAGTGAAGGTCCCTTATCAATGCTTTGGAGCGGTGATTCAGAGAAATGTGCGTGTTGTGGAGAGCATCTCAGACGAGTAAACATTTGCATTACCTCTACTGAATACCATCGCACCATATTTGGACAGCTGGAGACACAGAATTGAGCTTTCTAGCAGTGAGTAAATCATTACAGAGGTGGATAGAGTCCAGCGTGGACACTTCTGAACCCTCTCACTCCAACACTGTTGGGTTTTCAGAAGAGCACAATGATGCAGGACAAGATCTTCATGGTTTTTGCACTAGCCTGGCTTTATTCTTCTGGAGGACGTGGACAAACTGACATTAAAATTCCGTGTGATGATAAACATGTGGAGAATGTTGTGAATTTAACTCTTTCCACACATAATAAGATATTAACTGAAGGTGGTCAGCTGGCTCTCTATGAAATCCTGGAGGCTACAAAGGTAGGATGTAGTTTTGCTCTTTGCATTGTACAATATTTCAACTCTAAGCAACTCTAGGTTGTCCTGCACTCTTAAAAATAAACAACATCCATGCAAACTTATCAATGCACAAAACATTCTTTAGATTGTTGAAATGTTCTTCATGCTAAGAATTTTTATTTTATTTTAGGAACTGTTCACTGAAAGGTTCTTTTGGGAAACAAAAATGGTTCTTCTGTGGCATCACTGCGAAAACCACTTTTGAAACCTTTATTTTTAAGAGTGTAGCAATGCGATAGAAGAGCCATTTTTCCACTACACTCTTAAAATTAAAGGTTCCAAAAAGGGTGTATTTGCAGTGGTGCCATAGAATAACCATTTTTGGTTCCCCAAAGAACCGTTCAGTGAGCAGTTTCTAAAATAACCATTTTGAAGAACATTTTAGAAATCTAAAGAACCTCTTTTGACTATAAAGAACCTTTTCTGCATTTGAAAGGTTCCATGGATGTTTAAGTTTCTTTATAGAACCATTGATGCCAATAAAAAAACTTTATTTTTAAGAGTGTAGTAAGATACTTTAGTGGTTCCATTGATGTTAAAAACCAACAATGCCAATATAGAACCTTCATTGTAAAGAGTGTTGCATAATACAGTAATTTTCACAGGCTCAGAATGAATCGGTGGAAGTTGTGTTTGTACGGTTCACAAGCAGAGAGACAGATTGTCCTGCAGGAGGAGACAAGGTTTGGCATGAATGTGACTATCTGCAAGAAGCAGATAAGGTAAGATCTTATGAAGTCATCTACATGATAATCTACATTCATTACTGCCAAACAAACCCTCGCATTTGGAAACAATACTAACCTGGTGCAACAGTCAATTATATCAGTCATACATATTAGCGTAAATTATACAAATATGTTTCCAAACACAATCAAATACTTTTAAAAGTAACGCATTACAATATTGTGTTACTCCATAGAAAGTAACTAATTGTGTTACTCAGTTATTTTTTATGGAAATTAATGCATTACGTAACTTTTGCTTTACTTTTTATCACATGAGCGGGGCATGCTTATTTGTTTAATTTTTTTTTATAACAAAAAAGTAGAGAAGAAAATATTCAGAAAATATCTTCTGAAAACTTCTGAAGAAAATGCCTCTTTTTGAAAAGGTAATCTGATTACATAATTTGCGTTACTTGTAATGCGTTACCCCAGCACTGGCAATTAGTGCCTAACAGCAGGCTTTGGCCATGATTATAGTACTGTACATATTTTGTGGTTCCTCAGGCACTCATAATCTGTCACGCGAAAGTCCAGTTTGAAGAAGCAGGTCAAGAGTTACTGTTGCATGACTGTACAGGTATGTTGCATGTTGTGATATGACTGTAATAACTACCATTTAATCCCTTTCTTACTTTACAGTTATAGGTGCACACAGTCATTTTTCCATATTAAAAGTTTTTTAGCAAATTTCTGCTCTAGAAATAAAAACTGTAGTAACTACAAAATAAATTGTCCAGTGACAGACAAGATTCAGATTCTCTCAAATTCAGGAAAGTTTTTTTGAAAATAGATCACAATTGAAACCTTTGAAACTTTTTTTCAGGTCTAGTATTGGCGTCATTACTGTGTTTTGCCTTTGCAGGGCTTTTGTGACAAATTGATTAAAATCATATATCTTCACATGAGATAATGACTCCAGTCATATCAGACAATTCATAATTCTCGACAGCACCACATAATGAATGAAGAAGTAATTAACAGATTAATAATTAATAATGAATCACACAACTACTACAAATCCAAGCTTACCTGGATACAAACTGTACACTCATGTTAAGCTTATGGACCATATAGCAAATCTAAACTGCCTGATTGCTTGTATCATCGCAAATTGAAACAATAGTATCACCAGCTATAAGGCATATTAAGATATTATAAACAGAAATCTGATTTTCTGTAAAGCTGCTTTAAAACAATTTGTGAAAAGGGTTATACAAATAAATCTGACTCACTTTTTTACATACAAGATACGGGACTGTGCACTCCTCCCATAAAGCATTACCAATCAAATTGGATAAAAAAATGCTATATTATTATACGGTTTATGTATAGTCTTTGCATAAAACATTCAAACATTTACAAAACCTTTATATCAGTAGTTTAATAGTTAATCCAAAAATGAACATTTTGTCATTAATTACTCACCCTCATGTTGTTCCAAACCCGTAAGACCTTCGTTCATTTTCGGAAAACAAATTAAGATATTTTTGATGGAATCTGAGAGCTCTCTGACCCTCCCATAGACAGCAACAATATTACCACGATCAATGCCCAGAAACATAGTAAGGACATCGGTAAAATAGTCCATGTTACATCAGGGGTTCAACCATAATTTTACGAAGCTACGAAAATACTTTCAACTTAATCAGTAAGCAACACTGAATACGTTGATTACATTCTGGGGCACTCTCCAAAACGGTGGAAGATGGTAACTCAGGGAGAAGAATTGACCTATCGGTAAGCCCCTCCCCTCGAACGCAGACTAGCCAATGGCAGTCGAGTATCAGTTGCACGGGGAGCGGAACTCGGACATTTCAGCGCCATAGATAAACATTGGAAGATCCGAAGCTCGCATCGGTTTTATGGGGTTTATGCTTCAAAAATGGAAAAACGATGTGCCTGTGGTACTTGTAACACTGATTCCAGGTATCCTGAGAGGATGGGCAATATAATTTATTTTATTGCATTTCAGAAAACAGAGCAAAATGTCCCCAAGTATTCAACCCCAATACAAATGAAGACAAAAACGTTAATTTTCTGGTTGTCATGCACTCATTGAGTTACAATCTTCATCTGCTCAAGCTGAATGTTAATGTTATCTTGTGCTTCAGCAAGGTATCTCTGGGTAACTCGCTAACGTTAACGTTAGTGAGTCCATGCTAATGTACAAACCGAAATAGCGGACTGTTATTTAGTGTAGGTCAAAAACACATAAAGGAAGGTCTACATTTCAGTGCCCATATTAAACTGGTTAAATGTACATTAATTTAATCGTACCCTGCGATACATGAACAGTGTTGATCCTGCATGTTGTGATCCGCGATCGTGATGACCGACCGTAATATGAGACTTCTCCCGCTTGTATTGTGATCTGTAAACCTTCGCTTCGAGTTACCCACCGTATTTATTTTTAAATATTTTATAAATCCCTCCATGGAATATTTAATTCCCATTTGGTGGCCTTCTGTGTCCAAAATTGTGCAAAAACATCGTGGGACAACTCCGTTTGTTTGTCCGAGGGAGCAACAGTAACTAAGGGGGGTGGGGCTTACCGATAGGTCAATTGTTGAATAAATTATATTATTATTGTTTTCTTTGTTTCGTAAAATTACGGTTGAACCCCTGATGTCACATGGACTATTTTACCGATCTCCTTGCTACCTTTCTAAGCCTGATCGTGTTAGGATCCTTGCTGTCTATGGGAGGGTCAGAAAGCTCTCAGATGCCATCAAAAATATCTTAATTTGTGTTCAGAAGATGAACGGAGGTCTTACGGGTTTGGAACAACATGAGGGTGAGTAATTAATGACAGAACTTTCATTTTTGGGTGAACTATACCTTTAAATGTGCGATTTCTGTTTCCAACACTGATTACTCTTATTGGTTGGATCTCCCATTTGAATTTTGTGTAGTATTGCAATTTGTCGATTAAACAATATTTTTTAAATGTTGTAAGCTGAAATATGGCATCTACAGTATATCAAATTCTACTCTCTCTCTTTCCTAAACTTTCTCGACAGCTGAGCCAGCTGCTTCCTCTAAAGTCGCCCCGTGTCTGGGCTGCCCTGAAAAGATCGATTTATATCATGAAGAACTAAGAGAACCACTCATTCATTCTTTGTCGAAAGCCAACGGCATGGTCAATCACGACCATTTCTTCATCTTTAAGGACTTGACATCTGCAACAAAACAGGTTCTCTTTTCACTCAGCTGTTTGATTCCCAGGGAATGTGTTCACTGATAAGACCAATGGCCTAAATGCAATATAAAGTGACTTGATAAAGTTGTCTTCCAAATGCACAAATATAAATGTGAAATCACCTCATTAGACAATCCATTGGACTGTTTTTGTCAGATTGGCTGCAGTTGGTCAAATTGGTTTAGCTCAAGATCATCAAGGTTAATGTTGCGCTGTTGTGGCTCTTTTCTGTGTGTAGGTGGTTGCTGGATTCAGGTATAAATTGCAGTTTTTGATTGAGAAGAGCAACTGCACCAGGGCAGAATTCAAAGTGGTTACTGAGGAGTGCCATCCAATGCTGGAAAAAACGGTACCATCCAAAATCACTCTTTTTTTGAATGCTAGTGTAATTTAATATTTATTAATTTAGTCAGAGATAGAGCAATAATAAGTTGTTCTTTGTCTGATAAAATGTTGAAATTATTTATCAAATTTAAGGAATGTGTACTTGTAGCCTCTCACATAAGTTGTTGTTTAGGAGGTTTTGCAGTGTAACTCTACTGTGGATGTGGCTCCATGGAGGCATGAAGGCCCAGAAGTGCATGTTGAATGTGAGACAGTGGTTGTTAAGGTGAGCCAACCCATCAATCATTTATTTTTATTAAACAATATAGATCATTTTCACAGCATTGCAATAGATTTTCAATAAACCCATTCATGCCCAACGTCTTGTTTTCAGTCTGTCATAAGATTTAAACGGCCACCAGGCTGGTCTCCCATTAGGATCATGCCCGAAATGCCAAAAGTCAAAGAATCCTCAGAGGAATCCAAGGAGAGCATCAGCACAACCCAACGCACACCGCTCAACTGTCCTACCAAACCCTGGAAAGAGTTCAAGCCGGTCATTGCCAGCATCGCTCCTCCAAACACTACAGAGTCTTCACAGCTGGACACGACCGCAGCAGGCTCTGCATTCAACGACCAGGATCTGATAAGCTGAGGAGCCTGTGTGTGTGTTTAAATGGATATCTAAAATAAAAAAAGGAAGAAGGATGAAAGGAAATTCAACTACCATTCTTATAATGTGTTTCTGACATTTTGAATAAAGTATTAGTATTCATTTATTTGTGGATTCTACAATAATTCACAGTACACTGTCTCATATTTCACAATAAAGACCAAGATCCAAATATAGCTACTGTTTGTTGGAACTGTGTTGCACGTCTCTATAACATATATTATGGAAGTTTTGACCCTCTTGAGGTCGAGACGTAAACTGCGAGTTAAAGAGCGATCACGTTTGCCATTGTTCAGTGAATTTCTGCGGAGAAATAATTATTTCAATATGAATCCACGCGACCAGGAATTTCAAGTGAGGGCAAAAGATTTACCACATAGGCTAGCTATATTAAGCAAGAAAACGCAATTTGTCACGCGAATTTGTCCAAGAGTAAGTTGCTTGGTTTAAAAGTGACTTCTGTGACTTATGACCTGTGCTTCATAAATCGCTACATCGATATTGTGAGCTGAGTGTGTTGGACCTGAGTTTGTCGTGACATAAATGCAAAGACAAATTACTTGAAACTGACCCGCGAAATCCGACCCGACAGCTCAAATTATAAATCATTTTATAAGCTTACCGTTGTGATTTGGGGTAAGGCAATGAGAGAGTTTTGAATATTGACCCCCCCCCCCCCCACACACACTCTATAATAGATTTTTTTTATGTTTAAAAATATATGTCTGTTCATTCATGACACTTTGTAATACCTGATGCATTTCTTCTTGTTCATTTCTTTTCCCTAATTCCAGTATATGGGAAATAATTTCAAACAGGTTTGGAACTATCAGAGAAGATCTCCTGTGTATTAAAGTCATGGTGATCTAATTGTTCAGTTATTATTAGTTATTTGGTAATGCTGAGATGTTTAAATTATTTAGTGATTAGCATTGTGACATCCTGCATGTTTCATTTTCACTCCTAACCCATATGACACACAAAACCAAAATAGATTTGCAAAATTAATTGTTTGCAACTGCCTCAGTCCCTTAAAATGGCTATTTCTTGTCATAGATGTTCCGGTAATTAAATGATCTTCTCCGGAAATAAAAATGGTTGGTAATTGTAGTCAAAGATGAGGTTAGGTGTACATCAGTGGCTTGATGTTTGAGGTTCATGGGTCAGACGTATGAATCATCATGCTGACGTTCTCAGGTGGATGAAGCTAGAGTTTAGTTTGCATTGCCTTCGGAGGTGCTATGGGGTCATGACCCATGAAATCTACAACGTCTCATGTTGATGCATTTAGAACGGATTTGTGTCATTGCACAGAGAGCTTATAAACGGTTGAGATTGTCCTTTTTCTGTTACTTGAGAAGAGTCAGTCACGATAGACGTCTGTCTCAAATCAAGTCCTGTTTCCAGCCACAATGATTAGTGATCGGATCTTTCTTCTAACCATAACCTGCTCCGTCTTAATGCTACTAGTTAGCTGTGACAATGTTCTGGAGATCCGCTCACCAGAAGATAACATGAAGGCTCAAGAGGAGAAAGAACTGGTAAGATAACTTTTGGAACACTCTGGAAATCATTCTAAAAGTACAGCATTAACAGATTGATTAATTGAGAAAATATCAATATCTTACAGATCGAGGCTCTTCAAGAAGTTCTTGAAAAACTGAGAAACAAACAGATTCCCACTGCAGAGAAGAAGTTTGGTTGGGTTCCCTCGGTAAGTCTGATCAGCAATGAAGTCTTTGTTAACAGTTTACAGTGTCTATTTTATACATATTTTCACATAAATATAATTCATTAAATAACAATGCAATTAGGTCATTCTTATTCTGCAGTACATTTTGAACTCTATATGAATTATTAACAAAATCATGTTTTGGTTGAAACGTTTTGTTTAGAGAAAGGACAAAAGGATTAAATACGATGATTATATTTCCAAATAAATTGCTTAAATAGATAAAATAATAAATAGAAGTTTGCATATTAAAATGTAGTGTATTGCTTTTGGGTATGTGGCGAATGTGTAGCAAAATCCAATAAAACTGTGAAATAATTTAAATTCACCTATGTAGACTTAATTGTCTTATTAATGTATTAGAAAATTGTGATTTCCATTTTTGGAAACGTGAGTGTAATACCGATTTCCAATATTAAAGAGGTAGTTCACCCATAATTTACCCAACCTCATGTTGTTCCAAACCCATAATCTTTCATTCATCTTTAGCACGCAAATTTAGATATTTTTAATATCCTCTTATCATTTTTGACCATCCATTGAAAGTCTAGCTACCCAACATGATCGTCTGAGCCATTTAACATATTTGATGAGCTCTATATGTATGTGTTGATTTATATGTGAATAAAAGCCTATTTTAAAAGCAGTTTATGATATAAATCGATAAAAATCTTCTGTAGACTTGGATTAAACCGCTCAATTACTTTCAATGGATGGACAAAAAATGATGAGTGAACATTAAGAATATTTTCATTCTTAAACTAAATAAACAAAAATATTTTGCTTTTGGAACGATATGAGGGTGAGTAAATGATGACAGAATTTCATTTTGGGATGAAGACTATCCATGATGGGAATATATGAAAAAGTGCAGCATGGAAAATAACCCAATTTTTATACAAGGTGTTCCACAAATTGAGTTGTTCAAGTTGTATTCAGTACTTAATTATGCAATATGAAAACTATAAAGTCCGACAAAGCCATGAAACAATGAATTGGTGTGTTTAGTGTGATGCAGGAGAGCAGTGTGCGGTTCGCAAGGGCGCACGCTTCGGGAAGCTGTGCAGCTGTCCAGGAGGAACCACCTGCAGCTTCTCCATCCTCAAGTGTTTGTGAAAACATGCCTCATTCTGTCATTATCCAGCGTTTTAATGTACCTACAGATGATTGTTAGAGATGTTTGTTGTTTCCCATCAGTTGTAACATGTTTTATTAATGCACACATCAAATAAATGCATGCATTTTTGTATATATCTCTATTTTTTATTCATAGACTGATTACTCTGAGAGAATAATCTTAAAATGTTTACAAATACTGTGTGTGACTGTTAAAATGTTGTAATTTCGTGGCCACTAGGTGGTGCAAAGCTTCAACCAATTACAGTCCCTGAAAATTTAACCTAAATAAATTAGGGGCTGGAGTCATATCAGAGTTATCAAATTAGTCTAGAGGTAGGTGAGAAGTCAAAGAGCACTTTGATGAGTAGTAAAGCTATTATATGTTTTTATCAGATGCAGCTCCTCCCAGCAGACTAAGAAAAGTTAGGCTAGTAGATAAGACATTAATAATTAATCACATTTACACCTATGCAATGATAGGTTCGTTTATTCACATATATTCAAATATATTTTCATAACAAAGATAGGACTAGCTGCTTGACATGACAGTATGCTATCAGCATTTATTTGGCAAACTCTCATATTAATTAGTTAGAAGTCTACATTAAATATTTGTTCTTTTACAAATTTTTAACCACACTGGAGCAAACTACCATCCATTAAAAGCAAACATGTTTAGAAAGAGCGAAAAATATACATTATGACATATGTGTGTGTTTAATTATTTGTTTGACATATACTGTATAGTACATATATTCAGCTCTTTTATGTTTGTTTTTTAATTGGTACAAAATGTTTATGTATAAAAAGTCATTTATAAAATGGAATGTAAGAAATTTGGTTTGTGAAGAGCCCACCTCTAATTTATCTAGCATATTCCTAAAAGAATAACTGCATAATAGTTTTTACATTGTCATCGTTAAAAAATAAATAAATAAATAAATAAACATCACACACATTTCTATCATACACCTAGTTTTTCGTTAATATGTGTTTCTAAATCCTTCCAAAATACCAATTTGCAATTTCTTTTTATTATTATGCTTTAAATGACAAAAACAAAACAATACAACAAACATTATAAAGCCAGGGGGACATCAGAGAGAGAAAAAAGGAAAAGAAAAGAGAAAGAAAAAAATTACAATCATAGACATGCAGGACCTTTATGTCATTCAAAGATTTTGAAGGTAGAACACAAGTGGACAGTTTTAATTGCCTTTCTATTTGTACTATGTTGAATAGTACAAACATAGTTTTCCAATTCTTTGTAAACCACAGTAAAAAAGGGCTTTTTGTTAGAAAACTTACACTTATGAATATGAAACCTGACAAATAAAATAAGCAGATTAATGACAAAAGCTTCATTATTCAAATTATCAAAATTAAAATAACCAAACATTACATTTTCATAATGCAAATTAAAAAGTACCTTTTCTTTGATAAACATAGAGACATCATACCATAACTTTTTCACATAACTACAAAGCCAGAAAATGTAGGGGACTCCAGGTGCAAAGAGCAAAAAGAAACAATTTGCAATTTCTTTATCAACTGATTGGACACAAATGATGTCAACCTCTACTCCCCGCCCCTTGTATATAAGCTGTGGGCGTTTCCCTGAGCGCATCGCTTGTGTTACCGTTGGGTTGACCAATTCATTTGAGAGGGTCGGTTCGTTCGAACGATTCACTTCAGTGAGCCGGTTCTTTCGAGTTTAAATTGTTGCCAGAAGTCCACGAGTATAGCATTTTACGTTGCATTGTTTTAATGTCTGGCTGTATCACCATGTTTTCTGAGTAAGCTTTATAAATAAAGATGCTGTATTTGTTGTGTACATGTATATATATGTGTACATGTACATATATATATATATATATATATATATATATATGTATGTGTATATATATATATATATATATATATATATATATACATACATACATATATATATATCATCAACATCCCATATCTTTAAAAAATAAATTATAATTAAAAAAAATCTTTAGTGTCAAATGCGTATGTTGCTCCAATTTTTCCCTCTTAGCATGTTCTTCGTAAAAGATCCAGAGAGAATCGGTTCGACTGAATCATTAAAGAGAACCGAGTCAGACGAACGACTCGCTCGCGAATCGGACATCACGAATTTGTGTAAACCTTTCAACATGGCGGCGGACCACACCGGCGAGTTGGCAAGCATGGAAAAGTCCAGCCGAAGCGCTCGACCCGGTTTCTGCAGCGTCAAATACTCTTTGCTGGTCATTGTTGGACAGCCCGGTCCGGCTGGATTTGTGGATTTACTAGTGTCAGAGATTGAAAGAGGTAAGTTTCGTCTTACTGTGGGATGATGATTGAATGAGAGCCAGCGCGCGCCTCCCTCGCCCATCACTCTCTGAGTTTGTATCATGAAGCGAGAGAAACCGCTGAAAACAATGTAGCAGCTTTATCAGAAAAGGGCGGCAGTCTCTTTTTGTATCATGTTGCTGGAGCTTTATTATTACAATTATTATTATTTGTACAAATATGTTGAAATACAAAGAGAAAGAACTATAGTTTTCTAGTTTAAAGTTTCTACGACTAGTTTAGACTTATTTTAAAACTAACTGGAATTATTTTAAAACTAACTGGACTGTTTAAGGACTGTGTTGCTTGTTACCCAATTGATGTAAAAGCCTGACGAGTAGATGGTATGCAGAATTACCACAGAAAGTCTCATGAAAGCTGTTACATGGCATGAATGTAACCAAATATCAACTCCAGAGACTCCCTTTTGTTCATGTGACCTTGACCTCCTTTCATTTTGTCAGCTGGGTAGCAGCTAAAATGAGATGCATGCCCACAGAGAGCTCATACACTGATATTTACTGTTGAACTGGGGCTCTCGGCTTTCAAGCATGGCATAAAACCTGTATAGGATCTTGAATCAATATGAGGAAGCTCTTCAAAGTTTGACTCTGCTCTTTGCAGAAGAGATGGCAGACTAAATTACAGCTTGTGAGTCTACTGTCTGTCCATGTTGATGCAGAGAGCCTTGCCTCTGTTTACAAAGAGGCTATATCTCTGAGGTGTATGGTATTGGTTTTTTAGTATTTCAGGGATCTTTTGTGAGATTCTTGGCCCCTGGATCCCAAAGCACATTAAAAGACCCAGCCTGCTCTGCAGAACATAAATAATGCAGCTCATTTACTTCAGCATGGCTAAGCCGACGTGACTTCCCTGTTCAGACGGTCTGCTCGAAATCTCTCCCAGCCTGCAGTCCTCCAATCTGAACGCACCCTCTTATGAAAGAAAGATAAGCGCATTCATATAGCAGCAGATATGCGTCACTGGCTTGTTTTTTCTGTTGAAAGTCCCTGAAAAGCGAAGCAGTTCTTTTGCACAGTTATATATAGCCAGACTTGTGTTTGCAGACTCTCCTTCCTCATTGTGCTGACTGGGTCAAAGTTCATCTTTCAAATGTGCCAGATACATCTGCCTTGTTGAAAGAAAACTGATTAGACCAGCTGGTCTTCCACCCCTGTTGGCTTTTAGAGGGGGTTTATACACTTTCTAGTAGGTAAGATTGGGATAGAGGTTAGAGATGATTGTCAGAATCAGAATCAGAATGAGCTTTATTGCCAGGTATGTTTACACATATTGCCAGGTAGGGTTGTCACGGTACCAAAATTTCAGTATTCGGTACCAATACCAGTGAAAATCCACGGTTCTCGGTACCAATTTCGGTACCAAAGCAAAACACAAAAATGCTAATTAAAAAACACATTTTTATTAATAAAGTTAAGCAAAAATAAACTGCACAAAAACCAATGACATTCTTTATGCGTATTTAAAATTATTTCAAGTTTTTCCACAAGTAATAAAAGTATGAAAAAAAGTAAACAAGTTCCACCCAAAAGTTTGTCATATTTCTGCTGCCGCTGAAAAACATCTGTAAACTGTCTGTTTTAGGGTTTGCTGGTGCTTCATGATCTTCCTGCAGCTGTAAAAGGAAAATATAATATAAGTAAAGCAATACTTTTCAGTAAATAACAAACCTCAGCTTTTATAATAAATTTAGATAAGATTACATATATTTTAAGACAAGTGCATATCAAATGGAAGGAAACTGTAGTATTAAAAACACTTTACAATAAGATTCCATCTTTTAGATAGCATGACCTATCACATAAACAATAGTTATATATTGCAATTATTCTTCTTGGGGTTAATTTCACAATTTACAAATACATAAAATCAATCAATCAATCAAAGTTCAATCTGTTAAAATTATTTAATGCACAATGAACAAACATGAATGATCAAGTGTTTGTATTAAATAACATTCACAAACATTAATTAATGTTGTAAAATATATTGTTCACTCACTGTAAGTTGATGTTAGATAATAACATGAAGTCATTGTAAAGTCTATACAGGAGATAACATTTGACTGTACTTTCATTTAATACAAACTGTGTACATATTTAATTTTAAAGAGCTTTTAAACCTGCTAGTTATCCAGCCAAGAACAACAACAACTAGCGAAAAAAAAGGCCAGAATGTTTTTTTTTCTGATGGACTGATACGACATAAACACTGTTAACTGTTTGTACATTCTCCAACACGCATATTTTAGATTCACAATTCATTTAAAAGCCTCTGGTGTGTAACAATAGTAAATACCATCATGTCCTGTTGTTTTTACCCTAATAAAAGTTATAGGCGCATTAAGTAGTTAATAAAGAAATTTCATTCTAATGTTCATTATATTAGCGTTAGCTGCGCTTATGCTAAGGATTAACTCCGCTATAACGGCAATGTTTATTTTAATCCGACATTCAAATTAAAATATGGAATAATATTAATAACAGAATATATAAATATTAAATTGAAACTTACCTGCTTGAACTCTTTCATTTGATCCGGGTGTCAGTCTTTAAAATGTTGTTAGTTTGATGTGTTTCCTCCTTTTGATGTCGGCACGTCTCTGTGCTGTTATGAAGAGAGCGCATCTGCACAGCTTTCAGATCGCGCAGCAAGAACCGGGTAGACAGAAACCTGGTACCGTGACATTTTGATTTTTTTAGTACCGACTTGGTACCGAAGTACCGGGTCTTTTGACAACACTATTGCCAGGTATGTTTACACATACAAGGAATTTGTTTTCATGACAGAAGCTACAGAAGCAACAGAATGACAGTGACAGAACAAAAAACACAGATAATAAAAAAAGAATTAAAAAGAACAAGTAAATAAGTAATAACAGTATACAAATTGACAATTGTATGTACAGGTATATAACAGTAGACAGTTTTGTATGTACAGGTATATTATGTGCAATTGAAATGTAGACTAATGTGTGTTAGATAAATAAGTGTATAAATAGTGTGTGTACCATAATTATTGTCAAGTGTTCATGAGATGGATTGCCTGAGGGAAGAAACTGTTTCTGTGTCTGGTCGTTCTGGTGCTCAGAGCTCTGTAGCGTCGACCAGACGGTAACAGTTCAAAGAGGGAGTGTGCTGGATGTGAGGGGTCCAGAGTGATTTTGCCAGCCCTTTTGCTCACTCTGGATATGTACAGTTCTTGGAGAGTAGGGAGGGTTGTACCAATGATTCGCTCAGCAGTCCGGACTACCCTCTGTAGTCTTCTGAGGTCAGATTTGGTAGCTGAGCTGAACCAGACAGTTATTGACGTGCAGAGGACAGATTCAATGATGGCAGAGTAGAACTGTTTCAGCAGCTCCTGTGGCAGGTTAAACTTCCTCAGCTGGCGAAGGAAGTACAACCTCTGCTGGGCCATTTTAACAATGGAGACTATGTAATTGTCCCTGCACTGTCACAGTGCTGTTCATGATGGTGAGTGGGGGGAGAGCAGGGGGGTTTCTCCTAAAGTCCACGATCATCTCTACGGTTTTGAGCGTGTTAAGCTCCAGGTTGTTAAGACTGCACCAGACAGCCAGCTCCTTAACCTCCTGTCTGTAAGCAGACTCGTCACCGTCCTGAATGAGGCCGATCAGTGTGGTGTCATCTGCAAACTTCAGGAGCTTGACAGAGGGGTCTTTAGATGTGCAGTCGTTCGTGTACAGGGAGACGAGCAGTGGGGAGGGAACACAGCCCTGAGGAGCTCCAGTGCTGGTGGTGCGGGTGCTGGATGAGAATTTTCCCAACCTCACTAGCTGCTGCCTGTCTGTCAGGAAGCTGTTGATCCACTGACAGATGGAGGTGGGCACGGAGAGGTGAGTTAGTTTGGGCAGGAGGCGGTTTGGAATGATAGTGTTAAAGGCCGAGCTGAAGTCCACAAACAGGATCCTCACATAAGCCCCTGGTCTGTCTAGATGTTGCAGAACATAATGCAGTCCCATGTTGACTGCATTGTCCACAGACCTGTTTGCTCTGTAGGCAAACTGAAGAGGATCCAGCAAGGGCCCAGTGATGTTCTTCCGGTGGGCCAGCACCAGTTTTTCAAAAGACTTCATGACCACAGCCGTTAGAGCCACAGGCCTGTAGTCATTTAGTCCTGTAATTTTGGATTTCTTTGGGATGGTGGAGCGTTTGAAGCATGAAGGGACTTCGCACAGCTCCAGTGATTCTGTTGAAGATCTGTGTGAAGGTCAGCTGGTCAGCACAGGATTTCAGACAGGCTGGTGTGACACCGTCTGGGTCTGGTGCTTTTTTCCTTTTCTGTTTCCGGAAGACCTGGCGCACCTCGTCTTCACTTATCTGAATTGCAGGTGTGGGGGAGAGGGGGGTTGCTGGAGGTGTAAATGGTTGTGTGGAGAGGTGTTCAGAGCAGATGTGGAGTGTTTTTTTCAAATCTGCAATATAACTCATTTAGATTATCTGCCTGTTGTTGTTGATGATTGTGTGTGTGCAGCTGGGATTGCTGTAGTTAGCCTATTTTTCTTTTATCATCTGCTTTCCTTTGATTTTCTGTCCCTTTATCTGTGGCTACCTGGTCAGATGCTGCAGCTTCCACCTCGCAAATCGGAAAGGAAGATGATTTCTTCTGTTGTAAATTCTGTCAGCAACTTTAAATAGGAAGGAATTCTTCTGTTGAGTTGAACCACAGTCGTGCTGCTCGTTCTGCATCTGCAGTGGTGTGTTTTTCGTCATTTTGGCCCTTGTTGAGCCCTACTGAGAGTGTGACAGCAGTTAGTTCATAAATCATGAGCACTTTCTGCACCACTTTCATTAAAGTGCCCCTATTATGGGTAATGAAAGGTTCATATTGTGGTTTTGGGAGTCCCCAACAACAGGTTGACATGCATGCAAGGTCAAAAAACATTTTCGTTGTCTTCTAATATATTATTTTTACCTTACTTGCTCAACGACTCCCAAATGATTTGCGCAACGATTCGTTTTTCCAAACCCCTGCTTTGCGTGATGCTAATCTGCGGTGATTGGTCTGATTTGGTCTCATTTCCATTTCATCATGCCTGTAATGCCTGATAAAGCAGCGTTTGTGAGCGCAGTGCTGCTTTGTGTACAGCGTTACTGGGGAAACAGATATTTTACAGCTCCAAAAGCAGTAACTAGTGGCAAAGAATGAATTTGCATTTTCATTCAGACCAATGCGAAAAGACCAACAAGTGGGCGGACAATATGCTAATGTTTCATGTTGATGTCAACATGAAACGACTTGGGATTAAAAACGACTCGTTTCAATGATTCAGAGTCGACTCTTTCTTTGGAGAGACAATAACTTCATACACGGTGCACTTTTAAAACTTTGCAGGATGTTTTCATTCAGTTAGAGCTGTGTTACACACTGCATGAAAGGTAATTTAAAAAAATCCATAACAGGGACACTTTAAAACATGATCAGCTCCTACACTTCTTTATCCTTAAAACACACCAGTCTGCAAACGTTTGTTCATAAGATGTGAATGATGAAACATATTGTGTGGCTTCTTGAGAAGCGCCCTATCAACATGCTAGCGACATGCTAGCGACCACATAGTAACTTGCGTATCAACAGGTAGCTACCATTGTTGGAAAAGTTACTTAGAAACAAGCTAGCTACTTTGTAATTTGAAGTTGTTGGGATGTGGTCACATTTACCATTGTTTGACATTTTCACAGCGAAATCTAGTTATTTCAATAGAAATCCATCCGATTGGGAATTTCGTGGCAACATTTACAAGCGTAGATTTTGGATTGGGTTTGAATTGATCAAATTAATTCACCATGTTGACCAACAGAAAGCTGTTTGGTTTGAAAATTAGTTTTGAGCTGCGCTTTAAACATCAATACACTATTGGCAATAGACAATGGGTATTTTTTGGGAAAAGTACTTGTCTACCCAAGTAGATACTAAGGGTACGTTTACGCAACAACAATTGTACTACAAATGGGAAAGATTTTCCTTAAAGGGGTGGTTGACTGTTTTTTTTTCTAGGCTTGATTGTGTTTATGGGGTGCAGTCTAGCATGTTCATGCTTGTTTTTTTAAAAACGCATTATTTTCCACATAATTTACCTTTATTCCACACCTCTCTGTCCCTTCTCTGACAAACGCCCCGATTTATTTCCTGGTTTTATGAAGCTTCTCCTTCAGAAATACGCGATGGGCTGAGATTGGTTAGCTGGCTCAGTGTGTTGTGATTGGCTAAACCGCCTCTACTGCACGTCTGAACGTCCCGCCCCTCTCCTCAGTGGCACGTGCTCCGGTTGAATTGTAAACAGTGGCGTTGTCTATAATGCTTATCAATTTGAGCCTGATTGAGACGCAGAGGATATTAGTGAAGAGGATCGTGCAGAACCTGTGCAAACACGGCTCTTAATGGTATGTTTGGTTGTTGTTGTCTCATACTTTTAGATACGCTGCTATTTGTAAGTGCTACTGCTTCTGTTAGCTTTTAATATACGGTTTTATCCTGATTAAAGCTTTAATACAGCACAGCAACCGCACGCTTGTCCATTTATAATGCTTCTCATTGCTGTGTGAAAATAAGTGTATAATTGGAACAGTTTGTTGGAGCTGATCTGACGATCTGAATGAGAGAGAGCGAGAGAGAGAGAGAGAGATGCAGAGCAGGGCGACAGAGTAACAGTATTAAGAACTGCTGCTTTAATGATTTTGAAACTTGTGAATCCATTAGAATCGTTAGAAGACAGAATCGCGATTCATATGAATAGATTATGTGCACCCCTAGTTTTCTCTTCCTCTTCTCTAAAGCAGCGCAGCATGGCCTCTCCCCCTTTGCTGTGTGTTCCCGGGGGCAGGGTTTATCTGGGTCTGTGACGTATCAGACCCAGGAAGTAACTCGTTGTAGTCCCTTACCAGTCGTTTTTGTAGGCATTAAACTGCCAGAATTTTAAAAGACGATATCTCCGTTTGCATTGAAATTTCAGCGCCGCAAGTCTGCAGATATTGTTTATGCTCAAACAGCAACATTACACACTAACTAATGTTAAAAAAGTGAAATCGCAATCAACCACCCCTTTAAGTTTTATTAAAAGATTTGTGTACAGACGACAACATTGTCGATACAATTCCCATTGGCATGGATCTGTGAAAACAACTAAATGCTGTATTATTCATGCCAGGCCAATAGGTGGTGATGTCACTTTATAAATGAACACTACGTGCCTACACACATAGCTATAGACTGAACACGAAATATGCATGGTTCACGGATTTAACAAATTTATGTTTTTATTGTTTACACTGAGACGATAATGGTAACATTTTCAAACTCACACGTTGAAACCAGTTTTTAAAAGTTTGCATTTGGAGGCCCAAAAATGTTGTTAAATGTGTGGCAAAGTTTTTCAGTTTTACTGGAAAACATTGTCACGTAAACACCCACTAAAATGTAGCTAAATGCATTAAAGCTAATGTAAAGGGCAGTATATTTTAAAATATATCAGACTATGAATTTATGTAGTATATTAAACAGCTGTATTTACTTTTTTTATTTATTTTTGTTGTTTTTTTATAAATGTACTTGAGGTTGACATTACGCTTGAACATATAAATATTAAATACAACAATTAAACTGGAAAACACACAATTTATAAAACCACAGCATTTAGCTAAATATTTCAATGGAAAAATATTAGTGAATTATTTGTGAATCATCTGAACAAGCTGATTCACTAAAATAAATTGGACTTCTGAATGCAACATATGAAAGAGACATTCCATAAAACGGATTATTTCCTGAGTTTATGTGGCTCATGTGTGATTTTTGTCGTGCTAGATCACTAGTCAGAAGCTTGTTACTCAACCACTCTACTGGAAAATACAAAAGGAAAACACACAGGCTACTTGAAGTATATTGCTACCATCCACTACTGCTGCTAAGAATTTGGGCAGTACGTGAGGAAAACAATGAAGTCATTGCAGTAGTAGAGTTATTTTTAAGTGAGTCAGTGGTAGAAAGAGGTCACCTTATTTTGGCTCGGAGAGAAAAAAAAAGAAGCTTTTTCCAGTTTGCTATTGAATTGTGCATAACTTCTCCTGCTCTCTGTCTTTGCGTTATTTCTGTCCAGAGAACAAAAACTCAAACCATGTTTACTGTGACCTCTTGTTTAGTTATAAAATAGGCATTTAAAATAGAATGCTGCTTGGTCTCATATTTTCACAAAAACTCTGTAAGCGGTGATTCACCTACTCATTTCTTTCACCGCAGACACTGAAATCTCACTAGAAGGTTTATAAATGCAGTCTGTGTCAGTATCTCTTGGCCCATGGATCACAGGATGCTGTCTGTCAGTGAAAGTGCTCAATGTCAGTGTCTTCAGTGGACAGTGAATGTGGTCCATGAATAATTGAGCTTTTGCTTGTTTACTGCAGTCTGACTGGGCCGCTTTCATCTTTGTGTAGGTATTCGCTCCTGGAACGTTGACTTGACCACGTGCAACATAGATGAACAGCTGAAGCTGTTTATTTCAAGACACTCTGCTTTCTTCTCTGAAGACCTCAAAGGTAAGAATCAAACAATCTACATATGAACTATTTGCTCTTGTCTATTTTTTTGCATTTTCCTTTTGGAGGGAGATCTGTTTAATTGTGTGGGATTTATTTAAATATTTAACTGAGAATATTATACGGATACCCTAAAGGGACATAGAAATGGAAAGGTATATATGAGACAATTATATTCCAAGGATTTTGCATTCTGTTGCAAAAAAATTGCATTTCTTTAAGAAATGTTGCGCTCCCTAGCAAAACTTTAATTGTGAGTGAACACAAAGTTTCTTAAAGGAAGGCAACATTTTCTGCAAGTGAACCTAACGTTTCTTGGAAGAACAGAAATAGTTTACACTCAAACGCAAACTTTTTCAAGGAAGGCAAAAGTTTGCAAGTGAACTTAGTTTTTTGGGGGAGAATGCAAAGTTTTGCAGGGAAATCAAAACTTTTTGCAATTGAAATCAAAGTATCTTAGGGAAACAAATGTTTTTGAGGACACAAACATTTTTGCAAATGAATGTAAACTTTTTTGGGGAGAATCCAAAGCTTTTGCAAGTGAACGTAAAGTTTTTTTTTTTTAGGGGGGAACGCAAAAGTTTTGCAAGTAAGCGTGAATTTTCTTGGGGGAATGCAAACGTTTTGCAAGTGAAGGCAAAATTATTTTGGGGAACGCAAATGTTTTGCAAGTGAACGCAAAGTTTTTTTTTGGGGGGGGGGGTGCAAAGTTTTTGCAAGTGAACGTAAAGTTTCTTGAGGGAATGCAAAAGTTTTGCTAGTGAACGCAAAATTCTTTTTGAGGGGGAGAATGCAAAGTTTTTGCAAGTGAACGTAGAGTTCCTTGGATGGAACACAAAGTTTTTGCAAGTGATTGAAAAGAATATGAGATTAAAATTATATTCTAGTGATTTTTGCATTCTCTAGCAAAAACTTTGCATTTCTTTAAGAAATGTTGTGTTCCCTAGCAAAACTAACATGTCCTTAATGCACAAAGTAGAAGTTCCTTCCAGTCAGGCTGCAGACTGGAGTGGGACAGAAAAGACCGGCAGCTGATAGAACAGCTGAAATTCTCCAGGCCTAAATCATCTTTACCACTTTATATTAAACCTGTGCTGCCCAAGAGAGTCATCAGGACCCCGTTAAATGTGTCTTGTATATTCTTCTCATTTATCTCAAAGGCACAGTGATGTGCATAAGTGATGTATTGATGCAGAGTGTGAGTGATCATTGGCTGGGCTGATTCTTCTCTGAATTCAGCAATGGAGAAACCATTGAAATCTGTATTCTTGTTATGGATATACAAATCCTTTGTCTGGTGGATGTTCAGCTTGTGTTAGTGAACACAAATGAAACCGTCAAGCTATAGTTTGCAGTTCTCCTGTCACCTGCATGTCAGATTTGTCAGCTTTGCTGAAGTAGGTCAGGATAGACCGTATTAGTCTTGTAAACATGATCATACAATGAGGGTTAAATCAGCAGTGGTTTTTCTTTTTTAGCGACCAGCTGCTGCCATCCTGGCTGTGAGCAATTAACTACTGATTATTGTTGTTTCAAAGTGGGTCTGTACTGGCTAGTGACTTTGTTGAGGTTCTTACAGCACATCATGTTTTCTTTGAGCGATTGATCACTTCCCGGTCACTTCCGATCAGTTTTGAAGGTTTGGACTTGTGGAATTTTAGCATTATTTATTATACTAGGCATGTATTCATATTTTTAAGTTTTTGTATTTTTCATGGTTTAGTCACTTTTTTTCTTTTTAGATTCATATATTTCTAAATATAGTTCTCTATATAATTGGATTGAATTTCATGGCGATAAATACCCAAATAAAAGCAAAAAATCACATATTGCTATGTAATTGTTCTTATAGGCTTACATACAGTGCAAAAGTGAAGCCTTTGTTCATATCACAAAATGTAAGTTCATTAATTTCTGCAAAAACAGCCATAAGATGATAGATGCTGATGTTAAATAAAAATAAGATAAGATTTGGTTCATATCTTGTATCCTGACTTGGATGTTTTGGCGCATATTAAATAGACTCCCTGATCTGAACTTCCCCTCGGGCTCAAACTGTTCTCTTCATGAGCATCACCTCATAGAGGAGTCCTCTCAAAGACCCGTCTGTGACTGTAAATGTCTCTGTGCCTAGAACAACACTGCCTTTGAGTGCCGCACTCATTTTTCTCTGTGTTGTTTAGGAAATAATATTTTTGTGCCTTTTAAAATCACAGGGTGCTCAAGCTCTCAGTGTTTTGATTTGCCTTGTACAATGAAGGCACTGTGTTGAAGCAGCAGGTTTTGGATATGTTTGGGAAAGTCTGATAAATCAAAAGTAGGGCTGTACACTTCGGAGCGATATGGATTAGTGTCTATGAATATTAAAGTGCAAAAACATTTTATTGTATTTGATTTGAAATTGTTGTCATACATGTAAAAACTAAATGTTCTTTGTGACAACACATCAAAATAAAAGCTTGGTTTAACTTGAAAAAATTGACATGTATTACTACTGCACAGTACCATGTACTTTTCAAAGTAATAATAATACAGTTATTAATTTATTTTATTTTAAGGAATACCATATTTTTTTCTTCCATGTTTTAATTTTAACCGTAAACCACCAGCACATTGTTAAATAATAAAAGGAATTGTTAATTTTTCAGTTGGTTACATTTTAAAAGATTAAATTTGTCATGTTTTGTCTTCCTATTTGCCACCATGTTCAATAAAATTGTTTTAAATCATAAATAAAAAAATAAAAAATAGTAGGCCCCCATTAAATAAATAAATGCATGTCTATTAGGGTTGTGACGGTGAGAGAATTTTCCCACCGGTTAATCGAGGTGTGACACCACCGGTAATACCGGTATCACCGTGGTGGGGGGGTCGTTTGAGTTTTCCCTCTTTTCCTAACTTTCCTTCGGTTTTAAATAGCCTGTAAGCGCCATGCGTGTGTTACTTTCACTTTTAAATTTGCGGTAATTCGGCATCAAGCAGTTGTTTGTTTTTAGTAAGTTTGAGTTTTCCCACTTTCCCTCACTTTCCTTTGCTTAAATAGCTTCTAAAAGCTCCGTGCGAGTTTTACTTTAACTTTTAAATTAGCGGCAATTCGGCATCAATTGAATTCAATTCAAGCAACAACAAAATACAAGGTAGAACATATAACTTTTATTAACAAAACGAATAAAAATACACCATGCTATAGGCCTATGCCTAATATAAAATAACAAATAACTTGCAAAGTTTAAATGGGTATACAAAACTGAAAATCAGTAAAGACTGAGGAACAAATAATTATGAAACGTAGAACGTTTATTAGCAAAACGAATAAGAAAGTTTGGAGGCACGGACGGCATACACCTTGATGTAAAATAATGGGGGGGAAAAATACACAGTTTAAATAAAATAAAAATCAGCATACTGTGGAACAAATAAATGAGAAACGAATGTTTTAAAAAAAACTTCCATTATCACTTTAGATTAATGGCAGAAGTCAACAGGCTTTTCAAAATCCAAAATATTTTAAAATGTTTTTAAAATATTTTAATAAAATTAAAATGGCCTACACCCATTCTAACCCGTGTCTAGTCTTTACCCCATCACTGGCCACTGTCCTCTAGCCTGTGCCTGTCATTAACCCCGTCTGTGCATCCCTGTACACACTGGCAGCATCTGTCACTCAGTGCATTCATGTAGGCTTAGTTCCCGCTGACTGTGACAGGTATACTGACCCAGTCATTTCCAGGCACACATGCTGACTAATCCTGACTAATCTTTGAGCAGCTGTTCAGGAATGTCACTGGCTGATCGCTCTGATCTCTGTCAAGCATTTTCTCCTTCCTGTTCCTGGAAATTGGTTTATATCCACAGTGCTGTCTATATGGTATAATAAAACACTTTTGAATGATACAACTCTGTTGGACCACATCAGTGAGTCTTTTCATACTTCATGATGAGTTCATGCAGTCTTTAGTTTGACAGATGATGGAGTTTGTGTACATTTTGGAAGTAGTGAGCTTTTTCACCCAAGGCCGAATATACTAAATCCTGTTTCTGGATCCACCTTAATCTAGAGAAAAGATCCATCTTTATTCCCGCACACGTGAAGCAGCCTTTAACTGAAATCTTGGAGACATGCTTATGGTATCTGGGCAATGAAGGGCTGCCACTCTCCACTCTCTCGGAGAGTTCAGCTTGCGAGCGTTTCAATGGTTCATTTGAAAGGAGATGCTTGTTAATCTTGTCAAATATGCACAAAACTGATAATAATAACATTTTAATAAAATTAACCATGTAAGCTGATTTCTCATTCATTTATTCATTCATTCGTTCATTCTTTCTTTTTGCAAATTGGTTTGTTCAGACAGTCCATTAAAAAAATGTCAGAGACAAAAAATATATTTTCTTAATACTCTTTCTGTATGTAGGATTCCTTTATCTTTTTTGTATGTTATCAAGTTTATATTTACTACATATTTTTGTCTTTGTAGAAAAATACCTGTTTCTTAGTGTGTCGATTTAGTTTTATTAGTTTATATTTTTAAGTTTAATGCGGTCACACTGATTGAGATCTGTTTCTGTGCAAGAAAGAATTAAGAGTTCTAAGAATTCTAAAAAAACATGTTAATGCCCCCATGTAGGAAGCTCCTTTTTGTTAGTAACTCATAGTACTAGTTTAACAGCTATCAAGGTATAGTTTCAGCTGTGATGTATTTGTCAGAGCAGCTGGTCCCAGCAGAATGTCCTGAACACAGCAGCAGATAGATCAGATTAAACCCCTCACTCCTATTTACACAAATGACAGAACAGGACCAGCTGGGTGCGTGTTTGTACAAGAGCCTGCAATACGTTTGACAGTGTCCCGTACACAACATGAGTAGCGCTCTGTTTCCATATGCTGCTATATTTCAGCTACAGCCCTCGTGTGTCTGTTCTGAAGAGCTGTGTTCAGCTGCAGATGTGATGGTCTGTGCTGCAGTTGTTTGTAATGCATGGCAGGGGAAGGGCCGCCACACACAATTACTGTTTGATAAGATCTGAGGCATGGTAAAGGCGGTTAAGGAAAGCTTCACTGGAATTTTATTATGGTGGTACACAACAACAGTGCTGCAGGTTCTGTTCTCATGGCGTTGAACTCTAGCTATGGATTTGGATTTGTTTTGGCACTGTGCACCAAGCAGTGCTTAGTAACTTGGAAATTGAGAAAGTTTCTGATAATTGAAACTTTAAAAAAAGAGAAAGTTAATTGTGAGATTTTGTCCCTAAATTAAAGTGACCAATATATAAAAAAAAATTATCAGCTGGTGTGACTAAATTTTGTTGGAAGTTTTCCTGGAGTGATTACGAAAATGTAAGATTAATAATAATAATAATAATAATATAAAAACAGAATCATTTTGTAAAGACAAATCTTTTAAAAAATAGTTTCAAATTCGTGTGCCAAGTTCTTAGAAATGTTGGCTATTCATGTTGGTTTTATAGGATTTTGAAACTTTTATATACCATTTTCCAGAGGTTTAAATTGAGTTAGTCATTTTGTGTTAAGAAAATATGTGGTGTAGCCATCAAATGAAAAGTAATAACATATTTCCTTAACTACATATGAGTATACATTTATAAATATGTCATGCATTTCTCAGGTGACATTTCAGGTGACATTACACTACGTGAAATCTTGTCTTTTCATGAAAAATTTATCAAAATGTCACAATTTTAGATGACTGGGGTTCTCACTGTAATTTCCTGTATTGTTTTCTATTTCTTCTTTGAATGTATTAATCCTAATACTATTGAATTTGACTACTTATTGCTAGTTGTGTCCTTTTAACTCTTAATTTAAAGATGCTGCTTCCACAATCTGTATGACTTTGGTCTCGTATATTGGTCTGTAGCCCTAGATATTGTTTCTCAACTTCTCTGACTACTAAAGGCTGCAAAGATGTTGTCATAGCACTGTGCCTGCATGCAGGAAGGAAAGAGATGCTTCCTATCATGTGTTTTCAACTAGTCATGCTGCAGAGTAGAGGCTAGAATTACGATCAGCTCACGTTTGCTCATTGTTTGTGGAAAAGACAGGAACATTGTGACCACAAATTTAATTTGTAGTGTTTCTTCATTGAAAGGCGCATTAAAAACAGAGGATGAAAATTAGAAATGTGATCAGGAAATCTTCAAACTCAAACTGTCTGTTTTGCTGTCATGTTTGTACCTGTGCTGTAGCCGTTGTGTGCAACTGTTACATACTGAAATATAAAATAATTTCCCATTGTTTATGGTCCTACACAAACTTTTTAAAAGACCACACTCTTTGCATCTATCCACAGGCCAGAAGACCCTACAGCACAACGGGGATGTGCTTGAGACCCAGGTGATCGTGAACCCATCTCATGATTTGGTTTGTTCAGAGGTGAGTGTTGAAGTGCTTTGTACAGTTTGCAATACACTAATATTAACACACACTTACTTAGTATAGCTGGTTTGCAGCTTGAATTTAAGTATGATCGGCAATACAAAATTAACCAACATTGATCTTTTTATTGGGCTATTACATTTCTCAAATAGATATCATTAAGGTGCTGTAACCTTAGAAATTTTCATAAACATTGAGCATGAAAAAAGCCCATTGGCAATAGAGTCAAGAAATCTGTGTGATTAACTTTTTTGCTCTACTGATTGCACAAATTCCTATTTGTATGACTGGATCTGCCCGTGAAATTTCACAGAGCAATGGTAAATGTGGCCGCACCTTTAGACTAGTTTTGCAATTTGCAAGACTAGTAAGGAATCGCAAATATTATAGTTATAAGTTAAGAAATTAAGCCATTTTAGAGAAGATAGGGTAAACGTACCCATTAAGCACACTTCAATTTTTGAGATGAGATTATAAAAAGAAAAAATAATTTATTATCCTACTTGATGTCTTAAAGGTGCTGTATGTAGGATTTTGACTCTACTAAAGCATAACAATACCATAATATGCTTGCAGAAATTTAGGAAACATGTTAAGTTAACATACTTGTTAATCTGAAAAACAATGCTACAGTCAGTTATTCTTTGAAAATGTGCGTTCCGGCCAGGAATGTCTGTATTTGTTATGGTTTGTGAAACCCGCCCACTGCCAGTTTACCCAATTGTATTTCGGCACCCCGGGTTGCCAGTTGGCGGAAAACACAGCGTATTTCATTTCATTCATCGTCATGTGTGCTCGTTCCTGTTGGTGTCGTTAATCTGGCATCCTGCGCGTGCGTCAAGTCTGAGGAGGAGGGGCTGGTGAAAAAAAACATCTCCAATATTTTGAATTTGGACTGCAATACCTAGTTCAACCTCTGGGTGTCAATCCTACATACAGCACCTTTAACAATTGATATGTTTGTTACTATATACCTCCTACAATTTCAAGTTAATCAGATCATTGCACACTGAGATATGAGTCTCCATGTGTTCACACTGTCTGGCTTCTTTTGTTGCTATAACAACAGCTGCAACGGTAGCCTAGCGCTGTGTGCTGCAGAAATGTCGGCTTTTGAAATTAACGGGGAGGGTATGTCGGTTCACAACGACGTTTGTGGAAGCGCAACATTATACGGGGAAGGAAACTGTATGGTGCATCCAACAATTTAGTCCAGGAGCTCCGGTGTACCGGCTATCTTCTCCTTTTTCTTGTTGTTTTTGTTGTTATGGAAACGACTCTCCACTCGCTTGTCATTTGTCAGCTGTCAAAAAGGCGCTTGACGTAGGATGTTTTTTTCAGAAAAGTTAAACTTTTTTCAACTTGAAAAGACGTTCTGAGCTGCAGAAAAAGACGCCGGCGCTGGCGTTTTAAAAAGCGCTCAGGACTTTTTTGAAAACACGGTTTACTCCATAGGATTATAATGTAAAACAGATGCCAAAAAAGTGTGAACACGGCCTAACGCCGCTCGCATCATTCACAGTCGGGTTATTAGCAGAGAACACAGAGCAGAACTTGAATTTCAGCGTGGGATTGCGGATATTAATAATAATTCTACTCATTCCCGCAGGTTCCGACGGAATGTATCACATTTGCACGTGCTTTTGTGTCTTGATAACTCACTCGCGAGCTCTCATTTTCTGTGCTCCCACAGATCGCGATAAGGATAGTGACAGCTTTTAATAATTAAGGGAGTTTGCAAATGTGATATTGGTTTAATACAACAGATCAATAAACAAGTACTGCATGATTTTACATTATATAACCGACGAAGATAGTTCCAAATAAAGTAACAGCTGAGCCGCTGTGCATCTCTAAAAGCAAACACAGCGGTGTTTCATTCATGAATGAACTGCGTTTCTGAACGAATCTTGTGAGTCAGTGATTCATGATTCCCCATTCATAAAGACTGTCACTTGCTTCATTCCGGAATGAATCAGCCGTTCGAACGAATCAATTGAATAAATGATTCAGTGAAAAAAATCAGTGACTTACCGCCACCTGCTGGTGGTTTCAGTTTCAGTTTTAGCGTATCGTTTCAGTTATTTAATTCATTTAATATTTCTGTATTCAAAATTTTATATTTAAAACTTTAATCTCCACATGAATCTATGAATTTAATTGCACTCATGCCACCGCTGAGCCTCATTAAACGTCTGAAAATGTACCTACCAAACTACAAGCCACTTTTGTGTTCTTCTGTGCCACCTCTGTAGTACAAATTATTTTTTTATTAATACTAATTTCATATGATTGGTAACTTATTTGTCCTATTCTACTTATTATATTGTTTTAAATATAATTTTTAAAAAGCTTATAACCATACATTTTTTTTAATTTGACAAAGATGAAAATGATGCCATTGCAAAGGTAAAAGGAAAATACCCATGTAAGTCACTTTAAGGGTGTTAAATGTCACCTCGTATTAGGAAGGCTAATTTTTTATCAGAATTTTTGATTTTTGATCAGAAGGTGCTCCTAAATTTTATCTAAATTAGGAGGACAAGTGCTCCTAATAAGAAAAGTAAGCATAGAGCCATGTGTAACATTAGATCTGTGCATGAGGTCTTAAAGAGACAGCAGCCTAAATAAACCTGCTGCTGTCATTCATTATACAGTGAAGACTATCCAGTGTTATTTAATAGTTGAATAGATTATAGTTAGACCTAACTGAAAAAATTAAGTACTAATAATTTAATTTGTATCTTATTGTTTTTGTTTGTGCTATTGATTGTAATTAATTTGTTCTTATTTTATTATTTACTATTTACTTGTCTTTTTTAGTTCAAATAAATTCAATTCTGAGTGCACGTGATTCTTGGGTGGGGAGGGGGCGTGGTTCATGGGAAATAGTCCTGCCACCACAGCTGGAAAATATCCCAAACACTGCATACATTTAATAAAATTAGAAAAATGCATTTACAAAGGTAAAAAGAAAATGCCCCTGTAAATCACTTTGTCAAATGTCACCTTGTATTAAGGCAATTTTTTGTATTAATTAAATTTCTTAAATTAGAAGGAAAAGCACTCCTAATTGCAAGAAGAAAAACACGGCTCTTAAACTGGGTGTGTGACAGGTATGGCTGTGGAATGGGGTTTGGCCGAGGAAAAATTCAGTCAGAAGATTTATTTTTGCTTTAATCCATGTAAATACTGTTTGTACTGTTTAATGTGAGCTTGTTTATACTCTTTAACAAGATTTGTTAAGGTTAACAATCATTGCACATTTTAATGCTTGTTTTAATTTTCATAGGTGCGTCGGCTTATTTCTGATACCTCTCTTCACAAGCTGCTAATTCTTGCTGGACAATGTGTTGAAGAGACTGGAGACCTTGTTTTACCAACAGGGTCTTTTTCACTAAATGACTTTATCCAGATATTTACAGATGAAGAGGTCAGTCAAACATTTGTCAGACAATTTTTATTTATATTCTTTTTGTAATTTTACTCTTTTATTATTCAAAAACAATTAACATTAATATGATGTTTTCTAATAGAAAGTGTTTTTCCTTAAAAACAGATTGGAGATCTTCTGAGCTCTGCAGACCCTACTCAGAAAGCCAGCCTAATTCTGAGCTGTCCCGAATCTGGGATGTGGAAAAATTCTCAGTTAGAAAAGCATAATTTGCAAGATTATATAGAAATTAAAACCAACCCTCCGTTAGTGCTCCCAGAAATGGAGGGCCTTCAGGAGTTCACAGAGTATCTGTCAGAGTCTCTTGAACCTCAGTCGCCTTTTGATTTGCTTGAGCCACCCAGTACAGTTGGCTTCCTAAAACTGTCCCGTCCCTGCTGTTATGTGTTTCCTGGAGGAAGAGGTGACTGTGCCTTCTTTGCTGTGAATGGTTTTAACATCTTAGTCAATGGAGGGTCTGATTCTCGATCCTGTTTTTGGAAACTGGTGCGACATCTAGACCGAGTTGACTCAGTATTGCTCACCCATGTTGGTGTGGATAATCTACCTGGTATAAACAGCCTACTTAACAGAAAAGCGGCTGAACAAGAAGAAGAGTCTGCTGGATCGCAGAGCAATGAAAACTGGCAGAGGAATCTGATATCTCCAGAAATAGGGGTTGTATTTTTCAATGCCTCAGAAAGACTCAAAACATTACAGAGTGACTCCAGGGTCCTTCGAAGTTGTGATCAGGCTTCCCTAACATTACAGCATTTAGAAAGGTTGTCAATTTTTCCAGAACGGATCAGTCGCTCTGCTGGGCCAACTGTCGAGCCGGTCATTCTTTTCCAGAAGATGGGTGTAGGTCGATTGGATCTTTATGTACTCAATCCAGTCAAAGGTAGCAAAGAACTAGAAGCTTTCTTGCAAACTTGGCCTGGCAGCACTCCAAATATAAAAACCTCAGAAATCCCTCTAGAGTGTATGGTGTCCATATGTGCACTGCTGGTATGGCATCCAGCTAATCCTCGAGAAAAGATAATTCGTGTTCTGTTTCCTGGGTGCACTCCAGAATCCAAGATCTTTGAAGGTTT
Source organism: Aspiorhynchus laticeps (assembly GCA_023376895.1). Lineage (NCBI taxonomy): Eukaryota > Metazoa > Chordata > Actinopteri > Cypriniformes > Cyprinidae > Aspiorhynchus > Aspiorhynchus laticeps. The sequence goes on along the minus strand of CM041793.1, from coordinate 56,634,217 downwards.
AGAGAGACTAAAGCATTTAGAGTTCCTCAAACATCCAGTAGTTAGTTTGAAGGACCTTGAGGCATCAAAATTGGATAAACAGCCAAAGCATGCTGGGAGCAAGGAAAGCCTTAAGAGTATTTCCAAAGAATCTCGACCTGGTAGTGCCTCACTCAGAGACAAGGTAAGCAAAGTAGATTTGAAAAAGCTAGACACTAAAACAAAGACTAAACCCATTAATGACACTGTTCCAAAAGAAGGGAAAGAGAGTGAGGAAAAAGCAAAGCCAAAAGATGATGTGAAACAAAGAACTTCTAAGCCTGAAAAGCAAGTGGCTAAGAAAGAACTGGCTAAAGATGAGAAAAAGGAAGTTAGGAAGAAAGAGGAAAGGCCACCAACAAGTATGGCAAAGAAAGATGAGAATGTAGAGAAAAAGAAAGAATCCTTGAAAAAAGATCTTGGTTCAAAGCCCAAGAAAGATATTAAGCCTGAGTTGAAAAAGGACATCAAGAAAGAGGTCAAACCAGAAGACAAAAAAACTACCAAAACTCTGGTTAAGGATGTTAAGAAAGCTGGAAATTTGCCAGGTAATGCAGAGTCTAGAAAGCCAATGGGCAAGAATGGCTCACTAAAGAAAGACTTGATGGTCCCTAAAAAGGATTTTTTAACCAAAGGGAAGCCAAAGCCAGACAAAAAGGAGCCTGACAATCTGAAACCGTCAAGTGCAGAGCAGTCAAAGACATCTACACCTGAGGGCATTACTGCTCAGTTGGAAAAGTTGGGTATTGAGAATGAACATGGGCCATTGCAGGATGTTGAAGGCAACCCTTTGAGCTCAAGAACTGAATGCGCCTCTGGGAATGATGACAAGGAGGTGAATTGCTCTACAACAGGTACTGATGAAAGTCCAGAGAAGTTTCGCAGTATGGATGGGGCTCCTGGCTCGAACAGTGCTATTGGACTTCCTTCTCCACTTGCAAAGACTCCAAAGAGTGAGAAAAGTGTTAACTTTGATATCACGCCAACAGAGCTTGATGGATGCCTCAACGACGATGTCTGTATAAGCTCGGATGAAAAAACCCTGGAGTTAGTTTCTCCCACAGACTCTGGGAAGAACAGTTCAGGGCATTGCCCACAATCTCCTGACAATTCGTCTCAGGTCTCTGGTGAAGATTGCAAGGTAGGTCTGCGGAACTCTGGTCTTGGTTTTGAAGACAGTCAGCAATTCTGCAAGAACTTGATGACAGGTTGTTCAAGAAGCAATATAGAAAACAGCTCCATATCGTCACAAGATAGACAATCAAGCTTTCTCTCCTCAACCTCTCTTAAAGATACTCTACCCGATGGCTCTCCCAGCATCACTTCCTTTCCTGCGGAGGTTGGCTCTCCACACTCCACTGAAGTAGATGATTCCTTATCTGTTTCCTTTGAACAAGTGCCTGTTTGTCATTCACAGGAAGAGATGGGCAGCTTGGCATACACTAATGGACATTTAGTAGACCGTGACCCCAAAACAGATATGTCCTTACCTTTAAAAACATCTCATAATAGTCACCACGCATATGACGAATCTGAGAATCACTGCTTTGGACCACAGATTGACATCCTTCCACATGATGTTGATCTATGTCTGGTTTCACCTTGTGAGTTTAAGCATCACAAATCTCCAGAGAACCAACAGGGACTCTCCTCGGAGGTTGCTGCCCCAAGTCCTGACCTCTCTCTGGAGCCCGGTAGACTGCCCTACCAGTGCAGTAGTAGCGATCATCAGTCTCTGGAAGGTCAGGAGACGACGTCCTCTGTCAGCGTCTCTCTCATCTCGGTTTCTGATTCTGATGTGCCACCTGCTACCGAAGGGTGCCCCTCCATTACTGAGGACTTGGACTCTGATGAGGACCCTAGTGACATCTTTCCACCCAACCACCCTCACGACCATCCTAGCAGTCATTCGGTACACCACAATTCCCAGCGTACCTCTGAAGACCCTCCACCTGCCCCCATGAAGGACTTACCACCACTGCCACCACAGCCCGGTGCCTGCATGGCTGACACAGAGGCTGATGGTCAGGGTAGATCTTCCAAGAATGTAACATCAAAGACCAAAAAAACAGCACCTGTGTCCTCAAAGACTGCATCTGCAAACATCGTAACACAGAGTGGGAAAACGAGGACTGGTGCTCCGGTGTCTGCCAGTGGAACTATTCGGCCAATGTCCAGTCTGGACACCAGACCTGCATCCCGCAATGCTGTCAGTGGATCTAGACCAGTGCCTTCAAAGTCATCATCAAGTAAGTGCTCATTCCTCCTTCTAGAAATATATGACTTGTACATGTATGTTGGGGATGGGTTAGGATATTCGCCTAGTCAGTTAGTGAGGCTCATTTTTAGAGATGATAAATTAAAGGGAATGAATTTAAAACAGTGGTCTCAAACTCAATTCCTGGAAGGCCAAATGCTGCTTTCAAGTCCTCCTCGGACGTTCATACTTACGAGTAGACAAGTCGTTATTACGACATCGGGTGCGTTCAAGTCACTTTGGTCGGAACAAGATGGCGATTTAACTTTTCTACATAAAATTCAATGATTTTTTTAACTCTACATCTATAAAACGATGAATGAAGAATATGCATCATTGTGTTTTCTTTTTTCTGTTTTTATTTAATTTATGAAGGTGATGTAAACTGAATAATTATATATTCTATTATAATTATACAATAATATAATATTTTGTATGTGTAACTTATATAGTTTTATTGTACATTACAAAAAATCATAATTTTATTCATTTCAACAACTTTACCGACGCTGCATATCTTTAGTCTTTGGCTGTGTCTATTGCATCCGACACGTTTTTTCACTGACACGCCCCCAACTCGGAAACTCGGGGCTTAAAGAAAATTTCGAGTTTCCCACTCATTAGAACGACTTTGTGGTGGCGTTCATGTACGTTCAACTCGTAAATACGATGTATCCGACATGACTTGAATGCACCAACAGCTCTGCAGAGTTTTGCTTCAACCAACTCCAAATCACACCTGCTTGGAAGTTCCTAGTGATCCTGAAGACCTTGATTAGCTGGATCAGGTGTGTTTGATTAGGGTTGGAGCAAAACTGTGCAGAGCTGTGGCCCTCCAAGAATTGAGTTTGAGACCAATGATTTAAAGGCACTATATCTCTGACAGGATTTTAACATGTTAACTATAACCTTAGATTTTCTAATAGGTTGCTTCTCCAAAGCTATGTTTACACTGTCAGTCCATATCCAATTATTTATGACTGACTGTCCTCATTGTGTATCGCAGCTGTTCAGATGCGATTTCTGTGTCTTGTGGCGCTTTTACGTTTTACTGAATTTCTGCATTGATTTCTACGTAAATGGTAAATTGGTATGCCTACGCTAAATAACAACAGCAACTGGGTTTGCAATATAGATTTTGTATTACAACATGAAAACATGTTATCGTTTTGCTGGATTATTACATCTTGAGGCAGCAGGAGAAATGTAGGAAGCTGGAATGCAGTGTGCAGACCAGCAGTATTTGTAATTTTTCTCTATATTTGCACTTCGAAACAACACAATCTTGTTTCTGCAAAGAGGTTCTGCTTGTTTTCTACATACAACGTCAAAAAGCTATGGAAATTTCAATGAGCGGTCAGACTGAAAAAGATTACCAGAGATGTGATTTGAGTAGGATTTCAAACCACATATGAATGTAGCTTGAAACAGATTTGTTAAAATAGTATTTCATGTGATGTTTTTTATGCCTTTCACACTTGCAAAATATGACCGGATTCCTATCGGATATGCACAAAAATTGAATTTGGACTGACAGTCTAAACAAGGCTTAAATTCATGCATGCCTTTAAAAGCGCTACTGCTACAACCATCAGTATTCACAATTTAGGTAAGACATCAACTGCTTTCAAGTCAAGACAATCAATTTGGTCAATGCAAACCAGTGACCTGAACTCTGAGAATATATGTGACCCTGGACCACAAAACCGGTCTTCAGTCGCTGGGGTATATTTGTAGCAATAGCCAAAAATACATTGTATGGGTCAAAATGATAATTTTTTCTTTTATGCCAAAAATCATTAGGATATTAAGTAAAGCTCATGTTCCATGAAGATATTTTGTAAATGTCTTACTTCATTTTTGATTAGTAATATGCATTGCTAAGAACTTCATTTGGACAAGTTTAAAGGCGATTTTCTCAATATTTAGATTTTTGTTGCACCCTCAGATTCCAGATTTCCAAATATTGTCTGATCCTAACAAACCATACATCAATGGAAAGCTTATTTATTCAGCTTTCAGATGATGTATAAATCTAAATTTCGAAAAATTTACTTTTAAGACTGGTTTTGTGGACCTTGGTCACATATTGTCCATTTGTTAGTTCATTGGTGTTCAGTGAACATCTTTAATAAGAATTCTAAAACTTTAATCATACCAACCAGCTCCAGTGAATAGCGTCAATACATTTTATGAAGTGAAGTGAAGGCCCAAAGCTTTCCATTTATATTTGGAATGGATAAATGGAGGAGATCAGTAAATCTGCTTTGAAGTCCAAATGTGCATGATGTTATTGCTTTCCTTTGCAGGTTCTGTCAGTGCAAATTCAAGTTCAGTACCCATCTGTTTGGACTTGGCATATTTGCCCTCTGGCACCGCAGCTTCCACTGTCGATGTGGAGTTTTTCCGGCGCCTCCGCTCATCCTGCTATATAATTAGTGGAGATGAGCCGCACAAGAAAACAGCCATGAGATCTATTCTCAACTCTCTTTTAGAGGGCAAAGCATCCTGGCCAGATGTTCAGGTAAGTAGATGTTTTTTTTTTTTTTTTTCACCTTTCCCAAGCTCAAGGTGCAAAAATTAAAAGTTTCCCAAAAATGAAAGTTCGGTCAACATTTACTCACACTGAACATGTCAGGTCTCTACAGAGTTTGAAATTCACACAAACGACAGATGGTTACTTGACCAGTTCACTGATTAATAGTTGTTTAATAGTTTTTGTGTTCAACTACAGGTGACTTTGATCCCCACGTTTGATTCGCTGACTATGCACAGCTGGTACCAGGAGACCCACGAACGGCAGAGAGATCTAGCAATCACGGTACTTGGGAGCAACAGCACCGTAGCCATGCAGGACGAGACCTTCCCAGCATGCAAAGTGGAGTTTTAAAGACACCTGAAGAATCACACCCCTGCCTGTCACTAGAGCACTTCTGTTCACTTTCAAAATGTTGTCTCTCAGTTTCTCACATTTTACCTAGAGCAGCAGGACGAAGCATTTCAGTTCCATTCATCAGGAATTACTTATTATCTGTGATGTTAACACTTCTACACACTTGCTGCTTATTAAATGTTAGGATTCTGTGTGAACAGAGTAGACAATGTTGCCATTTCTTTTCTTTATGGCTCTTTTTTAGCAGTTTTACATGTTTCCATGATATTTAATTAATTGCATCTTGTTGATCATCTAGCATGTTGGTCAAGTTTCATCTGAACAGTTTACCGTATCTTATGGTCCTACATTACTTATACATTTTGCACAGTTTAGATGTCCCTTGGAAAACTATGGCAGAATAGAGTCAGACATGCAGGTTAACACTTGATATGTTTGTAAACGGCAGATGTATTCCAGTGTTGCACTGTACAGATCCTCCACTCCAGTGTTTTTTTCTTTGGTCTGTAGACCTTTAGCAAGTTTGTTTTCTTCTAGAGAGAAAATGAAGGCAATTAAAATATTATGTTTTGCTTACCATAACTGCACCACCTTAGTCGATACATGAACAGACACCGAGCTATACCGGTTAGATAAACACTTCTCTAGTACAGTAATTAGTACCAAATATGTTTCCAGATTAAAACATTGAGTGGAAAGTGTGGTTTCGCAATGTAAGCAAGATAATTTTTTAGTGCAACAAATGACTTGTGTGAACACTATGTAGCAAAGTAAAGTATTTTTGTGAAGTATATATGAAAATATATGTAGTGAAAGCCAAGACACATTTTAATTCTGCATTTATCAAGAGTGGAGAATATGAAAGTCTTTGCTTTTTTTTGTCCCACTTGGCTCCTTTTGGTAAAGACATATGTGTACAAAGCTGAATGCCTTAATGTTCTTGCCATCATCGACAAACACTAAAGCAGCATGTCATTCATGACACTTAATTTGAGTTATGAATACTTTTTGCTGATCACCTTGCTTTTCTGATTTTTATTGAATGTCATTTAGACCAGCTCAACCAATGTGTACGTTCTCACAGCAATGGCTGCCATACTTTCTGAGAAATTAAATGTTTATTTGTGATCAGGTGGAGACATTTCCATAAAAACATTTTCTTATTTGTTTGGACTTTATAAAGCCGTTAATGGAACAGTTAATGCTTCTCATTTTCAAAATTGCACTTTTATTTTATTTTTTTCATGAGCCGATACATTTATTTTTTTCTGAGGTACAAGTACTGTTTCAGAATTTGTTTTCATATATATTTTTCTTGCAAGGAGAAACCAACCAAAAAAACAACACCGCAAATGTGTTAAATGTCTCTAACGGGCTTAAATGTTTCAGTACTGAATTCCAAAATGTAAGCGTATTTTCAAATGTTAAATAAAATTAAATTAAGAAAGAAAGTACTGTGTGGGGTTTTTATCTTTCTGCGGTGGCTCTGAAAATTCTCCAGAAAACTACATTTTAAGGTCTGTTAATTAGCATGACAGCAAATCGACTACCACACCTGCAACTATACGTATATACACGAATAATAGTTAATTATTTGATTAGAATTGTCTTTTACTCAGATGAAGGCTTAGGTAAAACTAAGTGAAACAATATTCATCAAAGACCAAAAATGTTTTTGTGCAAGCTAGGTTTAAAGGCCGTGCAAATCTGAAGGAAACGTGCTGAAATCTGGTCAATGCGGTTGTGTTGGAATATATTATTAATCTACCTAAAACATATTACTTCGTACTAAGCAGAAGTAGAATCGCTTGGGATCTTCTGGAACAATATGCGAATTTACTGTTGTGTTGATGAGTTATGTTGTCTTGTCCTTTAATAATAATCTATGAAAAGGCAGCCCTCTACCGGTCAGATATCAAACACACAACACTTTCGTTTTCTCAGTATTGAAACATTTCACTTGGTTCCGCGGCTCTCTTTCATTGTTGTAAGTATGATTTAATTTAATTTGCAATGACCTACTGTACCTGAGTTACTGTGTTCCTCACAAAAATACCACGGTAACAGTTATAACGACTGTATGAGCAAGGCCGTAACCATGTCTTGAACATTGGGGGGGACCAATTTTTGTATATATACATATACATATATATGCTTTAATTGACGCACACACACACATTATTACTCGCACACAGAGACTTGTCAACACTACCCCGCGACTTTTATTGTAATAAAATAGTTTCCATACTGAATCTATTATATTTCTCAGCAACGACGTCTTTTGAAGTAGGACTAAATTGACATTTTTTAGATGAGATTGAATTGACATTCAACAGATGCAGATGATTAACATACGCACATTTCATCTCTCTCTCTCGCTTTCTTTCAAAATGGGCATATTTTTGAAAAAGTCAAGTAATTGCTTCACTGAATATAACTGTCGGTCATTTAACATTTCTTTCCTAAAACAGTTGACTAAACATTAATTGATTTGCAGCTTCATCTCACCTCGCTCTCTTTCAGTGTTTTCAATGTTCGCGGCGCACTCAGCATCTGTGAACGCTAAACCCCGCCTACTTTGATTTGATTGGCCAGTTCAATTATGTTGACATTGACAAGCGCTGTTAGCCAGCTGAGGCAGAGCAGACTGAAAATGTTACTTTTAAAGCTTTTTTGTCATCCTAACAAGAGCGCTGCGTAATGGAGGACAGCAGATCAGTGCAAGAATTTCAAATATTGGGGGGGACATTTGGCCATTTCTAAATATTGGGGGGGACTTGTCCCCCTCAATGTCTATTGTGGTTACGCCCCTGTGTATGAGAGAGAGAGAGTAACTTACTGTGGCGCATTCATTGCTGCTGCTTACATATTTTTTTCTCCATTATGTCGCAATGACGAGGTATTGTATTGTTTAAACTAGACTTATCGTAATAACGAGACACTTTGTCGTTAAAACGACATATAGGCTATTCTTCTCGTTAAAACGTCGTTTTCTCGTAATAACGATGTTATGTCGTCAATGTACTTTCTCGTAATACCGAGATAAAATGTAGTTAAACCGACTCATATTTCTCTTAAAAAATACACATTTTCTCGTAATAACGTTGTTATATAATTAAAACGATACATTTTCTTGTAATAATGACATATTGTGTCATAAAAGCGATATAAGCCTGTAAAACAATCATTTTTAATTTGATTTCCATCGAGCTATTGTGTCCCTCACAAAAATACTATAATTAAGTCTAGTAGTATTATACTGAAACATTGCTAACTGGTCATATTTCCACCCGCTAAAAAGACTTTACTAACATATTCAAAAGTCTGTCAGTTTAAAAAAAAAAAAAACTACCCTTGCACCCTTGACTCGAACATTTGATAAACAATAAACATCAGTAGCCTATAAATATTACAAAATGTAGGCCTATGTTTTTTTGTTTTTGTTTTTTTTAATTAGGAAGAGAAACCAGCATCATAATTTTAACAATAATATGTGACCCCGGACCACAAAACCAGTCTTAAGTCGCTGGGGTATATTTGTAGCACTAGTCAAAAATATTGTATGGGTCAAAAATATCGATTTTTCTTTTATGCCAAAAATCATTAGGATATTAAGTAAAGATCATGTTCCATAAATATATTTTGTAAATTTCCTACCGTAAATATATCAAAACTTAATTTTCTCTCAATAAAAAAAAAAGAACCTTATGACTGGTTTTGTGGTCCAGGGTCACATATAACACTTATATATATAAATATTAAATGCTTTTTTATATACTTTATATACTCCGTAATCTTGTATGGTCCTGTCTTTGATTGCTTTTGATTCTAGACACATCAGCAAACATTCCCTTCTCTGATCAAGAATGAATGGAGGATTCGGTTTTGGCTCCTCAGCTTTTGTCAAACCCGCAGCAGACAATGTTTCATATTTCGGCACAGCTGCAGCAGTCGGTGCATTTCCAGTCTCCTCTTCAGACACCAATGCTGCTAGCAAACCTGAAAACATAACAGCAACTCCAACTCGGTTTACTCTTGGAGGTATTATACACATTCAAACAACCTTGCAAATACTTAATAAACTCTCAATGTCCATGTTATAACTATTAATATTACACCTTAACACAAGCTTCATCCTTGCTGGAAAACGAGTGGAGAAATATGGAGTGGAGTGAAGAGTAAGTAGACCCACCACTATGAAACTGGATTTTTATAACATCCAGGTATCAAATGCATTTAATACTGACTTAGTGTGTTTAGAGTGAGAGAGACACTGATGGAGTCTGTCGGGTCATTTAAACCGGCCAGTGAGACTGTTACCGAAGCCAGAGTTTTGCTGGTCGGTCCAGTCGGTGCTGGAAAGTCCAGCTTCATCAGCTCTGTGAAGGAGAAAGCACTGGACTGACTCTTCATGATGCACTGTCTGTCATTAAAGGACACGCACCAGAGGGACACCAGGTACATTTAAGCTGGATGATATGTGCATTATTTGTGCATTTACATGTACAGTAAAAACAGGCGAGTGTGATTGGCAGGACTCTTAAAAACACTGTAACAAAACTTAATAGCATTACAACGCTTTCAAACCAAGGACAATAAAAACAAAGGTAAAGTTTTAAAATTATTATTCTAATTCTACACTGAAAATAATTATTCATTGAATTTACAAAAAAAAAAATTAAGGTAAGTAAGTTTTATTGTTATAGTTGTGGTGTAGACTTCCAGGTCATACACTGAAAAAAAATATACTATATTTTAGTTATATATTTTAATTTTTTTAATTATACTATATTTTTTTAAGGTAAATGGTTGCAATCAATTTATTTTAGCTACATTTAAATAAAAAAAAATAGTTGACTAACTTTCAATATATATATATATATATATTTTTTTTTTTGAAATGTAGGTAAAATAAATTGTTTGCAACCATTTACCTTAAAAACATTTAGTATCATTTTTTTTTTTTTGTGTGTATGACCTGGAAGTCTACACCACGACTATACAGAGACAGACACAGAGGAACGATATCGTTGCAAACACTTTCCGAAATATATATTTTTCCCAGCTGATCAGAAGCAGAACCTTTATAGAGTTTGAGGATTTAAAGTGACAGACGAGAAGTGCTATGAGTGCTTATAATAAACAAATTGCACTAAATGAAAATAGCATGTTTTCATACAGATAGATGCTATTTACACTAAGTGCAAATGACGACAGACTCTATTTCACTATGTAAAAATAGCAGTATTTTATTTGCAATAATATTAGTTAGATGCTATTTATACTACTCATATTAGTTTTCCGCACCTCAGTATTGTAGTACTTTATAGATCAGTATGCATTAATAACATATTGAGTGTAAATGATCACAATAAAACTGTCCCTGCACCTACCCCTAACCCTAACCGATAAACACCCTCAAGGCACTTTTCGATTATTTCCTTCATTTTATTGAAAATAAACGTCTTTCCAATCTGATATGTGATGTAAAAAGGGAGAAGAACAAGTTCAGAAAAAGGCAGATTCGAACTTGGGTCGATCCCGTCAAAATATCTCTGCTAACGCACCTTACTGCCTATGCCGCTGGAGCTATTATTTAGCTGGTGTCTTTTGTTATGTTGTCTAGTCCAATCACACGTTGGTGGGCGGAGTTAGTGTAAATAGCCTCTGCTAACACAGTGGGCTATTTGCAAACAGACATGAAATGTTGTCTTCCATTGGTTTGGATGGTAATATAGTTGTCATTATAGTTATCGTTATAGTTATTGTCCTTGGTGTGAAGGGCCTGAACATTTTACAGTTCATGAATGTATATATTATTAAATTGTATAATATTAATATTCCTGTCTACTTCACTTATTTAAGTCTGATATGTACTTTTATATGCACAGATAATCACCATAATTACACAGGTAGCACAAATGGAAAATCTCATTATGACTATGAGACTTAAATTATAAGAAATATTAACTAAATTAGGGTTTTTCAAACTTTTTAATGCTAGGGACCCCCGAATATGATGATTCCCTTGGAAAGGACTCTCTTGCTAAAATATAAAAGCTGCCTGGAGAAAAATATTAAATGTAGTAATAATAAGACAATAGAAAAAAGTGTTTCTAAATTTAAATAATTGGCTTTTATATTTTCAGTTGTTACAAATTGTTAAAATAGTATCTGGAAAATATTTAGTTTTGTTAAGTTAAAACCTTATCTAATATGAAGACTTATTTTTGTTATTGTTTTAATTGATATTTAGAAAATAAATTACAAGAAAATGAAAAAATAAATAAATAAAATATTTGCAATGAATCTCTCGATTTCTGAGCAGTCTTTAGAAAGCAAAATGAAAGGCTATTAAATTTATTCAATGTGAAAATAAATCACCCTCGACCCAATTTGAAAACCATGAACTACTAAGTAACATAAAATGTAAAATTTCTGTTTCTATATAAATACAAGGTCATTCATATTTTTTAAACATACATGTTACAATATTTTAGAGAGTAGAAATTGCATTTCTTTTTTTCTTTTTTTTGGGGGGGGGTAATGATGTACACATTTTCACTGTAAATTATGTGGTAATTTGCATGATTATCAATTAAGTTTTTACTGTACTGTATAGAACATTACATTTTATTTATATTAAAATTACAAGTATTTTTACCGTGAACTCATAACTCAATGTTGACAAAGTGTGCAGTTAACAGTACAGTTATTTGTAAAATATTGCTTTGTCTTTATAGTTTAGTCCTAAGCAGCCGATTGGAGCAGAGACTGTGGGCTTCATAAGGAAACCGAGCGCTAATGATAAAGTGCACTGTGTGGTGTTTGTAATAGATGGCTCAAAGGTCGGTTCATACGCCAAAAGCTTTGGCGCAACTTTCCAGCAGTTAAGAGAACACATCAGCAGCTTAGGTGAGTTGTGTTTGAAGAATGAATCATATGTGCATCATTTACTTCCAAAGAAAGCATTCTCACAATAGAAATGTGCTGAACGGAACAAAAAGGTCTTTTAAAGAAAGTCCATTGGTGTGAGCGCTAATATCTTTACCGTTATAGTTTATTTATAGTTATTGTTTTTGGTGTGAACGGGTCTTCGATGCTTCACTTAATAGTCTTTAGCCATGTTTCATACTTTATATATTACGGGTGTAACGGTACACAAACATAACGGTTCGGTGCGTACCTCGGTTTTGACGTCACGGTTTGGTATGGTTTTGGTACAGCAGGGGGGGAAACTAAACTTTTTTTTTAATTAAACAATGGTTCACTGAACAAATTGCTCTTTCTTTAAATACATTCAATTATAATTAATATTTTCTTAGGGATAAATACCTAACTCAGCTTCTGCTCTAAACTATAGGTAGCCCTTTTACATTACTATAAGGTTATAATTAACAACAGAGCCCAAAATTCAATTACTATTTATTTTTAACTAGGCATATAATAATCAACACTCAAAAAAAAAAAAAAAAAAAAAAAAAAAAAAAAAAAAAATATATATATATATATATATATGCAAACATGTAAATTGCACATAATGCAGTTTTTAAGTTAACTTTTAAATTCTATTTGTTGTTGAAATATAATACACGGTGGCTTGTTATATTGTTAAATATTCATAAAAGATTTATTTAAAACATACATTAAATAATTAAGACATCACTATAAGGTAAAGTAAAATATAATGAGTATAGTCTAATATTTCTCAAAATGCTCTTCTCTAGATTTCATTTCTTTAGCAAATAACGAGCTGTAGACACTGATGACTTGCCTGAGGTAAATGCAATGCTACGTGACATTTTGTTTACAAGCTGTTTTAATGACGTCTTTCTGCGAGTGAAACACTGATTGAGTTATTACATGAGGCATGAGATGTTCATTCATGTTTATTTCATGTTAAAACTAGTAGTATAAAGAGGAAGGGATGATCACGCTCACTCGAGCTCCACGCTGCCGTCAGAACTGAGGCTTCTGTAGAGAGATCTGTCATGCCACATCAAAGAGAGCCAAAACAGCATTGTCTGAATTTCCTGAAAAAAAATAATGATTTGTTCGGTACACATGCATACTGAACCGAAAGACCGGATACCGAATACGTGTAACGTTAACTTACACCCCTAAGTATATGTGACCCTGGACCACAAAACCAGTCATAAGGCTCAGATTTATACATCACCTGAAAGCTGAATAAATACCCACATGAAAAAAAAATACTATAGTAATTTATAGTAAATACTACAGTGTTTTTGAATCATACTATAGTAAATTGTATTATATTGTATATATTGTAGTATTTACAACACTATGTTAATGAATGCTACAGCATAGTGTAGTATTTACTATAGTGAACTGATAAACTGTAATAAATACTGTAGTATACTTTAGTTTATTCTAAACTGTAGTGTATTGTAGTATAATATACCCTATAGTTGTAGAAAACTTGGTACAGTATTGGGTAAAGTCATTTGTTTATATTACTAGAGTTGTTATATTTCCACATCAACTATAGAATTACCACAACAACTTAATTCAAGTACTTTACTACAGTATGGTTCAAAAACACTATAGAATTTACTATAAATTACTATAGTATTTTTTCATGTGGGATAAGCTTTTCATTGATGTATGGTTTGTTAGGATTGGACAATATTTGGCTGAGATGCGACTATTTGAAAATCTGGAATCTGAGGGTGCAAAAAAATTTAAATATCGAGAAAATCGCCTTTAAACTTGTCCAAATGAAGCTCTTAGCTATGCATATTACTAATTAAAATTTAAGTTTTGATATATTTACAGTAGGACATTTACTAAATATCTTCATGGAACATGATCTTTACTTAATATCCTAATGACTTTTAGCATAAAAGAAAAATCAATAATATTGACCCATACAATATATTGTTGACTATTGCTACAAATATACTCCAGCTATTTAAGACTGGTTTTGTGTCCAGGGTCACATATTAAAAACTAGAACTGTGAAAAATCTAATATCATTGTCTGAATTGCAGGTGTGCACCAGGTGGCGTTACTGACCCATGTGGACCAGGTTTGTAACGCTACCAGAAGTGATATCACCAAGGTTTACAAGAGCCAGGCCATTCAGCAGGCGGTATGTCATGCTTGATTACTGTGTTCACATCTGAATGCTTCACTTTGCCATGTTCTGCTGTTTGAGCGTCACATGATTCGTTCTGTCTTTACTGATCTCTCTAGATGGTGAAGGCCGGAGAGCTGCTGGGAATGGCCACATCCTACATCGTCCCAGTGAAGAACTACTGCTCAGAGCTGGATCTGGATGAAAACACTGATATTCTGCTGCTCAAAGCTGTTGATCATATCTTACAATATGTGAATCTGTACTTTCAAGACAACAGCGATTAAAGCAGAGGTTCTCAACTCTGGCTTTCCAGATCCACTTTCCTGCAGAGCTCCGGTCTTGATCAAACTTGCCTGTCTGTAACTTTCTAGTGATCCTAAAGACCTTATCTTGTGCAGGTGTGTTTGATAATGGTTGGAGCTAAACTCTGCAGGTAAACGTGGACCTCGAGTGCCCCCTGATTAAAGCATTACACTAAGAATGCACACGGCAAATGCAGAAGTGCCCAAAATGAGTTAATCTCCATTTTGTCCCGTTGAAATGATGATGCCAAAGCTTGTAATTCTTTGCTAAGATATCGTGGTGGTTTGAATTTTTATAAAACAGCTTTTAGTTTCATAATAGTTTTGTACTGTTGAACTCTCTAAAAATATCAGTGAGGTTTAACTAAAGCTTTGCTTTTACTAAAGTTTGCTATTTATTCGCTCAAACCTACAAAAATAAATGTAGGCAGAGCTGGGTAGAATGCTTACAATCTGTTACAATTTGTTATTTATTCCAAATTACATGACAAAAATTGTAGTTAGTAATGTAATCCATTACATTACACATTTTAGGTAATATAATCAGCTACTTTTAGATTACTTTTAATCTAAATAATCTTGTACCACATTGACATAAAAAATACAACGAGCAAGAAAATATATTCAATTTGTTGTTATTAACAACATGAAGTACATTAAACATTATATTGCATCAAAGTGACCTGCTCAACTGAATCCTTAGCCATCCTCAAGAATCGGCTAAAAACACATCTCTTCCATCTTTATTTGATCCTCTAACTCTAGCACTCTCTATTCTAATTCTATTCTTAAAAAAAAAACAAAAAACTTCCTCCTTGCAGACTTGCACTCTATTCATTTACTAACTGCTTGTTTTCTTTAAAAAACTAAATTAATAGTAGCTTTATTCTTTTTCTATTCTATCTGTTTTATTTTTATTTATTGTATAATAATAAAAAATAATAAAAAACCTTGCTACGTGTAGGCTGCGTTAAGCTAACTGAGACCTGTTATAACTGAGACCTGTTATAGCACCTGCATATTATTGCTCTTTTGTTGATTTTGATTGCTTCTTATTTGTAAGTCGCTTTGGGTAAAAGCGTCTGCTAAATGACTAAATGTAAATGTAACTATACTACATCGACATCAATGTACGATAACGTGTCGTTATGCTTGAACGTTTTATCGGTTGTCGATGTTTTTTCCGGAACAGAAAAAAAAAATCGATATGAAAGTAACTTATTCCAAAGCTATCGTTTCTGTTTGTTGTCATCGTTACGACTGTATTGTGAATTTCCCAATTAACATAGAATGAGGACGATTATTAAAACGTTATAATGATCGATCTTGGCGTGAAAGGGAAGTTATTTGAAACAGGAAAAGGTTTCTGCGTTGGCCGGGAATCGAACCCGGGTCAACTGCTTGGAAGGCAGCTATGCTCACCACTATACCACCAACGCGTGCTTACTAGTGCGCACTATAGAGCTCACATACTTCGCTTCAAAATCACACGAAACCGAATAAAAGATCAAATAAAACGCGTCGCTCTTTTTGCCGACATTAGTTGTGTTGAATTCAAAATATGTGTTTTAAACGGCGGACGTTTGAGGTGACCGTCGAATGTTTTACAAACGATATATTTGTCAGGTTAATCAGTTAAATCTATCAATTTCAATGATTGATGATATACACGCAGAATTGCAGCAATGTGTACAACATTATTAAAACAATTCTCCAGCATTCACAAACTTTTTCGACGAGAAAAGACGACTTTTTCCAGTAACTCTTTCTGTGTTTCTTCATTACACCAGTAGGTGGCGGCAAGTGACTTATGAGTGAGTCTGAATCATTCATTCACTGAACCGATTCCTTCAAACACCTTGATCCATTCCGGAAAATACCTGGCAATATTATGCAAAACAGTGTGTTTTTCGAGCTCATAGTCTGAAGTGTGTTAAATAAAGACGACATACAGGACCAAGAATAAAAAATCACTAATCTAAAAAAGCTATAAAAACATTGGCAAATATTTCTTACATAACTCAACGATCAATTGAAGAAATTATTGGGCAACTTGTTAACTGAGTAACTGTATAAAAAAAATGCCTGCAACCTTCTTAAAATAATGTGTGGTATAAAGATAAATTGCGTCAAGTTCGTTGTCTCAAGGCTTAAACCTCTGAAGCTGTTGGTGTTTTTGTAATTCCTGCAGAGAAAAAGAAACACATTACTGTCGTCAAAGACTATAGAAATACAAAGACAGTTCACTCCTATACTTATGAAAGAGAGGAAGTGGCACAGCTGGCTGAATGGTGTGGCGCTAACAATCTGTCCCTCAATGTGGAGAAGACAAAGGAGGTTGTGATGGACTTCAGGAGGAGGAACTCCACTGACCACCCCCCACTGACCATCCACAGTTCGACTGTGGAGAGAGTCAGCAGCACTAAATTCCTGGGGGTGCACATCACGGAGGATCTCACCCGGACTACCAACACCATGTCACTCTCCAAGAAGGCACAACAGCGCCTACACTTTCTCCGCCGGCTGAAAAGAGCAAGTCTCCCTCCACCCATCCTCACCACATTCTACAGGGGCACCATTGAGAGTGTGCTGACCAGCTGCATCACTGTCTGGTACGGGAACTGCAGTGCTGCTGACCGCAAGACCCTCCAGTGGACAGTGAACACGGCTGCAAAGATCATCGGTGCCCCTCTCCCATCCATCCTGGACATTTTCCTTGCACGATGCTCCAGAAAAACCAACAGCATCGTGAAGGACCCCACCCACCCCTCCCACAGTCTCTTCCAGCTCCTACCATCAGGAAGACGGTACCGGAGCATCAGAGCCCGCTCTGCCAGACTGCTCAACAGCTTTTTCCCCCAGGCTGTGAGAGCCCTTAACTCAGATCACCCCGCCCCCCTCTGAAACCCCATGCAATCCCCTACCTTCTGAAACATGGACCACCCCCCCTCTCTCCAAAACCCTCCAACCTTATCACGCCAAAGAAAAAACTGTGAATTTTTTTTGTGCAATTCAAGTGTGCTACACACAGGTGAGTGGGTCTGTACAAACCACCTGTAGTAACACACTCTCCTCTATGCACTAGACACTTTTCTTACACTGCTATATGTACACAATCCCACAAAAGACTCAGAAATATATGTATGTTTACATGCTCATGCACCACCACAAATCATCTTGTACTGTTCCCCAGCCAGCTGCTTGACTCACAATGTTTATCTCTGCACATGTACAGTATTATGTGAAGCATTCGCATAGTTTGTATTTGTTATCTTTATCTTTAGTTGTATAGGGTAAACATTTATATATAGTAAACTTAGTCAAAATCTGTCAGTAGGTTAGTTGTGTATAGGTTTATAGTGTTTTACTTCATTGTTGTATGTCTGTATTTATGTAGCACCGTGGTCCTGTGAGGCACGACATTTCGTTCCTCTGTATGTCCCCACATGCAGCGGAATGACAATAAAGCTCAACTTGAATTTGAACTTGAAAGTGCAACGCGCAATATGGCGGGATAGTCCCGCCTTCTAAATGAAAGAGCCAATTGTTGATTGGTAAAGTCATTGCGTCACTGCAGCGGCCGTTAGAAACTCCGGTTCCCATAGAGACCTGGGGCTGCTTCAGTAGATGGCGGTAATGCTCAATTTGTGATTGCGAGCCGCCAATAAAAAACGAATAAGAAGAAGAAGAGACCTGGGGCTGGAGCAGCAGCTGCGCATGCGCAGTCATATGCGCGTTGGAGCTACGCATGCACACTGTCTGGTCTAGCCTGAAAAATAAGCTTTTTAAACGCTATTTGAGCATAATAAACAACATTCATGGGGCAGTTCGTTTCAGATGTTATTGCTGATTTGAAATATGTAATTTAATCGCGAGTTCAGCGAGCCATTTTCTGAGATGCCCGGAGGCATTGCAAATATGGCGGCCGAGTGAACGGAGTTTCCTTAAAGGGGACGTAACACAGGCAGTTTTGGCCAATCTCATGTTAATCTAGAGTACCTATACAGTAGTATTGCATCCTTCATATGTCCAAAAAGTCTTTAGTTTTATCATATTTATAAAAGAAAGATACAGCTTTCCGATTCTTTCCGAAAAAAGCCGAGCTCCTGGAGGCGGAGCTAAAGAGTCGAGCGGGAGCACGCGCAAATTTGATTAGTAATCGTGTACAAGCTGTGATATTGCAATAGCCTAAATAAAACAGTAAAAAAAAAAACTTAATTGTCTTAAAGTATGACTGACAATCAGATCCAGCCATACATATCAGATCCAGAGACTGAAATGGAACAACAACTATGACTACAGCAGGACGTGTCTATATGGTAAGTACCGTGTTACTCATCTGCTATTGGTAATTGCCTTTAATGATGTCCTCATAATTATTTTTATTTTTTTGTATTTGCCCATTTGTAAAGGTGCAGGTGTGGGAATTGCAGGACAATGCCAACTGAGGCAGAAAAAATTTGCTGCCAAGAAATAGAAGCGGTAACGTTAATAATGCTGTGGTTAAATGCATTCATGTATATAACTTATAGGGACTTTGCTGTAGTACACCAAAACGCTTCATACATGTTGCGCATGCGCTCTAAACATCACGTGCGTAACGGAGATATGCGACGTCATGACGCAAGACTCTGGAGCGAGAGAGGTTTTTTTTTGGCATGATCGAGCATAATAAATAACGACCCGAGTTCAGGACCCTGGAGCGAAGGTGAGTTATACATTACCTCCAGATATCTCTCACAGAGAAAGACGGTCTTTGTAACGGTGTTTACTGATTAAGACGCAAATCAGCCGTGAGCTCGCGCGGAAGCAGCTGCTGCTATTGATGGATAGATTTATTATTAAACACACGACAGTCGATAGAAACGCTTGTCTGATTTAAGACAAGCTGGTATTTGTTGTGTAGTAGTGTTTACGCTAGATAGAATCGAGTTTTTTTCTGCATGTTTGTTTACTTGTGTTGACAGTTAAGCAGGCGGACAGCAGTGGATTAGTTTACATGACACCGTTACGTCTCTTGAGATTTGACCTGTGTTTACGAGAAGACAGCTGTTTATCACAACCTCATCACAGTGACATAAAAGCGCTATTCCTTCTGTGAAAGAAGTGCATGTGGCTGATGATGGTGTGATTCAGTTAAAGGTCAGGGGTCAGTTGCATAAACGCAGTGACTAGGTAAAAACTAATCTGACCAACTATAGCCAAAAGGCAAGTCTTTATTATCTATCTATCTATCTATCTATCTATCTATCTATCTATCTATCTATCCCATTTTATGTAATGTATCACCTGTCTTTAAAATCAGTGGCTGGTTGCATAAAATGCTTAGACTAGTGTTTTTTCTTTAAGACTGGTTGTAACTTTCAAGTTTGTTACATGAAAATATAAACTGGTTTATGCAGACGGACAATAAGTGAGTTTATATTAACGGTTCAGACTAGTCTAAGCAGTTTATGTGACCAGCCAGTGTCAGGTTGCCCCCAAAAAGCCTGGTGCGTTAACTAACAACATTGTTTCAACAAACTAGAACTAATCAGAAATAAGTCATCTGTAAGATCTGCAAATTTTGTTTTAGTAAGTGTAATGTATATGTAGCCAAACCCTTCATGAGGATGTTTAAAAATATTAAAGATAATTTTGAATTAATATTTGCAAAGACTATTTAAAATAATTAAAAAAAAAAAAAATTAAATGCATATTTTTTTATTTAAAATATATATAATTTTTTTTTTTTTTCAGGATTCTTTGAATATAAAGTTCAAATGAATCCCATTTATTTTAAATAGAAATATGTTGCAATGTCATAAATGTTTATGAATTATATACATTTTGTATATAAATAGAAATGTATTATAAGCTGTCACGTTTGATCAATTTAATGCATCTTTGTTGAATTAAAGTATTATTTCTCACCTTTTGAATCACAGCTATGGTTCATGTAAATGTACTTCATAAGTATAATGATATAATCTTAAAAAATCCTTAAAATGGCCATTCAACATGTTTTTTGTTGTTGTTGTTTATATATATATATATGTATATGTATGTATATATTTATGTATTTATTTCAGGTTAAATATGTGTATAAGTTAATAATAAAGTGTCTTGTCCCGCAGGACAGTGGGCTGGTATGTTGCCTGATAAAGATGGACCCAATGGAGGTGGAGGGGTCCAGGACGGCCCCGGGACAGAAGACCCTTCAGTGGCCTTGTTCAGAGAATATCTGCGGCTGAAGACGGTCCACCCAGAGCCCGACTACGGTACCTCAGAGACCCTCTCACCTTGTGCTGCTGTAAATAGAATTGTAATTTCACCTTCTAGGTTTATGACTCGGTTAACCTTTGCCCAGGAATACATGTTAACCCCTTCAACGTCTAGAAATGTTGTCTAGGTAGGGAGTTTACTAGTTTTAAGACTAATTTACCCTGAAAGGTGTTGTAATGTATTACCAATGACATTCATCCAAAGTCCATTAGTTGATCTTTGATCAAGTGAGGTGATGATTACTTAATACAGTAAACTAGGAGTAGGTTAATCAGTGCTTTTATACAAATTTAACCTAAGTTGTTTGTCACAGTTTAGATTCAATTTATGCAGAAATCCGAATGAGTATTGAAGGCAAACTGTACTGAACAAAACCTCAAAGTATCATTAAGTTTACCACATGCTTTATTTTACTGTAAAATTGAAAAAAAAACATTATAAACCCCCATAGGAACCAGCAGTGAATTACTCCTCTGGGTTCTGACGTCATACCAGAACCGCTCCATTCCAGCCACTGCAGATATTTAGTTTTTACACAGTTATGTTCTACTAAATTTAATGATGCAATGCTTAAATATTTGACAGCGGCTATTTGCACTAAGTGAAAATAACAATGGATTCTATTTACACTAAGTGAAAATAACAATGGATTCTATTTACACTAAGTGAAAATAACAATGGATTCTATTTACACTAAGTGAAAATAGCAGTATTCATGGTGATAAGCTGTTTACACTAAGTGCAAATAGCTAGGCTATAGATTCTATTTAAACTGTTAAAACAGCAGTATTTTCTGCTATTTATAGCAGTTAATGCAAATATTGGCAAATATCTGCACCTCAGTATCGCAGTACATTATGAAACCGTATGCAATAATAACATAATGAGTGTAAATTATAAATTTAATTAAAATTATTAACTGGATACCACCTTATTGGGACAATAAAGCCGTCCCTGCACCTACCCTAACTTTTTGATTAGGCTATTTCCTTCATTTTTATTGAAAATAAATGCCTTTCCGATGTGAAATGAGATTTGAAATTGATTGACAGCTGTCTTTTGTAGTGTTGTCTACCCCAATCACAAGTTGGTGCGCAGAGTTGGTGTAAATAGACACTCCGTAAATATTTAATCGTGCATATATTGTAAATTGCACATAGCTGGTGCAACCCTGTCCTGGTCTTTCCTGGAAACATCCCCAGAGTAAAGGATGCAAATGGAGATTAAAGTGTTTAGTTCATTGGAATAATTCATGACATATTGTTCATTTAATTTGGGTGAACAGATCACAGAACTGTAGTGTCTGGTGTCTTTCACATTGGAATACATTTGCATTATTCAATGACATTACAATTACATTATTCTACAGACAAATTTAAATTGAAAACAACTTTTGTCTCTGAAACTGAGGGATAATGATTATGTGAAACACAACCTTTGGTTATCACAAATGAAAAGTTGCTGACTATCATGTCTGGGATCAGTAAAGTAAATCTGCTTCTGTCGATCACTCATTGTCAGATGCTGCTATAAGGTTCCTGGAGCGGATAGCTGCGGAGCTGGCTTTACCCATGAAGAAAGTGGAGGTATTGATACTCTCTGCTGGATCTGTCTAACTCTATTCATGTTTTTCATCAATCACGGCCATGTTAATTTAAAGCTGTCCCTCAGGCATGTCCGGGTCGAGTCATTGCGATCATCACGTGGGTCGGCAGCCGGCCGGAGCTGAAGTCTGTGGTGCTGAACTCACACACTGATGTGGTTCCGGTTTATGAGGTAACACATCAATCGCTGTACAGATCACATAGCATGGGTCAGATCTCACTCAAAAACCCTGTGTCTGTCTGCTTCAGAAACACTGGAAACATGATCCATTTGCTGCTGTTAAAGATGAGCATGGCAACATCTACGGCAGGGGATCTCAGGATATGAAATGTGTCACGATACAGTGAGTTTAAAACCAGCTACAAACTAAAAATAATGTTAAAGGGGTCATATGAGGCAATTTCAGTTTTCAGGCTTTGGAGTGTTACAAGCTGTTCGTGCATATATAGGATCCATAAAGTCAAAAGTCTCAAACCCAAAGAGATATTTTTTCTAAAAGTTAAGACTCGTCCACACCCTCCTAAAACACCTCATTTAAGCACGCCTCCACAAATCTACGTCACGGTGTGGGAAGATTTGCATAACACCACCCAAATGTTTACACAAAGATAGAAGGCGTAACTTTTATTCTCGCTGTAGTATTGTTGCCATCGCCGTGGCCATGTCGTGGAGACGCATATAAATTATGGTCAAAATCATGAACGTTTTGAGATGAAGTAAGAACATTAGCTTGAAATCTTTTGGAGTATTATAGTCGGATATTTTCTAACATCAGCTATGGTTTGGTTGGGCATGAACAAACATAAGAAAAGAATAATAATTTATCTAAATTGGATATGGATTTTGCTTGTGTATTGAAGTTTTGTTTCTCTGCAGGTATATTGAAGCCATTCGCAGATTGAAGGCGGCTGGGAAGAGATTTTCTCGCACTATCCATTTAACATTTGTCCCAGGTCAGCTCACAACATGCTGTAAAATTTTAGCAACAGATCTTAAAGGGATCATGAACTGCCTCTGTTTTTTATTTTGTACTGTTCTCTGAGGTCCACGTATAATGTTATCAAGATTTTAACATCAAAAAACATCAGAATTTAGAAGTAATATGTTATTTTCTGTCCTGTTTTTGACCCCCTCATCAGAACGCTCTGTTTGAATAGGTGTGGTGGATTGTAGATTCGGAAGTACACACCCACTGCTATGATTGGCTAATAGTTGTGCATGTTTGACAGTGTACATTCCTCATAGATGGACGCTGCTGTGATTTAGGTTAAAAACGCATAAATAACTCAATACATATCAAACGATCTGTTTAACAGATAAAGCAATACTGACCATGTAATGAAAACAGTTACTCTCACTTGCGTTGCGACATTACTGTCAGATCCAATATAGTTGGCACAGCATCAACGTTTAGTTCAGTCTTTTTGAAAATCCCGCGTTGAATTCTGCCTTGTTTGTAAATGAATCCGTGGTAAAATGAAGTGAACAAAAGACCGAGTTCTTACTGACGTGGTCTGGATCTTTATTAAAAATAAAGTTCATTCACTCTTTCCTAACATTGGGATCAGAAGGAATGCAATGCAAATACTGTTTTCTAGGGCTGTAGTACTCTAGTCCGGACTCGAGACGTTTTTCTATCGTCTCGGACTTGTCTTGGACTCGTTGGTATTTGGACTCGGACTTGGTCATTGGACTCGCCAAATGTTCTAGTTGGTCTCGACCGAGTCCAGCTATACATGCTTTTTTTTTCTCTTTCAAAACAAAACCATTAATCTGGCTCGCTTGTTCGGAAAATGGGTAATGTAATTGGTTTAGTTCCATCTAGAACGGGCATTGATTGCCATTGGTCGCCTGGTAAATGCATATCTGTGTGCCTGTGTCATATGCCTGGCTCTGAGTATGCGCGCTGCGCGGAGGCATAAATCATTTTTATTTTGGCCACAGACGCAATGTCGGAAACCAGTGAAGAACTACTACTGTATGTCTGATATTTCATGTTTGCTTCAGGGTGACAGGCTGAAAACTGCTGTTCTCTGTTTTACGGAGCCTTTGTAGTTAATAATAGCACTCTAGGTGTTATACCTTCAGTCATTTTGAATTTGAATTACTTGGAAAAAAATTAAGTATTTTTCTTGCATTATTTCTGAACATATAACATGCATAAGAAAAGTTTGTACAAGATGTAGTTGTAGTTCATGCATCTTTTCTGCAA
Source organism: Aspiorhynchus laticeps (assembly GCA_023376895.1). NCBI lineage: Eukaryota > Metazoa > Chordata > Actinopteri > Cypriniformes > Cyprinidae > Aspiorhynchus > Aspiorhynchus laticeps. Next base: position 56,609,563 of record CM041793.1, on the reverse strand, counting down.
AGATATTTAGCGATTTGTTTAACATTTAAATCATGTTGACAACTTCATGTGGGGTGCACTTAGAATAGAGTTTTCTTTAAGTAGAGGGTTAATAAAGAAAAAGTAGCTTGAATCATGTTGTAGTTATATTTTCAAGTTGACTAGTTAAAATCGTACAAAATCGAGAATTGGTCAAATGTTCTGAGACAATCAAGATTAATTTTTTTTGCCATATCGCCCAGCAATAGAAACAAATAAAAAAAAAAAAATTATTTATTTATTTTTTCAATCTTTAATTGTCTGTTCTCTATAACTGAACTAAATGAACACCTGTAACACTGTCTATATCCCCCATCCCCGGGGGATGTATATATTATATAGCACCTATATTATATGGCCTAAGGCAAAGAGCAAACAAATGCATGCGCGGCCACACACAGACCTGAAAGTGTTTATATGCTATACAGCCTTGCTTGGGAGGGTTATATTGTACTATGGTTTCTTTAGGACAGGGGTCTTGAAACTTGGTCCTGGAGGGCTGGTGTCCTGCAGAGTTTAGCTTCAACCCTTATCAAACACACCTGAAATAGCTAATCTAAGCATACTAGAAACTTTCAGGCAGGTGTTTAGAGGCAGGTTGGAGCTGAACTCTGCAGGACACTGGCCTTCTAGGACTGAGTTTGGACACCCTGCTTTAGAACAAGTAACAAGTTCAAGAACGGGAACATGTTGATTTTTTTACACATGTTGCTTGTTATTTGTAATATTTTCCATTGGCAGCACAGAATGTGATTGTTATACTATAATAAAAATGCTGAAAATGTGAAGTTGCACTTCAGCTTATGTGACTTTAGTGAAATTGCTAAACCTAAAGTAAAGAAAATAGCCTTATTTGATCCTACAGTGTTGCTGCACATGCTTTTAGATCATTACAAATAATAATGCAGAATGATTATCTTAGAATAGAAGATATGCTGTCTCTTGTATCACATAAATTATAGTTAAGTATGTGGTTTTGAAGAAGATTCTTTTTTTTCTTTCTCTGTTTTGACTGTCTCATTTGGACTTGGACTTGACTTGGACTCGAACCTCTTTGGACTCGGTCTTGACTCGGACTCGATATTCCTGGTCTTGGACTTGTCTTGGACTCGACAAAGATGGACTTGACTACAGCCCTACTGTTTTCCCACAACTTGGCACTGCACAACATCTTGTTGTCTTCGGAGCATCTTTATTGTTTGGTTTCTGTATAGACCTGTGTGTTCTCCTGTGTGTAAACAGGCAGTGATGTAGAATCGGTGGGCGGGGCTAAACAGGCAGTGACATAAAATTGGTGGCCGGAGCTAAACAGGCAGTGATGTAGAATTGGTGGGCGGGACTAAACGGGCAGCGATGTAGAAGCAGGCGTTGATCATCTTCTGCGGAGGCAGTGCTTATCCACACTGTTACATCATAGAGTCGTACATTCCACAAGATGTCATTTTGACAGACTGCCTTCAATATAAGCTGTTTTTAGACTAACGACAAAGTTTTGAGTTCTGAAACTTACAGGATGTTTTTATAGTACAGTGACTATGGCGTTATTTTACTGCCAAATGTCGAGAGCGCACTTTGTAGCGCGAAAGTAGATTAATATAATGCGCGAGCGCGAATCTCCCCACTCTCACGCGGATTTCCTTTGCTCTCGCACAAAACCTGACGCGCGCGCTCGGATATAGGCTGCTCTTGCGCAGAGAGACTGCGCGCACTTAAAACGTGTCTCTCCTCTCGCTCAAGTGTGTGTGTGCACGCTCAAACTTTGTCCTGTGCACTCGCACATCTCTCCGTGCTCTTGCGCTAGATATTAATTTTCACACCTGGATTAAACTCAAAAGTTATCAACCAATCAGATTTTTCTACGACTGACCCGATGAAAATACTAGGCCTACATGATGACTGAGGGAACTGATCCTGGAATTTCTTTACAATTTAATATTTATTCATATCAAATGTATATTAGAAATGGCTAGGAATCAGGTGCTTGGATGATTTATATAAAAATAAAACTAGTTTGTCTAATCGTTTGGTCAAACCCCTCTGAGCGATTTATCTAAACAAACAAACAAAAGTATATGATTCTTAAAGTTCATGTGGCCATACATGTATTGTGTACTTGGGTTGAAATAAATAAATGTATATCTTCTGATTTAAGACAGAACTAGGGTCAGATGCACTATTCCCTAAATAGCCTACTTAAGATGTGGAGACCAAATATAACACTATAATGAATTTATCATATTTGTGATAACATCACTACATTATATTCTATGGGTTTAATGCATCTGCAGACAGTGTCATTACCTATAACTGTATATTCACTGTTTTAGAGGAGAGTTCACATTGAATGTGTTGCTAATATGAAGTGAGTTTTCATGAAAAGAAAATCTAACTAAAATCAGAACTGAAAACAAACACTGGATTTAAAAAAAAATAGATAAATAAAAAAAACTCCCAATAAATGTCCTAACAGCGATTCTATCAGAGCATTTAGTGTATTATGATATCATCGTTTACAACTATTTTTGCATTTGATGTTGTTTGATAGGAATTGTTACTTACTATTGCCAACAACTGAGAATTTTAAATTCAGTTGAGATATCTGAAATAATATGACATATCATTGACCTTTTATATAAAGTCTTTATGGGCTGTTTTTAGATAAATCGAGGGGTTTGATCAACCATAGTTGCACAGAGGTTATTTATGTACAAATCATGCAAGCACCTAATTTCTAGCCATTTCAAATATACATTTGATTAACATTGCTAAATATATGAAAGATCCTTCTTTGATTGTCAAAATATTTCACAGAAAATAACAAAATACAAACATAAAAGATATAAAGTAAAACAAAGTATAGCCTACAATAACCAGTGTTAAAACAAAATTACAACAATAAAAAAAAAATCAAGGAAAGGCCCTAATGAAGAAATCTATTTCAAGATATTTTTTAAAAGTGCATAATGATAACTTTTGACAACGTTTAATTCAGGTGCGAAAATAATTATTCTTCATATACATACATATATATATTTCAAGCCAAATACACAATAGGCTACATGTATGGCCACATGAACTTTAAGAATCATACTTTTTTGTTTGTTTGTTTAGATAAATCGCTCAGAGGGTTTGACCAAACATTTAGACAAACTAGTTTTATTTTTATATAAATCATCCAAGCACCCGATTCCTAGCCATTTCTAATATACATTTGATATGACTAAATATTATTAAATTGTAAAGAAATTCCAGGATCAGTTCCCTCAGTCATCATGTAGGCCTAGTATTTTCATCGGGTCAGTCGTAGAAAAATCTGATTGGTTGATAACTTTTGAGTTTAATCCAGGTGTGAAAATAATTAATATCTAGCGCAAGAGCACGGAGAGATGTGCGAGTGCACAGGACAAAGTTTGAGCGCTCACACGCACACTTGAGCGAGAGGAGAGACACGTTTTAAGTGCGCGCAGTCTCTCTGCGCGAGAGCAGCCTATATCCGAGCGCGCGTCAGGTTTTGTGCGAGAGCAAAGGAAATCCGCGTGAGAGCGGGGAGATTCGCGCTCGCGCATTATATTAATCTACTTTCGCGCTACAAAGTGCGCTCTCGACATTTGACATTTTGTGTGAGGATATTTCGCCCTCACACAAAACTCCTGATCATGTGGATTTCTATTAAAATGATTGGATTTCACCAGTCAAACATGGTGACAATGTGATCTCACCTTTCTTTCTGGATTACGGCATATTTAATTGAAAACATAAATGAGAAATCTACAAGAATTCAAGTCAAGTGAAAATATGCGACTAGAAACGCAATCGGAACAAATTTATGCGTAAATTGATTGTAGAACCGATTATTCAACCGATTATTGCATTGAATTCAGTTAGTTTCACGAACACAAGCAGAACAAATTTGTGATTATCATTTATAAATAAATACTTATGTATACTCTCAATGTAATTTTAACCAGTACAGTTTTTTTTATTTATATACATTTTTTTTTATCTACCTTATTTGTCCTCTAAGAGTGGATGTAGCTATTTGTAAATTGAATGTGTGGCTTCTGGTCTCATCCACTTCCGGCTATTTTTAGCTTTATAAAACCGCTCATTTTGCTGCTTGATATTGCACACTGATGTTTCTTACCATATTATTTTAATGTATTGTCTAAATTATAAACGCACTGGTTTGTAGTGCAAACAGTTTTACTGTTTACTGCATTTTGTTCTTCTCGTTATTTCACTACAGTGACTAATGTACCGTCTCACACATTCACAGAAAACACCTTACTTCTGCATTAAAAATAAGGTGGATAGTCAATGTAGAAAAATTGACCCTGAATTGTAGTTAACTTTAATACAGGTTTTCTGTATTATTGCACAACATTAAAAATACTTCTGGAAGTAAAATGCAATTTTGAATGGTGTTTTAAATTTGTTTAATGCAATGTCTAATTTTTACAAACATGCTTTCCTGAGTTTTTTGTATACTAGAATTTTAAGTAGGCTATATATTATGCATGTAATACCAGTTTTTCACTGGCTCATTGACACAAGATAGACAATCACACAACCTATCTCTAGACTGTATGTCTGTCCCTCACATCCTCATTTTCATTGTTAGCAAATTAAACATGGCGTAAGCAAAGATCCATTGGTGCTTTTGTTTCCGTTACGATCAGTTCTGCAATAAAAGCCACTTTGCCTACAAATTTATGGTGTTTTTAATGTTTTTGGCAGATGAGGAGGTCGGTGGTCACAAAGGAATGGAGACATTTGTGAAGCACCCTGAATTTCAAAAGCTGAACATTGGTTTTGCTCTTGATGAAGGTAAACAAACGTGTAGATTTAGTCTTCTAGTTGTTGTAGTTGCTTTAGTATTGTCAGGTTTTCTCAAAATTGCAGACTTGATTTTAACAGAGTGAAGGGTAAATTCATTAAACTGCTTTAGCACCGCTCTGAACAGAAAGACACAAACTGCGCTCCCTTATACTTAAACTCATCTGTGAAACAGTGCAGCATTCAAATGCATTACAGTACCATTCAATCTTTATAAAAATCAGTTTTTAAACTAAGTTTAAATATGTATGCACTAATATTAATAAGAATTTTGGCCTGTTTTATTTTTTGACAGGTTTGGCAAACCCAACCAATGCCTATACTGTCTTCTACGGAGAAAAGAACCCCTGGTGTGAGTATCACATATGCCAGTAGCCACATTTACTGTGTGTGTACAGTGTGCGTGCGTGTGTGTACGCGTGTTTGTGCGCATGTGTACGCGTGCGTGTGTGTACACGTGCGTGCGTGTGCGTGCGTGTGTGTGTTAACAAACGTGCTCTGGCCTGCAGGGATCACAGTCCGCTGTCCAGGAAGTCCAGGTCATGGTTCCAGGTTTGTGGAGAACACCGCAGCAGAGAAACTAGTGAGTGTGTTCAGAATGTAATGTGACCAAACATTTTTTATTTTTTTCTGCAGGACAAATTAATTTGATAAATTAAAACACTTATAATGGTGCAAAAGATTTCTATTTCACATAAATGCCATTTTTTTTTTTAACTTCATCATAGAATTCTGAAGATTGAAATATTCAAACTTTGGAAATTGGAAATATCCGGCAGTGCAACTGTTCTCAACATTACTAATAATCAGGGGCCGGATTCATAACACATTCTTAAGAAAAAGTCCTCTTAACTGCCATTTTCTTCTTATTTTTTGACTAAGTGTATTTTGTATCCCCAAAAATTCTTCTTAAGAATGTTCTTATCTTTTTTCTTAAGATTGTTCTTTTGACGAATCTTAAGAAGAATTCAAATTCTTGAAAAGAATCTTCTTAAAAATCATCATAAATAACTTTGTAAAGTTAGGATAGCCGTAGACTAGTCTTAAATCCCAAATAGTAAGAATGATTTAATTAATTTATTTCAAATTAATTGTTATATTTAAGCATTACATTAAAGCTAGCTATGTATAAAACATAGTAGGACTATTAATAGGGATGTGCACGAGTTTTCTGAAGTGACACACCAATAACTGATAATGTAAACAATGATCGGTCATGATTAGCCTATGTGTAAGGCGACTTTTTTGCTGAATTCAAAATTCAGTAACAACTCTACAAAAACGAGTCAGATAGGGTGCTCGCTTTTATTTTTAGCCTATAAATACGATATAATCTTTGGCAGTATTTAGCGCATATGAATGCGTCCATACACAGGACGTGTTTACTGTAGCAGCGCAGACACACATACCCAGTGTTGCCAGATTGGAAATGTCCAAGTATTGTACCAGAATCTCAAAATTATTGTATTTGGAAGAAAATTATCGTACATGAGTCAAACGTACAGAATACAGCTTTTTATCTAGACCAACAACTTTTTGACACGACCTGCACATAAACACAATAGATAAATAACTAGGCGCCTCTTACACCGTGTCTACACCAGACGCGTGCAAAATACTATAGAACCCATTATAATCAGTGACACTGTCTACACTGGATGCGCCGAATTCGTGTAATACAGAAGCCCTATGATTACAACTGCCATCAATTGAGGTGCCACAAAATTCTGAAATTATTGCACCTTATGGGATTTTATTCATTATTGATTGTGCATCGTACAGAGGTCAAAATTATCATTCACATATGATAATTATCGTACGTCTGGCAACACTGCACATAGCGAAAACTTTCACATGGAAGAGAGCACAAAAATGAAAGAAACAGATCGCTTCAGCTTGAGACAGGCTCTTTAAAAGTAACTGTTCAAAAACACGTGCATTAAAAATGTCAGTCAAGCTGATTGCAATGAAAATAGTGCGAGTTTATCAGTGTGTCTTCAGCCATGTATTCAGTAAGATAAAGACTGTCATTTAATTCTTAAGAAAATAATTTAGATGTTCTTAAAAACATATTTAGGAATTAAGAATTTTTCAAGAATTGCACTTAAGAACATTCTTACGAACGTTGTGGAATTTATCTTAAAGGAGTCATCGGATGCAAAATTCATTTTACAAGTTATTTGAACATAAATGTGTGTTGGAAGTGTGTGTACACATCCATCCTATAATGATAAAAATCCACCCAGTGGTGTTTTAAAATCCCCTTTCTCAAATCAGGCTGTTCTGAGGTTCCTGTCAGAATGACGTAGTTCTGTACAGGCCCCTCCCACGATAGTTGATTGACAGGGCCGTCTTACCTTAGACCCGCCCTGAGTGAGCTGAGAGCTGGCTGCTATTGTGTCAACTCCGGTGCAGGGGAAGACAGGATGTCTCCGATTAAGCGATTGAGACGTTTTGTTGTTGGATGTACAGCGGGGGGGGGAAATTATTTGATCCCCTGCTGATTTTGTACGTTTGCCCACTGACAAAGAAATGATCAGTCTATAATTTTAATAGTAGGTTTATTTGAACAGTGAGAGACAGAATAACAACAAATAAATCCAGAAAAACGCATTTCAAAAAAGTTATAAATTGATTTGCATTTTAATGAGTCAAGTAAGTATTTGACCCCTTCGCAAAACATGACTTAGTACTTGGTGGCAAAACTCTTGTTAGCAATCACAGAGGTCAGACGTTTCTTGTCTGGCCACCAGGTTTGCACTTTCACCCAGTTCTCCTCTGAATCGTTGGCAAACTTCAGACGGGCCTGTACATGTGCTTTCTTCAGCAGGAGGACCTTGCTGCAGGATTTCAGTCCTTCACAGTGTAGTGTGTTACCAATTGTTTTCTTGGTGACTATGGTCCCAGCTGCCTTGAGATCATTGACAAGATCCTCCCGTGTAGTTCTGGGCTGATTCCTCTCCGTTCTCATGATCATTGAAACTCCACGAGGTGAGATCTTGCATGGAGCCCCAGACCGAGGGAGATTGACAGTTATTTTGTGTTTCTTCCATTTGTGAATAATCGCACCAACTGTTGTCACCTTCTCACCAAGCTGTTTGGCGATGGTCTTGTAGCCCATTCCAGCCTTGTGTAGGTCTTCAATCTTGTCCCTGATATCCTTGGACAGCTCTTTGATCTTGGCCATGGTGGAGAGTTTGGAATCTGATTGATTGATTGCTTCTGTGGACCGGTGTCTTTTATACAGTAACAAACTGAGATTAGGAGCAGACCCTTTAAGAGAGCGCTCCTAATCTCAGCTCCTTACCTGTATGAAAGCAGTGTTAATTTTGGCAGGCATTTTTGATTTAGTCTTTATCTTGAGACGAAAATGCTTAATAGTCTTAGTCACATTTTAGTAATTTGAGTCTTTCATAGTTTTAGTCTAGTTTTAGTCGACGAAAAGTCATTGCATTTTTTTGTCAACTTTTAGTCAAACTGCAGTTACCAACATTTATTTCGGTAGCTATTTTATATGTAGTATTCAAACAAAAATAGTCATTAATTCTTCTCTCTTTAGACCAAATCAATTAAGTATATGCGAAATTTGAATCAAGGTTTGAATTTGGAAAAACTGGAATTAATTTTAATTTTTTGGTAGAAATACAAATTTAACTCATTTTTCAGATACAGTAGGTTTACTTAAGTATACATTTATTTAACATCTTTTGTTGGTTAACATTGATGACACAGATAGGTATTTATTTAGGAACGCTGTCCCTTTAAGATGGAAGGTATGCATGTAATTAGGGTTGTCACGGTACCAAAATTTCAGTATTCGGTACCAATACCAGTGAAAATCCACGGTTCTCGGTACCAATTTCGGTACCAAAGCAAAACACAAAAATATGCTAATTAAAAAACACATTTTTATTAATAAAGTTAAACAAAAATAAACTGCACAAAAACCAATGCCATTTTTTTTATGCTTAATTTAAAATTATTTCAAGTTTTTCCACAATTAATAAAAGTATGAAAAAAAGTAAACAAGTTCCACCCAAAAGTTTTTGTCATATTTCTGCTGCCGCTGAAAAACATCTGTAAACTGTTGTCTGTTTTAGGGTTTGCTGGTGCTTCATGATCTTCCTGCAGCTGTAAAAGGAAAATATAATATAAGTAAAGTAGGGCTGCAACAAACGATTATTTTGATAATCGATTAATCTGACGATTATTAGAATGATTAATCGACTAATTGTCGATTAATCCACTGGTTAATCAGTAGACTTTGATTGATTATTCAGTTTTTGCAATTAGTTAGAATATTAAGTTATACATATTCTAACATAAATAAAGGTCACTTCAGCTTTAGAAAAGCATATTATGTAATTACAATTATTACACAATTAATTGGTAACACTTTACATTAAGGTTAATTAGTTAACATGACTGCACTGTATTTTATGTATAATCATTTTCTATTCGTAACGGTTTTAAATTCATTTTAAATAAATTTTTATATAATTTCCTTGTTTTTATTGTTGTGATTATTATTATTATTTTTAATTCCTTGTTTTTATTGTTGTGATTATTATTTTTAATGTCTATTTCACTTCCTTTTATGTAAAGCACTTGTGTTTTTGAATTTTTTTTTGTGTATGAAATGTGCTATATAAATAAACTTGCCTTGCCTAACATGAATTAAAAATGAACAATACTTCTATAGCATTTGTTAATCTTAATGTTAATTTCAGCATTTACTAATGCATTATTAAAATCACAATTTGTTTTTTTACATTGATAAATGCATTGTGAACTAACATGAACAACTGTATTTTTATTAACCAACATTAACAGATTAATACTTAAATGTAATAAATGTATTGTTCATTCATGTTAATTAATACATTAACTAATGTTAACAAATGATACCTTATTGTAACGTTACCAATTCATTATAAAAATAGCTGTATTTGGCACACAAAATGAGATGACAGGCAGAGACATTCACCATTTAATTAGCTACATGAAAAAGTAACTGAATGACACATTTTGCACATTCTGCCTAACATCTCCTTTTGTAAGTCATATAGATAAGAAACAAAATAAAGGTAAGTGATAAGACGCTTTGGATAAACTATTTTATTCACAACATAATGTCTTAAAATACCTTATAGGGTTATGATAATCAAAACAGCCCTGAGCTAGATCAAGCTTTGATCTCTGCAAACCAAACTGTCACTTTAATGAAATTATTATTTTTTTCCCACTAATAAAAATATTTTATCATTAGCTAGCTCACACTGGAGAGCTGCTTTATAACAGAAAATCAAGTTGTAATTCTAACTGAAAGCGACACTGACTTTCATGTTTTTCATGTTTAATACCGTAAAGCTGCTTCAATTAAGGCTATCTATTGCATAAAGTACTATATAAATAAACATAATGTGACCGAACTTTACTGGAGTAATGTTCCGTTACTGAACTGCAGAGCTCATGCAAACATCCACATCGTTGTAATCAGATGCATTTTTAACTGTTGCTTTCACACTGCTGTCAGTTTTTGTTGTTTATTTCGTTACTGAGAGGAAAGCGCGCAATATATATTTACATATTCATCCAAACGCCGCTCAAGTTTGGATGCATTTGCTCTGAAGTGCTGTGTGTGTGTTCTTCTCTTGATCTGCATCCAGGAGGGCTGAACTAGAGTCTTGCGCTACAGCGCCACACTGGTCAAACCGCAGTATCGCAGGCTCTTACATTAGGTCATATGAGATCAAACGACTACTTGACAACAAAAATATTTGTCGGCAATTTTTTTTTATTGTCGACGTTGTCGATAATGTCGACTAATCGTTGCAGCCCTAAAGTAAAGCAGTAGGCTGAGTCTGACCAAATGCAACATTATATCATTGACTCCAGCTAAAATATAACATTTCCGTAAATAACAAACCTCAGCTTTTATAATAAATTTAGATAAGATTATATATTTTAAGACAAGTGCATATCAAATGGAAGGAAACTGTAGTATTAAAAACACTTTACAATAAGATTCCATTTTTTAGATAGCATGACCTATCACATAAACAATAGTTATATATTGCAATTATTCTTCTTGGGGTTAATTTCAAAATTTACAAATACATAAAATCAATCAATCAAAGTTCAATCTGTTAAAATTATTTAATGCACAATGAACAAACATGAATGATCAAGTGTTTGTATTAAATAACATTCACTAACATTAATTAATGTTGTAAAAATATATTGTTCACTCACTGTAAGTTGATGTTAGATAATAACATGAAGTCATTGTAAAGTCTATACAGGAGATCAAATTTGACTGTACTTTCATTTAATACAAACTGTGTACATATTTAATTTTAAAGGGCTTTTAAAACTGCTAGTTATCCAGCCAAGAATAACAACAAATAGCAACTAACTAGCAAAAAAAAAACAAAAAACAGGCCAAAACTGTTTTCTGATTGACTGATACGACATAAACACTATTAACTGTTTGTACATTCTCCAACACGCATATTTTAGATTCACAATTCATTTAAAAGCCTCTGGTGTGTAACAATAGTAAATACCATCATGTCCTCCTGTTGTTTTTACCATAATAAAAGATATAGGCACATTAAGTAGTTAATAAAGAAACTTCATTCTAATGCTCATTATATTAGCGTTAGCTGCGCTTATGCTAATGATTAACTCCGCTATAACGGCAGTTTATTTTAATCCGACATTCAAATTCAAATATGGAATAATATTCATAAAAGAATATCTAAATATTAAATTGAGCGTTCGCGTTAGTTCTGGCAGGTCACGTGAGTCAAGCTTGCATCAGCTGATTCTCAGCTGATCACATCTACCTATAGGAATACGACACATATCGCGGCATTCCTATATAAGCTCTATTCAGTATTAATCAGCAGCTTTTCCCGCTTGCTCAGGAGCAAATCAATCTGTTGCACCGTGCTTCAGAATATCTAAGATAAGTGAATGCTCATTTAATCACATCGCTGTGTATATCGCGTGGTCTGCAATTGCATTAACTATAGTGATTGTTAGCAGTTCGCATTGTTTGCTGGAGCAAAATATTAAGAATATTTGCAGCAGCTTTCACGCTTCTGTTTATACTGCTGGAGCAAGTGCAATCTTGAGTATGTAATCGCTATGAGGACACGCCGATAGTAACGGACAGAAGAACAGGTTAAATGAATGAGCATTCTCGTACATGCGTTCAACCGTGGTTCGACGTTTCAGCGCGTAATTCCTAAGGTTAGATGTTTCTTTAGCTGAGAGTGTGCGGTTGTTCAGCTGCACGCGGCGTCAGAAGCACGTGTTTTAATGGCTTCTATACAGAGCCGGCGCCAGCGCAGCACTGATGAGGGGGCGGCTGAGGTAACGAAAGGGGGCGATGACGTAGCGCAAAGTAAAAATAAATAAAAACATATGTGGCCCCTTCACGTATTTGTCGGACCGTAAACAAGCCTGCCCGCGCTACTACTACAACTATTAGAATACTGGGTTCACACACAGATAGTGTTTTGGTCGCGAGACAGGTCAGTGGAAGTTTTTGTTTTTTCAGTGCCGTGTTTTAGAATGATGTATTATGCGCGGAGAAGCTGCTATAAAAGACGAGAGCGCAGCATTCAAATTCAAAGACATCCATAGCGCATTTACTTTGAAATACAATGGAAAATACCGCAGTGGAATGAAAAATGAGTTCTGAGAGAATGACCCTACTAAAAGGTAGCCTACTTAGCAAATACAGATGGCAGTGTATAATAAAACAAAACCGCATCAAATTTGAAAATCTGACATCCAGGAAATAACATGTCTTAGTGCAGCAGTTTTACCACAAATACGGGCCGCTGCTGGCCAAATGGGGGCCCTAAGGAGAATTATATTGTTGTGCCCCCTCCCCAAAATATTATGGAAGCAAAAAAAAAAAAAACTATAGGGGTCAAAGACCTTTAATAAAATATAAAAGTAAACAAATAAATAAATTGTAATTAAATTGAATTATTTACAAATTACAATTACAGTTACCACCTATGGCTATGATTTTATTAATACAGCTGTCAGATCGATTTTATAGTCCAAAGCATTCAGAAATCACACAAAAGAAAATTAAGCAGCTTTACTACGATAAAACCATGGTTAATTTTTGTAAGTGTTGTGATGTCCACATGTTTTTCTTGAAGAAATTATAGAGGCTGTAGCATTTCTATTGCAAAAAGGTGGCCAAAAATAAAAGATTAAGTGGATATTTTAATTAAATATTTGGTCGATATTAAAGGACTTGATCGTCCTGTAAGTGTAACAGCAGCAATTACCAGCCTTTGGTGCCCTTTGCAGGCATTTGTAATAATATGTAATGTACATACATTTTATATTTTGTATTACTTTATGTATTTTAACAGTGTTATGCAATGAATCCATATGATTATAAGTAATTAACCGATCATTATTGCCTCATTGTTTTATATAATGTTTTATAAGTCATTTTAAAGGCTATTGTTCGCTTAGGTCTGTTTTTATAACCACAAAAAAAAAAAAAAAAAAATCTCAATACTTATTTGTAAATTATTATTTGAAGTAACAAAACCATGGTTCATTTGTGGTTACCATGGCTACAAGAACAAGGAAACTCAAAGAGAATATTAAGGCAGATGCTGATGGTGAAATTATTACCGACATCAACAGCCAAAAAAGTTTCACAGGATTATGAACGTACATGGAAATGATGCACGGGCTTCATCTTGGGCTTTTTCCTTTTTCCTTTCTGGGCCCTGGACTGCTGATGTCTTTTCCCGGGCATAGTCTTCGATCATTTATAATAATTTGCATTCAGCCGCAAATATGCCGTGAGGGCGGGCGCGAGCGCGGGCGCAGTTGCGGGAAGGGCGCGTCACATGTGCTTAGCTTCGCTACTGCGTTCATTTGTTATCATTATAGGCTATCTGTTCATGTTTATATTTTTATTTATGTATATGTATATATTAATATAGAACGAATTTAATAAAAATAAAAAAAAACTGCGTACTCTGCTTATAGGGAGCGGCGGTACACCACCACAACCACCAGAAATACTCAATTGTCTCTGTTTTGCAATGAAACACAAGCTTATTGTGACCGATTCCCTGACATAACACATCCATTGCGGCCCATTTAACAGATGCATCATTTTAAGTTTAACAAATTGAACAGCATCAAACAATACAGCAAAATAATCAATTAACTACGATAATTTAGCCCTCTATTAAACATTAAAAAAATATTTCATCATACCTTTAGCTTAGTCAGTAGTGCTGCATAATGCCTGCATTTATATGAACCGCTTGCTCGTGAAGTTTGTGTGTCAGATGTAATTAAAATGCGACTTTGTGAAACAGACTGTCCTAAATTTTTGCTATAGTAGCATCATATTAATGCTAGAAAGCCTATTCGTTTGGCAACTGTGTTTTTTAAATATACCATTATATTTCATAAATAAAATCTATTTTCACACTCATCTTGAGTGAGGGGGCGGGATAGTCCGAGTGAGGGGGCGACGCCCCCTCACGCCCCCCCGTGGCGCCGGCCCTGCTTCTATATAATAAGAAAATTCAGATTAATGACAAGTCATTCGAAATATTTAAGCAGAGTGCCGCTCAATACTTATTCAAATTCATAATCTCTGATTCGCTGATATGTGCTCTTGCATGAGTATGCACGAAACACGTTTGATGATCGTATGATCACTCTCCGTGTTTTAAGGACGTTCTTTGATTCATCGTTCAGCTTCTCTCTGCAAGCAATCCTGTTTTCTTTATTTTAATCAATAACTGGTATAGCGCTTCCAAAAACGTTCTTAGCATTACAGCGGAGATGACCGTTAAGCTATCATCCCTCACTCAATAGTTTAAAGGAAGAAAAAAAAAAAAAAAAAAAAAAAAAAAAATATATATATATATATATATATATATATATATATATATATATATATATATATATATATATATATATATATATATATATATATATATATATATATATAATATATATAATTATTTTCACCCTTAATCATTTCTGATGTCTTCACGATATAAGCCAAGTTCTCATTTCATTCTCATGGCTCATGCTACGTAGCAAATATGTTATTGTCAAATCTGCTCGTTGTTCAGTATGTTTACTAGGCACACTGTCGCTTTAGGGTATTGGTTGTATTTTGACACGCTGGTAATATTATCTGTTACATCCCTAGGATGTATGCGTTTTATTAAAATGCATTAGTGTGTTTTCCTGCCCTTTGGGTGTGGTAATGTTTCCCCTGTGTGTGCTCTCTCTCCTTCTATCTATCTCTCTCACTCTCTGCTTGCTTGGCAGTTGCAATTGCCCACAGGTGGTGCTCATCAGAGTGTGCTGCAGACGGTGATGCTACAAAAGAGCAGAGTGAACACTGCTTGGAGAGGTTCACGTCTCGCCTGCTCCAGACTTGTTGGGTGTTTATTTTAAATATCTTTTGATTGTGGTTTAAAAAAAAAAAAAAAAAAAGGCTGTCTGTTGAACGATAACTTCTGAGTGCAAGCTGTATTCCTTTTGATTCCTGCTGACCAGCGGTGTGTACTGAATCTACAAGTTGATTAGTCAAGTAAATGGTTGTTGCATTTCTGTGGCAGAGGACTGGGGTGATTCCTCCTCGTTTTATTCATTGCTTCCTTTTAATAAGTTTTAGTTAACCTGTTAATCTTATCACAGCTGAGGCTTGGTTTTAAAAAGATTGTTTTAGGCTGTCTGTCATGAACCAGGTTGATACCTTAGGCTCAGTGTTGGGATATTGCTCATTAACTTATCCTATTATTTTCCACAGCTGTTTAAGTCGGTTATATACTGTTGCTTAAGCTATAGTGTATTGGTAAGTGCTCGATACTCGGCGTGCAGTATGTAGATTTCACTACTAAAGGTTATTTATGCCAACGATTATCTAGATTCTAGATAAGCCAACATGCCTATTGCCTAAATATGGGTATTCACAAATGCTGTACGGCATAAAGGGGCATGCTGCTCTTCTCAGCTGCTTATTAAAGAAGAGCACCCCTTCGCTAATGCTCTCCTTCTGTAAACGGCATGCTGCCTCAGTCTATGCTATTCTGAAGGTCTTGCTTAAAGCTATCAGGTATCAGGATTTTGCCGCTTGTTAAGGCTTATCTAGTGTTCGGTATCATGTTTGTGCTAGAACTGCTCGTAGCTTAAGCGATTGGTTGTTACTGCAAGTGCTGGTATCCGGTAAACTTTAACAGCAAGAAGCTAATGTTAAGCTGTTTAAGGAATATGATTGTTCTCGAAATATGCTCGCCGCTAATGGCTTGTCTGGTATTGGGGATGCCATTTCTTTAAGTTCTGATTATTGCAGCACGCTGTGATTTAAGCAAGCGTCAAGCTTGTTGCATTAAGCATAGAGTAAGACAAGGAATTTGTTTAAGCTCACGTGTGTTGTCAGTTTGTGGTCACGTAACGCTATGAGCGCAAATGACAATGAAGGCGACAAACCTGTAACTGAAGAGTTGATTTATTGATTCATTATATGCTGTTATAGTTTAAATGGATTCTGAGCTTTAGGCAGGTTGAATCTGCGATTCGATCAGATAATTTGCTTGCTCTATGGCTGCAGTGCGCTGCGTCTGCTGCAAACTCGTCCGCCAATTATAGTGGGTTTTTCTGCATCCTATAATTTTTTTTTTTCCTTCAGGTTAAAGAGCCTTGCTGCTCTTCTCAAGCTGCTTATAAAGAAGAGCACCCCATCACTGCTTCTCTTCTTAAAGGGCATGCCGCCCCAGTCTATGCTATTTCAGAAGGTGTTGCTTAAAGCTGTTAGGGTAGTGAGATTTTTCTTTTTTTTTTTTTTGTGCTTATCTAGTGCTCAAGATCATGCTTGTTGCTAGACCTGCTTGTTGCTTTAAGTTATTGGTTGTACTGCAAGTTCTGATACTTGGTTAAACTGGCAACAGCAAGAAGCTGTTTAGGCCATCTGATTGTTCTTGAAATATGCTTGCTGCTTATGGCTCATCTAGTTATTGGGACTGCTATTTCCTTAAGTTTCTCTGACTACTGCAAGTTCTGTGATTAAGCAAGCAACATGCTTGTTGCAAATCTATCGAGTGTATTGGTAAGGATTTTGTCTTTGCTCACGTGGGTTGTCAGATTGAGGACGTAACGCAATGAGCACAATGTCAATGGGAGACGACACCTGTAAACAGATGAGTAGATTTGAGTTATTATATGCTATTTATAGTTTTTAAATAGATGCTGAAGCTTTAGGCCAGGTAGAACCTGCGATCTTTGAACCATTCATTGCTCGCTCCTGTGGCTGCAGTACGCTGTGTTTGCTGTAGATTAGGCGGCCAATTTTAGTGGGTTTCTGCATATTTTTCAGCTATTGCATTAAAGGGGCTTGCTGCTCTTCTTAGCTGCTTGTAAAGAAGAGCACCCCTTCACTGCCTTCTGTAAGGGGCCGCTGCCCCAGTCTCTGCTATTATATGCTATTTTATAGTTTTTAAATAGATGCTGAAGCTTTAGGCCAGGTAGAACCTGCGATCTTTGAACCATTCATTGCTCGCTCCTATGGCTGCAGTACGCTGTGTTTGCTGTAGATTAGGCGGCCAATTTCAGTGGGTTTCTGCATATTTTTCAGGTATTGCATTAAAGGGGCTTGCTGCTCTTCTTAGCTGCTTATAAAGAAGAGCACCCCTTCACTGCCTTCTGTAAGGGGCCGCTGCCCCAGTCTCTGCTATTATATGCTATTTTATAGTTTTTAAATAGATGCTGAAGCTTTAGGCCAGGTAGAACCTGCGATCTTTGAACCATTCATTGCTCGCTCCTATGGCTGCAGTACGCTGTGTTTGCTGTAGATTAGGCTGCCAATTTTAGTGGGTTTCTGCATATTTTTCAGGTATTGCATTAAAGGGGCTTGCTGCTCTTCTTAGCTGCTTATAAAGAAGAGCACCCCTTCACTGCCTTCTGTAAGGGGCCGCTGCCCCAGTCTCTGCTATTTCAGAAGGATATGGATCTTTCAGAATGCCATCAGTTGTGGTTTGGGCGGTTCTGGCCTGTCGTTGTGTCGGGGGGTTCTGGCCTATCGTTTGTGTTGGGGGGGTTATTATTATTGCTGCTCTCCCTGCTCATTCATGACGGGCTGTATGGACGGGCAGGGAGTTTTTGCACAGAACAGAACCATACCGCCAAACCAAACTTTATGCTAAGTATCTATCATTTTGACGATAGTGGTCCTGACAGAAATTGAGCGTTCGCGTTAGTTCTGGCAGGTCACGTGAGTCAAGCTTGCATCAGCTGATTCTCAGCTGATCACATCTACCTATAGGAATACGACACCTATCGCGGCATTCCTATATAAGCTCTATTCAGTATTAATCAGCAGCTTTTCCCGCTTGCTCAGGAGCAAATCACCCTCCTCCATCCCCAACTCCTCCTCCTTTCGCAGTCAGGACTTGGCTTTCTGATATTCCTTGCTAAATCAGACTCTTTTGTTGAATAATTATACACTTAAATATCATTAAGTACATTAATGATATCTGCTTTGTTCTGTTCTGTTAACCCTCGGGGGGTTATTATTATTGCTGCTCTCCCTGCTCATTCATGACGGGCTGTATGGACGGGCAGGGAGTTTTTGCACAGAACAGAACCATACCGCCAAACCAAACTTTATGCTAAGTATCTATCATTTTGACGATAGTGGTCCTGACAGAAATAGAAACTTACCTGCTTGAACTCTTTCATTTGATCCGGGTGTCAGTCTTTAAAGTGTTGTTAGTTTGATGCATTTCCTCCTTTGGATGTCGCCCTGTCACATTGCTTTTATGAAGCGAGCGCATCTGCGCAGCTTTCAGATCACGCAGCAAGAACCGGGTTGACCGGGTACTCGGTACCACCGGGACTTAAAGACACCTGGTACCGTGACGTTTTCATTTTTTTAGTACTGACTTGGTACCGAAGTACCGGGTCTTTTGACAACACTACATGTAATACTAGCACGCATTGAGTTTTCACTCACCTGTTATACGCTCATTTAAGCCATAACCGACTGTATTTACATGAGATACTCTACAGACATTTGGACTGCTGTGTGTGTATTAGAGCACTGATAACTGATCGCGTGCAGTATAAGAACTGAAGAAGTGGAGCGTGCGCGAGAGCACTTATATCAGCGCGATTCCGCCTAGCCTGCCTTCATAAACTTCATAAAGACGTCTGGTCACCCTATCCCTAACCCTTCGGGTGCTGAGGCCATTGTTTCAGATCGCTAGTTCGCGTTTTGGTAGCCTTTCTGTCCGCTGTGGCTGCCATACTGAGACTAGATATGCGAACGCCCCTCATCTGATTGCAATCCAATGACAGGGACGCACAATTTGACAAGACAAGACAGTTAACTTATCCTATAGGATGTATTTTGAATGTCCGGTAGTCCTCAAATAACATTTTAGTCCCGTCTTGTCTTGTTAACGAAGACTCGGCATACATTTCGTCATAGTTTTTATCATCAGATATTAGTTTTAGCTCATCAACGTCTCATCTTAGTCACAGAAAAAAGGTTTGTTGACGATTATTTTTCGTCATCGTCTTCGTTAACGAAATTAACACTGTATGAAAGACACCTAGGAGCCAGAAATCTTGCTGATTGATAGGAGACCAAATACTTGTTTGACTCATTCAAATGTAAATCAATTTATAACTTTTTTTTGTTGTTGTTGTTATTCTGTCTCTCACTGTTCAAATAAACCTACCATTAAAATTATAGACTGATAATTTCTTTGTCAGGGGGCAAACGTACAAAATCAGCAGGGGATCAAATTCACTGTAATAATGAACATAGCAGTCTTCATTAACTCCCGACATCTGAGCCGCTGAAGATGCGGAGGATTAATGTTACTTTAATTTTGAAGTGATTGCGCCGATCCCGATCTGCCTAAATGCGTCTGTTCGCGCGAATCATTCATGATCCAACTTCATCTACAGAAGTATAAGGGTTTTTTATGAATCTTTGCAAATCGCCTGTCCTAATAATGTGCTAGTTTCGCGGCTAAAGTAAACAGTACTGCTCGGCACCCCATGGAAGAGAGGGGCGGGGTGAGTAGAGCTCATTAGCATTTAAAGCAACATGGACTAGAATGGCTTGCTAAAAACAGAGCTGATTTTGACAGGGAAAAAGGGTGTTTTTTACACTACTATTGAGAAATTTTAACCAAACTATGTTATAGACTTTTCATTATGACCCTAAAGAATCATATCAACTTGTGGTAAATGGGCATCCGATGACCTCTTTAAGAAAATTCTTAACTTATTTCTTAAAATGTTCATGAAATCGTCCCCAGAAATGTTTCTTGAACAGCAAATCAGCATATCAGAATGATTTCTGTAGGATCATGGAACACTGATCCTTATAAAATAAGTAATATCTTCTCTTATTTGTGAGGGCGCAGCATACAGATGTTGAACTATTAGAAACAAAACTTTAAACAACTCTTTCAAAATGTATAATAGTTGTCCATACAGTTTTCATGTTCATTCTCTTATTAATTCTCCTACAACTACATAAAACAGCTATATTTAAAATGAAACAAATAAAGGCAAAAAGTTGTTTATATTAAATTGCAAGTAACTTGAAAATATACAAATATATGCATTTTAACCTTAAATCATGATATTTTATCCTGAAGTCTATTTTTGTTCTGTTTCTGATGCATCTGTCTGTGTTGTGTCCACAGCGGCGAGTTATAAACTCCTTCCTGGAGTTCAGAGAGAAGGAGAAACTCCGGTGAGCTTCATTCTCAATCTGTATTATAAACGGCTGGTTAAAGGAGATCTTTTAAATGTGAAAATACACCCATGTGTGATTTCCAGGCTGAACACCAACGAGTGTTTTACTCTGGGTGATGTCACCACTGTTAACATGACCATGGTGAAAGGGGGCGTGGCTTACAATGTGGTTCCTGCGGAAATGGATGTCAGCTTTGACTTGAGAATCCCGCTCACCGTTAACCTGCAGGTGTGTATCTGGGCCATTACATGTGATCCGAACATGAGTTCAGTTACACCCCTCTCCCTTTGCAAGTCTCTTTTTATTTTATTAAATTATTTGGCTTTGAACTGATTATTTCGCCATGTGTCACTACCAATTCTGTTCACTGTACAGGAGTTTGAAGAGAAGATAAAAGCCTGGTGTAAAGAAGCTGGTGAGGACGTGACATATGATTTTGCACAGGTCAGATTTATTTTTTTACACACCAAACTAGGGTTGTGACAGTGAGGAAATTTTCCCACTGGTTAATCGATGTGTGACAACACCGGTAATACCGGTATCACCGTGGTGGGGGGTCGTTTGAGTTTTCCCTCTTTCCCTCACTTTCCTTCGGTTTTAAATAGCTTGTAAAAGCACCTTGCACATTTTACTTTCAGTTTTAAATTAGCGGCAATTCGGCATTAATTGAATTCAATTCAAGCAACAACAAAATACAAGGTAGAACATATAACTTTTATTAACAAAACGAATAAAAATACACCATGCTATAGGCCTATGCCTAATATAAAATAACAAATAACTTGCACATTTTAAATAGGTATACAAAACTGAAAATCAGTAAAGACTGAGGAACAAATAGACCTAATTATAAAACGTAGAACGTTTATTAGCAAAACGATTAAGAAAGTTTGGAGGCTCGGACTGCATACACCTTTATGTAAAATAATGGGAAAAAATTACAGTTTAAATAAATAAAAATCAGCAAATACTGTGGAACCAAATAAATGAGAAACGAATGTTAAAAAAACTTCCAATATCACCTTAAATAAATGGCAGGTCAACAGGCTTTTCAAAATCCAAAATATTTTTAAAACAGGTGCTTTTACATTTGGTTTTGAAACTCTTCTGCCATCGTCTTGTCAGTCTCGCCTCACTCTTCTTGTCTGTCTCACCACACTAAATGAAATCTGATCTGTGATGCGCGACTGTCGTTCATTCGGTGTGCTGCATTGAGCAGCCGCGTTCAGTTTTAATTGTAGTGTCTGTTCTCTAACTTAATTAAATTATTTTTATTACTATATAAAAAAAAAATGACGGTGAGGGACGGTGCCGTGGTGGGCAAGTGGTATAACCGGTGTTGTGGCTTAACACCGGTATCACTGCCAACACCGTCTATCGCAGCAAGCCTACACCAAACACAATTCCATCTGGCCTGATCTCACATCTGGTAATTTCATGTGTATGCCAGGAGACTATGACCACGTACACACTGTAGAGATTCAGGAGTGACACCTGCATTTAAATACGGGAGTGAATTCTCTAAATTATCGTCTAAATTATTGCTCTCGAAACTGCGATGATTTACATCATGCTAACCGTTTCATGTGGCATCTTGCACATTTGTTCTCACTTTTTAATTTTACATTGACCAAAGACTTATGCTTGGTGAATTTAACTAAACCACAGAGTCATTGTGCTTTGTTTTGTTTTTGTTTGGAAGTCTGCTTCACAGCATGCGCTCTTGAACGGTTGCCATGTCCACTTATTATAAGCGATGCTTATTAAGCGTCTTTGGGTTTGTTGTTCGGGCTCGGCTCCTAAAGTGATCCAGTTTATGGAGTTAATAAAGTAGGCAGGTGCAGGTTGCTATCCATCTATCCATCTATCATCTATCTATCTATCGGGGTGTAACGGTTCACAAAATTCACGGTTCGGTTCGATTCGACACAGTGGTGTCACGGTTCGGTACATTTTCGATACGGGGGGTGGGCAATTGGTTACGTCGCAATGCTGGAAATATTTCTGTTTTAAACCATGAAGGTAAGCCAATGGATATCACACAAGCACGCGTTTGCACACATGCAAACTTTGCACAATATTTATGCCGGTGAACGTCTTAATCTCATATAATTCTCGTCAATTCACTATAAGCAGAAAGTGAAAGTAAAAACGGAATGATGGAGTAATGACTAACCTTTCTGCATCTGACGCCACATATTCTCTCAGAGACGACGAGAGACGAATCTACTTCAACATATGCTGATAACGATATAGCCTATAGCTGTTTTTATTTATTTCCTTTATACTTCTCTTGTGGCCCATACATATGTAGTAAAAAAAAATGAGAAGAATCATTTTAATTGAGGAGTAAATAGCCTAATCTTATCCTAGCAGCGTGTCAGTTATGTGGTAATTATTGTGGGGCAAATTAATTGTAATTTTAATTTAATAATAAAAGTAACTTTATTTTTTTTGATTGCTTCTACTGTCCTCATTTGTAAGTCGCTTTGGACAAAAGCGTCTGCTAAATAACTAAAAATAAATAAAAGTAACTTCATAATAATAATAATAATAGGCCTAATAAAAATAAGAATTTAACAGGCCTACATTAATTGGAAATGCCAAATACTCTTAATATTTCCAATAATTGATGTTTTTGACAGTATCTCTGGCTATCGTCGATACAAGATCATCGTCCTTCGACGCCCAGCAAGGGGAGGTTATCGCGGGGCAGACAGCACGTTGCCTGTTACGTCGTTTGGGCTGCGTTGTTGAATGCAGTGGCACTGATATTTCACACACTTTAAGCTTTTATTTTCCAAACGTAATAGGATTAGTCCAACGAATCATTCGGTTTGTAATGCGTACCAAACCGAAAGCCTCGTATCGAACGGTTCAATATACGCGTATCGTTACACCCCAAATATATATATATATATATATATATATATATATGTATGTGTGTGTATATTAGGGGTGGACCGTCACGGTACAGGCATCTCGGTTCGGTGCATGAGGCCTTACAACGAATACAGGCAATTCACCCCCAATCCAGAAGGGGCGCCCACAGTAATGCAATGCTGTTTGATAACCGCCAGCAGAAGAACAGAATGCCATGAGTTGCGTGCTTGAAAACAAAGCCCACTAGACAGTGACCATGTGCTGATTCTGAACGCGTCTCTCACATAGACTGACAAAGGTATACTTTAAAGGCTTGTGCACTCAACTGTTTGCGAAATGGAGCTTTGTGCTCGTGTACCCTACCGCACAAATCCAAATATTCTATAATATTTCCATATTTGCGATGTAACATATCTGAATGCTAAACTATTATTTATGTAAATGATAGGCTTTGTACTACAGTCGCGTTCCAACGGTGACACAGAGGCGGGTGCGCTGATGTTTGTATTTTATTTTGATAAAGTACCAACTTTAGCAATGCTGGAACTGGTGTGTGTGAGAGACGCGATCACTTCAACTGTTTCCTTATATCAGCAGAATCAACTTTAAACACTTATCGTCTTAATGCATCACTGTATAAAGGTCTGCTTTTATTTGTGTACACTCGCAATGAAAACTTTTATAAAATAAAGAAAACAAATAGGATGTTGCTTTCTGCCATTTGAGTTTCCTTTCTGTGAACAAATTAAGTACATATATTATGTCATATAATATTTAGTATTACTACTGTACTACTGTTCAAAATAAATGAAAAGAAACCGAGCATAGTGGATTTGTTGTTTCTACTATGTACCCCGAACCGCGGTATGTACCGAACCGTGACATCTGTGTACTGTGCCACCCCTAGTATGTATATATAATAGTGCTGTCAATCGATTAAAAAAATGCAATCGCGTTAATCACAGTCATGGACTGTGATTAATCATGATTAATCACAAATTTAAAATACTAGGATTTACCTGTAAATGTGTTGAAATAAAGAAATGCATGACAAACTAGTTTAAGGAAACATAACCTTTCACACTTCCGCCAGGTATGAGACATAATCATTATTATTTTATCATTCTTTTGTTTTTATTCAGCCATTATCAGCCTTTATACTGGCAATAAAACGTTTACCAAGCCACATCACTTCAATCCCAGTATACATTTACCCAACTATTATCAAAAGTATTTCTAAATAAATACAACAAATACATTTTCTTGCGACCTTACGTGAAGTATTATGACAAAATGCATTATGAAGAAGAATTGGACCTGTTATGCAGGTGCATTAGAGTTAATATTAGCATCATGCTTCATAAAACAATGAGATTAATAGTACACTTTTACTCGGAACTCACTTCAAACCACCATTGAGTGTTTGTAATAACTTCCTTTTGTGATCACATGTGGAATTTGGTTGTTTACTGTTGTTAAAATATGCTTTTTATAGAGAATGAGAATGTGACGTAACGCCGCGTTGAGTTCTGGGAAACTGCTTTGTTTATCCGCCATACTTGCAGGATAGCGCTGCCTTTCCGCTATTGAGTTTAGGGCCGTATTTGATTTTTTTGGCGTGATTGTGAAAAATGTCACCATTGTATGTCATTCATGCTGCATCGAGAATTGCAATAGTAACTCCTATCATTGTTCTGAGAGAAAACTGGATAAAACAGTATGTTTCTTCACCTTTTTTTCTGTGTAAAAACACCAAAGGACGCAGGTTGCGGAGAAGACGCCGAATAGTAAATCTGTTAGTCACTGACCCACTGCCTCTCACTCAATAAAAGAATCACATTTCTGTGGTTTTTTTTTTTTTTTTTGAAAGATTTGATTTTGTTGGTTTAATAATTAACGTTACCTTCTTTGCTAGTATGACTTTCACTAGGCTTGTGAATTAGCAGAACTTGAACAGGGGACTTTCTAAAATGCTTAAAGTGGGTAATGTACCAAGACAGTGATAAAGACAGAATTGTAAAGCATACTATGTGTAGATAAGCAGCTCAAAATGTGAACGCAACGCGTTTATTTACGTTAAACATTTTCCTCTCATAAGAACATGCTTAATGCACAGAGACCGTGATAATAAAAGACCACATTCTGTACACACCTTTCTAATAAATCATAATATGTGCAGAAAAACAGATGAGCCCAAAATATGTACATTAAATATCACTGTCTTAATCCATAAGCGCTTTCTACATTACGGTTTTCTAAAGGGAGGAAAACGCTTTGTTTAAACATGTCGCGTTAATATTCTGCCTCACCTGCATGTCTTTTAGCATCACAGTCTTAGTACATTAAACCACCATTTTAAAATGCTATAAAACTGTTAACAAGCTCCTAGGGATTTGATTTTGCTTGTCATTTGTTGACATAAATATAAAAATACAGCTCGCTGAATGTGACCCACAATCTCTGATTTAAATTTTCCAACAAAGAAATGGATCAACTTCTGTCAGCTTGTTGAACACACTTTTATTTTGATAATTTAATATGACGGCTGAAGCAGCAGCGAGCGTCCAGCGGGTGACACTGTTTTCACGGTAATCAGATCAACACAGTAAATAAAATTCTACAAAAACTAAGAGAAAAAAAAAATCTAATTATCAGGCACTGCGATAAATTAGCTTCTCTTCCCTGCAAACGATACAATGAACAATGAATAATTGTTTAACTTAAAGACAAAAATAAAACAAGATAAGCAGTTATCCGTATAAAGAATGAGAAGTAACCATGGAAACGGACAGTATCCTGCTAATATGGCGGCGCCTTCCCGAAATGCAACGCGGAGTGAAAAGAATGTGACGTAACTCTCATTCTCTATAGCCTTTTATATCGCTGCAAAAATTAGCATTTCAGATGTAAGTTACATATTCATCTCAAGAAAATCACATAGAAACCATATCCTATCGTAATCGTGTGTTTATTATCTTATATAATCTATAGTGGCTGTTGTCATGTTTATTTCTGTTGTGTTGTATGTTCTGGCTGAAACTCACGTTGTTTGTGATGTTACAACCGTCTCTCCGTTCTGAAGTTGCCAGGTATACATTCCACGTATTAGTAAAAGGATCTATTTTAATTTTTATTTGTCTATATATATATATATATACTTTGGGCGACCGCGGTAGATTATAAAAGTAGCCCAAAAAACCGCAACCCTCGGCTCGGTAATTTTTCCCGCGACTGTATTTTCAAAACAGCCCACAGCCACTTGTGCCACAGCCGCTACCCTGGCAACACTGTTCACTGTACCCTCATCACACAATGATAGATAACCTTCCGTGCTGCAATGACGGGAAGAAGTTGGAGTCAAACCTTATCAAACGATTAATTTGCGTTTAAAAAAATATTAATGCATTAATTTTTAGATTAATCACATGCGTTAACGTTGACACCCCTAATATACTGTATATACATTATTATTATTATTATTATTATTATTATTATTTTATTTTTTTCTAGCAAGATCTGGCAACAGTGCGGAGTCAAAAACTTCCCTGTGATTTCTTGCACCCCACATACAGAAAAGACACAACTGTGATATGCCTTTAAATCAAACAATTACAACTAGTTGCTCAGTTTGTTTCCGAACACATTGTGTAGTTGTGGTAAATACGGGAGTCAGTCTTCCTGTAAATTACTAAACTTTGTGTGTACAAGCACAAGAGACTCATGATTTGGTTTTAAATCTGTTGCATTTTTCTGCTCTTCAGAAACACATGGACCAGAATTTCACATCCACAGAGGAGAGTGACCCCTGGTGGCACGCGTTTAGCTCTACCTGCAAATCCATGTGAGGGAAAAGTAGTTTGTTGTAATTTTTTGTGAGCCTCTAGTTTATATTATACACATGCAGACATGTGACTCTATGCATCTCATGACAGGAACATTACTCTGAAAAAGGAAATCTTCCCTGCTGCCACAGACAGCCGCTTCATCAGGGAAGTAAGTCCATTTCACTTCTGTCTGCAGAAACAAACCTGAAACATCATCTAAAGAAAATCTAAAATATACCTGAAGATGTAATTTATTTCTGTGATGATTTACTCGGCATCATTACTCCAGTCTTCAGTGTCACATGATCCTTCAGAAATCATGAAAATATGCTGATTTGCTCCGTAGGTGAGTTCCTATTAATATTATTGTGTTTTTGTAGGAGGGTCTTCCTGCCATTGGCTTCTCTCCGATGAATCTCACTCCCATCCTGCTTCACGATCATAATGAGTATCTGAATGAGCAGGTGTTCCTGCGGGGCATCCAGGTGTACGAGCGTCTGGTCCCGGCTCTGGCCAGCGTGCCACCTCTGAGCGGAGAAGAGTAGAGGATCTCACTCCTCCTCTCCTGCTTCAGTCTCTCACAGCTGCTTCTGCTCCTTGCGGTTCTCAGTAAAGGTGCTGATTTCCGCACATTATCGACAAATGTTTCTGCCATAACACCAAAGAATGGGCTGATCCATATAATGAAGATCACCGTTATGTTTGCTTCAATTAACTCAGGAGCTGCTTTCTTTCAATGGTGTCTTAGATATGCTTGTAAGTCTTATTTGTTGATATCCACAATTAGGAGCTGAAATGAACTGTTGTTTTAATTCATAAAGTGTAAAATTAACACTTAAATTAGGCAGCTTGTGTCTCATATGAAAAACGAAAATGATTTCAGAGACTGAAACTGTATAGCTGTGCTTGCCATAGATGCATTACATTTTTTAATACAAATGATTTTGATGCAAACATGTAGTTATGTATGCTGAAAATGCGTATGGGTCATTGATTACTATGAGATTTATATTACACAATAACTACAATTAGAATGAGTCACATTTCATGATTTCATGTTATCTGATGTTTGCTGTTACATCAATTTTTTTTGTTGTTTTTTTTTGACACAAGTCAACATTGATGTGGTTGACTGGTGCTACTTTGCCCTCCTGATTGAAAAGTTAAGGGGTAATGTATATCAAAGCTATCTGAAGTGTTAGTATTATTATTTTTATTACATGGAGACTGACTTCAAATAATAAATAATATAGCTTTAAAGGTGATGTGTATTTTTCCCCACTTTGGATGGATGGATGGATGGATGGATGGATGGATGGATAGATAGATAGATAGATAGATCTTTGTAAACAAACAGCCTCAACACTTCTGATTAAACATTTCCAATATTTTCTATTGACATTAACAGGAATAAAGTGTTTTATCTGTTTTCAAAAGTTCAAAAAACAAAAATATAGTAATATAACTCTGCATAGGACAGTTTTGTGTGTACAAACGCACATTAAAACAAATTGAAACCCGCCAATTGTCCATTCCGAGCTCCTGCGGCAGCACATTACAATGTGGTTCCCTTTCAAGCGTTCACTCTACATTGCGAAGCATCGCTGTGGGAACGCCTCCCCTTCTCCAAAATCCTGAACCTCATAAGATGATGGTAGTTCAGTAAACTGGCTAATTATCGCTAGTTGTAGAGGATACTACAACTTCTTCACTGCATCCAATGGCTGCCGGACCAGCACGAGCACTGCATCGCCTGGCTTGGACTGGCCATTGCTGAGGCTGCATTCTCTGGGTCTGACTGCATGCACTGAAACTGACTTGCTGCCACCTCAGATCCTGGACTTGAGACCCATCAACATAACTGTTTCCTCCTAGTACTGTTATGCCTGTTATGGCCTCCCAGAGTCACTGAGATGCCGGCAGCCCTCCGCCACCCACGGCGTCATCTCCAGGTGAGCATCAGCCAACCTTTTTTCATGGATCTTTTCCTCATTCAATCGTTTCTAACAAATAGACGATTAAAGAGACCAGTGACCAGCCAGTAAACTTAAGAACAAATACACAAATTACAAGCATAGATAAATACAACAGAACAATATTACAAGTAAAATAAGGTTGGTAGTATTCAGGTACAGAAATGTAATAATTAAGTGTAAAAATAACACTGCATAGTGTTCACTGTATAAATTAAATATAGATTGACCTTTGTCAAAGCTGTGTTTTGTTGTTTGATGAGCATTAATGACAGCAGCTGGTATTAATTGGCTGCTGTCACTTTAAGACCTGATGCACGGATCCAATATAATGATACACATCCAATTTCTTATGAGCAGTATCAAAGCAGAGGCTTTCTCACTGGATAGTGGATGGATGCTATCGTGTCTGCTTATGTGAGCCGGGGACAGGAATCCCCTCTCAACATCAGAACTCATATGACGTGGGCTATTGTTTCGTGTTTCGTCATGGGCCTGGTCTAAAGGCACATCTATTTGGGATATATGCTTTGCAGTTGGCTGGTCCTCTCAGAATACTTTCCCCAGGTTTTACATGCTAGATGTGCCATCCTTGACATCTCAAATGTTTTTGTTGAGTCACTGACCTCACTTATTCTTTTAGTTTATTACTATGATTGCAATTTGGCGCACAGTTTGTTACTGTATATAGCTATTGACACTGTACAGGTCTAAGTGCATTTTCATGTGCTTATTATGTTGCTGTGTCTGCCCTGTGTTCAGTGCAGTTGCTCATTCATTCTGGCTGGATATGCAAATTCAGTATACCTTCGCAAAGACATTTAGAAGATTGCCATGCTCGCTGCTTGATCAGTGCTGCAGCTAATCTAATTGCATAGATTAGCAACAGTTGGCCAGTTTACTGAACTGGCATTATCCAAAAATACTTCAGGATTTCTGAGAAATTTTTACTGTTTCCACAGCGATGCTTTGCAATGTCTCGTTACCTCTCAGAGAACCAAGGTTACAACAATAACCGGAGACGTTTTCATGTTGCTTGTAACCACAGAAAGACAGCGGCTCTAGAGATGCACCAGTGATGTCTCTTGCATTCCTTAGAACCTTCAATAATTATAAAACGCATGCAATGCATTTGTGCTGAACCATCATGAACCGTAATGCAGAAGGTGAACTACTAATTTTGCTATTCAACGATTACCTGCATCTTTTTCAGCTTCACTCTCTACGTCAGTGCATACACTCATGAACTTAAATTGGTTTGCACGTGCCTGTGTCTACTATTGAAAGTGATAGCTTTGTTGTAGCATCCTTTCAGCGGTTAATAGATTTCACATGACGGGCGTCAGCGCTGCTCAGTGTATTGATCTCAGTTACCCCGCCACCTGTTGTGACTGTTCTCTTGTTGCCTAAAAATTCCACCACTCCCCAGGTGCCATTGTAACAATATAATCAATGTTATTTACTTAAACTGTCAGCGGTTTTAATGTTGTGGCTGATGTGTGTGTGAGAGAGAATATATTACACAGACATTCTTTAAAAAAAACAATTATGTACTTACCAGTTCTAAATATATTATATAGAGGTTCAATAATTTATTTTTGTTTTAAATACGAATGTGTATAATAAAATACATTTGTGCGATATGTTAAGATGTTGACATTTTGTCAACTTGACAAACCTTTCTTTAAACTTTTATTTTAATCCACAGCAATTTACAAATGTAAACTACAAGCTACTCTGATAGCATTCTTTGTATTTGTCACCAATCCTGAGACTTTTCATAATTTCTTTAAATGTGTTTTTTTTATTTATTTTTTTTACTTTCAGCTTTAATTTAATTGAATTAACGGGAAAAAGTGTTATCACAGTCTCAGATTTGTTCCCCCCCCCCCCCTCCTCTCAATGCAGTTTTGGGCTTCTCGTACTGCTGATTTGGACTCCAAGACCATAAAACAGGTTCATGAATAGGTCAGGATGGAGCAGCAGGAATGTTTCAAGACACTCAAACAGCACGAGCAAGGCAAACACATACATATACATACATGAAATAACTTTTTTTTTTTTGTTAACTTTTTTCAAAAAGTGAAACTTTCATATATTCTAGATTCATTGCATGTAAAGTAAAACATTTCAAAAGTTTTTTTTTTGTTTTAATTTCGATGATTAGAGCTTACAGCTCATGAAAGTCAAAAATCCAGTATCTTTTTCCCGATATTCAAATTTTTTGAGATGCACCTGTAGATAGATAGACAGACAGATATATATTGTATAGTAATAGTATTTGTCTAGTATATATATGAAGTATGTAGTACATACATAGATAGATACATACATAGATCTATATCTGCCTATATTCACTAGATAGCTATACATATAGACAGATATATAGATAGGCAGACAGACAGATATATATGCATAAAGATAGATAGATACATACATACATATACACTTAAACATGCCTCATATTCCTCTGTCCAACCATGTTGTCCGTTTCATAGCAGGCAAGTAACTTCTCACAACTCTGTATTTAATTGTAGGAGCCTTTCGATA
Organism: Aspiorhynchus laticeps; assembly: GCA_023376895.1. Taxonomy (NCBI): domain Eukaryota; kingdom Metazoa; phylum Chordata; class Actinopteri; order Cypriniformes; family Cyprinidae; genus Aspiorhynchus; species Aspiorhynchus laticeps. The sequence goes on along the minus strand of CM041793.1, from coordinate 56,577,680 downwards.
GCTCACAATTGGAGGCTCCTGAAAAATCTCTCACTTGGATCACTTTGAATAATCCCCCAATTACCATTTATTATACGCTTGATGTCATGTGAGACAGTACTAAAATCCATAACAAAATACGGTCGTGTGGAGCTGTTCTTATTGCTTTTCTTTGAGTAGATCATCCTGTTGTAGCAGTGTCACTTTATCCAAAGCCTGATCGACCACTCTTTTTTGATAACCTCTCTGTTTAAAACGATGTTTCATATCCATAACCAAACGATTAAAATCGGAGTCTTGATCACATATCCGTCTTAATCTTTGAAATTGACCCAGTGGAATGCTTTCTATCAGATGTTTCGGATGAAAGCTCTTTGCGTGCAGGATGGTGTTGCGGTCTGTATTCTTTCTGAAAGAGAAGTATGTAGACGTCCCTCTTGATCTTTAAAAATAGTAATGTCTAAAAAAATTATTTTATCCTGATTATATTCGAGACTCAACTTAATGCATGTATTTATGGAGTTCAAAAATGCATGAAAACTAAGTAATTCAGTTTCATGTCCTTCAAAAATCATACAGATTAATATATCTGGTCCACCATTTTATTTTTGTGAAGAAAGGATTAGTCTTAGCATTAAATACAAACTCCTCTTCCTTGAATCCCCCAAAAAAGCATAGTTTGGTGCAAAACATGCTCCCGTAGCAGTACCTTTAACCAGTTGGAAGAAGTTGTCTTCAAACACGTTATGTTTCAAAATCCATTCCGTTAGTGTCAGGATAAATACTGCTGGAGGACTCTCATCCATCAGTCCAGATGTTAGATAGTGTCTTAAGGCTCGAAGACCTTCATCATGGTTGACGTTAGTGTATAAAGCCTCCACGTCCATTACTACCAACAGAGAAACAGGATCAACAGACCCAATATCCTTAATTTTTTTAATAGCATCTGTTGTGTCCTGAACAAAGGCTGGAAGAGTGGGTACCAAAGGCTTAATAAAATAATCAATGTATTGTGAAGATGGTTCCAGAAGGCTCCCATTATTCGAAATAATAGGACATCCAGGAGGTTTGTTTTTTTTTCACATTTTTTATTTTTTTTATTTTTTGGCAACATGTAAAAACATGCAACACGTGGATTTGTCACATACATACATTTTAATTCATTATCCGTAATCCAGCTCCTTTCTCTTGCATCAGTTAATAAAGATGGCAATTCTTTTTTCATCATTTCTGTTGGATCATTCCGTAGAGGTTGTTAAAAATCCTCATTCTCAAGTTGTCGATAGGCCTCTTATATACAAGTGTCTACTCCATATTACTACATCTCCACCTTTATCTGCTGGCTTAATGACCAAGTCTTTATTATTTGATAAGGAGATCAATACATCTTGCTCTTTTTTTGTTAAATTCCTTTTCAATGGTTTGACATCCTTCTTAAAAAGTAATTCTACATCATAATTGACCTTTTTATTAAAGGTATTGATGGTTAGATTCTGAATTGAAGGCAGAAAGAAAGATTTTGGTTTAAACTTAGATGGATCCCTTGAGGATTCTTGATGCTCTCTTGACGTATTACTCGGTATTTGGGTTGTTCGTCCATACCATGCTCTCAACTGCAAATTATGGTGGAAACGGAATAAATCAATTTTAGTTTTAAATTCCATTGTTTAATGCGTCGGAGCAAATGAGATACCTTTTGATAAAACTTGTACAGCATCATCCGTTAATGGAATACTTGACAAATTCACTACAGTGTCCTTTTGGTAAAACTGCGTGAACTCGGACGTCGCTGGTTGTTTAACTGTCTTCTTTCTCCCTCTCCTTGTCTTTCTCTTGCTTTTGAATGATCCATTATTGGTCTGGGCTGTGACTGTAAAAAACTGCTGGAATCAGCTCTACTATCAGAAAGGTAATCATCACTACTGGTCAAGTTAAAGGAGACTGAACCTTCAGTGCGCTTTGTTCGCTTTAAGGACAATCCTCCCTGCTTGTTACGTGTCGATCTTTTCCAGGTGTACACCCTTCCATCTTTATAATCTTTTTCATCTCTCTTGAATTTATCCACCTTCTGTTTCTTTACATTTTCAATTAATTTAAGCAGTTCATCTTGCAATTTGACTTCAAAATTTTCTTTTTCTCACGTCACTGCAATAATTTTAAATTGGTTTCTAATCTCATTTATCTCCTGTTGAACCTTAAGTCTATCTTTTTTGGATTCCTCAATCAATAGTAGCATTAGATCTAGTGAACAATTGTTAAGGATAGCCTCCCATTTCTCTGTAAATTCCTTATTTTGCATATTATAGGCAGGAAGTTTTCTAATATGCAATCCCCATGGAATAAGGCCGTGTCTCCAGTAGTCAGAGAGAGTAATTGCGTTCAGTTCAAGCTTCACATCTTTTTGGAGAAGTTTTTTTAAATTCCATAAAAATACCAGTAAAGTCTTCATTAAACTCCTCCGATGTATTAGATGTGTTCAACAAAGTCTCTGCCACAATGATATTTTGGCCCTCTTCATGAGAAAAAGATAAAGTTGTCTTACGTTCCATTGTTATACAGGGTCCTCAAGTAGTCCAACCGTTTATTCAAAGATTTGTCTCAGCAAAACGCAGGGAAGGTGTCTGCGGAGCTGCTCCAAATAGAGGTGTACCCCAATGTCCTCAGATTAACAATTCAAGGAAAAGATCCCACCTTCTGGGATCATTAAACGGAGGTCCTTTCAGCAAGTAGCGCTCCAAGATCTTTTCCTTGAATGGTACCCGTGTAGGTTTAACAACATCTATTAAGACAAGAGGCTGTGGAAGGCATAAAGAGGACTGCTGAGAGGTTGATTGAAACAGGAGTATTGATGGGAATCAGCCAGTTATTGTAATATATTCATATTGCCAGTTGCGAAGACAAAATTAAAATGGTGTTTAATGCATGATTTAAGAGCAGTTAATGAAGTAGTAGAATCTTGGCCTGCTGAAGGCCCAAATCCACATGTGCTGCTTTCGACTGTTTTTTTCTCCAGATAATTGTTTTACTGTAATTGACGTTTGTTCTGCTTTTTCAGTGCCCCTTTAGCAGAGGAAAGCAGACACCTTTTTTTTCCTTCTCCTATCAAGGTAAACAGTATAAATATGTCGGAATGCCTCAAGGGTTTCAAAAGAGTATTTACAAACCCGATTCCAAAAAAGTTGGGACACTGTACAAATTGTGAATAAAAAAGGAATGCAATAATTTACAAATCTCATAAACTTATATTTTATTCACAATAGAATATAGATAACATATCAAATGTTGAAAGTGAGACATTTTGAAATGTCATGCCAAATATTGGCTCATTTTGGATTTCATGAGAGCTACACATTCCAAAAAAGTTGGGACAGGTAGCAATAAGAGGCCGGAAAAGTTAAATGTACATATAAGGAACAGCTGGAGGACCAATTTGCAACTTATTAGGTCAATTGGCAACATGATTGGGTATAAAAAGAGCCTCTCAGAGTGGCAGTGTCTCTCAGAAGTCAAGATGGGAAGAGGATCACCAATTCCCCCAGTGCTGCGGCGAAAAATAGTGGAGCAATATCAGAAAGGAGTTTCTCAGAGAAAAATTGCAAAGAGTTTGAAGTTATCATCATCTACAGTGCATAATATCATCCAAAGATTCAGAGAATCTGGAACAATCTCTGTGCGTAAGGGTCAAGGCCAGAAAACCATACTGGATGCCCGTGATCTTCGGGCCCTTAGACGGCACTGCATCACATACAGGAATGCTACTGTAATGGAAATCACAACATGGGCTCAGGAATACTTCCAGAAAACATTGTCGGTGAACACAATCCACCGTGCCATTCGCCGTTGCCGGCTAAAACTCTATAGGTCAAAACAGAAGCCATATCTAAACATGATCCAGAAGCGCAGGCGTTTTCTCTGGGCCAAGGCTCATTTAAAATGGACTGTGGCAAAGTGGAAAACTGTTCTGTGGTCAGACGAATCAAAATTTGAAGTTCTTTTTGGAAAACTGGGACGCCATGTCATCCGGACTAAAGAGGACAAGGACAACCCAAGTTGGCTCAGTTCAGAAGCCTGCATCTCTGATGGTATGGGGTTGCATGAGTGCGTGTGGCATGGGCAGCTTACACATCTGGAAAGGCACCATCAATGCTGAAAGGTATATCCAAGTTCTAGAACAACATATGCTCCCATCCAGACGTCGTCTCTTTCAGGGAAGACCTTGCATTTTCCAACATGACAATGCCAGACCACATACTGCATCAATTACAACATCATGGCTGCGTAGAAGAAGGATCCGGGTACTGAAATGGCCAGCCTGCAGTCCAGATCTTTCACCCATAGAAAACATTTGGTGCATCATAAAGAGGAAGATGCGACAAAGAAGACCTAAGACAGTTGAGCAACTAGAAGCCTCTATTAGACAAGAATGGGACAACATTCCTATTCCTAAACTTGAGCAACTTGTCTCCTCAGTCCCCAGACGTTTGCAGACTGTTATAAAAAGAAGAGGGGATGCCACACAGTGGTAAACATGGCCTTGTCCCAACTTTTTTGAGATGTGTTGATGCCATGAAATTTAAAATCAACTTATTTTTCCCTTAAAATTATACATTTTCTCAGTTTAAACATTTGATATGTCATCTATGTTGTATTCTGAATAAAATATTGACATTTGAAACTTCCACATCATTGCATTCTGTTTTTATTCACAATTTGTACAGTGTCCCAACTTTTTTGGAATCGGGTTTGTAATTTGATCAAACACCATTGTTGAGGAATCATAATTAGCCGACCACTCCAAAATAATGGATGTACAGAAACAATAAGTTATATAACACAGAACCTTATCTCAGTAGTTTGGCAGGATGGTCTGAAGGAAAAGACAGATTCCTACCCCAAGAGATAAAGACTTTCTTAGTCCTGCCTAGTTTGCTAGTTCTATTAATATTATTTTAAAAAAAATCCATAATCAGTAAAGTGGGTAATTTAAGAAATGTAAATTTGAAAATATAAGATCTTAAAGGAAATTAACTTAAGAGAAAATAATAAATATTGCATAAATGTTGCTTGACCGGTCTATGGGGGAATTAAATCAATAAGAAGGCCTGCTAACAGGGATTGATCCGGAGGATTGCACAAACTGGTGGCCACGAAAACACTGGAGTTTTCTCCTTAGTATAAGTGGTTTGTGCAGTTTCCCGAGGAAATCAAAATAACTGTCAAAAAGGGTTATAGAAATATCTTATATATATATTGCCAAAAGTATTGGGTAGCCCCATTCTAATGAACAGGTTTGACTACTTTAGTAATTTCTATGAGTACAAATCTTAATGTTAAAGCATATAATGATATTCTAGGAAATTGTGCTTCTAATATTATAGCAACAGTTTGGACAGGACCCTTTTCTATTCTAACATGACAATGCCTCTGTGTATAAGGCAAGGTTCAAAAAGAAAATGATTGATTCAGTCAGTGTGGAAGAACTTGACTGGTCTGCATAAAACCAAGTCCTAATCCCAGTTTAACACCTCTGGTGTGACTGTAAATGCAGACCTTGAGCCAAAAACTCATCACCAAACACCAATGACTTGTACATACACTATATAGACAAAAGTATTGGGACACCCTCTTCTTTAGAACAGAAAAATGCACTTCCAAATATGTGGCAACAACGATGGGAACATAATTCATGCATTTAAAAATTGTATTTCCATCTCTGTTGCAACAGTTTTGGAAGTGTCTAAAATGACTATACCCATATGTACAAGTCATTGGTGTTTGGTGCCATTACCAGGGATTACGTGATGCTAAAATGGTTGGCCATGGATCCAAGACTATGCGGAGATCTCCAGTCATTTAATAGAGCAATAAGATGATTATGATATCGAATTTGATCTTTTAATAGCATTATCTTAACACATTAAGCCATATTAAGTGTGTATAATTTACTATGGGAGGTTTAAAAGCGCTTAATGAGAGCATTGCATTCATATTCTGCTGTTCTGTGGCCACGGATTTGTGGGTCTTGTCTTTTTCTCTTACAGATGACTTGCAGGACCCTGTATGTTATGATATTAAATTAGTTTTAATCGTTTAACCACCACAGTGTCTTGTCTCCATTGGCAACACGCACGATTTGTGTGGATTGCAAGTGAAGTCGCAGGCAGCAAAGAGTGCAAGTAGCAATTGCAAGTGATTTTGTAATTTAGTTTCTTTTTTTCTTATCTTCACCACCTGGCTACTTGTGTAAAATGTTGAGAGATTCAATTAAAAAAAATACTTAATAAATAAAATAAAATAAAAAACACTGCAAGTGACGTCACTTGCAGAAGTGCAGGTGTCTGAGAGTGCAAATCTGAAAATGCAAGTCTCAGAACCTCACTACTAAGAAATGTAATGTGGCTTTTCAGCTGCGAAACTATTTTATTGATTAATTTGCAGGGCAGCGCTGACAACTGTAACGGGAAGTCAAAGGCGAGCGGATCCATTTGCAGTTTTTATTAATTCAATGTCAGACACAAACAATGATCAATCACCAGCGTCAGGGATAACACAGGGATAAATCCTCATAAGGCTGCGGTTCTCTCGGTTGGTTGTGCATCTTTTTCTTCCACACTTTTTCCTTCCACTCAACTTTCAGCACTCTGTGAACAGCCAGCTTCTTTGGCAATGAATGTTTGTGGCTTACCCTCCTTGTGAAGGGTGTCAATGATTGTCTTCTGGACAACTGTCAGATCAGCAGTCTTCCCCATGATTGTGTAGCCTAATGAACCAAACTCAGAGACCATTTTGAAGGCTCAGGAAAACTTTGCAGGTGTTTTGAGTTGATTAGCTGATTGGCATGTCACCATATTCTAATTTGTTGAGATAGTGAATTGGTGGGTTTTTGTTAAACGTGAGCCTAAATCATCACAATTAAAAGAACCAAAGACTTAAACTACTTCAGTCTGTGTGCATTGAATTTATTTAATACACGAGTTTCACAATTTGAGCTGAATTACTGAAATAAATGAACTTTTCCACGACATTCTAATTTATTGAGCTGCACCTGTATATATCTTCATTGTGTTTGTCTTTAATCTGTCGTGATGTTCCTAAAGATCTGACTGCAGGTTTCAGGAAGTCTTGAGTCTTTAACACAGTCTGTGGCTTTAACCGTCTGTCATCATTCAGTCAGTATGGAGTTCAGTCAACTTCCTCTTGTGCTCTGTGAGTATTATTTTATCTAAATGTATTTCAGTGGAATTGCTATTATATTATGTAAATGATCAAGTGTTTTAGTCTTTCTAGATTTGTCTATTCTTGCTGCTCTCAGAGTTTCAGATCCAGCTCTAGTCCATGATATATGATTGAAGGATGAGTTTGAGAGAGGAAGTGTGCAGTTTGTGAAAGAGAAATGCACTCTGTTGTGTTGCAGATCAGTGTTAGCTCAGTCATTCAGTTTTGTGATGTGTAATGGTGTTGAATCAGTTTTGTTGGTTTGTTTTGCAGTTATTGTGAGATGGTCCTCACTGCAGAACACAAGATCCAGGGGGCGAGGTTGAAACTAGATTCAACTCCTCCCACCTTACATGTACCTAAACCTACCCGTCTCCACCCCCTGATCCCTAAACCCACCCATCTCCACCCCCTGGATGTGGATCCAACCCCACCCCCTGGATCTTTGTTCTGCAGTGAGGGGCTACTGGTTATTGTCACTGTTGTCGTAATATTCACTAATACACAGTTAGTAAGAGTTTGTCTTTATTCTTCTGCTCGTCATCAGACTATTTTCTTTCAAGTTCCCTAAACAGTTCTCTGCTGTGACCAAATCTATAAAATACCAGTCAGATATTTTCATGTTTATCTAGACGCATATACAGTCCCCCACACAATATTTTAATATTTGTTAATCTTTAGAATTATCAGCTCAATATTCACATTGTAATGAGTTTTTCTCTTTGTTTTAGTGCTGATTTCAAACATCTACTCTCAACATACTGAAGGTGAGTTAATTTGATTCATTTATTTTCATCACGTGAGTGTTTCTACAGAAGCTGTTACAAACCAACTGAGAATTGAGAAATTACTCACATTTTATTATTATTATAAATGCAATATTTTAACAAGTTGAATTATTCATGTGACAATTCTGAGGTGTGACATTAAACACACAAAAAAACATCAGTCCATCAAAAATAGCTGATATATTTCTTACATACTCTGTGAAATCAAAATTGACACAGTGAGAGACAAGATCTTCTGTTGAAAAACTTTCACAACTCGTTTCCAAAAATGCGAGATCTTTTATAAATGACTATAACAGCTATAGAGATTAACACTTCAGTCTCATCTGATTTAGCATGTGTGTTTTACAGTCAAGTAACTGTGTTCATATAAAAACAGTAGTACATTATTTCCATTGTGAATTGTCATTGTACAGAAATACCAAAACCCAAAGTGACCATCAAACCTGCTCAACATGTATTCAGAGGAGAGAGAGTCACTCTCAGATGTGACATATATGCTGAAGGAGTCACTAGCTGGCAGTACAGCTGGTATAAAGATGATTCAGTCAATGCTTTCAGTGATCAACAGGAACACACATTCAGTTCTGTTATGGAGTTTGACGCAGGTAAATACTCCTGTTATGGAGCAGAGAGAGAAGGATCACGAGCATCACACTTCAGTGATGAAGTTACACTGACAGTATCAGGTGAGTTTGATCAACTCTTTCACATTCACACACAGGTTTGACATGGTATCAATGAGTGATTTCTCCATTTCAGAAAAAGCCCAGGCAGTTTTAAGTGTTTCTCCACAGACGTGGTTGACTGAAGGAGCTCCAGTGACTCTGATCTGTGAGGTTAACGGCTCCTCTACAGGCTGGACATTCAGCTGGTTCACTGTATCTGGTGAGATACAGTGTAAGATATAATGTGCTTCATGTATAACATCTGAATAAACTGGTTTCATAAAAATCATAGAGATTAAAAAAAATGTTTAATCTAAATACTCTGATTATACCAATTTACACGACTCGTGTAAAAATGTCTGCTCATTTCTTGAGGTAACTGCACATTTTCGCTTTATACAGTCAACAGAAATCATTATGAGCTGCTCTCAGAAAGTAGCAGAGGAGCTAGAGGAAACAACACTGTCAGTTCTGCTGCTCTAAATCACACAGGAGTTTATGTGTGCACAGCAGAGAGAGGAGAACCAGCCTATTACACACAGTACAGCAACACACAGTTAATATGGGTCACTGGTGAGTTCAAACTGAATCTCTGGAAATGTTCCTTGATCTTTTTAGAGCCTGATGCGTCTTGGAATTTTGTCCTGTCATAATATACAGGTGCATCTCAATAAATTAGAATGTTGTGGAAAAGTTTATTTATTTCAGTAATTCAACTCAAATTGTGAAACTCGTGTATTAAATAAATTCAGTGCACACAGACTGAAGTAGTTTAAGTCTTTGGTTCTTTTAATTGTGGTGATTTAGGCTCACATTTAACAAAAACCCACCAATTCACTATCTCAACAAATTAGAATACTTCATAAGACCAATACATTTTTTCATTGAATTGTTGGCCTTCTGGAAAGTGTTCATTTACTGTATATGTACTCAATACTTGGTAGGGGCTCCTTTTGCTTTAATTACTGCCTCAATTCGGCGTGGCATGGAGATTAGTGCTGTGTATCACCAGCAAAGTCACGATACGATACGTATCACGATACATAGGCCACGATACGATACATATCACGATACGGGACTGCACTGAATTTCACCTCAGAAAAATTAAGTAAAACAGCTGTTTATTAAACATTGCATACTATAGGGCCATTGATAACTATTGGCAGAGCAGGCAGTTGACCTCTGCATTATGAATGGCCTCCATAACTGTACCACAGTACAATATAGGTAATGGCATATGTTTCATGTTTACATTGAGCACTCCCTACCAGGTAAAATATTCTGATTGCTTGCATCTTGTTTTTAAGCCCATAAATAATAATGTACTCTTCTAATAAATTTATATTGTAATGTCCTCATATTAATATATTTAAAAAATCATCTTAACATTGCTGGTAGGTTATCATTGCACAAATTAACACACTCTCTACATTTAAAAATTAAAATTAAAAGAGTTCTAAACTAATGCTCACTGTATCTCACGCACGCTCAGTCACACACACAGATCACGTTGCGGCCGCACACAGACATTCAGCAACAATGTTTTTAGCGCTGCCCCGCAATGTTATCAATTAAAATAGCTTAATCGCTCAAGAGCTACATTATCTTTCTCAACAAGGAGCTGGCAACATCATTGTTTCTGAAGGAATTAAAGCCACATCTTTACTGTTGCGGTGGTCATTCATACATACACAGCATCTCTCTCTCTCTCTCTCTCTCTCTCTCTCTCTCATAAGTGAAACACTTGATGAGAATACAGTCAAGCAAATCACTTTTCTGATAATAGAATATTGAAGTGGAGATCGCTAAACTGCAAGCTAGCCGGTGTTTTCAGAAAGCAAGCGTGTTTATCCAGTGGAGAGAGCGCGCGTACACATGGTTGCCAGGTTGACAAAAATAAGTATCACACTTAACGTTAGCAGATATTTCCGTATTGCGCAAGTGGATAGCTCTATTTCGGGGATTACGTCTCTTTATATCAAGCAACCCAGTTGTGTTCCTCTGCGGTCAGATTAAACATTGTTGTTAAACATTTTAAACCTGTTCTTGTTTTCAAATTAAGCGCGGTCCACACTGCTGCACACGTGCCACAATATCGATACAGGGCCAGCTGTATCGATACTCGTATCGTCAAATCTCTGTGACGATACATCGTCGTATCGATATTTCGAACACAGCACTAATGGAGGTGATCCGTTTGTGGATCTGCTGAGGTGGTATGGAAGCCCAGGTTTCTTTGACAGTGGCCTTCAGCTCATCTGCATTGTTGGGTCTGGTGTCTCTCATCTTCCTCTTGACAATACCCCATAGATTCTCTATGGGGTTCAGGTCAGGCGAGTTTGCTGGCCAATCAAGCACAGTAACACCATTGTAATTGAACCAGCTTTTGGTACCTTTGGCAGTGTGGGCAGGAAGTGCTCTAAAATTTCCTGGTAGATGGCTGCGTTGACTGTGGACTTCAGAAAACACAGTGGACCAACACCAGCAGATGACATGGCTGCCCAAATCATCACTGACTGTGGAAACTTCACACTGGACTTCAAGCAACATGGATTCTGTGCCTCTCCACTCTTCCTCCAGACTCTGGGACCTTGATTTCCAAATGAAATGCAAAATTTACTTTCATCTGAAAAGAGGACTTTGGACCACTGAGCAACAGTCCAGTTCTTTTTCTCCACAGCCCAGGTAAGATGCTTCTGACGTTGTCTCTGGTTCAGAAGTGGCTTGGTAGCCCTTTTCCTGAAGACGCCTGAGCGTGGTGACTCTTGATGCACTGACTCCAGCTTCAGTCCACTCCCTTGTGAAGCTCTCGCAAGTGTTTGAATAAGCTTTGCTTGACTGTATTCTCAAGCTTGCGGTCATCCCTGTTGCTTGTGCACCTTTTCCTACCCAAATTCTTCCTTCCAGCCAACTTTGCATTTAATATGCTTTGATACAGCACTCTGTAAACAGCCACACCTTTCAGTAATGACCCTCTGTGACTTACCCTCTTTGTGGAGGGTGTCAATGTTCGTCTTCTGGATCATTGCCAAGTCAGCAGTCTTCCTCATATTGTGGTTTCAAACAAGAGATACCCAGAATTTATACTGTATGGATGGTCATTTATTGAAACTCAAATGTAAATATTCTAATATCTTGAGATACTGATTTTTGACTTTCATGAGCTGTAAACTCTAATCATCAAAATTAAAACAAAAAAAACTTTTGAAATGTTTTACTTTACATGTAATGAATCTAAAATATATGAAAGTTTCACTTTTTGAAATGTTACAAGAAAAAATGAACTTTTTCACGACATTCTAATTTATTGAGATGCACCTGTATATGGCTACTTTTTAATATTATAAATGAAGAAAGATGCTTTTGCTGTCAGGTGTAGTTACTAGATGCATTAACTACTATTGACAGCAAAAGTATGGCTGAGCCTCTAGCAGGCTCTCTCTAGCAGTGCCTAAATAGACCAAACTAACCAGAGAGAAAATAATAATAATAATAATAATAATAATAATAATAATAATAATAATAAATATAGCTGCAAGCAGCAATAACCGGGGTTCAAGCATTTTAAGGCCTAAGGTGGTATGCTTTTAGGGTCTAGGCCAACCTGGAGGCATAGCTGACAGTGAAACACATCGAAAATGGACAATAGGCTCACAGAAACACACACAGACACAAATAGAAATTAAATGGTTAAACTATCATATTAATAATCATTAAGATTGCTTACACACACACACACACACACGGACATACATGCACACATATTTTGTTGCAGATATAGATATTTGAAATAAATGACAGGTGACAATGTTTTTTGCAAGTCTTCTCTTTTTAAGAGTTGATATAGTAATTTTCAGGTTTCTCTGTGATCATATGGCAAAATTGTAAAAACTGAAATATCTGTATGAACAAAATGATAAACTTGAATTAAATGTGATTTTAAATGTTATAACAGTGATTTTATAATCTATCCATAAGAAAACTAATGAACACTACTGTTTTAGTGTTTCATACGCCCATTGGTGGTCTTCCACTGCCATCTAGTGGCAATTTCTCTTACAACACTGTTTTTAACATTTATAACTATTATATTGTTATTTTTTTGCCCAATCTCTCTTAAATTTTGCATGCTTGTTTAGAAAAAAATGATGCATCATTTTACACTGAGAATTTGAGGGCTTTCTTTTAGGATTCATAGGCCTTTGGGTACACTATGTAAAGAAGATATATTATAAAATTACCTGTTTATAGTTGTCAAAAATGCATATGTTCAACTTTTTAAAAAAAAAATTATAATCATTGACCTAGAATCTAGAGATTAGTACTGCACTGATTTTATTGATTTTGATTTTAAAAACCATGTCTAGTTCACTAGTTCAAGTAGTTTTTTAAAATAAAATCAAATATTTAATGAACAGTTTGATTGACAGCATTGGTCCCAGAGGCAAAGTTGTTCAGAATGAGAAGGTCTATCGTATGATATGAAGATATAGTGTATAAGTGAATATTATTAACATTTTATTGTAATTTGAGGTAATTTACTAAATAAATACTGTTTTAGAGGCCTTTTTCACTGTTATAGCGCCACCTATGTTCCAATCTCTATGAAACTTTACATGCTTGTTAAGAGTAATCTGATATATTTTTTCACCAAGTTTTGTAAAGTTTTGAGTTTTTGTTTATGGTTTTATAGGCTTTGGGTTACATGTGGCCACGCCCCTTTTCTAAATGACCAGTTATAGCTAACCAAAGGACAAAATTCAAAGATTTTTTGATAATTATTGATCTAAGGAGTCCATAGAATATTACTACAGTGGTTTGATTGAGATTGAGCGAAAAACCTAGGACTAGTTCGCAAAAGTAGGTTTTTAACATATTTGTGAATATTTAATGAATGATTTGATTGATAGCATTAGTCTTAGAGGCAAAGTTGCTCAGAATCAGGAGATCTATCAAATGATATGAATATCTAGTGTTTGTGTGAATATATGAACATGTTCTACAATTTGAGGTCATTTTCTATACAAATATTGTGTTCTTGAAAGCTTTTTTTATTGTTATAGCGCCACCTATGGCCCAATCTCCATGAAAATTTACATGGCTGTTAAGAGTCATCTTACACATGTTTTCACTAACTTTCGTAAAGTTTCAAGTTTTTGTCTAGGTTTTATAGGCTTATGGTTACATGTGGCCATGCCCCATTTTTAAATGAGCCAATTATAGCTAACCAAAGGACAAAATTCAAAATGTTTTCGATAGTTATTGATCTAGAGAGTCCAGAGATTATTACTGCAGTGGTTTGATCGAGATTGAGCAAAAAAACAGACTAGTTCGCAAAAGTAGGTTTTTAACATAATTGAGAATATTTAATGAACGATAGGATTGACAGCAATAATACCTTGGGTAAAGTAGCTCATTATGAGGAGATCTATCGAATGATATGTATATTGTGTGGATTTGTGAAACACCACGCGATTAAAGAGCCAAAAAGAATTGTTAGCGCCAACTAGTGGCCGATTTCTTTCAAAATTCTTACAGACCTTTAGTTCCATGAGTCGAACATGCCCATCGAGTTTCGTTCCGATCGAGCTCCGTTAACCTTGTCAAATAGTTGCTTAAAATTGTTTGGCCAATGGCGGCCATGTTTGTTTAGATATGCGAATGTCCTCATAGATATTTGAGCCACTTCAGACAAAGACACGGCATACCAAATTTCAAGTCGATCGGACCAACGGTTACCAAGTTATAGTTTTTTCGGTCTTATAGCGCCACCAAGTGGCACATCTGCGCAATTTTTTTTATTTCACCAAAGTTTTTACTCTTACATATGTGTACCGAGTTTGGTGAAGATATCTCATTTCGTTCACGAGTTATAGCCTTTTTCGTAAAATTGGTCCGCGACTTTTAAACGTTTTTGGGCCCCATTGCGAAACTGAGTGGAAAGTTCAACTTTTTTTTGATAACTATTAAACTTCACTCTCCAGAGAATATTTCTGTAGTGGTTTGGTTCCGACTGGGCGAAAAACCTAGGACTAGTTCGCAAAAGTAGGTTTTGAACATAATTGAGAATATTTAAATAACACTTTGATTGATGTCATGGATCCTAGAGATAAAGTTGTTCAGAATGAGGATATCTATCATATGATATGAAGAACTAGTGTATGTGTGAATATATGAACTTTATTTTACAATTTAAGTTCATGTACAATTGAAATATTGTGTTTTTGAAGGCTGTTTTTTACTGTTATAGCGCCACCTATGGTCCGATCTCCATAAAACTTTTCATGCTTGTTAAGAGTCATCTGACACATGTTTTCACCGACTTTCGTAAAGTTTCAAGTTTTTGTCTAGGTTTTATAGGCTTTTGGTTATGTGTGGCCACGCCCCTTTTTTAAATGAGCCAGTTATAGCTAACCAAAGGACAAAATTCAACATTTTTTCGATAATTATTGATCTAGAGAGTCCAGAGAATATTACTGCAGTGGTTTGATCGAGATTGAGCAAAAAAAACAGACTAGTTCGCAAAAGTAGGTTTTTTACATATTTCTGAATAATTAATGAACGATTTGATTGACAGCAATGGTTCTTGAGACAAAGTTGTTCATTATGAGGAGATCTATCAAATGATATGCATATTGTGTGGATATGTTAAACGACACATGATTACAGAGCCATAAAACTCGTTAGCGCCAACTAGTGGCCGATTTCTTTCAAAATTCTTACAGACCTTTAGGGCCATGAGTCAAACATGCCTACCGAGTTTCGTTCCGATCGACCTCCGGTAACCATGTTTAATAGGTGCTTAAATTTGTTTGGCCAATGGCGGCCATGTTTTTTGAGATACGCGAATGTCCTCATAGACACTTGTGCCCCTTTGGACCAAGACGTGGCATACCAATTTTCAAGGCGATCGGACCAACGGTTGCCTAGTTATAGCCATTTATAAGTTTTTTTCTGTCTTATAGCGCCCCCAAGTGGCAGAGCTACGCAATTGTTTTTATTTGACCAAAGATTGAGCTCATACACATGTGTACCGAGTTTGGTAATGATATCTAATTTCGTTCAAGAGTTATACTTCAAATAACATTTGGCTAACGTTAGCAAATTTTAGTTTTTAGCGCTGTAGCGCCCCCGTTAGGCCGATTGGGGCAAGCCTTTGTATCTGAGTAGCGGTTTGGACTACTACGATCTGACCAAGTTTCAGCTTTCTAGGCCTTACGGTTTGGGCTGCACGATCAGTTTTACCGGAGAAAAATAATAATACAAAAAATCCTTACAATTACAATAGGGTTTCAATGCACTACGTGCTTGAACCCCTAATAAACACTATTAAAAGTTGATTTCTGTTTACTGCAAAAATGTACAATTTTTAATTCTAATACTGGAAAATTGTCATGAAATACTAAAATATAACTTCTGTGGCACAGAAGTGTTACTTACATAAGTGGACTTCAGGGAAAAATCAAATAAGTGTAATAAAAATGTATAATCTGACCTATTTAATAAATAGTTGTCATGACCAGGTTCAGAAGATGAAAATGGTCCACACAGGTTTCCACAAACAAAAGCATCTTCATTAAAACAAACTCAGATAATCCACATGCAAGAAGACAATGTAACAGCGCATCTATACACAAACAATACCAGACAACAACTGAATGAGAAGGAGGAACTTAAATACACAGGGTGATAGAACTCAAATTATGATCAGGTGATGATTCGTTAATTAGAAACCATAAATCGTGGCCTAATGGTTAGAGAGTCGGACTTGTAATCCAAAGGTTGTGGGTTGGAATCTCAGGTCCAGCAGGGATTGTTGGTGGGGGAGTGAATAACCAGCGCTCTCTCCTCCTTCAATACCATGACTGAGGTGTCCTTGAGCAAGGCACCGAACCCCCAACTGCTCCCCGGGCGCTGTAACATGGCTGCCCACTGCTCCGGGTGTGTGTTCACTTAGGATTGGTTAAATGCAGAGAATACATTTCACTGCTGGTTATATACTCTCTATATAATCGTGGATGTGACAAATAAAAAAAATCTTAATCTTAATCTAGTAACAAACAAGGAGCGGGAAACTGGAACAAAGGAAAACAGGTCTCAAACTCAATTCCTGGAGGGCCACAGCTCTGCAGAGATTTGCCTTGTCCAAATACCCACACTTGCGGTCTTGGCCACTTGAGAGCGCGTACGCGCGACAGGAAGTAAGTGCGCAAGACTGTCCCAGGTCTTAAAAACGGCAAAGCGCAGTGCCCGGAACGCACACTAAATCCACACTAAGTGTATCCCATCATGCATCATGCTCTGGAAATAAATTGTGAGACTTTTTGCCGAGATCTCACGAGAGGTCACGGAAACCTTACCAATGTAAGTTAAAGCTGCAGTCTGTAAGTTTTGCCTCTTTGTCGCCATCTCTGTTTGAAAACCTGGAATTGCAGCTCTGTGCGGAATTATCTTCCATGTGTGGGGTTGTGAGTCGGCACGGCTCCAGTGTGGATGAATCTAATGTTTTGAGGTGAATGAGTAGTTGTCAGTCACTGCACCAGTGTGGATATTTACTGTACTTTGCAATCACAGATTCTAGCCTACGTCTTGGAATATATGACCCAAATAAGAAGTTTAACCATATATTGTCACCTGAACAAGTAAGTAACAAGTCTGCCACGTTTGTTCTGACCAACTGAGGAAAAAAGCATTACAATAAATCGCGCTACCAATGGTGATTTAATCTAAAGATCGTTAGCTCATATCACATCAAACTGTGCATATTATTATTATTATACTTTATTCTCAAATTATTAATGTTAACAACATCAGCATTGCGTGACTGAGTATAGTTTGTATTAGCGTGTAGATTTCAATTTCTGTAACGTTACAGTCTAATCTAATCGTCATGCCATTCGAATTAAAAAAATATTTTAACCCAAAAAGCAAATTATGCTCTCTTCGAACTGGTTTTCTTTAAAATACAAATCTTGTGTAATCCCAGGCTGTAATCTGTAATCAGAAGCACATTTAAAACTGGAATATAATTTAATTTCATTCACATGTGTTTCATAAACCCATAATCCTTTCTGGATCACAATCGCCATCAAAATTATACATTTTATTATTCTAGCTGCTGTGAGAAAAGGCTATAAACGATCCTCCACCTGCAGGATCCTCATGTGCGATAGCCTACTAGCCGGGATAACTTCTTTATGTTTACAGACGTGGCGTAATGACGCAGCAGCATGCTCGAATCTCCCGCGAAAACCTACCCGTACCACTCAAATTAGAAAACATTATTAGAAGCTAACCATTGTGAATCGGGCTAAAGTAAGGCGATAGTTTTGAACATTGGCTGGTTATATACTTGCTCAAATATTGATTTCGGATAATTTGTAACCAAAAAAAGTTACGGACTGCAGCTTTAAATATTAATAATAATTAGATATTACAAATAATTTGGTAGAAAAACTGTGTTTTTACGTTTTATTGGTGCAAAGATGAGTAGTGGTGATATTTATTTTGTACAACATTTGCAACTGCTTTTTATCATTTAATTAGAAGCACCACAAATTAAAATTGTCATGTTATAGGGACTACTGAACAGACATTTAGAAGTTGATTTTAAAATGCAAAGTATTTAAAATTAAAATTATAATAAAGCTGTGTAAACACTTGCATTTTTACAGCACTATAAGTGTGTCCCATCAGGTAATGAAAAGTTTGACACACACTTGTGGTCTTGTGCAAAGGGTATGGGTATTTGGAAAAGGCAATAAGCTCCAACCAGCTCCAACTCATACCTGCTTGGAAGTTTCTAGTGATCCTGATTAGCTGGATCAGGCGTGTTTGATTAGGGTTGGAGCTGAACGGTGCAGAGCTGTGGCCCTCCAGGGGCCTGTACCATGATGGTGAATGAACAAACTCAGGGTTACAGGATTAGCTTTGAGTTGACAAAACCAAACCAATCCAATCCGGCTTTGTTGGTACCATGATGCTGATCATCAACTTTCTCTGTCAACTCAGGCTTTAATCCCGAGTTAATAAAGCATGTGCACTTGAAAGTGTGACGTCAGTAATGAACAGCCAATCACATGCCTTTTAACTGTGATTCACTTCTCTAGATTCAAGCCAAAGATTAAAAGATTTAAAAATATGAATTTAAATACATTTACACAGCAAGGTGAAAAGAGCTGTCCATGAAAGAGGACAACTAAAATAAAACATCTTGCCATATCAGCGCAACTGAAACTTGTGAAGTTAGTTTGTATAATTATACAGTTATTTACAGTATAGTTATATAGGTATACATACTCAAAAATCTAAACTCTTATGTAGACATGTATAAAGCTTTATCTATTGATTCTAAAGCTTATTTATATTCTATATTATTTGTATATATTTTATTAATTTAAAATAAAAGATTAATAATAATTATTTTAATATGGCTTGTGTAATGGATTAAGGCTATAATAAATATATAAATCATGTAATTATTATAAATAATCATCGCTAAAAGCCAGATGATTTGATCTTTAAAAATGTTTTACTATGTAGTGACCTATAATTTGAAGCAAGAGAAAATGGGGGAGTGGCTTTATTGCATCAGAGATGTGACACTTTGTTCGAAGCTGATTGGTCAAATTGCAGTTTGCGATCTCTAACCCAGAACATAATCTGCCCTGGAGCAGGTTAGCTGTGGAGTTACTATGGCGATGAACACGCTAAAAGCCAAGTCACTTTCATGGTACCTAAAGCCCAGGATTGGCGCAAACTAAACTGAAACTTACCTGGCTAGCCGATCCGGCTTCATGGTACAGACCTCAGGAATTGAGTTTGAGACCAATGCCATAGATAGAAACAAATGAAAACAAAACCAAAACAGGCAGTTTGTGACAATAGAGTTTTCATTATGAAATTAATTTTTAATTTATATGTCATTAATTATACCTTGATTCTAGGAGGCTCTTTACCAGCACAGGACACTCAATGTGCACATCAGCACATTTTATAGGACAGACCATATAAACACTTGCTCAATCATTTTACAGTTATATAAATACTACTAGATAAAAATATACAACCCCAAATCAGAAAAAGTTGGGACAGTATGGAAAACGCAAATAAAAAAGAAAGTAGTGATTTCTAAATTTACTTTGACTTGTATTTCATTGCAGACAATATGAACACAAAATATTTCATGTTTTGTCTGGTCAACTTCATGTCATTTGTAAATATACATCCTTTCCTGTCATTCAGACCTGCAACACATTCCAAAAAAAGTTGGGACAGGAGCAATTTAGGGCTAGTAATGAGGTAAATTGGTTAAATAATGATGTGATTTGAAACAGTTGATGTCAACAGGTGATTGTAATTATGATTTGGTACAAAAGCAGCATCCAAGAAAGGTCTAGTCCTTTAGGAGCAAAGATGGGCCGAGGATCGCCAGTTTGCCAACAAATACGTGAGAAAATTATTGAAATGTTTAAAAACAATGTTCCTCAAAGAAAGATAGGAAGAGATTTGGATATTTCACCTTCAACAGTGCATAACATAATTAAAAGATTCAAGGAATCTGGAGGAATTTCAGTGCGTAAAGGACAAGGGCGCAAGCCTAAGCTGAACAACCGTGATCTCCGATCCCTCAGGCGGCACTGCATCAAGAATCGTCATTCATCTATAAGCGATATCACCTCATGGGCTCAGGACTACTTTGGCAAACCTTTGTCAAGTACCACAATACGTAGTTACATCCACAAATGCCAGTTAAAACTGTACTGTGCCAAAAGGAAGCCCTATGTTAACAGTGTCCAGAAGCGCCGTCGACTTCTCTGGGCTCGGAGGCATCAGGGATGGACCATCACACAGTGGAAACGTGTACTGTGGTCAGATGAATCAGTATTTCAGGTATTTTTTGGGAGGAATGGACGCCGTGTGCTCCGGACCAAAGAAGAAAAGGATCATCCAGACTGTTACCAGCAACAAGTCCAAAAGCCAGTGTCTGTCATGGTATGGGGTTGTGTCAGTGCCCTTGGCAAAGGTAACTTGCACTTCTGTGATGGCACCATTAATGCTGAAAAGTACATAGAGATTTTGGAGCACAATATGCTGCCTTCAAGAAGACATCTTTTCCAGGGACGTCCATGCATATTTCAACAAGACAATGCAAAACCACATTCTGCACACATTACAAAGTCCAGGCTGCGGAGGAAGAGGGTACGGGTACTTGACTGGCCTGCCTGCAGTCCCGACCTGTCTCCAATAGAGAATGTGTGGCGCATTTTGAAGCGCAAAATGCGACAACGAAGACCCCGTACTGTTGCCCACCTTAAGACTTGTTTGCAGGAAGAATGGGACAAAATTACACCTGAAACACTTCATCACTTGGTGTCTTCAGTCCCTAAACGTCTTTTAAGTGTTGTGAAAAGGAATGGCAACATTACAAAGTGGTAAATGCTTTACTGTCCCAACTTTTTTTGGAATGTGTTGCAGGTCTGAATGACAGGAAAGGATGTATATTTACAAATGACATGAAGTTGACCAGACAAAACATGAAATATTTTGTGTTCATATTGTCTGCAATGAAATACAAGTCAAAGTAAATTTAGAAATCACTTCTTTCTTTTTTTATTTGCGTTTTCCATACTGTCCCAACTTTTTCTGATTTGGGGTTGTAAATAAATTTATATTATATAAATATATATGTGAACCTAGTAGCATATAAATACTACAAGGTTCACACTGGCCAGTGTTTCCCAATCCCAGTCCTCGCACCTCCCCCGCTCTGCATATTTCATATGTATCTCTTATCACATATGACGTTTGTTCTATTCGAACGTAAGTGCCCTATATTCTGCCATGATTCCAGTTCGAAAGGAGTGTATATGTTCCATACGAAGGGAATTAAAGTGTGCGAGACTTGAATTTAAATTATATTTATTTACAGAGGTATATTATGTCACACTTCTCTAGTAAATTTTGTCTGTGTGTGAAGACGCCGCGCAGCGCAAATCTGTGAATGAATGTTCCGAAGTGAAGTAAACTTAAACGGATTTCCCCTGCTCAGGGAAGGGAATGGACACTGTGTAGGGATCATATCAATCGGAACAGTTAATGCACGTAGCTCTCAGCTGGTTCTCGGTGGCAGGGGTGGGGGGAGAGAACTGGGATTGGGAACCGTTGGTATAGGCAAAGAAGAACTGACCCCCAAGTTGAGCCTGGTTTCTCCCAAGGTTTTTTCTTTCTCCAGTTTTTATTTCTTTGGAATTCTTTCCCCCACCCCCCTTATGGAGGTTTTTGTTGGTTGTCACTGTTGGCTTTGGTTTGCTTGCTGATGGCCTAATGACAAATATATTAATGTTTTATTTTTTTAAGTTTTAAAAAGAAATACTTAGTGATGATTTATGGATTTTCAGATTTTAGAAGTTTAATAGTTTTCTTGCTGCTTTGAAACCATTTAAGTTGTGTAAAGTGTTATATCAATAAAGCTGTAATTGTCTTCTCAGGTGTTTCTCCTCCAGTCTCTCTGATCGTCAGTCCCAGCAGAACTCAACACTTCACAGTAGTCTCTCTCTCTCTTAGCTGTGAGGACCAGAGTAACTCTACTGGATGGACAGTGAGAAGATACACAGACAGATGGGGGCTGGCAGATTGTTCATCATTGCACCGAGGATCACAAACAGGATCTACATGTACAATCAGCCCCACCATCCCATCAGACACTGGAGTGTACTGGTGTGAGTCGTCTGAATCTGGAGAGAAATATCATCCTGTTAATATCACTGTACACTGTGAGTCTGTGTTTCTGTATTTATTTATATAACAAAGCCCTCATTTTATGTACATTACATTACTGTATTCTTACTATTTGTCAGTTGATGTTTGCTCTGTTTCTGTAGCTGATGTGATTCTGGAGAGTCCTGTTCATCCTGTGACTGAAGGAGAAACACTGACTCTGCGCTGTTTACATCAATTAACAACCCCATCAAACCTCAGAGCTGATTTCTATAAAGATGGATCACTCATCCAGAATCAAACTACAGAGATGATCATCTCTACTGTCTCAAATTCACACAAGGGTTTCTATTCCTGCAAACACCCAGAGAGAGGAGAGTCACCCAAGAGCTGGATCTCAGTCACAGGTGAGACTATAAACTATAAACACTATTGAAATACTTCTGTATAATTTACAGCACTAAAATTACTGTAAAATGTGTTCATCTCAGCTTCCTTCAGAAGATCAGGATCTGATGGTCTCAATCCTGTGATAGTTGGAGTGACTGCTGGACTGACCGTCATATTTTTGTTCATTGTCTTCTTGGTCCTGCTGTGGCACTACAGAAACACCAAAGGTTCATCTTCTGCCATATTAAAATTCAATGACACTTTTGCAGACTCTGTTCCTAAACCTGTAACCTGTGACCTACAACAGCCTATGCTGGTTATCTGATCTAAAACTTGTATGTTGACTGATTTTAAAGTAAGGTGACCAGATGTACAACTTCCTGGGGACATGTTCTGCACAGGATTTCTAAATTGCCTAAAAATAACCAGGTGTTGGCTGTTAGCGCTGAGCCAATCGATCATTGTGGAGAGCAGAGCAGATGGCTCCATGCTTTCGAATCGCTCTCGCTGTACTTATATCATATGTTATATCATACAACGAACAATCAGCGCAGCACAAACAACCAACACATGGTTATTTTAGGCAATTTAGAAATCCTGTGCATTACGTGTCCCTGGGAAGTGGCACGTCCGGTCACCTTATTTTAAAGAGTTTTTGGGTATAGTGGTTTGCTGGGCAGGTTCTACTACAAATAATAGACTACTACAAATTAGCCATTTATGTATGCATAAAGGAGATTAAAGTCATTTTTTAAGCTCTTATTTCCTCAAAATATTTTCATGAACATGTTATGTTTGTCTAGGTGGAAGATCTGAGTCTCCCTCTAGTGTCAGTCAACAGCAGAACAGCAGTCAGACATCAGAGCAGAACCAGAGTGAAGCGGGATATAAAACACTCCTGTCTGGTCAGTCTTTACCCATTAACCATACAAATGTAACCATAAATCTTCACAAGCTGAGATTGAAGATACTTAGAAATAACTTTAAACAAGACAGTTCTCACACTAGAAATGTTCCCCTCTTCTGAAGTGCAATATGATATTTGTGTAATTGATAATATATATTTCAATTAGATGTAATTCAGTTTTATTTTGATTATCAATAATGCATAACAGAATATTTAATATATAATTTAGAATGTTAATAGCACATTGCATATTTTGCTTTAGCTTTAAGTCAGTGTCAACATGAAAACAATATTTGTTATGTGGGCTTAAATTCACAAGATGCATTAAATTATTACAGGAACTGCTCATATTTATGACTCTGTTGATGCAACAATTAATAAAGACATACGCACAGGTAACTAATGATGTGACAGAAGGTAATTATGTCATGTTGATCATTTACTAAGGCAGTAGTTATTTTTTAAATACTCAAATCCATCTTTGTTTTACAGTTCACTGTGATATTTGCAGAACAAATGTCTTATTCTTTTCTCTGTTATTCATTGTAGACATTGCATGTGGACCTACTGAACTCACCTATGCTGAGATTGAACTCAAATCCACAGAGAATCAGAAGAAAAAGAAAGAAAAATGCCAAGGTAAACTGAAACAAAAGTTCATGCTCTTATGGTTTTATAACCATGACAGTAGTGTACAGCAGATCTAAAGACCTCTGGGAGGAAAAGCCCCTTTGATTTTAAAATTTTCCCACAACACTGAATAGCAACAAACACCACCAGCATTTTCCTAAACACAAATTGTAAAATAAGCCTGACCCATAAAGGTCATTGCATGCAAATTACAATACGTTGTTTCTGAGTTAATTTGGTCAAATTGTTTTAAAATAAATTATTTAATTCTCTCAGTAGAAACTGTAGAGATTTTATGAATATAATGACTCATTTCATATCACTGTTGGACACACAGTAAGCTCTAGTGATATTAACTGTTCATCTTTTAGGGGAAACCAGTGAAAGTTCTGACACTGTTTACTCTAAACTGATCCTGGAAACCCATCAAGGTGAGTGTCAAAGTAAAAATATCAATCACAATTCACAATGAGCCTCTGAAAATGCATCTACACGTATCGTTGAGAATATAAGAGTAAAACGAAATATGTAAACATTAATTTTTAGTTCTAAATTAAATTTGGATTAGCATTTTTAATTCATTTACACATTTTCAGATGCTGGATCTAGTGATGTGACGCATGCTCAGATTAAATAAATGGCTGGAGGAGAAATATTCAATCACAGGACGCTGAAGTGTTTAGGCTGAGAAGTGCTGGAGAATGACCAGGATCATCAGTTCTTCATCATCTTTGTGATGCTCAACAGTTGATAGCAATAGATTTATCAGCATTTAATGTCAGTGATGATCTTTTTAGCTCTGTTCTGTATTCTTAAAGGTTACGTCATTACATGGGAGAGAACGATTGTTGACTAAAGATTGTGACTTTTTACTGTTGTGAAAGTTTCAGTTCCTCTTTTGTTCTTCTTGATCTCAAATGTATTTGTAGCAGGGTTTTCATGGTCATGGAAACACCAGGGAATTTTAAAATTGTGATTTCCATGTCTGGAAAAATCATGGAAATGTTCTAGGTTGGAAAAAGTCATGTTATAAATGTATATAGTGAATTTAGAATTTTCTAGCTATTTTCAGCGCTAAAATATTTCATTGCTATAAATACCTCTATGTCAGTCTAATCTTTAGATTTGAAAACTGATTAAAACTGGTAAAAGGTTTTAAACATCTGTTGTGCTTTTTGTTCTTAGTTAGAAATTAGAATAATTGTTCAAAATGATAATTATAAACTCTAGTTTTGCTGTAATATTTATACTTTTTGTTTATATCTTTATTACAATAAAATAAGATATACTTGCTGCAATGCTAGTATGAAGCTTGAGCGTGAGTGACTAGGTCATCAGAAATGTGATTCATGTTTATGGTTAAGCAAATATGTATAAATATTTCTGAACAGAATTAACAGAATGTCTCGGTTACGTACGTAACCCTCGTTCCCTGCTGGAGGGAACGGAGACGTTATGTCGTGACGACATAGGGGATTTACTTGGAAGCCCCAATCATCTCTGACTTAAGAGAAAACGCCAATGAATATTGGCTAGTGGATTTTGCATACCTGAGCCACTCCCCGTGCACACGGGTATAAATAGGCGAAAGGTGCATCCACTCATCAGATTTTTGCTTCGGAGCTGAGTGGATGAATGTGTTGATCTCCACAAAGCCATTCATCATCTGTCGGGAAGCTGTTCTGGTTGGCGTTACGGTGCGAGTGGATGAGTGGATGCACCTGTCGCCTATTTATAAAAAGACGTGAACCGACCGTGATTTTGCTCTTTTAGTTGAAGTGCCCAGGGGAATCGCTGCAGACAGGGACACCGCTGTTCGCACCGTAACGCCAACCAGAACAGCTTCCCGACAGATGATGAATGGCTTTGTGGAGATCAACACATTCATCCACTCAGCTCCGAAGCAAAAATCTGATGAGTGGATGCACCTTTCGCCTATTTATACCCGTGTGCACGGGGAGTGGCTCAGGTATGCAAAATCCACTAGCCAATATTCATTGGCGTTTTCTCTTAAGTCAGAGATGATTGGGGCTTCCAAGTAAATCCCCTATGTCGTCACGACATAACTCGTAGTGACCGACAGATGGGGAACTGAATTTTACATACATAAATGTCTTCAATGCCTTCAATATTTATGTTGTTTCTAAGAGAATTAGCTTGTCAATATCCATATGCAATTTTTTATTTTGAAAACCTGGAGTAGGTCTAGGCCAGAGGTTCTCAACCTTTTGGAACTAAAGCCCCCCCAAGCCTACCCTACCATGTGGTACCATAGATAGATAGATTTTTTTAACTTTTTTGTATTTTTGTACTTTTTATAACTTTTATGATTTTTAAAATAACTTATGAGTTTTATAAAACTTTATATAAGGACAGATAGCTAGGTAGTTATGGAACATGGCCAAAAATGATCAATAATGTTTCAGAAAATTTTAACTATTTTGAACAAGAGAACTTAAAGTAGCCTATACGTGTAAACGCTAAATAACGTGTAAGTATTATTTTACATGTAAAACATGTTGAATTTCATTGGTTCGTTGCATTCTACAAGCATTTGCATACTATCCACCCTAAATAATATTCAGTACTATTTAGGGCAGATATTATGCGAATTAGGACGCAGGCCGCATCTTTGTCTCAGCCATGGCATCGTTAAATCAATCAGTGGGACACCTGCGCTTGCTTCCTTTTACAAAGAAGCACAATTCACGGTTCAATGTTGGACAGCGCAAACCTCAGGTCATCTTCCACCTGGAGCCGATTTCGGTACTTTGTTTTCAAAGCCGTCAATTTTGAAAACCCGGCCTCGCACAGATAAGTTGAGGTGAATGGAAGAAGTAATTTTACGGCGGCGTCAGATAACTGAGAATATTCAGGCATCACGCTCAACCAAAATGACGGCAGAGAGGAAGAGCTGTAGATGTGTCGCAGTCTGGTGTCGCTCTTTAATTCGACTAACTGCTCCCCCATGTCAACTGGAAGGTATTTTCCTGGGCAGCTGAAGGGATCTCTGACCCAAGCAAATGAACTGAAATCCTCAGTGAAATAACGGCCGAATTGTTGTTTTAGTCCCTCAACATGCTGAGCGACTGTATTAATCAAAGGAGAGATATTTATCCCTGTCTCTTGCACACAGTCAGCGAAGTTTGGGAAACATGTCAACATTTTTATTAATCAGCCGATCACGCCAAAGATCCAGTTTGCCAACGAATGCATTGACTTTGTCTGAAAGGAGCAAGATGTTGGCATCGCTCCCTTGCATCGATGTGTTCAGCGAATTCAACCTGTCGAAAATGTCTACAAGGTATGACAACTGCGCTAACCACAGGGGGTCATCCATGTACCGCGCAAGGTCGGACTTCACATTAACAAGAAATGTCATCACCTCTGAATGCAATTCGTAGAGGCGATGTAAAACCCGACCTCTGGAGAGCCAGCGAACCTCAGTGTGAAAAAGGAGCTGCTCATGTTCGGCTCCCAATTCCTGACAAAGCAAGGAAAACAAGCGTGCATTTAATGTCCGTGCTTTAATGAAATTGATAATTTGCACTGCCTGCTTTAAAACTGTCTCAAGACACTCAGGCATTTTCTTTGATGTGAGAGATTCGCGATGAATCATACAGTGGGTCCATTTGGCTAAAGGGGCTAAATTCTGGACACGAGTGACAAGACCGCTAAGCCTCCCAGTCATTGAACGGGCCCCGTCTGTGCAAATCCCAACACATTTATCCCATGACATGCCTGCATCCCGTATATATCCATCCAGAACTTCAAACAATGCCTCACCGGTTGTGTGCTCTGGAAGTGACCGACAGAAAAGAATGTCCTCCTCAATATTACCATTTTTTACATATCTGACATAGGTAAGCAACTGTGCTAGCCTTGCAACATCAGTTGTCTCATCAAGCTGTAGGGCATAGTACTGGCTTGCATGATGTTAGCTAGCAATTGCTCTTTAACGTCGCTTGCCATGTCAGATATGCGGCGGCTAATGGTGTCGTTAGAAAGGGGGATGTCACTAATTGCTGAGCGAAATTATCTCCAAACATGACCTGACAGATATCTTTGGCAGCAGGTAAGATTAGCGCCTCGGCAATTGTGAGGTTTTCCTACTTTAGCAACTCGTTTGGAGACGTAGTAGGATGCTTCTAGACACCTGTTGGACACTGATGTGTGTTTGCTGAGGTTGCGTTTCTGCTGTTCAAGGCCAGATAACTTTAATTAAAAAAAAATCTAAGGGTTTGTCTTTGAGTGTCGGGTGTTTCGTTTCTAAATGGCGCTTCAGCTTGCATGGCTTCATGCTATCATTTGCCAGCAGATCTGCACATATGACACACTGGGGCAGCGGTTCAGCATCTGTCCCAGCCACCGTAAAGCCAAACTGAAGATAGCTAATGTCCTACTTTCGTGTTTTACATTTCTTAGGAGTAGGAGCTGACGACGCATCGTCGTCACAACTCCTTTTCGTACGTGTGATGAATTTATCCATAAACTTCTTCCCAAAATCCGTTCCGCTGCTAATCACTGACGTTCTGAAATGTGTCTGCCCTGACAGCTGCATAAAAGGCAGGCTAATAAGCTCTGTCTCTCCCCACCGACAAGAAAATGCAGTTTTCGCGGTTTTTTTTTTTTTTTTCAAGCAGAGCGGGTTTTCTTCCAAGCCGAGCGGGATTTTTCCATGTATATTCTACATGAAAAGTGAAACGCAATAAAATACATCCAGTACCCAAATAATGCCTGGTCTCTGTTTTTTCTTGAAAACAATTTGCGCCCCCCCTCCGATCTCTCCGCGCCCCCCCTGTTGAGAACCACTGGTCTAGGCCATTGAAATTGATGATAAAGGGACTAGTTGTTTAGAAAAGTTAAACTCCAGTCCATGCCTATGAGCAGCTCTTCCATTTAACAAAGAATTTTTTTTTAATTGTGTTGTGGAGGGAGGTAATCACTAAAAGACAAGGTTCTTCCCCATGACTCCTTTCTACATGTAACGTAGGAGTCGTGACACTGGAGATGTGGATCCAACTGCTAGCTTTATTAAAATGAGCATGGTCAAACAGGCAGGGTAAATCACCAGCAAACAATAACATCCAAGAATAATCCAAGAGAGTAATCCAACAAACAGGCGCAAGGTCAGGGCATGCAGCAAACAAAACACGGAAACTGTCCAAAATCAAAAACACACAGGCAAGGCAAAGAAACAAGGGAACACAGAAACTGGGAAAACGTTACAGGCTTACAATCAACAGCGATGTGAGAGTGTGTGTGTGCCATTCTTATAGTGTGAGACTGATGAGGTAATGAAAGACAGGTGACTGCAATTGATGATGAGTGCAGATGAGTGCCCACTGGTGAAGCTCATGGGCGCTCCCAACCCCACCAGAGCAGAACAGAAGACCACCATGGAGAAGAAGATGGAGCTGAAAACCACTAGAGCAGAGCAGACGAAGCTGAAGAGCACCAGGGCGGAGCAGATGATACCCACGGCAGAGCAGACAAAGCAGAAGACCAGCAGAGCAGGGCAGAAGACCACCAAGGCGGAGCAGATGGATCAGGAAACCAGGGCTGAGACCTTGGAGGAACTGAAACATAGGAAAAAGTGTATTTATGTTCCCTAGGACTG
Organism: Aspiorhynchus laticeps; assembly: GCA_023376895.1. Lineage (NCBI taxonomy): Eukaryota > Metazoa > Chordata > Actinopteri > Cypriniformes > Cyprinidae > Aspiorhynchus > Aspiorhynchus laticeps. The sequence continues at coordinate 56,547,764 of CM041793.1, read as the reverse complement.
AGGTAGAAGACACAGAGAGTTCATTAATAGTCTCCTCAGCCGCAACAGACAGTTTTGACAGTTCAATAATGGCCTCCTTGGTAGTTACTGGACAGACAAAAAGTTCAACCTTAAGATGCATTGACTGACGCGGTAGAGACAAACAGTTCAAAATCAGACACATTTGGGAGAACTGGACAGGCAGACAGTCCATAATTCGATTCATTAGTGAAAACTGGATGGGCAGACAGTTCATACCCAGTCAACAATTTGATCTCACAATGATGTCACTATGAGCTCACAATATTCTCATGGTGTGGTCACAATGTGTGTGTCACAGTGAGCTAAAAGTGTAACCACACAGTGCTCTCACTGTGTGCTCATACTATGATCACAACATGAGTTAGACGTGTTCCTGGGTCAACATATTTTGTTGACCCTGGAACAACATTTTAATCCAAAAATATAATCTTAACCATATTCCTACACCTAAACCTAACCTTACCCATGAGTAATCCCTAAAATCAGAGGAACTGATAGATGAATTACACTGATGTACAGGCACCAAACACTGATTGTAATCCTAAACTTCACAAAAATTATAAACTGGTTCTTGAAATCTGATTGGTTAATCACAATGTTGTTCCAGGGTCAACAAAGATGTTGACCCAGGAACACGTCGCACTCGGCAATATCAGGTTGTGCGCCACTGCACACTCACTGTGCCCTCATACTGTGATCACTGTGCGCTCATACTGTGATCACTGTGCGCTCATACTGTGATCACTGTGCGCTCATACTGTGGTCACTGTGCGCTCATACTGTGATCACTGTGCGCTCATACTGTGATCACTGTGCGCTCATACTGTGATCACTGTGCGCTCATACTGTGGTCACTGTGCGCTCATACTGTGATCACTGTGCGCTCATACTGTGCTCAATGTGAGGTCACTGCGCACGCACTGTGCGCTCATACTGTGGTCATGTGAGGTCACTGCGCACTCACTGTGTGCTCATACTGTGGTCAATGCGAGGTCACTGCGCACTCACTGTGCGCTCATACTGTGGTCAATGTGAGGTCACTGCGCACTCACTGTGTGCTCATACTGTGCTCAATGCGAGGTCACTGCGCACTCACTGTGTGCTCATACTGTGGTCAATGCGAGGTCACTGCGCACTCACTGTGCGCTCATACTGTGGTCAATGTGAGGTCACTGCGCACTCACTGTGCGCTCATACTGTGGTCAATGCGAGGTCACTGCACACTCACTGTGTGCTCATACTGTGGTCAATGCGAGGTCACTGCGCACTCACTGTGTGCTCATACGGTGGTCAATGCGAGGTCACTGCGCACTCACTGTGTGCTCATACTGTGGTCAATGTGAGGTCACTGCGCACTCACTGTGCTCTCATACTGTGATCACTGTGCGCTCATACTGTGGTCACTGTGCGCTCATACTGTGATCACTGTGCGCTCATACAGTGCTCAATGTGAGGTCACTGCGCACTCACTGTGCGCTCATACTGTGGTCAATGAGAGGTCACTGCACACTCACTGTGTGCTCATACTGTGGTCAATGTGAGGTCACTGCGCACTCACTGTGTGCTCATACTGTGGTCAATGTGAGGTCACTGCACATTCACTGTGTGCTCATACTGTGGTCAATGTGAGGTCACTGCGCACTCACTGTGTGCTCATACTGTGCTCAATGCGAGGTCACTGCGCACTCACTGTGCGCTCATACTGTGGTCAATGCGAGGTCACTGCACACTCACTGTGTGCTCATACTGTGGTCAATGCGAGGTCACTGCGCACTCACTGTGTGCTCATACGGTGGTCAATGTGAGGTCACTGCGCACTCACTGTGTGCTCATACTGTGGTCAATGTGAGGTCACTGCGCACTCACTGTGCGCTCATACTGTGAGGTCACTGCGCACTCACTGTGTGCTCATACTGTGGTCAATGTGAGGTCACTGCACACTCACTGTGTGCTCATACTGTGGTCAATGTGAGGTCACTGCACACTCACTGTGTGCTCATACTGTGGTCAATGTAAGGTCACAGCGCACTCACTGTGCGCTCATACTGTGGTCGCAATATGAGGTCACAGCGCACTCACTGTGTGTTCATATTGTAAGCTCAACATGTGAGACCACTGTCATATCATTGTGTTAAACTCATTCTGTTAGTTTAGTGTGAGTTAACTGTGATCTAAAAGTTCTCTAATGTTGGTCAGTAATATCACAAACATGTAGAATTTCTTCTATTTCCTTCAAAGTATTTCTACAATTCAGTTTCCTTGTTTATTTTGATTTATTTTAAGTTTGGTGTTGGCATTTGACACAAACATTTCAATATGACAGATACATTCTGCTTCTGGTGTTGTTTTGGCTTTTTATTCTTAATTTATTTGTCCCCTTGGAAAGACTTGACGCATCCTGAAACACAGAGAAAAATATGTCATCGCAATCAGTTGCTAACAACCTAAGAGGTGAAAATAACTATTAGTTAAACAAAATATGGAACAAATCATGCATCTATGCTTCCACAAAACATGCTTTTATAGTAACTGAAATATGATCCCAAGTTAGTAATGTAGTCTAGTAATGATCTTATATAGGAAGTATAACAAATCATAAATACTGATATGCAACCTAAAGCCAGGGACACACTTAACAACTAGCTGAGACATTCTAAGACTGAACTGAACACACTTATGATTTTAAATGCTGACTGTAAACACCGACTGAACGCAACTGGCTCTGACGCATTTGGGTGTGATCAGTTTTAAGTATCAAATTACATTCATAATCACCCTTACAGTTGTGTAGTGTGTTCCTGGCTTAACTAATTCTCCATCTCAGCTGGCAAGATGGCTGGTTCACATGTTCCTGGCTAACACGTGTACCTGGCTAATTTGCTAACACGGGGCCAGGCCACAGTGCATATCAGCATATGAGAATAGCAATTAAAGAAATTACTCACCATTTCTCCATTGTAACAACTCCACGGTCAACAGTCCCTACCACAAATGTACATAATAATAGTGATGTTTTCTTCTTCTATAGAAATCCTGATTATAATTTGTGTACCCCCACCCCTTAAAAAAAGTAGAGATGCATGTCAGGTTTTGTTTTATTTACTGTTATTTTATTTACAACTATTCATTTATTTTGATTCAAGGGCATTGTGAAAAACACATAGCACTATCAGGCGCAAGTGGGGCAGCTAGAAAAAGTTTCGGGGTCCTGAATATTCTGCGGTGAGCAAGAAAGAGAGGCACTGTTTACACCTGGTATTAACATGTGTTTTCGTCAATCCAATCACAAGTGGACAATGCTAAGTACAGGTGTAAACGGGGTGTAAAACACCTTTCCTGTAGCTCAAATGGTAGAGCATGGCGCTAGCAACGCCAAGATCATGGGTTCGATTCCCAGGGAAAGCAAGAGCTGATAAAATGTAAAAACTGTAACTTGAATGCAATGTAAGTCGCTTTGGATAAAAGCGTCTGCTAAATGCATAAATGTAAATGCAGATTATATTTTAAGTTGTTACAAAAAATCAATGAGTTTATAAGGTTTATCGTTCTACATACTTAAGACATGTAGAACATATCTGCATTTCTGCATCAATGTATGTAATGTGTGCTGTAGGTGCGAAACTTTTAGTAATCTTATCCAAGATGTTGATGATCTTATCCCCAGTGACCGATATTTGAACTGCCTCATCTCAACCTGCTCAATTTTAAACTCACAGTGGGCTCACATATTACTCACACGGTGAGGATCACAGTATGAGGATCATTTGAACTCACAATGAGCTCACGCTTTACTCACACGGTGAGGATCACAGTATGAGGATCAGATGAACTCACAATGAGCTCACATACTACTCACACGGTGAGGATCACAGTATGAGGATCAGATGAACTCACAATGAGCTCACGCTTTACTCACATGGTGAGGATCACAGTATGAGGATCAGATGAACTCACAATGAGCTCACATACTACTCACACGGTGAGGATCACAGTATGAGGATCAGATGAACTCACAATAAGCTCACGCTTTACTCACATGGTGAGGATCACAGTATGAGGATCAGATGAACTCACAATGAGCTCACATACTACTCACACGGTGAGGATCACAGTATGAGGATTGTGTGATGTCACTGTGATCATCGCATGATCTCACGTGTTGACTGGGTAATTAAGACTCATTGACTGAAACTGGCAAGACAGACAGTCCAAAGACAGTTCAGAAACAGCATCTTTGTCTGTAACAGGGTGAGCAGAGAGTTCAGGGGCAGCCCTTTTGACCTTGACAGGACAGACTGAGAGTTCATAGACGGCCTCCTTGACCGTAACAGGACAGGCAGCGAGTTCATAAACGGGTTGCCTGGCCGTGACAGGATAGGCAGAGGGTTCACAGACGGCCCCCATAGTTTCAGTGGTGGTGTATGCAGCCCAAACACACCATAAAGCAACCCACATTATGGGAAGTGCTGCAGACAGGGGAATCAGTTCAGGAACAGGAGGGCTAGAGTGAGTTGGTTTGGGAATATCAGCTGCATGTGCTGACACCAGCGGTGGATCCTCCACGCTGGATGCCAACCTCTGATGCTTAATGACAGGTTCTATTGACAGGACCGTGGGGGGGTTGCGGTAACACGACTGCGACAGGACGTGGATCTGGGATGGCAGCCTTGACAGGATGAGACTCAGAGAGAAGATCAGCTGAGACGTGACGAGGATCTGGAAGATCAGCTGAGACGTGACAAGGCTCTGGAAGATCAACTGAGACGTGACAAGGCCCCTGGAAGATCAGCTGAGACGTCAAGCTGAGAAGTGATGGGGCTCTGGAAGATCAGCTGAGACGTGACGAGACTCTGGAACGGCAGCCATGACGGGATGAGATTCTGGAACGACGGCCATGACCGGACAAGACTCTGGAACGACGGCCACGACGGGCTCTGGGCTGGCAGCCATTTTATGAACAGTCTCTGGCGGCTGGCAGCCATCTTGTGCAGAGACTCTGGAATGGCGGACATGACGGGACAAGTCTCAGGAGAAGTAACCATGACAGTGGAAGGCTGTGGTGTGGCGGCCATGTTGCGGTCCTCCTCCACCACACCCACTGTAAATTCAGAGCCGCTCAATCGCAGTGCCAGATCGATATAAGGGTGAATCCCATTTCTCTGTCTTACCCCTTCCCCTTAGTTTTGCGTGTTCACGTGAGAGTAAGGGCTATCCCAATTCTCGTTTTGATCGAGGGGTAGGGCTAAGGGGAAGTGGTAGATACCCCTTAAAACCAAGCATTTTCGCGAGCTTACTTGAACACTGCGCAACCGGCAACAATGTCGGCCAGATCATCCAGAGAGTCCCATTTTCGGCTTAAATAATTGATTTAAAAATTACGACAGTCTTGTTTTGTGCTCTACACAGTCCTGTACATATATATTTGCAACCATGTTCTTAATTGAAACGTTTTAAAAAATCGCTAGTTTGCTACGCTAACGTTACAACGCTGATTTGCACAACAATCGCAAAAACATCACTAATAAAACCCACGCAATCGACATACACACAGTTGCAGATGGCATCTTGGAAGTTTGTGATCAACACTTGTCGCCTCTGGTGACGTAGCAGCCAGCTAGCGACGATGTACGATGACGTAACCGTAACCAAGTGGTGTCTCATTTCATAGGGGTATGTTTTCACCCCTAGCGCTTACCACTCGGTTTCGAGGGACAAGGGCTAGGGGTAAGACGAAGGGGTAGGGGAAGGGGAAGGGGAAGGGGTAAGACAGAGAAATGGGATTCACCCTAAATGTCCAAAGTCCAATTTGGGTCGTGAAGTGGCATGACGGATTGCAGTGGCTCAGTGTTGTAATGTTTCAATGAAGTCAATGAAGAGGCATTGTGTCATATGAAATTCACTTTACTGAACTCTCTCACTGCGCATGTCAGCGCGCCTTCTCACGCGCACCTGTACAGATTTACTTAAAGGGCCAGTGCAATAAAAAGAACATAACATTTTCCCTCTTTTTTTTTTTTCTTTTCAAGTACTTTGAACACTGTAGCATTAACATGTACCAGACTAAAACCATTTTTCCATATTCCAATATGTTCTTCCCTTAACTTAGACGAGTTGATATGTACCTCTCCCATCTCAGTCCGTGCACTTAATCGCTCTGGCGCGCGGCACCACTATGCTAGCGTTTAGCTTAGCACCATTCATTTCTTAGGATCCAAACTGGGATAAATTTAGAAGCCACCAAACACTTCCATGTTTTCCCTATTTAAAGACGTTTACATGAGTAGTTACACGAGTAAGTATGGTGACACAAAATAAAACGTGGCGATTTTCTAAGCGGATAAAAATGATAACTATAATGTGTGGCGGAAGAGCACTTTGCAGCACTTCGACCTCGGCGCAGTAATATCACTCTCCCTCTCACTGATAGTGATAGTGCAGGCCACGTTGGTTGTATTGACGGAAGAGGGAGAGGGAGAGTTTATGGACAAACTCACATGCTATTGCTGTAGCTGAGCTGAATAAAAAGCAGAAACGTTTTTACTGATGAAACGTGAAGACAATAAACACACGATTGCGAAAATATATGGTTTGTGTTTTTCAAGTTATCTTCAGGTAATAAATAAATAAACTATATGAAAAATGCAGTACTGATTGACATATCATTTAGTATAGAAACTATAAAATATATTTCCTGAATTATTCTGTGATAAAAATGGGAAAAGGGTGTTCGTAGTAGCCTTTATAAACCAATCATAAAATTGTCATTAATAAAGCATTGAACAAAAATATTGCTTTTATATTTTATTTTATATTATTGCTAACCGTGCTTCCACAGGCTACACACAGCAATATAAACAACAGCAGTGCATGATCTCTTCACGCCGTTCTCATAAAATAATAATAATTCAATAATATAAGTTTACAAGCACACCCACTGAGAACTCCGCTTACCGGCAGCCGCTCGATGTAATTGAAGGCACCCTAAAACCCCCCCCCCCCGCACGTGCCTGGATGACAACAACTCACACACCTGCATTAGTAGCTATACTTCTTTTGAAAACCTGAGGTATGTGTTCGTTACGCAAACAGAAGGCAGGACGCGCTTTGAAACTGCAACCTTAATTGAACTTATTTTTTTTGTAATCATGCTGATTTTTGGAGAAAAACGGCATGTGTGATATTGATTTACTATATGAAATGATATAAATATACATTTTCTGCCCTTATATCTTCAATTGACCGTTCGCAAAGAGCTTGATTGACAGGCGATCTAACCAATCAGAACGCAGAGATTATGCGCCGCCGCTATCCGCCATCTTGCCCGACAGCTACGGCCTGTCTCCATAGAAATCCATGTTAAAACGGGGTAAAAAAGATCGACTGAATTAAAACTTTTTCAATATAACTCAATATAAAAATGTGAGGAGGGTTAAGTTGTGCTGTTGATGGCTGCCACGGTAACGGTAATAAGCTAAGGTATTCCTTTAAAGTACTTGTTTTGCGTAACAGAAAATCTGTCATGTCCGGCGCTGTACGCATGGCTTGCAGCGCTAAAGTTAAATGCTGAGTGTGAAATAAAAAAATAATATGTTAAAATGTGTGCTCTTATCATTCTGTGGACAAAATCCCATGAACTTAGCCCTGATCGGGAGCTTTATATGCACATGTGCGCTCATCTGTTTACAATGCAGCTATAACCTCGGGTCGCTTCATGTCATCTTCCACTCATTAAACTATGACAGATACTTTACTGCAAAAAGACCGTCACTGTGACACTGTAAAGTGATTAAACTACGGCGCTATGTGCTTTTTAAAACCATTTTCATAGGTTTCACGTTATATTGTCGGCTTGGAAAATATGTAAATACGCATATAGCCCAGTAGCCGCAGCTGTATCCCTTCTAGCCTTAACCACAAATCAGACAGAAGAGCACATTAACTTCTGTGGATTTAAACTTGAAAAATGGTGTGTTCCGAGGTTGAAATAAAACACTTTCTGATGTTTATTCATGTTCATTTCGTGCTTTAGGTAAATATGAAAAGACGATCGGTTCACGTGTTTGAACTGAGGCAATACAGTGATCTGTCACGACACATTGAAGAGCCACAAAACAGTATTCTCTGTCTTCTCTGTCGGTGTGTTGTCAGTTTCCTCTTTGCTCTGCGATGTATTTTTCACTGCGTGAGAACATGTGTAGTGCATTGTATGTCGGGCATAGCAACAGTAACTAAGGGTGGGCGGGTTTTGCGAACGGTCAATTGTGATTATTCTAAATGCATTTTAACAGACTGTATCACACAGTGAAAGAACGCACTAATGCGCACGCGCACTAGTCTAATCTACTAGACTTCATGGCACTCTGTAGGAGTGTTTTTTTTTTGGTTTTTAGCTAAATACTGATAATGTAAAATCGCACATGGTTATATTATCGCAGACGATATCACACACCCTGCACCACTGTCTTTTTGGCTAATTTGTGCAAAAACTTTTGCTAAACTGCCAAAGCTTAATTTTAACCACCAATGCAATGATGCAAGTATTTACCTTACCTCTACATGCTTGCAAAGGGTTGATGTCAAGATTTTATAAGCTGCTAGTTTGGTCTCTCTAGGCAAACACAGATTGCACTGCATAATAGAGCTTAAATATGGCCAGAGGTTCACTTCATTTCCTTCGAGTTCAGCTTCAGCAGAACATGGCGGGGTTTGGTTTTCAGCAGGGTCTGCACCATAACGCCTGTCTTGTCCGTCTGCATCTTTCTTGTGATTTTAGCGCCAGTTTGTTCTCCTGCCCATTATTTACTGCAGTCGTTTCCAGGAAGCGAGTTTTTTTTTTTTACTCAGTAATTAATGTGTTTTAAAATGTAGCGAAGTACAATACTTCAAACAAAATATACTTACGTAAAAGTAAAATTACAGATTTTAAAAATTACTTTAAAAAGTAGAAGTACACAAAAAAGCTACTCAATTACAGTAACGCGAGTAAATGTAATTCGTTACGTTCCACCTCTGAACACACCTAATAACTAGAGCACATTAGCATCAGTGGTTCACGGCTCAATCGCGAGTTACTGTCATTACCGTTAGTTACTACAGCCTACAGTTTGCTAGCTAGCTATGTCTTCGACACGTAAATGCATAATACCTGGTTGCGATCATTTACAGCTCTGTCTCATTATTAAATAAGCTGCTAGAGGAAGACAGTTGAGAGAGACGGCAGCTCTCCCGCGAGTGGGCGTGGTTTCAGCGCCGCCGGTGGACACGCCCCCATTTGCGTTTGAGGGCAGAGAATACTGCTCATTTTTTCAAGATTTTGATAGCTTATTTGATTTATTTGGCGGGTTTTTTTACCATTCAAATTTGGCTGGGTGGTTAATAACACATTTTTCTGTAGTGTGACAAACTCAGAACACACATTTAATATTGACTTTACACGGACTTTAAATGATTCCATTTCAATCATACCCTTATCTGGGACAGTTGAAATTTAGCTCTGGAGCATTCATATTGCCTGCGTCCCAATGTGCATACTATCCATCCTAAATTCTATGTGATAGTAGTACTTTTCAACACTATTTAGGGCAGATATGGTGGATAGTATGCACATTGGGACCAGGGATTGCTTTACTTTCACTTTTACCGTTTTCCCGCGCTAAGACAATGAGTGTTTCCTTATCCGTCTATTCCCAACATAAAAGTCACAGCGAGCGCTCTCACACAGGCGTCTGTTCCCGCAGACTCTACCAGCAGTGACTCTTATTTTGAAATGTTGTTTTCGCATGTCTCACAGCTCAGATGATCTTTGGACGCGCTGTTAAACACAGGTAGTTTATATTTACTTTCATCAATATTTAGTTTTCTCGACAGGTAGCGACTTTGTGTGTATAGATGATGTTTGCTGCAAAACGAAATAGCAGGGAAAGACTGTGACACGCAAATTTCAAGTGTAATTCATAGTAACTTGGTAGATTCGCGAGTGTAAATAAAACTGAGTAACGTTACACTAAGTTATGGTTATAGTTAAGTTTAACTTTATTCAAAATGCTTGTGTTTATAAATAAGCGTGATGTCGAATAGTAAAGACAATGGGTCAAAGAATGAATTATGTAATTAATTATTTATCTATCTAAATATAAAACCAAGCTGCATCTGAAAATAAACGCTAGAACTAGTTTGACCTTTTTTTTGTGTGTAGTTCATCACATTAACGTGATATGAACGTGATTCACCAACATGTCAACCAGAAATCTTCACAATACTAAAGTCCTAATTTTGCATAATACATCTGTTGTTTTATAATTTCAAATCAAACTAACATCTCCTTTAAGCTATAATATGAAAACAGCTTTCTCATTTACCCCCCAGATAACCTTCACCATGTCAAAGGAGGGAAAGGAGGAGGTCTCTGATATTTCTCCTGTCTTATTCCTGGACGCAAGTGGACAATCAATGTGCTTCTATGTGAGACCCGGTCCAACTAAAACACAAATTTATCCTCTAGTAACTAACGGAGGAGGCACTTTGTGTCGCAGTCAAGAGCCCGGAGCCATTTTGCTGATCGATCCCAGGGACGCGACTACTGTGACGTCAAGCTCTGGACAAAAGTACATCTCTACGAAATACATCAAAGATTGTGTAGAGCAGAACCAGCAGTTGAATCTGGATGACTATGTGATTAGCGTGGGACCGTCTGTCCAGACGAGGATGGCGACCCGTCATCAGAGCAATGGGCGGTTGGGTTACTCGCCTGAAGACGACGCAGCCATCTTGAAGTTCATGGAAAAGCGGCAACATGAAGCCAAAGGCAACCTGGTTTGGAAAGAGATGGAGAAGCGGCGCGTGACCGACCACAGCTGGCAGTCCATGAGGGATCGGTTTCTAAAGCACCTCCAAGATAGACTCGTGAAGAAAAGTCCCACAAAAAGAAAACCGCTTTGTTTTACGGAAAGCCCTTTGCATAAGAAGAAAGTCACTGAGAACTCAGAAACTGAGATTGATACCTTACAAAACTCTCCCCAAAAGTCTGTCGTTGTGCCAGATTCATCTGAAACGCAAATCGCCACAGAAAACAGTGTGTGTCTGGCGACTGTGAGGACTGACCGTCAGCCTTCTCCTGAGAGAGCCAGTTCTCCTCCAAACGTGGCTGATGCTGCAGGAGAGCCGCCGCAGGCCTCGAGCCATGACAGTCAGGATGAGTCTCCTGTCCCAGTCCAAGAAGAAGAAACGCCAGAGCCTGAAATGTCCAAAAGACCTGGATTAGATGAAGGTTGTGATGGACAAAACCTTCCAGATGGTAATGTTATTCATGGTTTTATTTACTGTGTTGCTCCTCAACAAGTTCTGTCCGTAAACCTTCTCCGCTTTTTTTTAAATTCAGGATCAAATGAACTTTCATCTCCCAATAAAACACGACAAAGTATCTGCAAAACCGCCACACCTGAATCTAGGAAACTTGGGATTCTCGCAAAAGCTGCAAGAGAATTTGAGGACTCAGATGTGGTAAGACTGAACAACATCAACCCTGAATAGTTACAGCTGCTGGGTCAATGGCATGACACTCATTCATTGTGTGGACCTATTTATTTGAAAATGCAGTTCAAATTTAATAGACCTCTGATGAAAGATAATTTGGTTAAGACATATTTTTATTAACAAGCAGTTTTTATTAACAATTTATAATATTAACATAAAATAAATATTTGAAGGAAAAATATCCATCCATTCTTTCATTCATTGTAACCAAAAACCAAAAATGTCATTATATAATAGAGAGGACCCTTGCAGACTCCTTATGAATATTTGTCAGTAAGTTTCTGAAAATATGAGGCATAGTTAGTTCAGTTTCTAAAATGTAATGTGGTACAATCTCACTGAAAAAGTTGGTATTTATGAAATAATAATTTCATGGAAATGGTTCATGAAAAAAAAAAAACTATTACATTTTTTAATCTTTCTGAAAGAAATTATCAAAATGTGGGTTACACTTTATTTTGCTAGTCCAGTTTAGACATTCTACTAACTATAAGTAACTTTGTAACTACATGTCTACTAACTCTGAGAGTAGACTGTTATGGTAGGTTTAGGGTTAGTAGAATAAGTTGACATATACTTTCAAAGGTTCTCAAAGTTAGTATGTTGTGGACCCATCAAAATAAAGTGTTAGAAGTTACTAAAACTCTAATGACTGCTAGTTGACTTTTAGTTGCAAAGTTACTGTTAGTAGAATGTCTAAAGTGGACTATCGAAATAAAGTGTTACCAAGATGTGTATTAAGAAATATAAAATAGAAATATATTCTTTTTTTTCCCCTCCCCCCCACCCCCCTCACGGTTGCACCACATGACATCTTTAGAGTCTAGGGAGCTAAACCGTTTCTTGAAAATAGTATGAAAGTTTTTCAAAACCTTATGAAACCAGCTTAAATATATTTAGAATATCTTTACATGTTTTAAACTGGACTTTAAAAAAAAAAAAAAAAAAAAAAAAAAAAAAAAATATATATATATATATATATATATATATATATATATATATATATTTTAATTTCTTGGACTTTCTTATATGTCATTGACCCATTTGTTTTTAACTTAACTCTCCAAAATACATTTGTAAACGGATAGTTGTCTGGCATTTCAGCTTTAGTGGAAAAGCCTCCAAGGCACACTTCACTGACTTGAATGTGTTTCCGCAGATGGATGAAAGTGAAGAAGGCGAAGATCCATTTGAAGCACCAATCGCCAAGCCGTCGGATGCACAAGAAAGTTCAGCATCACCTGCAACATTAACTAGGGAACCAGAAACTCAAACTGAGCTTAACCAAAATGGCCAACAGGAAGCACCAGAAGCTCATTGTCCCTCACCAGCACCTGAGGAAGAGCGTCCAGGTCCTAGTTCCATAGCTGTCCCTGCATCTTCATCCCACGTCTTCATCCTTGACTCCGAGTCACAGGACAAACACAACAGCCAAATGACAGGAACTCCAGAGGAAACTCCCTCCAAAGACTTGGTAGAACATGTCGAGAACTTGATGAAAAAGACCAAGAAAGATCTGGTCGAGGTGACCAAGGCCCTATGGAAAGCCAGTGGTGACTTAGCAAGAGCTCAGGCGTATCTGTTAGACGGATACGACCATGAGATTCACGGGCCTGTCTGGACCCATCTGGATGATGAGATCCTCCTGTTGGCTGATCCGTATGAACTCGAACAGCTTCAATCCAAATATGGACCGGAGGAAGTGACCAGGAGAAGAGATTTTCTCAAGGCTGGCATTAATTGAGAGGATTTATTTGGTTCAATGGGTGTTTTCTGAAGCCAGCAGCTCAACTAGACACAACTAGTTACTGTTTTCACCCAATTTTGTATTCTTAGTTTGGTAAAATTCATATTTATGTTGATGCATTTCTAAAAGAATTTTGCTAATCGTTACATTGATAAATATGTATTAAAGTATTTTTCTAACTGATGGCGTATCATTGTGTTAAACACAATATTATTGAATGAGTGTTGTTAGGCATATTCACATTTACCACACACTTCCACATATCTTGCACTTATATAAATCTTATTATAATTACTACAGGCTAAATCTATACCTTAAATATAACATACAGAATTTTTAGATGTGAAAAATATACTTTTAAACCTTAGTTTTTGCCAATCTACTGTTATTCTGTGACTTAATTTTCGCGGGCAAAATTCAGTCATTTTAATGGGAATCCACATGATGTTTCCTTCACAGATTTGGAAGCTGCTCAGTTAAAACTGAATTTTGTTGAAGCTATTTCATACACAGCTACACTATTGATAATATGGACCTTTTTGCTTGCGGAATTTCGCTATTAATGCACGTTAATTACAGTCATGACACTTTAATATCTGAAGTGGTCAGTTCTTATCATTCTAGGTATTGTTCCTAACGTTTTAGATATGGTACGCCCAAATGTCATAATTTTCCATAACTTTTTATTGTGTATTTCCAATTGAAAGTTTATCTACTGAGGCGTTAATCATTAATGTCTAGAATGCTTCTGAAGAGTCATGTGACAACTGTTACTTTTCTCAGCGCTGTTCACGGCCCAATCACTGCATGCCGTTTGTGATTACTGGGAATTATTGCCTAATTTAATCAAAAGCAGAGTGAATAGATTGATATTAATAGATTTAACTCGATATAAATCCGGATTCGGCTTTTAGCCCTCTAGCGTCCTCTATAGGAATAAACACATAGGAACATAGTATCCGAAAACATTTGCCGCCCAGTGGTCTTTAATGGGTTTTATGGTTCGCATTCGTTCATGTCTAAACGTATTTTGTCCTAAAACTCGCTCCATAGCCGTGAATCGTATGCGTTAAAAGAATTGGGCGGTACTTTTGCTTGCTAATAACGGTTTCTTACTAATCACACAACTAAATTCCTGCAGAGGGCTCTTCATGGCTCATAATGCCGCTTCCCCTATTGAATCGTATTCAAATCTTTTTTGTGTTAAAGGAGAATTTTGTATATTGCATTGTATAAATATTTTAATCGGTTGATTCCAAATAGTGACACTTAACGTATAAATACCACAGTCTATGATAAATACACATCCGCTTGGGCAAACGCTATATGATGTAGTAAATTATAGGTCTCTGATTGGTCCATCCAAAAAAGCGATGAGAAAAGTCACAGAAAACACGCCGTCTTATAAATACTCGAAACAGCATCACGGACAATAATTTACACATAAATAACGACAATAGAGAATACAAGTAATGCTGAGATAAAATCAGACGGAGACAACATCAAATTAGAAAATTAATATATAAACATCGTAACTGACCAATGAGAGCCACCCTCCGGGCCACCAAGCCCCGCCCATTTCATAACTCCAGTGCATTCACTGCCATCCTACCGCTTTCATGTATTTCTATGCTTAAAGGCAGTGACTGTACACACATTTAAAGAGCAGAGACCAACAACAAAATCTGCTGATCACAAATAAACACAACACACCAAATCAGTGAGTAACGTTACTGCAGGAGAAATTAACGGAACAATAAGCGTTAACGTCGCTTTATCTGTGTATGTTATATTTTAAGTTAAAGTTACGTGTTACCATAGCAGCTCAGGCTGTCACATGTGTTCAACACGGAGGCTGAAACACAGTAATATTGTTTTTCTTGCACATATGCTGGGCATTTTAGTCCCCCGACAATCATTAAATGATATTGTAATTGGTTATAAACACTTACTTAATGTTGTTCATACCGTTAATCCGTTATGTTAGCGGGATAGTGGCTAAAGACAGAGTATATATTGTGTGTATGTTTATATGTTTGCTCAGACAGCAGCATGTAAACATTGAAACTAATAAGTTATTTGCAGGTTTCACTGTAGTTTGAGACTGTTGTCAAAATAATTTCTAGTCTGCTAGTCAGCACCCAAGTTCGCTACAATATAAACAATCACCTCAGAAAGTAGGCCTACCTTTAATATTTTTGGATTACCATACCATGTTTTTGACACATTACTATGGTAGTGTCATGTAAATGTCATGGCTTATTAATATGTTAAACATTTAGCCCTGTATTTGTAGCACTGTATCTTTTGAAGAAATGTATAATAAAATGTATAATATAATTAATATCTAGTAGCAGCATGAGCTCAAAGGGTGGCACTGCCCTGTCCCGACGCAACTATGGCCTGGCATCCGACACAGACAAACCCAAAGTCACAGGTATGTCCTTATAAAGACATTTTATTGAAGTAAACCAACTGTAAATGGAGTAAATATCAAATCTACATGACAATTTTTTTTTATGTATCTTGTTTAGGAATTGTCAATGAGAAGTTATTGAGTGACTACCTGCACCATGTGTTTCCTGCCTCCAGTAAGCAGGGACCAGCATCAGCGGCGTACAGGTGAGTCCATTACCCACAATCCCTCCTTGTTTTGGGTCTTTTGCTTTGATCTATAGTTGATCTGTAGTGTATATAATTTGTATGCACAAATATTCCTTTGTTGGGGGGGATTTTGCTTTGT
This sequence comes from Aspiorhynchus laticeps, assembly GCA_023376895.1. Lineage (NCBI taxonomy): Eukaryota > Metazoa > Chordata > Actinopteri > Cypriniformes > Cyprinidae > Aspiorhynchus > Aspiorhynchus laticeps. The sequence goes on along the minus strand of CM041793.1, from coordinate 56,531,721 downwards.
ATACACAAAACATACACATAAGCACATGCACACACTACTGGTCAAAAGGTAACTGAAATAATTAAGATTTCTTTAAGTTTTTGAAAGAAGTCTCTTCTGCTCACTGAGGCTACATTTATTTGATCAATGGTACAGTAAAACAGCAATGCTGTAAAATATTACTATTTTAAATGTTTTTAATATTACGTAATTTATTTCTGTGATCAAAGCTGAATTTTCAGCATCATTACTCCAGTCTTCAGTGTCACATGATCCTTCAGAAATCATTCTAATATACTGATTTTCTGCAAAGTTATTATCAAATATTATTGATGCGCAATTATTAGTAATGACTCTTTATTATTGTCAATGTTGAAATTATCACTATTTGCGTGATAACCATGATGATATTTCCCCTCAGGATTATTTAATGCATAGAAAGTTCAAAAGAACAGTATTTATTTGAAAATGAAATCTTTTGTAACATTATAAATGTCTTTACTGTAACTTTTGAACAATATTAGTGCTGTCAATCGATTCAAAAATGTAATCGCGTTAATCACAGTCTTGGACTGTGATTAATCATGATTAATCGCAAATTTAAAATACTAGGATTTACCCGTAAATGTGTTGAAATAAAGAAATGCATGACAAACTAGTTTAAGGAAACATAACCTTTCACACTTCCGCCAGGTATGAGACATAATCCTTATTATTTTATCATTATTCTTTTGTTTTTATTCAGCCATTATCAGTCTTTATACTGGCAATAAAACGTTTACCAAGCCACATCACTTCAATCCCAGTATACATTTACACAACTATTATCAAAAGTATTTCTAAATAAATACAACAAAACATTTTCTTGCGACCTTACGTGAAGTATTATGACAAAATGCATTATGAAGAAGAACTGGACCTGTTATTTATTGTAATTAATTAGAGCATTAGAGCATTAGTGCATTAGAGCTAACATTAGCATCATAAGAATTTATGAGATTAATAGTACACTTTTACTCAGAACTCACTTCAAACCACCATCGAGTGTTTGTAATAACTTCCTTTTGCGATCACATGTGGAATTTGGTTGTTTACTGTTGTTAAAATATGCTTTTTATAGCCTTTTATATCACTGCAAAAATGAGCATTTCAGATGTACATATTCATCTCAAGAAAATCACATAGAAACCATATCCTATCGTAATCGTGTGTTTATTATCTTATATAATCTATAGTGGCTGTTGTCATGTTTATTTCTGCTGTGTTGTATGTTCTGGCTGAAACTCACGTTGTTTGTGATGTTACAAGCGCCTCTCTGTTCTTAAGTTACCAGGTATACATTCCAAGTATGATACACATTAGTAAAAGGATCTATTTAAATTTTTATTTGTCTATATACACTTTGGGCGGCCGCGGTACATTATAAAAGTAGCCCCAATTTTTTTTCAAAATAGCCCACAGCCACTTGTGCCACAGCCGCTACCCTGGCAACACTGTTCGCTGCTGTACCCTCATCACACAATGATAGATAACCTTCCGCGCTGCGTTGACGGGAAGAAGTTGGGGTCAAACCTTATCAAACGGTTAATTTGCGTAAAAAAAATATTAACGCATTAAAATTTTTTGATTAATCGCATGCGTTAACGCGTTAACGTTGACACCCCTAAACAATTTAATACATCCTTGCTGAATATTGCATTATTGTATATATTTATGTATTTATTTAAAATCTTACTTACCCCAAACATTTGAATGCTAGTGTTTCCACAAAAAAAGTTCACAAAGCTGCTTTCCACAGCAAATTTATTTTGATTATATATGTAGTTAATAATAATATGTTGTAATTGTATATTTTGTGTTATTCTTTTGTATATTTTGTTTTATTTAAAGTTTTATTTAACAATTTTGTTAATAATTTTAGATCATTAGTCATCAAATCCTGTGTAAATATTGGTTGCAAATTTCATTTTAAGCTCTCTCACATTTCAAGTCATTTTAAGTGATTGAAAATGATGGTGTGTGAATGAACGACTTGATTATGATTTCCCCTCCATATATATCGACCATTTTGACCCATTTATGCAGAATTTAAATGTTTAAAATGTCAATTTATTAGTATTTTAGTGCTGTGATCCTTAAATAGAGTCTTTTAATGTCACCTCGGTGTTCCTGTTTTAAATATGCATGACAATATTTTTGGTAGATGAACTATTGTTACGCTAAATTACATTTTAGTGGGTGTCTTCTATAAATCATGGTAAAAATGTACGATAGTCATTATGTTTTGCTCACAAGAAATTAATTTATACACAGGACACATTCTTCACATTCGTACAATCAGTCAATAAATAAAATAAAATAAATAAATAAATAAATCTGTATTAAACTTGCTTTGAAACATGCTTGGAAAAAAAAACCTTTTCGTCTTTGACCCTTAAATATTATTCGATCTCATATTTAGTTTTGAACTTTGAATTATTTTTTCATCTGAATGTTTTTGAAGCATGATTTGCTTCATGTTAATCAGGTGCAGCTGGTTATAGGAGGAGGGGCTTCTTATTCCAGAGAGCATCTGATTGGGCGGAAATCTGTGCAGTGCAGGATGAGTCATCAGTATTTTTTACTCTGTTGAAGTATAACTTATTCGGCTGATCGTAACAGATTATGAAGAAAAGAAAAGTTTGCTGCATTAGTGGTGTGTTGATGAGTTGTTAGAGTGGAAGCTGCTGGTGTCGTTGGCCTCATCCCGCTCTTGATCCCAGCCAGTGTCTGGTTACTGGAGCTGATCTAAACATAGAGCATGATGGGACATGAGAGAAAGCTGACATTCACAGAGCAGTGAAGCAGCTCATGTGTTTACATATCATCATCTCTAATGCTGGATTTCATGTCAGCTGTACAAAGTGATGGGCGTCTGTCAGCACTGTATAAAACAGCATTGCTGCCATGTGACACTAAACATAATTTATTCACAGATATTTAGCTTCATTTGAAATTTGAGAGCTTCATTTTAATGCTTTTTTTAATGGACATCATTTCCAAATTGTAATTCTGTTCTGATTCCCATGTTTTCAATGTGTTCATTACGTTATAAATAAAGTGTATTGTTTTTTTTTCTGTCATATTTCTAGTTAGATCCATCAGTCTAGTCTCTTCGGTGTGTGAGCTGACAAGCGCCGCTCCTCTGTTATGATGTTGTGATACGTGAGCGGTCATGTGCGGATCAGTTGAACCGGTGTCATGTCTCATCCCTGTAGAAAAACCCTGACGTTCCAGGATCTCGGAGCTCATCTGGAGAAGCTGCTGGCTGAAGATAATGTCACTGAGGACAGCAGAGGTCAGACAAACATTTACACATACACTGCAGAGTGTCTCACAAATTACTGGAAAATGAAATGTATTTGCTGAAATAAAAAATAAATAAATAAAAAACTGTTATTTCATATAATATTTATTCATAATTCATCAATTATTATTGAAATTTACCCCCACATATTTGTTTACTTATTCATTGAATTATGTGCTAATTTATTTTTATTTATTAATTTATTGTTTATTTATTGACTGATTATAGTGATGTTTTCATAAATTTATTTCATATATGTGACCTTGGACCACAAAACCATAAGGGTCAATTTTATTTTTCAAAATTGAGATTTATACATTATCTGAAAGCTGAATAAGCTTTCCATTGATGTATGGTTTGTTAGGATCTGACAATATTTGGCTGAGATACAACTATTTGAAAATCTGGAATCTGAAGGTGCAAAAAAATCCAAATATTGAGAAAATCAAATGAAGTTCTTTGCAATGCATATTACCAATCAAAAATTAAGTTTTGATATATTTACAGTAGGAAATGTACCAAATATCTTCATGGAACATGATCTTTACTTAATGCCCTAATGATTTTTGGCATAAAATAAAAATCAATAATTTAGCATTTTGTATTTTTGGCTATTGCTACAAATATACCCGTGCTACTTATGACTGGTTTTGTTGTCCAGGGTCACATATAATACCGTGTATCCAATATATTCATTAATATATATTGATATATTAATTTATTTGAAATGTTCTTTCTTTTCTATACAGATCAGATAGAAGGCTGCCTTGGACCTTCAACTGTTGTCCTGGATCACAGCAGTGGGTTTGAAGGGCTGTTATTTGTTGACGATGACCTTTTGGGGGTGAGAAATTGACATTATATAAATGTATTTTATTTTATTTTATTTTATTTAAATATAATCTATTTATATTTTATAAAATAAAATAAATTAACAAATGCATTTAATAAAATTTAGTTAATTTTATTTTATTTTAAAGAAAATTTTAAATAAATTGTTTTATTTAAAATATATAAAATGCAATAACTTATTTAAAAAAAATATTTAATTTTATTTAATTTTATTAATTGCACAACTGGCAAGTAAACTTAGAATTTAGTTCTTATTTAACATAATTCATATTCAGGTGAGTTCACTATTAATCTGCATGAGGAATCATGCACAATAACACCAGGAAAGTGTATTATGAAATCAATGGGGCCAATTTTCACTGTGACTTTTTAGACAGGTGTGTTGTTTACTGTTAAATGTGTTCAGTTTTGTTCTTCCTTTCTTTTTGGATTGAAGGTCATTGGCCACAGTAACTTCAGCTCCATCAGAGCCACCACATGTGTTTACAAAGGTAACGTTTCAATAACTAAACTGTACCATATAGCGAAGTGCAAATTAGTGCTTTCAAACAATTAATCGCATTCAAAATAAAGTTTTTTTTTGTTTACATAATATATGTATGTGTACTGTGTATATGTATTATGTATATATAAATACACACACATACAGTATATATTTTGGAAATATTTACATGCATATACATTTATATATTAATTTAATATATAAACATAAAAATTTTCTTAAATATATATATGCATGTTTGTATTTATTTATACATAATAAATATACACACACACACACACACACATATATTATGTAAACAAAAACTTTTATTTTGGATACTGTTTTTAATTGTTTTTATTGGTTTTAGGGAAATGGGTCTATGAAGTTCTCATCTCATCTCAAGGCCTAATGCAAATTGGATGGTGCACATTGAACTGCAGATTCAACCAAGAGGTACAAGCCAGTAACTTAACATTTAGAGGTCAATTCAGTGCAGAGCTGTACAAATTGAATATTGTATTTGAATAATTATAGTTAGCTGGTTCTCATGGGAAGCTTTCCAAGCCACAGAAATCTCATAGATTAATCTAGATTAGATGACGACTGTTCGCTCTTTTCTCGCAATCCTTTTTAAATCTCAGGTTTGGCTTAATCAATCTGTGAAATTGGTTTGTTCAAGTTGATTACTGACAGATACGATGTGCTTTGGATCGGTGTTTGTGTTCAGGAAGGGGTAGGGGACACACCGGACTCGTACGCTTACGACGGAAACAGAGTTCGCAAATGGAACGTGACAACCACCAACTACGGCAAGGTGAAAACGCAGCGCTTCACACATTCAGTTCAACGGTCGGGCTCAATTTTATTTGACATTGACAGTTTGGTCATAGTTTGTTTGTTTAAAGTCTCAGACTGTGACGTAACATTCTTATAAAACACAATTCTGATTGGATGAGCCACATTTTTATGAAAGCATTAAGCCACTCAAGGCCCTACATAATAGTATATTTTAACTTATACTAAGTTATTTAACTCTTTTTTTATTCTTTCCATTTCTTTTGCTCTAGTCCTGGGCTGCTGGTGATATCGTCAGCTGTTTGATAGATTTGGATGAGGGAAACATTACGTTTTGTCTGTAAGTATAGTTTTATTATCGGATGTACGTTATCGTTTGGTATGAAAGTATGAGAAACTAATGTAAAATTCTAATTAGTAAACATTAATGGAAATATCTACTGTATGAACTGGTGTATTTGTTTTCTTTTTCAGTAATGGACAGTCTCTCGGTGTTGCGTTCAGCAATATTAAGACGGGGCCAGGCGTCGCATATTTCCCTGCAATCAGCCTTTCCTTCAAAGAGTCTGTAGCCTTCAATTTCGGCAGCCGTCCTCTCAGATATCCTCATCATTTTTATACATATACATACAGATTTTATGTAATGTGTATGATATACATTTTAATTTATTCTATTTATTTATTATTTATTTATTTTAGTCATTTAGCAGACACTTCAAAGTCAAAGTCAAAGTCAAAGTCAGCTTTATTGTCAATTCTGCCACATGTACCGTACATACATACAGAGAATTGAAATTGCGTTACCCTCTTACTCCCTGGTGCATACAGATAACACTAAACACAACAGTAGAACGCAAAAATACAGATAAGTACAAATCAATACACACACACACACACACACACACACACACACACAAAAATGCAACTATTACAAATATACAAATAAGGACACGTTGGAAAAAAAATAAAACATTAAATAAAGAAAATAAAAATAATAATATAAAAAAAAATGGATAAAGTGGCATAGGGCACATGGCAGATCAGTGCAAATCAGTGAGATAAACAAACAAACAAACAGTGCAGAATATAAATGGTGTAGTGCAAAGAGCTTATAAGACTATTTAAAGTGACAGGAGCAGTCGTTTTTATTCAGACTGCCAGACGAGGTAGTTGAATGAATGAGGTCAGTCCAATGCTGTACAAGTGACCGGTGCTTGTCTCAGTGTGTGTGTGTGTGAGTGTGTGTTCGTGTGGGTGGTGGTGGTGGGGTGGGGGTCCGAGTTCAGTGATTCGTGGGGTAATAGAGGGTAAGGGGGGCAAGGATGGGAGGGAGTTCAGCTTCCTGACAGCCTGGTGGATGAAGCTGTCTTTCAGTCTGTTTGTCCTGGCTTGGAGACTCCTCAGTCTCCTCCCTGATGGAAGCAGACTGAAGAAGTTGTGTGTTGGGTGGGTGGGATCACCTGCAATGCTGAGGGCTTTGCGGGTGAGACGGGTGTTGTAAATGTCCTGGAGGGAGGGGAGAGAGACACCAACGATCTTCTCAGCTGCTCTCACTATCCGTTGAAGGGACTTGCGGCAGGACGCGTTGCAGGCGCCATACCACACAGTGATGCAGCTAGTCAGAATGCTCTCGATGGTGCCTCTGTAGAAGGTGCACATGATGGGGGCCGGGGCTCTGGCTCTTCTGAGTTTGCAGAGGAAGTAGAGACGCTGTTGTGCTTTCTTGGCTAGTGCTGCAGTGTTGTTGGTCCAGGAGAGGTCCTCTGTGATGTGTACACCCAGGAACTTGGTGCTGCTCACTCTCTCCACGGTCGCACCATTGATGGTCAGAGGAGCATGCTGAGTGTGCACTCTCCTGAAGTCAACGACAATCTCCTTCGTCTTCTCCACATTCAGAGAGAGATTGTTGTCACTGCACCACCCGGCCAGGCGGCTCACCTCGCTCCTGTAGTTTGTCTCATCTCTGTTGCTGATGAGACCCACCACAGTCGTGTCATCCGCAAATTTAATGAAGCGGATGTAAGTCACTTTTAAGTCAAAGTCGGATTTTAAGTCGGATGTATTTTAAGTCACTTTTAAGTCGGATGTAAGTCAAAAATGTAAGTCACTTTTGTCCAAAGCGACTTACAAATGAGGGCAATAGAAGCAATCAAAACCAACAAAAGAGCAACAACATGCAAGTGTTATCTAGTTTTTTTTTAGTTTTTTTCTTTAAGAAACAAGTAGATAGCATAGAAAAAAAGACAGCTAGTGTTAGTTTTTCAAGAAAAGCTAGCAGTTACAGAATAAATATTCAGTTGATAGTGGGTCAAGTGTGTGTGTTTTTTTTAAATAAAAAGAAGACAGATAGATCAAATAGAATTAGAATAGAGAGTGCTAGAGTTAGAGGGTCAAATAAAGATGGAAGAGATGTGTTTTTAGCCGTTTCTTGAAGATGGCTAAGGATTCAGCTGCTCGGATTGAGTTGAGCAGGTCATTCCACCAGGTGGGAACAGTTAATGAAAAAGTCTGTGAAAGTGATTTTGTGCCTCTTTGGGATGAACAATAATGCGTCGTTCACTTGCAGAACGCAAGCTTCTAGTGGGCACATAGGTCTGAAGTACTGAATTTAGGTAAAGGGGTGCAGAGCCAGAGGTGGTTTTGTAGGCAAACATTAATGCCTTGAATTTTATGAGAGCAGCTATTGGTAGCCAGTGCAAATTGATGAACAGAGGTGTGACATGCGTTCTTTTCGGCTCATTAAAGATTAACCCTGCAGCGGCATTTTGGATTAATTGTAGATTTAATTATAATTATTATTATAATTTATTCTAAAACATAGAATCATAAATTCATTAATCTAATTAGGTAGTAATTAGAAGTACACATATTATACATTACAGTTTTATTTATATTATTTATAAATATTATTTATTATTTACATATATATTATTATACATACACACATGCTTAATATTATTTAGGATTTTCAAGTACTTGTATTTAATTATATAATATTTTATCATATTTTACATATGTCAGAGCATGTGAGCGGAGCTGAGCAGTGAGAATTTCCGCTCCCCGCTCACGTGGGTGTTCGCTCCCCCTGCTCCACCGCTCAAAGTCACAGCAGACCGCTCCCCGCTCACCTACAATTTCATCCCGCTCCGGTGAAATCGCTCCACGCTCGCTCAAATTTAAAATTCCTCTGCATGACTAACAGCTGCTGTTTTCAACCGAAGCCTTACGCCTGGGACACACTGCCTGCGTGGCGGACGTGGAGCGGGTTTGTTGCGTGACTGCTGCGGAAAAAATCCGCTTCACTTCTATTCTGTTGCGGGGCAGCGGTTGCGGTGTGGTTGGACTGCACCTGATACGCGCGTATTTCGCAGGCAGTGTGGCTGCTCTAATCTGTTAACAGGGGCGGACTTACCCATTAGGCAAAGGTAGGCGACTGCCTTGGGCCCCCAAAAGCCAAGGGCCCCCTAAAATGCTTTTCATATACGAGATGCGCATTAAGCGCGGACACGCTAACGGTTGCGGTTTACGGTGTTTATTACCACGACAACCGTCTGCGTGTCCGAGTTGAACGTGCTTCTTGTGTATCCTAGTTGTAGCAAATGAAAATATTATGCATCTGAGTCTGACGCTGACTGCCGCGTGAGCGCGAGGTCTCTCTTTCCCAGCGCGCGCACACCTCTCTCTCTCTCTCTCTCTCTCTGTGCGTCTACTCTGTACAGCGAGCGGCTGAAAGGAGCTGTGCTTTCAGTTAAAACACCGATATGTTGCTTCTCTAATTTTACATGCAAGTATAGCCGAAATCATAGCACAGCTACACTCTTAAAAATAAAGGTGCTTCAAAAGGTTCTTCACAGTGATGCCATAGAAGAACCATTTTTGGTTCCGCAAAGAAACATTCAGTCAAAGTTTCTTTAAAGAACCATCTCTTTCTGACCTTTTTATAATCTGAAGAACATTCTTTCACCACAAAGAACCTTTTGTGAAACAGAAAGGTTCTTCAGATGTTAAAGGTTCTTTATGGAACCATTTAGACAAAAAGGTTCTTCTATGGCATCGTGAAGCACCTTTATATTTAAGAGTGTATTGTCTTTATCTTATGTGTATCCTATTTGATTTTATCATACGACGGCTGGATTATAGATCAGGATTTTTGTGCAGATTTTCATCTTGGAAGGGAGAGCTGGTTATGTAGTCTTAATGGGTCGCGTTTCAGTCACTATTTCACATTCGTCCTGTTGTCTGACAACAGAAACAGAAAAAATATATACCAATGAAAACAGTTTTATTGAGAATTTAGCTGCATCAAAATACAGTATGTGGCACAGAGAGGCAAACAAATGTAATAATATATAATAAATGTACATTTTGCATGTTCAGTAGAAGAGCTGCCCTGTCGTGCGAAAATGTAAACAGGTTTGTGTCAGTAAATTGCTCAGTGCAAAGAAAGAGGAGTAATAGGAACATGGTATTTCTATGTTCTTTTTTTTCATGTGTCTAATAGACATGAATAAGCTCTTTGAAAAACATCTATGACCTATGAAACATGTCTACTCTTCATGCTCTATGTATGTTAACTATGGTTTCACTAATAATTCACATATATTGCATAAAGCATCCATATTTGTCCATGCCCATGTTGATTAGAGTATTAAAAACTTGACAAGTATTAATTTAAGGTACATTTAGAACAGATACAAATTTTAATTTTACCTGATAAAGTACAGACTATATAATGAATGTGCATTTTCAATAATCCAGTCTGCAGTTTTTGTTCAGTTTATGCGAAAATCCACCCACATAAACCCGTTTTAAATAATATAATAATTTATACTTCTGACTCATCCCCTTTCTTAAAAAAAAATGGTTTAAAGGTTCATTTGTGAGGTTTATCATTTTATAATTTATTTTGTTTTTTTGTTAAAACTTGTATCTCAACGGTAAATCAATTGCTATTTCGTGGTCTACAACATGAAAGAATAAAAGTGTCTGCTAAATGAATAAATGTAAATGTAAATGAAAGAATCCTATTATAACATGCAAAATGTAGAAACATTGGACACAATGGGGCACCATTGTGCAGCAGCAAGCATCACGACAAAAAAGAAACTTCAAGGTTGATCTAGGTAAATTTGTGCAAATAGGGCCCCATTCCTATATTTGTCTGGGGCCCCCAATTCACTAAATCCGCCCCTGTCTGTTAACCTAGGCGTGGAAATGAAAATCAACACGCAGCATTCTGGGTCGATTTGTGCATGCCCTAGACTCGTGGTGTGAGTGGTATCGGAGCGGAACCGGAGCGAGACAGAGCGATCGCTCCGGCCTTTGGTTAAAAACCCGCTCCGCGCTCCGACTATATTTCGCACGCTCCGCTCCCCGCTCGCTCCACGCTCCGCTCACATGCTCTGATATATGTATAATGTTACATAGTATATTATAACTAATATATTGCAACACAGATTGATTAATAAGTTCAAAGACTTCCAAATGCAGCATACAACTATATATATATATATATATATATATATATATATATATATATATATATATATATATATATATATATATATATATATATATATATATATATAATGATGTAATTACCTGTTGTTTCCTAATACAGCTTGAAAAATTAATAGATTTTTTAGGACTTCAGAATAAAAGTAGATGTATATTTTAAATTTGTTTTAATTGTTTTATTTATTAATAATATAATTTTATACATTTATTATAAATACATTATATATGTTTATATAATAATATTATTATTCATTAATAATATTATACTTATTTCAAGTAAAACTTGAGAAATCATTTATCAGACATTTGAATAGTATTGAATAGTATATATTGAAGTATTCATATTTAAATTATACCATTTAAGTGATCTATTTTAATAACATAATCCAGTTTTTTTTTTTTTTAGAAATACATAATATATATATATATACAGTGTTGGGGGTAACGCATTACAAGTAACGCGAGTTACGTAATAATATTACTTTTTTCAAGTAACTAGTCGCTATATCTCACAATATTACAGCAATCCTGTCGCATTTATGGCAAATAACATCACAAAACCCATGGTGACCCTGCTGACAAAAACAATAGAAACATCACAGAAATTCTAATGATTTCCACTACAAATACCATTACAAACATTACAAACTATCAACTTTTATCCATTAAAACAATTAAATAATGGTGTCCTGTAGTGTGTTTTGGGACATATTAGATTAGAATTTAGTTTCTTTTTTTTCTTTTTTTTTTTACGACTAATAACCAGTAGAGACCACCAGGCACCTTTACAGTTTCCATTAAAACCAATACAATTCTCATTATAAATCAGTAAAACCATTACAAATTATGTGCTTTTTTTTTGTTGTTGTTTTTTTTCAGCATGGGATTGAAATAAATATATATTATTGTATAAACTAAAATACTTGAAAACTACATAAAAAGAGCAGAACGCAAAATGTATAATATGACAATGATAAACATAAACCTAGAATCTAGAAACCTGAAACAACAAAAGTCTTCAATTTGAGTATATGTCTCTTTGTGTGTGTGTCATGTTAATCAGACTAATCACCTTATAGGAGACTTCTTTTACTGTATTTTCTAACTCAATATCTCTCAAATGTAACCCGTTGTAGAATCACTTAAGGCAGCGGCTATTTGCACTAAGTGAAAATAACATATTTTCTTAGCGATAGATGCTATTTACACTAAGTGCAAATAGCTATAGATTCTAATTACACTGTTAAAATAGCAAGATTTTCTGCTATTTATACTACTTATTGCAAATAGTGGCAATTATCTGCACCTCAGTATTGCAATACATTATAAAACAGTATGCAATAATAACTTATTGAGTGAGTGTAAATTTCAATTTTAATTCAAATAATTAAATGGATGCCACCTTATTGGGACAATAAAGCCCTCCCTACCCTAACCCTACCTGATATTTTATTTTCAACTTTTTGATTATTTTCTTCATTTTTATATATATAAAAAAAAAGCTTTTCTGATATGATTTGAAATTTGAAAAGGGAGAAAAAAAAAGTTAGCCAAAAGGCAGATTCGAACCCGGGTCGATCGTGTCAAAAGGAGTAGGCTATGACACACGCTTTACCATCTGCACCACTGCAGCTGATGATTATTAGCCGTCCTTTGCAATATTAGGCGCATTCGACTTGAAGCAGCGCTGCGCAGAATGATCACCGTATGACATCAAAGTAGGATGCGGATAGGATCCGACTGCTTTCTTATCGCTCTCGCGGTATTTGATGTCATACGGTGATCATTCTGCGCAGCGCTGCTTCAAGTCGAACGCGCCTGTTGACTAGCTCAATCACGCGATGGTGGGCGGAGTTAGTGTAAATAGACACTCCACGTCACTTAATCTGACACTTTATCTTTGATGATGAAACAGCCAGCCAGGACTTCTCCAGAACGTCTAGATGGCCAGTCCGCCCCTGCTGTTACTGTAGTTCTAGACTAAATATGAATGTGCATTAATTCATCCCACTCGCAAAAAAGCAGATTTAGTATTCATCAAAACGAATTAAAACAGTGAAATGCAAACTCAGAATATGACGCAAACCTGCAATAATTAAATGTTAAATAACACAAATATATCTAATACCATTTTATTAACCAATGTCTTTGCTGCTGACCTTTGATGATCCAGTTCAACCATACTAATAAGCAAAAATGACTTTAGATAAACTAACAATTGTGCTTCATTGTTTTTTTATTGCTGAAGAGTGTTGAACCTTCTTCTCCTGCATTCTACTGTACAGACGTGAATTTACTCTTCCTTCAGCCTGAGGTTTATTCATTACACTTTTTGGTGTGAAAGGGCTTTTACATTTGCTATAATTAGAACAATCATGCCCTGCTCATATTTAAAAAGTAACGCAAAAGTAACGTAATGCATTACTTTCCATAAAAAGTAGCTAAGTAACGTAATTAGTTACTTTTTTAGGGAGTAACGCAATATTGTAATGCATTACTTTTAAAAGTAACTTTCCCCAACACACACATATATATATATATATATATATATATATATATATATATATATATATTTCATATAATATGTTTATTGAATAATAATGTAAAATTTATTTCAAGTACAACTTGAAACTTGAAAATATATTTATAAGACATCAGAATAAATGTAGATACATATTTAAATTGTAACAAATTTAATTGATATATGGTAACACTTTAGTATAGGGACCAATTCTCACTGTTAACTAGTTGCATATTAGCATGCCTATTATTAACATATTGACTGTTGATTAGTACTTATAAATCACATATTCTGCAAGACCATATTCTACATCCCTAATCTTACCCAATACCTAAACTTAACAACTACCTTACAAACTATTAATAAGCAGCAAATTCCGAGTTTATTGAGGCAAGAGTCATAGTTAATGTTTGTTAACTGTGAGAATTTGACCTTAAAATAAAGCGTGACCGACATATTTATTAATAATATAATGTAATATATTTATTGGACATACCAAAAAATATATACACATTTAACATAATTCATGTTTTTAGGTATACCTACCATAAAAACAAAACATGTGAAACCATAGACCAACCACAAACCGCTAAAACCCTTAACTCATCTGTTCCTCACGTATCCTGTGGAAGGTTACCTTCCTCTTCAAAGCCCACCAACCACTGACCTCATCAAAGCCAACAGGCTTCTGGGATACCTCAAGACAGTCCTGTCCACCTCCATCGACACACAGGTGCCTACAAAGACCTCGTGCTGACTGTACAGTGTGTTGCTTCAGAATAGAAGACAATGCAGTGTGATGTATCAATATTTAAAACAAAACTGAATGAGAAGACATTTGATTTTGTTTTTTCATCAGGAGGAAAAGCTTGTGGAGAGAGACAGCGGAACCTGGCAGATTCAAGGAGATCCCACCGTCCTGGTCACCTCTGCACATATATTCAACCACTTTGCACCTCTCATGGTAAATCACTCAGAGTTTTCGTAAAACCATTGTCGATGTTCCATAAACCAATTTATTTATGGCTAATGTGTGTGTTTGCTAGTGTAAAGTGTATTTAGTGGAGGATGTGCTGATGAACTTCCTGTTGAGTATATTGGAGGGTGGAGGATCTGTCGAAGAACATCCACTTATACAACAGCTCTTGGACCTTTTCTGGCTTCTCATGGAGGTAAAGTTCAATTTAAAGGTATTTTCTGGAATGAGATTGGAGAAATGTGTTTCATTCTTCTGAGACTGTAATTTTTTCTTCTCCTGAAGGAGCACGAGGTGAGCGAGTGTCTGAAACAGCTGATGATGTCACTGCTGAGAGCATATCGTTTCTCTCCCATCATCCCTGATCTGGGCTTTCAGGTGAGAAATCCAGTGATTGCTCTCATGCAAATCCATTTTCCAAGCTGTTGTAATGTAATATTTAGGGTTATTGGTGCTGAGAACGATAGAACCGCTGACAGGAAGGAAAAAGGAAAACATTCTTTCCGAGGAGCCTAAATGAGCATGCTGGGAACTCGTACTTCAAAGGATGTTCACGCTTAGCATCTGCATTTGTGTCTAATCAGAGGCAGAGAGGTGTTGATGTCCTCCTGGCCCATTGATGTTCATGGAAATTATCAGCAGGGACATGGGCTGTGTGCCCATCCCACTTGAAATAAATGTCTTGTTATAATTAAAATGACTGAGGCACTTTGTTTCGAGCTTGCTGTAATGCATTTGATGAGTTTGTTTGATGTCCACGGTGGTGAGAGGGAACTGGCAACATGTTGATCCAAATTATTACTGTGGCAGCCAGTGCTTAACAGATGGAAGCTTTATTGAAACCTGTTTTCTTTCTTTGTCCTCCAGATTCATTACCTTCGTCTGACCACAGCGATACTCCGGCATGAGAAGTCCAGGAAGTACCTGCTCAGCAATGTTCTATATCCTCTTAGTTATAACTTTCATAAGACACTTTACCTTTTGAAAATCACTCCAGAAAGGCAAAAAAATATATTAATATGAAATATATTCATAGCACTTTAGCATTCTTGTGGCCATTGCCTACTGAACTTCACTGTAGATCACATAGATGGATAGATGAATAGGTGAAATAAAATACAGTAGATGTTTCATACACATGAACTATGGATCTGTTCCACTAAATTTGACAACCAGAGTGTGTCCATGTACTTTATTATCTTTATTGTTATGAAGAATATACCTATTTATTTCTTGTGATAATTTTGTAGGCAAGTAGATGGGTAGATATTTATGTAGATGGAATGATATGTTGATACATAGGTAGGTAGGTAAATGCTTATGATGAGTCAAAAGGTAGATATTTTTAGTAGGTAGCTTGATTTCAGATAGATCAATAGGTATCTATGTTGTATCCATAGGTATATGGATAGATATTGTGAAAGGTAGGTAGGTAGGTCAACAGATGAAGGTATAAATTTAAATAGATATGTGTGCAGGTAGGTAGATAGGTCATTAGATTGTGGTATAAATTTAGATAGATTGATAGATAAGTCAATAGGTTATGGTATATATTTTGGTAGATGGATATATATGTTTGCTGGTAGGTAGATAGGGCAATAGATTATGGTATATACAGTATTGAGATAAATATGTTGCTAGGTAGATAGGTCAATAGATTATGGTATATATTTAGGTGGATGGATAGATATGTTGACAGGTAGGTAGGGCAATAGATTATGGTATATATTTAGGGAGATGGATAGATGGGTCAATAGATCATGGTATACATTTAGGTAGATGGATAGATATGTTGATAGGTAGGTAGATGGGTTAAAAGATAATGGTATTTATTTTGGTAGATGGATATATGTGTTTGCTGGTAGGTAGATAGGCCAATACATTATGGTATATATTTAGATAGATATGTTGCTAGGTAGATAGGTCAGTATATTATGGTATAGATTTAGGTAGATGGATAGATATGTTGACAGGTAGGTAGGTCAATAGATTATGGTATATATTTAGGGAGATGGATAGATAGGTCAATATATTATGGTATATATTTAGGTAGATGTATAGATATGTTGATGGGTAGATGGGTTAAAATGTTATGGTATTTATTTTGGTAGATGGATATATGTGTTTGTTGCTAGGTAGATGGGTCAATAGATTATGGTATATATTTAGATAGATATGTTGCTAGGTAGGTAGGTCAATAGATTATGGTATATATTTAGGGAGATGGATAGATAGGTCAATATATTATGGTATATATTTAGGTAGATGTATAGATATGTTTATAGGTAGATGGGTTAAAATGTTATGGTATATATTTTGGTAGATGGATATATATATAATGTTCATAATCGCAGATGAATCGCATTCAATTATGAACGTGATATTGCCTAGCTTGTCAGTGAACTACGGTTTTGTGTAGTAAATGCCGCTCCATCTTAAAGCAGGTGATGGCGATTTATTGCCAATCACGGAACCGGCTTTACTGATGAGATGCGCATGAGAATCGCATGCGATTAATTGCACAGCCCTAATCAGTATTTAGGTATTTATATTTATGAAAAGATGTAGATAGGTAGATTTTTAGTAGATGCGTATGTGGATATGTAGGTAAGTAGTTACAGGATGGGCATATAAGTAGTTAGATATGTTTATGGATTTATTACAAAATATATGAATTATGAACTGCAAATATATGATGATGCAAAATTAGAAATACATTAGCATAATATATATATATACAACAGTTGTTTACTAGTAGAACTAGAAGCCACATTTTTGTCATAGTACAAGTATTCGAATTAACTTTGCAATAGTTTTCTCTGGTTGTGAGGAAGAACTGCCTAAACAGACAAGTTAGATGCATTGATCTTGGAGATTTGTATGTGTTTCGGTCCTTAACAGCGTCACATTTGACGTGCTCCGGTCTGTGGTCTTCTTCTACATAAAGACCCCTCTGAGAGTGAAGGAGGCAGGGCTGGAGGAGCTCATCCCGACCACCTGGTGGCCGACACGCTTTGACAAAGAGGTCAGAAACATCTGAACAGATGAGTATGAATATGAATAGCATTATACACACAGGCTTCACAAAAGCTGTAACCTGAAATGATCTCGTCAATCGAACACTAATCTGAACTGAGCCCTGGTTGAAGCGACAGATGAATAATTCTCTGCTGTTTCTCCTGACGTTTGTCCAGGGCAAAGATGAGAGGGACATATGCGAGGAGACGGCCGAGGAGAGGCTGAGACGGCGAGCTTATGAGCGCGGCTGTCACAGACTGAAAAAGAGGATTGAGGGTATGTCACACACACAACATCAGATCTGCAAGCATATCTGTCACTGTGACACTCAGCTGAACCCGTGTGTGTGTGTGTGTGTGTGTGTGTGTGTAGTTGTGGAGGAGCTGCAGGTTCAGATCCTGAGGTTAATGCTGAACAACAAAGACAAGGGGACGGTATGTTGGTGCTTGATTTGCACACGTCTGCTCACACAGCTATGTTATATTTTATTATATTTATAAAATGTATAATATGGGAATGTTCGAGAATGGCCAATTTAGAGAGGAAGACCCAGTCTGACCTACATGAAGGGACAGTGTTGTTATTGTGAACTAAAACTATTATCATAAAATCATTTTGATAAGTTGAAATAACGCTGAAATAAAAAAAAAAAAAAAAAATATATAACAGAAAAAGAAAATATTCAGAAATATTCATAGAAATAATAAAAAAAAACTAAATCTTAAAAAAATCACAAAAGCACATAACAAAATCACTAAAGCTAAAATTAAAATGAAAATATTAAATAAATGCTTATTCAAGATATTAAGAATTTTAACAGCATATAACACTGAAATTGGATGAAACCACAAAAATAGAAATATATAGTTATTAAATTAATTTGGTTTATATAATAATAATAATAATAATTATTATATTAATTTTCTTCATAATATCTAGTACCCTAACAGAAACCTTTTTGGGATTTTTACATTTCAACTAAGATGTTGTTGGCCAAATAAGTTTTTTTTTATTTTTATGTATTTTATTTATTTATTTTAATTTGTGAGATCTTCTTTTAAAATTGTTGTTTATTATATTTGGGAGTTCACCATAAAAATAGCCTATATAACTAGTGCTACAGTGTATGTCTTCAAAAGCCATATAATGGTTTTGTGTGATTAACATACAACCCCAAATCAGAAAAAGTTGGGACAGTATGGAAAACGCAAATAAAAAAAGAAAGTAGTGATTTCTAAATTTACTTTGACTTGTATTTCATTGCAGACAATATGAACACAAAATGTTTTGTCTGGTCAACTTCATGTCATTTGTAAATATACATCCTTTCCTGTCATTCAGACCTGCAACACATTCCAAAAAAAGTTGGGACAGTAAAGCATTTACCACTTTGTAATGTTGCCATTCCTTTTCACAACACTTAAAAGACGTTTAGGGACTGAAGACACCAAGTGATGAAGTGTTTCAGGTGTAATTTTGTCCCATTCTTCCTGCAAACAAGTCTTAAGGTGGGCAACAGTACGGGGTCTTCGTTGTCGCATTTTGCGCTTCAAAATGCGCCACACATTCTCTATTGGAGACAGGACGGGACTGCAGGCAGGCCAGTCAAGTACCCGTACCCTCTTCCTCCGCAGCCAGGACTTTGTAATGTGTGCAGAATGTGGTTTTGCATTGTCTTGTTGAAATATGCATGGACATCCCTGGAAAAGATGTCTTCTTGAAGGCAGCATATTGTGCTCCAAAATCTCTATGTACTTTTCAGCATTAATGGTGCCATCACAGAAGTGCAAGTTACCTTTGCCAAGGGCACTGACACAACCCCATACCATGACAGACCCTGGCTTTTGGACTTGTTGCTGGTAACAGTCTGGATGATCCTTTTCTTCTTTGGTCCGGAGCACACGGCGTCCATTCCTCCCAAAAAATACCTGAAATACTGATTCATCTGACCACAGTACTCGTTTCCACTGTGTGATGGTCCATCCCAGATGCCTCCGAGCCCAGAGAAGTCGACGGCGCTTCTGGACACTGTTAGCATAGGGCTTCCTTTTGGCACAGTACAGTTTTAACTGGCATTTGTGGATGTAACTACGTATTGTGGTACTTGACAAAGGTTTGCCAAAGTAGTCCTGAGCCCATGTGGTGATATCGCTTATAGATGAATGACGATTCTTGATGCAGTGCCGCCTGAGGGATCGGAGATCACGGTTGTTCAGCTTAGGCTTGCGCCCTTGTCCTTTACGCACTGAAATTCCTCCAGATTCCTTGAATCTTTTAATTATGTTATGCACTGTTGAAGGTGAAATATCCAAATCTCTTCCTATCTTTCTTTGAGGAACATTATTTTTAAACATTTCAATAATTTTCTCACGTATTTGTTGGCAAACTGGCGATCCTAGGCCCATCTTTGCTCCTAAAGGACTAGACCTTTCTTGGATGCTGCTTTTGTACCAAATCATAATTACAATCACCTGTTGACATCAACTGTTTCAAATCACATCATTATTTAACCAATTTACCTCATTACTAGCCCTAAATTGCTCCTGTCCCAACTTTTTTTGGAATGTGTTGCAGGTCTGAATGACAGGAAAGGATGTATATTTACAAATGACATGAAGTTGACCAGACAAAACATGACATATTTTGTGTTCATATTGTCTGCAATGAAATACAAGTCAAAGTGAATTTAGAAATCACTACTTTCTTTTTTTATTTGCGTTTTCCATACTGTCCCAACTTTTTCTGATTTGAGGTTGTAACATAATTTAACCTGTTAACATGCACCAGGACGTGGGCGCACTGAAAGCTCTTTGTTTGCTCTTTGTTTGCACATGTCATTGTTTTCAAACAGATAAAGTAAAACAGGACAAAATGAATCTTGACAAACTATATATCATTTTGAAGGTCTAAGCCTCTAGCATCGACGACCGATCGCTGTTTTTCGATAGAAAGCTTATACGGAATGTATTTGCTAAATTTGTGTAAGCAGTACACATCAAAACATGTATAAAATAACCCGCAGCACATACCATATTCATCCTGATAACGACTCTCAAATGTATCCACTGCTGTAAATCCTGGTTTCATTTGAAAGATAAGGGTCCAGTGAACAACATTCCATCGAGCACTTTTAGTCCAAAGAAACAACAATGCTGTAATTTAGATCGTTAATCCTTTGTTTACGTCTCATCTCTTGAGGGAAAGTTATTGTTTGTGTCCGTTATGGAACAAATTACGCTCAAAAACAGCGTCTTGGTGGTAAAAAAAACAGCATGATTTTGTAGCAGGCAATGTCCCAAACAGAATGAAATCATCCAAAAATAAAAAAGTCAAAGATACACGGAAGATTGTTTATTTGAATTCTGGCGCTCCCTCGCGACGGCGCGTGACGCACGCTGTGACGCACCTGTCATCTGATGGGGCGTAACTTAACGATCTTTTAGCACAATAAGAAAAAAAGAAAAAACATTTCTTTTTTTTCTTCTTCAGCAGTTTTATATATGTTTGCGTGTTTTGTGGGGAATTGCCTGTATCTGTGTGATTAACATCTCTATGACTGATAATGAGCATGTAAATACTGACTGTTCACAGATATCAGTGTGAATGCAGTCTATATAAAAGGCCATTATAATGTGAATATTGACTATACTGGGCAGCCATCAGTATGATTTGCATCTGTATGAATGATCTTCAGCATGTGATTACTAATATATGAGCAGGAGAGCATCTGTTTGTCAGGAAATCAGTATGTAATTAAGTTTTTTTTTTTTATTATTATTGTTTTTTTTTTCATCACTCAAATTATTATTATTGTATTTTTCTAGTGCTCAAATAAATCACTTGTACGATGTACTAGAAAAATGTCTGCATGAATCTCATTTTTCATGGTATCTTCTTCAGATTTGAAATATAAACTCATGAGACATGTGACTTTCAACCCATTACTTTTCTGGATTGCTCCAGGACTGATTTCATGTATTTTTATATGAAATAAAAAAAAATTCAGTGTGGTACAATTTTTATCAAGGCACTTCAGTGTCTATAACTTTTTATATTTTTGAGCATTATCAACTTTGGATGATGGATAGTAAAGGCCAAAGGGTCTTCTTTCCAAAGACACCACAATTGTGTGTGTGGCACACTGAAGTCAGGAACTGTTACCATTTTAAGTTAGTTAGTCATTTTCAGCTGTTATTCCCAATATGGGGGGTGCAGGTTAACAGGTTAAAGGGATAGTTCACCCAAAAATGAAAGTTCTGTCATTAATTACTCACCCTCGTGTCTTTCCAAACCCGTAAGACCTTCGTTCATCTTCGGAACACAAATTTGCGCATGCGCTTTCACTGAACGTAAACAGCGCGGATTACGTTGATTACATTCTGGGATACTCTCCAAAATGGAGGAAGACGGTAACTCGGTGAGAAGAATCGCTGAATAAATTATGTTATTGTTTTCTTTGTGCACAAAGTATTCTCGTAGCTTTGTAAACTTACGGTTGAACCACTGATGTCACATGGACTATTTATTTTACTGATCTCCTTGCTATGTTTTTGTGCGTTGATTGTGGTAATATCCTTGCTGTCTATGGAGGGTCTGAGAGCTTTCAGATTCCATAAAAAATATCTTAATTTGTGTTCTGAAGATGAATGAAGGAAGAAGGAAAATTTTTGGGGTGAACTATCCCTTTAACTGAGACTCCACAAACGATTGCCATCTACAGAAAGATTAATATTCAGTTACAAGCTGTGAATGTTTCTGATCCAACCTGTGTGCTATATTTACCTGTGTCTCTTTTTTTCACAGGGCGAAGCTTCTCGATACATTTTCCTGAACAAATTCCGCAAGTTCCTTCAAGAGAATGCTAGCAATAGAGGGGTAGGGCACACAGGACAGCTTTGGCCTCCTTCATACCTTGCAATTATATATGTTCCATATCAGCATAGTATCTAGGTATTCTTTATCAGGATTTAATATTCCTTTACATGTGATAAATGGATCATAAGATCACAATCTATTTCTGCAAAAGCAGAAGTAAAAGCTACAAACCCACCACACAGCATTTGGTTAGATTTAAAGAGCTCTTGCCACAGAAGGTCTTCCGATCAATGCTGCAAACAGGAAATTTCAGAAATATGTTACTTAATGTGTTTTGATGACTGGAATATCTGCTTTTTTATTATTAGTACCAGTATCATATAAATTGGCAAATTGCGCTGACATAAAGGATGTAAAGACAAAAGAAGCTTGAGGATTTTATAATTCTCAATGCACGCTTTTTGGCACTGAATCTGATGTTCCCCGTTTAAACTTCACAGCAGTAAATGAATATGACCATTTTCTGTAACAGGATTGTTATTGATGGGATTGTTTCAGGTAATTTGCATTGATCAGGCTTTTTTTGGAGGGTTTGATGTTTGTCTCATGCTTCATTTGATGTGATTTGTGTTTTTAGAACCCAACAGTGTTGTGTCCTCCTGAATACATGGTGTGTTTCTTACACCGGCTCATCGCAGCCATCAGGAGCTACTGGGATGAAGGCAAGAGAAAAAACCCAGGATCCATCAGCAGTGAAGGTACACATCTCTCATTTATATACAGTGATAAATAAAATTATTTAAAAAAAAAAAAAATATATATATATATATGTATATGTATATACATATATATATATATATATAATGTATGTGTATATATATATATATATATATATATATATATATATATATATATATGTGTATATATATATATATATATATATATATGTATATATATATATATATATGTATGTGTATATATATATGTATGTGTATATATATATATATATATATATATGTATGTATGTATGTATATATATATATATATATATATATGTATGTATGTATGTATGTATATATATGTATGTATGTATGTATGTATGTATGTATGTATATATATATATATATATATATATATATATCTAAATATATATCTAAATATTGACTTTTTGCCCCCAAAATTTTAAAAACAACTTTTTGTTCAGAAATTAAAAGCACTCATTTCAGAAGATTTGCATTCAAGTAACTGAATGTATGAATTGCCTTCTTAATATTCTTTAAATGGGTTGTTAGCAAGGCAAGTATTGATAAATAAAACTTGAACTATTAAAAATATTTTTGGTAGTTGAAATAAAGCTAATATATATAAAAAATAAACTATTATATGACAAACTTACAACGAAAACTAAAAGTCTTGCCTCGGCAAATAACTGAATGAGTTGAAGGACTAAAATTAAAATATCAATTTTAAGTTGCTGCAACTAAAACTCAAATAAAAATAAATGAAACCTACATGATTATATTTAAAAACATTATTAAAAAAAAATGTAATTCAAAATATAATTCAAGTCATTCAAAATGACTTAAAAATTTAATTAAAAATGAAAATAAAAGCTAATTCAAAATATTTATAAAACCCAAACAATATATAAATAATATTAAAATAACTGCTTATTTCTTTATTAGTGAGAACATCATTTGAAATTTTTGATTATTATATTTGTGAAGACAAATTACAAAAAGGCTTCATAAAAAAAAAAGAATATTAAGAATATTTTTGTTGATTAAAATAAATCTGAAATATAATAAAATACAAATAAATACAAAATAAAATTATACAAATAAAAAACCTGAAGTAAATGAAAGTTAGAAATGTTGCCTTGGGCAGCTAACGTAAAGTTAAGGCACTGAAATTATAATTGAATGTCACGTCATTGACCCATTTGTGTTTCCGTCAGACGCGTACGTCCCCCCTCAGCTGTTCTACAATGGGAAGGTGGATTACTTTGACCTTCAGCGCCTGGGAGGACTTCTCTCGCATCTGAAGAAAACGCTCAAAGGTTGGTAAAAAACACATATAAAGTGTGTTTCAGAGTTTGGTCAAATAATTACCCAGCGTGCAGCTGCTCTAGACACCACCAGAGGGAGCAGAAGGTCAATTTATTTTGAGTGTTAGTCTCACTGACAGCAGACACAATCCAGTCGGTTAAAACCTCTGAAGACAAGAAATAAAGCTTTCCTGTATCAGGTTTGGCAACAAAAAAGTACTTTTGTTTTTCTTGTTCATTTTGTTTATTTTCAGAAGTGGCAACAACAAAAGTACTTTTGTTTTCCTTCTTCATTTTGTTTGTTTTCAGAAGCTCGCTTTAATGCTTGCAGACGTAATGTTGGTTTTCTGCAGTTTTTTAATCTTCCTAGACGTAAACAGAGACGTGCAATCTCATATTGATGTGCTTGTTATCTTCGTTTTGTTTGGTAACTCTTGAAATTTCACTATTGATCTGTTCAAAGCTGCCAGACGAATGGTTTAGATCGATCAACTTCCCAAATTAGTTTTAAATTGAGACCAAATACATTGTACACTTCCTGCGGGGTGTTTTCTTTTTCTTTTCTTTTTTTTTTAGTTTCCGACTTCATTATTAACCTCAAAAACGTTGGTGGTCGTTACTTTGATTTGTGGCATCATTAAAATTTCTGAAATGATGGGATGAGATGGAAGCTGGCGGCGTTCAGAAAGACTGGGATACAGATGGATATTGATTTCCCTCAAGGCAGCGGTACATGCCGCAAAAATATTGACGAACAGCAGGGAACACGCTAAGATAGAGTGAGTGAGAGAGAGGGAAGGAGGATGAAGGAAGTGGTTGAGAGTTGTGCCTTTGATGTAATATGTTTTTTTGTGGTTTGCGTTAGATGATTTTGTTTGTCTGAGGTGTTTGTCAGCAGTTTGCCTGGATTGACTGCAATTTCTGTGGTGAAGTTCAAATTTGTATATGGCACAAAAAACATGAAGATCTCAATTTTAGTGTCAGAGCATGATGCTTGAACAGAATAATTTACATTAAATATAGCATAGAAATGTTTAATGGATAGCAACATTTAAAAATGAATATTTGGCCCAAAAATATAATAATTACTGCTACTACTAGTGTGTGTATATATATATATATATATATATATATATATATATATATATATATATATATATATATATATACTGTACATCAGGGATGGGCAACTTTGATAGTGATGAGGGCCAGCATTTTTTCTCATTTATACCAAGGGGCTAGATTACTAATCCACGTCCACACACCTTTTACACCGTTTTACTCAATTTCTTTTTTATTGAAGAAAATTAAAGTATAACTAATGTAATTTGTTTTTAAAGATTTTATTAACTATAAAACTTGTTCAGTTATGCTAGTTCAGGAAGGAAACGTTGTTGTCAGTGGACATAAATATTACCCAACAAGCCAGTATAAACATCTCGATTACATTGTCTGTAAATTTGCAGCAAACAAATGTACAGAAGTCCTTTTTTTATTAGTGTCCTACAAAACATTCTCAAAACAACCCAAGAAGACAGTTAAAAAGGCTCATTCAAAAAAAATGTTATTCCAAATGGTACCACAAAATAACCTGGTATCTGCAGGATTTTTAAAATCAAATTTAAGACCTTTTTAAGACCTGCACTTCACATTGCAGACTTTAAACAATTTTTAAGAAAAGGGATGAGTCAAAAGTATCAATTATTATATTAATTTAAACAATTATTATCAGTTAGTTATTATATTAAACAACATATAAATATATCTTAGTGTCTTAATTGTTTAGATTTTTATAATGCATTAGCTTTTTGTTGATCTGCTGGTTCACATTTGAAAATATGTAGCAAAAATAGCAGACGGGCTTATTGAAAAAGCAAATTCGTTCTCTGCCAGCAGGTTTCACTTTCGGAATGGCAGAAATATAGCAGTTTCCCCGGCAACTGCAGTACACAAAGCAGACTTTGAAACATGCAGTGCTCAAGTTTATTCAACAAAATCATAGCCTTTTGAAGTTTAATCATCATATTAATCCATATAGCAATTCTTGTCTTTACGTTCCCAAATTTAAGACCTCTTATAATTTTGACTTTTTGTACCATTTAAGAGTTTTCATGGCCTTAAATGTAGACAATTTAACTGAAGACGTTTTAAGCACCCAAGGAAACCCTAAGAACATAGTTCAGTGCAAACATTTCTGTCATGCATTTGGCAAATAGCTTTTGTTGACTATGAATTTTACCTTTGAAATTTGATTCAAGTGCAACTCTGGCATCCCGTTGTTTGTGAGCAGTGGTGTGATGGCGATTTAAATAAAATACAGATTTCCAAACAATCCAAACATATGGGTATCCCCTTGAACTTGGTAAGAACATAATCTGTTTACCATTTTGACTGGAAAATACTGTTTTCATGGTCAGTTTTTCATTTATTATTTGCTAATCTTAGCAAATGTTTACATTAGAGTGCACGTCCTACTGCGCTGAAATTAATACGGGGAGCGGCTGGAAACTAGCGACCTCTGCTGGTTGGAGATAGTATTAAAACCAAATTTTTAAAATTGATCATCCGAGCCTAATATGATCCAGGGGCCAAACTAAAAGACACTGCGAGCCGTATACGGCCCTCGGGCCGCCAGTTGCCCATCCCTGATATACATATATCTTCAAGACAAATTAAGATATTTTTATTTTTTTTAATTTTAAATTTTCTGTGCCTCCATTGAAAATCGTTCGTGTATTAACCCATTCAATTCATATGGATTTGTTTTATGACACCTTAATGACTTTTTGGCTCTTTTACTTTTAATTGGAAGGACTGAAACCTGTAAGGTTTCATTAAAAATATCTTAATTTGTGTTTTGATGAGTAACCAAAGTAAACGAAGTAAATGATGATAGATTTATATTTTTGGGTGTACTTTCCCTTTAATTTAAATGAACCATCCAAATAAACCAATTTACAAAAAATTAATTGGTATTACCACTGGTATTACTAAATGTTTACTGTTAGACAAGTTTCCCCTGTTTGCCATTGGTTGACCTAAACTCACGCCATTGGTTGAGTATTACTGTGCAGGGCTGGTCGAGATGTAGATGAGTTTGTTTCTTCATCACATTGGAGAAATGTAGCTTTACATCACTTGCTTACCAATGGATCCTCTGCAGTGAATGGGTGCCGTCAGAATGAGAGTCCAAACTGCTGATAAAAAACTGCTGCCCCCTATATCATTGTAAAGCGCTTTGGGTGTATAGCAATACACAACAAAGCGCTATATAAATGCTTCATTCATTCATTCAAAAACATCACAATAATCCACAAGTAATCCACACCACTCCAGTCCATCAATTAACATCTTGTGAAGCCAACAATTGTGTGTTTGTAAGAAACAAATCCATCAAGACATTTTTAACTTCAAATCATTGCTTCCAGCTAAAAGTTGACTCTTTTGGACTATTTTGGCCAGAAGCGACAGTTTAAAGTTAAAACACCTTGATGCATTTGTTTCTTACAAACACGCAGCTTTTCTTTTCACAAGACATTAATTGATGGTCTGGAGTGGTGTGGATTACTTGTGGATCAATGTGATGTTTTTATCAGCTGTTTGGACTCTCATTCTGACGACACCCATTCACTGCAGAGGATCCATTGGTGAGCAAGTGATATAAAGCTATCCAAATCTGATGAAGAAACTCATCTATGTCTTGAAGCTTTAAAATTTTCAGCAAATTTTCACTTTTGGGAAAACTATTCCATTAATGTTCCAAAAAGTGTCACACACCACTAAGTGTGTAGCATTGCTAATTTTAGGTACACTGTAAAAAAAAATTCCGTAAAAAAAACGGAGAACTTGCTGGCAGAAAATTACCAGGTCATTTTCTGTTAAATTTACGGACATTTCCTTCAACATTAAAACATAAAATTCTGTAGATTTACATTTTCTTCTGTACCATAAACGGACAATCCGTTATGCAGAAATTTCTAAAAAAATTATAGCATAGGCCTATCTTTAGCAGCAAATAAATCCAGCACAATATATACAAATTGAACATGGTTTATTTTTACCTCATGTAAACATTCTTAAAAGTGCATTCAGTAGCTTTTATTTGCCTTCAACAGGTGAAGACAAAAATATTATGACATCAGTTAATTTAATAATGTGTAAAGCACCATAGAAAATGCTTGTATTGTGGAAAACTTTTTAGTTTTAAACAGCAACAGGCAGAAAAAAGAAAACATGAGCAGGTACTTGTACAATACTGGTGTTGCACCAAATAGTGGTCACAAAGATAAACTTCACTGTGAAGCAGTCAAGATTCAAATAATTTTCAGATACATGGGAAAACATTTATACAAAGACAGGGCTGTCATTAATAACAACTGCTATAGACTTATAGCATTTGAAACAGCATTTGAAAATAAAGAACAAAGATTCATGCACTCATGTTTGACATTTCAATGTGAAACTAAGAGAATTATACAATCTAAATTAAGAGCAGGGCTCCAAATGTTTGTGTGCTCTTAGTATCTCTTGCCATCTGCAAGCTTGAGGAAACTACTTTTTTTTTTAACTTTCATGTTCAGTCCAAGTTACAAGTTGAGATTTGAAAAAAGCTCAGATTGTACATGGATTCTCGAAGTTGTTCATACAGCTTGTTCATAGTCTTGGAAGCGTAGGTTCCCTTCGTCTGAACCTTTGACCCTCGTTCAGGATTTCTTCACAGGAAGACTGGAAATGATAAGAAATGAAATGAATGTAAGTGAAGTACAGAGTAACGTGCAGAACAGGTTGAGATTGAATTATCAAGTTCCAGTTCAAACATCGTTTATAAAATGCTAAACTTGCATTTCTAGTGGTCTCCAATTGCATCTGTCATGTGATCTTGTCAACAATGTTTTATGATATACTTAAAAGGGTTACTCCACCCCGAAATGAAAATTGTCATTAATCACTTACCCTCATGTCGTTCCAAACCAGTAAAAGCTTTGTTCGTCTTCGGAACACAATTTAAGATATTTTGGATTAAAACCGGGAGGGTTGTTTCTGTCCCATTGTCTGCCAAGTAAATAACACTGTCAAGGCCCAGAATCACTGACAAGCTACGCAATATCGCGTTCATTATCACAGATTAATCGCCTTCGATAATGAACGTGATATTGTGTAGCTTGTCAGTGAACTCTGTGTATTAAATGCCGCTCCATTTGAAAATAGGTGATGGAGATTTACCGCAAATCACAGAACCGGCTTTACTGACGAGATGCGCATGAATATCGCATGCAATATATCGCCCAGCCCTAATGAAAAGCATCGTCAAAATAGTCCATCTGCCATCAGTGGTTCAATCTGAACTTTATGAAGTGGCGAGAATACTTTTTGTACGCAAAGAAAATAACGACTTTATTCAACAATTCGTCGCATCTGCGTCACACTAGCGCCATTTTGGAGAATATCCACTGGACGCAAACTGCGTACGCTGTTCTGTGTCAGCCGCACCACACAGATATGCTGTTTTTGTTAAATAACGACTTGTTGAATAAAGTCATTATTTTTATTTTCTTTGCATACAAAAAGTATTCTCGTTGCTTCAAAGTTCAGATTGAACCACTGATGGCAGATGGACTGTTTTAACGATGTCCTTATACTGCGTTTCTGTGCCTTGACCGTGTAAGGACCCTTGCAGTCTATGGAGGGTCAGAGAGCTCTCAGATTTCATCAAAAATATCGCAATTTGTGTTTCGAAGATGAACGAAGGTCTTATGGGTTTGGAACGACATGAGGGTGAATAATTAATGACAGAATTTTAATTTTTGAGTGAACTAACCCTTTGATTATTTTCAACTAACCAGAATCACAACAAAATGCTTTATACACAGTTTCATTATTATGTTCCTTACATTTGTATGAATTCCAGCGTAGGTGCCATTCTCCTCTGGATGTTTTATGTTTAAAATAAAATGAAGAGAATGTGTAGCTCAGCCACAATGGGGGAGGAAATGATAACTTCTTGAATGGCAGCAATCTGGAATCACCAATAACAAACAAATAAGAAATTATAAACATCATTGTAAATTCAGAAAGCCACTCCAAACATTGATTAAATCTTTCCAACACAAACAACTTCAATAACAAAGTCAACTGAATAAACGACTCAATAACTATTTTTTTGTCAGTATTGAACATCCATAAAGGTAAATAAAAATGGAAGCATATGGGTAGCAAAATTCAATTTGAAATATGCAAAATGGCAATGTAGTTCTGTATTTTAAATTTACATTTTGCCATACATGTGTCCAAAATTTAGTGCAAAATAAATTCAGTTATATAAATTTAGATATGCCATTTTCTACATTAGTTTTAACATGCAAATTAAAAAAAAACATACTTTAACGCTTTATAAGTTGCAAAATTAAAACGAAAATGTATTACACAGATTGATTAGATATGTTTAACATGTCCAAGCAAAAACTGTAGCAAAATCATCATTTAAATGCTGTTTTTCCTAAATGCATTTAGACTTGGGAGTTAGGACACTTGGGATTGCATTTTCATCATGTTATCACGTGATAATTGTAGCAAAATGCAGTGAGAATTTGAGGATGCATTCTGAGCCAAGGGTCCAGCAAAAGGGTAGCAAAATGGTGATTTAAATGTCTTTTTATTTTTTTTAAATGCATCGACACTTACATATAAGACGTTTCAATTGCATTTTCATTTAATATCTCGTAATGCTACCCTTTTACTGCACCCTTGGCTTAGAATGCATCCTCAAATTCTCACTGCATTTTGATACAATTATCATGCGGTATTATGATGGAAATGCAATCCCAAGTGTCCTAACTCCCAAGTCTAAATGCATTTAGGAAAAAGTTTCAAGTTTCAAGTTTTATTTGTCACATACACGACTATACAGAGATTGTATAACCAGCAGTGAAATGAGAATCGGGTCCGCTCCATGGACAGTGCAAATATTGAAAAATACAACACAAGGGAAGTATACATAAAATAAAATGAATACAAAATAAGATATAAAGAATAAAATATAAAATATAAAAGAATATGCATGACAGTATGCTGTAGAATTAAATATTAAGATAAGCATGACTGTACAGAGAGGAATGTGCAAACAGGTTGAACATGGTTGACATGAAGCAGCCAATCACAAAAAAATAAAATAAATATAAAAAAATAAGATACGATATGATATCAAGACACAGAAAGTGTTGTGTGCAAATGTGCAAATGAGCAAATGACACTGACAGTATGAGGTAGAGAGTAATGAGTGTGTGATTAGTGATTTGAAGTAAGTCAGATGATGTTAAGAGGCTGAGTTATGCATGTAAAAACAGCATGTAAATGATAATTTTTAATACAGTCTTGGCTTGGACATATTATTGCAACTTATAAAGCGTTAAAATATGTTTTTATTTTGCATATTAAAACTAGTGTAGGAAATGGCAAATGTAAATTATATAATTTAATTTTCATTTTGCACTAAATATTGCACATATGTATGGGAAAATGTAAATTTAAATACAGAAATACATTGCCATTTTACATATTGCATTGCCATTTTGCATTTTACATTTCAGATTTAATTTTACTACCCATATGCTTGCATAAATAAAAACTGTAGTGTTAATAAACAAAACAGAATACAAACCCATGATAAGAATGCAGGGGGTGCTTGGGATGCACAATACAGCAGCAATAACGACCTGTCATTAGAAAAGAAAACAAAAGAAACATTATGAATGTCATGAACTGCTGTCCCTTTAAAACATGACTCACACCTGACACATCCCAACTCTTTACATCAGTCGAGACATTTTAACTTTTTAAGACTGTCACTAGCCAAAAATGGTCATTTTGACATTATTTTGTGTGCTTTTGTCTGTGTGCGAGAGAGAGAACTCGGTGCGTTACTGACGCGCTGTCTGAAGCGGCATTCTCTGCGCGTGCATCACGACAAGTGTGTGCGTTCACAGACAGCGCGCCAGTAACGTTACCGAATTAACTTCTCGTGTGTGTGTGTTTAACATAAACAAGACAATAAGATGTCTAAACCTACCTCGTCTGGCAGAGAAGGTGCGTTATCCTTGAAGAATTCCGCATAATGAAAAAAAGTCGTAATGGTATCTTCTTTTCTTGACAATTCCTCTGCCAGCTTCTGTTGAAGGCACACAGCGCTCTAAACACAGTTGTACCGCACTTTAGATTTAACGTTATCACAGCTGCTTAACATTACCTCAGTAACGTTAATATGTCGGATGCTTTACGACACGCTCAGTAACCAATACACCGCATCAACAACAATTAAAAGTTGATAACCTTTTATTAATAAAACTGAAAGTGAGCACACTGTAACACGTAACTTACCTCCACGTCGAGTTAGATGTGACGGTGTGCTGAAAATGTTGAATGCCACGGCTCCGACATTCATTTGCCAAACAAGGAAGACGTTTTCTACTAGGTTAACGTTACAGTTTGTTACATTTAACAAAATATAATTTACCACGAAAGTGTAAGAACGGTTCCTCATACCCGAAATCCGACTTTAAAACGAAATTTTTACTGAGACTATCTCCGTGAATAATGGCGTCTGCTCAAGCACTGTTTTCGTGCCGAAAATCTTGCTTCTTGTTCCCACAATGCAAAGCGTAATTAAAAAAATACGGAAAAACACCTGTAAAAACTAAATACGGAATATTCCTTCACATTATTATGGTATATTTTACTGTATTTTTACGGACTTTTTTTACAGTGTAGTTTCACCTCAACACTATGTATGTGGTTCATGAAATAACTTTCCACTTCATAAATGCCTCCAGACACTTGAGAAATGGCCTCGCTGCTTGCAAACCATGAAAACACAATATGAATCGGAGTCACATTTGCATCATTTCATAATCCCATTTCCCCATATTATAGTTATCAATAAAAGTGTCAAAATAGTAAAAGAAATCTGACCTTTGACATACAATTTTCGATGTATTATGATTTGTGGCTCACGTAATCTGGTGTATTATACTGGTGTATTATTCATATTATGAATCAGCCTGGTACTATTCAACCATTGTGATTAAAATAAAAGGCATCTTCGACAATAGTGTTTGTATACGCTTGTTTCCATTAACTGGGAGAGGCGAGGCACGTCTTATCATGTGTCACAACTCTGCTGTACCCAAGTTTGTATTTCATTAATTCTCACTCCGTCTACATTTCTTTTGTCTCCTAAAACACCCATCTTCCTCCGGCGTTCCCATTATTTGGCCTCGTTTGATTAAAAGCTGGTAATTACATTGTTCCTGTTCCTGCATGGTTTCCCCGCTGATTCTGCAGGAACGTCTTCTTCTCCCTCTGGCGCCTGATTGAACTCTTTTGGGCTTTGAGGAAACAATCAAAGCCATCCGAGAGTAAAACAAGACGGAAAGGATGAGTGAAGAATGGGATACACTCGTTGTATCCATATTTTGTACTGTGACTGTCGGTTTTTATCCGTTTATTTAGAATTTGTGTACAAAAATTGAATCTTGTCATCTGGACTTTATCTTGACAATATTGATTTGCGTTTAGCAGCTGCTGCGGGCTTTTCCTCCTTGACATATATTACATAATTGGTCTTTTTTAATATTTATTGTTGATTTTGGCCATCAAACCTTGCAGTGTTTTTTTTTTTTTTTTTTCACTCAATATGAAGCAGCCAGATCCACCATCTGCTCCTCATCTTATTCAGCACAGTATTTTCTTAAAGTATTTTTCAAGTAATGTTTTATTATTTATGCCTTATTAGTTATTCTCACTATAGAATGCTGCATAAATGACTGCATTACCTTTAAAAGTAATGAATTACAATATTGTGTTACTCCCTAAAAAGTAATTGCATTAGTAACTTTTTATGGAAAGTAATACTTTTGTGTTACTTATGCATTACCTTTTCTCATTTGGTCTTGGCTTGCTTGTTTTTATTTATTTATTTGTTTACTTATATTAATAAAACAGTTCTGGTGTTACTTGTTTGAAAATGCAACTCGGATATTTTTCTTGTAAATTAAATGTAATGAGTTGCTTTACTAGTTATTTGAAAAAAGTAATCTGATTACTTAACTCATGTTACTTGTAATGTGTTACCCCCAACACTGATAAACGAGTCCTAAAACCCAGAAACAAGTTTTGAACTTCTGGTTCCAATTTCCCAAAATCAGTGAAGGGGTTTTTGGTTAAATTGCGTGAAATAATGTCTAAGATAAATAAGTTAACTAAAGTTTAAGATATTTTCACACTTTATTTTACAATATAACATACACCAATAAAAGCCCACTAGTGATTTTTATTTAAGCTTTTATTTGTCGCGGTTACAAATAATGCGTACAGTACACGTATACTATTCTGGTGATAAAATTTTCATTGCGCACAGTACGCCGACCCTTGCGTACATGTACAAAAACCAGAGTATACTTTGGGTTTTAGGGTATGTTTACACCAGTGGCGGGCCGTGCATTTCACGACTAGGCCTTCAGTGGCATCCTACTCCTACATGAATTAATCCAATACCAATTAATCTTAATACCATCATAATGATGCCACGGCTATAGAAACCATAAATATTACACACAAATGCAGTATAACAGGGCATTGCATCACAGACAGGTATCTTATGTAGCGTGAATGAATGCTATTACTAAAGCTAGAAACCCAATTAAGACAATTCAACAAGTTGCCGCAGCTGCGCAACGCACATCATCTTTAGCTGAAGCATTACAAAATGACACAAATACAGTCCACCCGATGTTCTTACAGACATTTATTAACTCAAACGTATTTATACCTTACAGATAACATTAGTATTAAACAAATAAGGCAAATAAGTAAACACATACATGTGTTTTAAAGTTGACCTAACATTTAAAAAAAACCTCTTACTGCTTTTCGTCTTCACGAGTCTCCCTGCCGGTCTGCCAGCGCGCTGCGGGAGGAAAATACTAGTTAGCACAGCTTAAAGTGAGCAAGTAACATTAAAATAATTTATACAAGACGATGAAGAAAAGTGTATACATGTTTTATCATACCCCTAGGACTCTCATCTTCACGCAGAGTCTCCCCGCCGGCCTGCCTCTGCAAGCAGCGCTGCGGCCGGAGGAAATGACCAGCTCGACTAGGGAAACTGATATATTCTTACAGAAACTTAAACCTGGCTTTATATCTTGCAAATAACATCAGAATACAACGCATAAAGCAATATAAAAAGACAAAAAAAAATTTAACCTACCATACTCTAGTGGTTTTTCATCTTCACGAGTCTTTTACAGCGTCGTTGCCGAGGAGGTGTGTGGTTGTTTTTAGCGGTCATTTAGTACTTTAGTATTTAGATTTACAGAAGGCGAATATTTTTCAGAATGCACGGAAAATCTACAATAACGCACTGTACACAGCATATACAGTAAGAAACCTGAGAAACAACAATAATACTGTGAAAACAAAAATGATTTACAGTGATGTTGTTTGCTAGCTTTGACTAGTACGCTCTCTGACCATCCAATCAAAGGACGAGAAAATGCAGACCTTATCGTAAGCCTGCTATGGCCCTGGTGCTGCCAACTCGAAATCTGATTGGTTAAAACAACGGTTTCATTGCCATTGATTTTAAGCTACAGACGCCTGCACTGTTGATTCTGAAGGCCTTAGGCAGATTTCTTTGACCCTGGCAACACGATTGCTGAAATATGATTGGATAAAAGCTCTTAATATAAATATACACTACTGGAAGCAGCGCAACCAAGAGAAAAGCTATGAAATGAAGAGAATAGACTATTGGAAATAATTTAATACACATTCATGGAAAAATATATTAAAACTAAGTCAGTGATTGTGATAGTGTTTAGGCCAGCAGAGAAGGCTTTGCTGGCCCTGACGGCCCACCACTGGTTTACACTAGGGCTGGGTAAAAAAATATTGATTTCTTGATTTTATTCGATTCTCATTTTTACAAAATGATATTGATTCTTAAATCCCAAGAATCGATTAATCTAGCCTGTTTTCAGTTAACGAACAGAACACCTCCTATCCAATAAATCACAATAAGCTTTGTGCTTTTGTTACTTTTGATATTAAACAAGGTCTCATATTTCAAATTCTGTCCATTTTATTACAGTTTTCAAACAATAAATGCTGTTTTGGTGCTGTTTAATGTGGAGTGACCGATCACTGTAGCCCCTTAGTTCAAGAGAAGTGCCAGCAACATGAGCGACATGAACTGATAATCGTTTCTGCTTTAATAACAGTTTCAGCATGAAATAAACATGAATGAACATCTGAAGGTACTGTATGTAGAAACAGAACAATTTACCAAAATCTGTATCCTGTCTTGTGTAATCGCTCAATCAGTGTTTCAACTGCACAAAGACGTCAATATAAAATCTTGTAAACAATATCATGTAATGTCAGATTTACCTCAGAAAAAAAAACAACAACAACAAATTTGGTGACTATAAACCCATTATTCAGCAAGAAAAAATAACTCTAGAAAGGAGCATTTTGCTAAATATATGCACCGTATAACATTCATTATAATTTGTACTGTTCTTCAATTTTTTTATTTATGTTTTAATAAATCCATCAAGTTTTTATGACAGCCACCATTCAGATGTTTAGATATCAAAAAAGGAATTGGAGTAGAAACACAATTATGTAATTGTAAATTTAGTATTGTAAATTCATAATTATAAAAAATTAATTGAGTGTAATTAAAGTCTTTGTATACAAGTCAGTTAATTTTAACCTTCAATATTATAGTAATCTAGTACCAACTGAATCTCATCTATATTTCACAGCATTAGTTGAGATTTTTTTTTCCTTGAGAAAATTTGCTATATACTGTACCTAATATATTGAAAACAATTGATATTTAATTGAAATCGCAATCAAATCATAAGTGAATCAAAATTGATTCGAATTGTGAAATTGGTGTCGAAACCCAGGCCTAGTTTGCATGACAGTGATGTACTAAACACGAGAGTTTTTCCTTTGTGTTTTTGAAGTTTCGCATTGAGCCGAACGTTGTCACAACGATCCCCATTCACACGGATCTGCAAAAACAGCTAAAAACACTATTATTCATGCCTGGCCAGTAGATGGCGATGTTACTTTGTAAAGAAACACTATGTCCCTACGCACATACCTATAGACTGAACACGTAATACACATGCTCATTACGTCACTGTTTTCACAAATTTGCGATTTTGTAGTTTACACAGAGGCGATAACGGTATCGCTTTCAAATACTTGCACTTTGAAACACAATTTCAAAAGTTTGCATTTTGTGCCCCTCAAAATGCTGTCGTCGTGTAAAGCAACGGCCAAAATGCATAAAACATTTTCCATTTTTAGTTGAAACGGTGTTGCGTAAACACTGATAGATGTAGCCGTATCTAGAATCTAGACTATTATAGTCACTTGTAAGTGGACCAAAAGTAGCAACAACCCAGAACACCTTTACTTTTACCATCGACATTTACTTTCATCAATATCATCATCTCTTGGCTGTATAATGATTGTGCTTCTTGATTGCGTAGTATTGATTTAGGTCAAGTTTAAAAGTAATTTCTATCAGCTTTAAAATGATGATCATAATAATAATAATAATAATAATAATAATAAATCCCACTGGCCAATTTGACATTTCTCCAGCAGATTTTTATTGAACTACACTAAAGCTCTTTCAACTTTTAACCCCAGCCTTCACTAACCAGCATCAATTTGAGGTAAAACCGTGGTGCTCTTTCTCTGAACCTTTCTCCATAATGACTGCATCTAATGGCTTCATCAAGGTCATTATATGGCAAATCCTGATATTTTTACCCGTAGCATTCAATTGGCAGCTGTACTCGGACCCGAGCCAGTTTATTTCCCTCACCAGCTGATTTTGGCACACTTGCCAGGTTGCTTACGGTGAATCGTGACTAAGTGCTCAAGTGACTCTTATTAATGTCGTCTGTGACTGGCTGGTGTACTTTCTGTTCCCAGTTTTGGTGGTGCAATATCTGTCAGATTTATTGACGTGACACTTTTGATGTTTACGGAGTCTGAGATTTATCAACGTCAATTGACAGACGGCCAGAGGTCATTCCCATAGGTGTAATGAAGACGCTATATCAGCCTGACACCAAATTAATGAAACTATATCTCTCGGGTCATCCACTCTGTCAGACTTCATCATCTACTTGGATTTAAATTATGATTACGTTTGAGACGTTGTACAATAAATGATTAGATTTACTTATCAGATAATGGCATAATTATGTTCACATTATTTGTAGCTCAGTTTACCCTAGGGAAAGGAAAGTATAAAGATATAAAATTCAAGATTTTATTTCAAGATTCAAGATTTTTGTTTACAAAATATACAATATATATAAATATTCAACAAGCAGTGAAACGTAGGTCTAGCATACTTAGTAGACTGTGCAATAAAAGAGATAATATAAAGAAATGAATAGAATTCTCTTTTTTTAAATAAATTATGAATTATTATTTTAAATGTAATTATTGTTTATATTGCATAACATTTACTAAAATAACATTAATTTTAAAATAACATTATATTGTGTACATATATTATATAAATAATTAAAATAAATTATATAAAATACAAAATGAATATTGTTTTTTAAATGATGAAATACTATAACATACATTTTACAATTACTTGAAATGCAATTATAATTTATATTAAAGTTAAATGAAATTAGTTGATTCCATGTGATATAAAATATTTTTTTAGTAAAATGTGCTCAAAGTGGTGAACATCCAATAAGTTAAAAAGTTTTAAAAAATAAAATAAAATAGAAATAAATATAAATGAAATAAAAATGTGTAAATTATTTAAAAATTAATTCTAGTTATATTATTTAATAAATAATTGTTATTATAGACACTTAATAGATCATTATATATGTATAATATAAATAAATTAAAATATAAAATAATACATTTTTATTTTGTAAAATCTGCTCAAGGTGGTGAACATTCAATAAATGATAAATTATATAATAAATGTCAAATGATAAATAAATTATTCTAAATCTAATTATTATAATTCATCATCGCTCTTATATAATGTGTGAAACAGACACACACACATACAGTCGTGGTCAGAATTATCGGCACCCTTGGTAAATAGGTTAGGTTACTTTATTCATACCCGCAAGTAAATTTGTCTTGCAGTAAAATGACAATGACAACCATCCATAACACAAATTCAAAACACATTTAAGAACATAACACAATAACAAAAATACGATACATGAATGCTACAAGACTCCCCCATCCTACAGCTTAGGCGGGAAAAACAGCGGGAACAAAGCTGTTTTTATATCGCTTTGTTTTACACCTTGGGATTAAAAACTTCCGTCCAGAGGGAAGACGCTGAAACTCACTATGCAAAGGGTGGGAGTCATCATTTAGAATAGAAGTAGCCATTTGTTGCAACTGTCTGGTATACAACGATGTTGGATCCAACTGTGACTCACCCACCAATCGATTCGACCATTTAACTATCTGGTTTGACCATTTAAATATGATCAAAGAAGGCTGTGAAAATTAATCTGCATTGTTAATCCTTTTGATCTTTTATTTTAAAAAATCACAAAAATCTAACCTTTCATTGGATAATAAGAATTTAAAATGGAGGGAAATATCATTATGAAATAAATGTTTTTCTCTAAGACACATTGACCACAATTAACGGCACCCTTTTATTCAATACTTTTTGAAACCTCCATTTGCTATTTTAACAGCTCTAAATTTTCTCCTATAATGCCTGATGAGGTTAGAGAACACCTGACAAGAGATCAGAGACCATTCCTTCATCCAGAATCTCTCCAGATCCTTCAGATTCACAGCTCCATGACGGTGCTTCTTCTCTTCAGTTCAGCTCACTCATTTTCTACAGGGTTCAGGTCAGAGGACTGGAATGGCCATAGCAGAAGCTTGGTTTTGTGCTCAGTGACCTATTTTTGTGTTGTTTTTGAGGTTTGTGTTTGGATTATTGTCCGGTTGGAAGATCTAAACATGCCCCTTATAAGATTTCTAACAGAGTCAGTTTTTATTGATTTTTTATCTTTTGGTATTTGATAGAATCCATGATGCCATGTGTCTAAACAAGATGTCCAGGACCTCCAGCATAAATATAGGCCCACAACATTAATAATACAGCAATATATTTCATTGTACACATGGGGTACTTTTTATTCCTGTGTTCACCAAACCCATCTTGAGTGTTTGCTGCTAAAAAGCTCATTTTTTTAGTTTCATCTGACCATAGAAGCCAGTCCCATTTGAAGTTCCAGTCGTGTCTGATAACTGAATATGCTGGAGTTTGTTTTTAGATGAGTGAGGAGAATTTTTCTTGAAACCCTCCCAAACAACATGTGGTGATGTAGGTGCTGTTTGACAATTTTTTTTAAAGGTTTTCTGACCCCAAGACTCAACTATTTTCTGCAATTCTCCAGCTGTGATCCTTGGAGAGTCTTTAGCCACTCAAACTCTCCTTCTCACCGTGCATTAGGACGATATAGACATATGTCCTCTTCCAGGCAGTTTCATATCATTTTCTGTTGATTGGAAATTCTTAATTATTGCCCTGATGGTGGAAATGGGAATTTTCACTGCTCTAGCTCTTTTCTTAAAGCCACTTCACTAATTTGTGAAGCTCAATTATCTTTTGCTGCACATCAGAAATATATTATTTGGTTCTTCTCATTGTGATGGATGATTAAGGGAATTTGGGCTTTGTTTTCCCTCCTCTTTATATTTCTGTGAAACAGGAAGCCATGGCTGGATTATTTCATGTTCATAATCACCCTGGAGTGCTCAAAATTGTGAATATGAATGGGAATATACTTCAGAGATATTTTACTCATAAGAATTTCTAGGGGTATCAATAATTGTCCAACGTGTATTTGAGAAAAACATTTATTTCATAATGAGATTTTCCCCCATTTTCAATTGTTTTAGTTCAATGAAAGGTTAGATTTTTGTGATTTTTCTTTTTTTAAATAAAAGATCAAAAGGATTAATAATGCAGGTTTATTTTTAGAGCCGCCTTTGATCATATTTACCAAGGGTGCCAATAATTCTGACCACGACTGTATATTGACATATGATTATTTATTTATTTATAATTGCGAACATTCAATCAATGATAAATTATAAAATAAATGATAAATGTTAAAATTATTTTAAATGAATATAATTTATTAAAACTTAAGTATATTATATAATAAAATTATTTTATTATAAATATTTAATATAACATTATAAAAAAAAAATTATACAGTTGTACAGTCTTTTTTGTTGTTGTTGTTGTTGTTGTAAAGTGCTCAAAGTGGTAAACATCCAGTTAATGTTTTCTTGGAAAGTATAAATTGATTTTTTTTTTTTTTTTTAAAAATGGAAAAACATAGAGTAAAAATAGCATCTATATTCACTCTTGGATACATTAGGTCACTTTTACAAGTGACTCCTTTTGGTGCAGTTTTGGGTAATTTTTTCCCCTAAAATTGTGTTTAAAACTACCCAAACACAGATAACCTCTTTAGACTTACTATAAGCAAACAGGGCAAAGGGTCACTTCAGTGCTTAACTTACACCTATCAATAACAATGGATCAATGTGCATATACTGTACAACACTCCCTGAACTCTCAAGGCTGAGATTTACCCTTTTCTCTCTCTTTCTGTTCTTCCCGTGAGTTACTCCCAAACTGCT
Organism: Aspiorhynchus laticeps; assembly: GCA_023376895.1. NCBI lineage: Eukaryota > Metazoa > Chordata > Actinopteri > Cypriniformes > Cyprinidae > Aspiorhynchus > Aspiorhynchus laticeps. Next base: position 56,489,611 of record CM041793.1, on the reverse strand, counting down.
TTTACTGCCCCATTTTTCTCACATTTACGCTTCTATTGGACAGCCGGCCTTGGGTAGCCTTGAAAATGTAGACCTTTGGAGTGAAGTGGAGCCCATATCTCTCCTAAAGCAGTTGTTATAAGCCCTCTGACGACTTGAAGCCAAGATTTTTTTTATTGCTCTTCTGTCCAGAAGAAGACAAATGTGCATTAATAAATAATAGACTGAAGTGTTCATAAAAACCTGTGAGCTTGTCGTCCTCTGAGATGACTTATCGAGTGTTGAAATCTGATTCATATTCACTCCCGGAACAAATCCAAATCCTACTCTTTCTACTGGCTAAATGAGTTAGTATGTTGTTGTTTTGCATGTTAAAGTTGATAGTTTGACTGGTTTATTATATTTTAGATGACCTGGCCGCGAAGGCCAACATCATCATAGACCCGGCGGAGATCCAGGCCACATCCATGGACGATTTGGATGAAGATGAGGAGACTGGAGCTGCACAGGTACATTAATGACCGCCAAGAATCATTTTCACAACATATTTGAACATCTAAAGTCATATTATATGTAATTGTGGGATAGATGACACATGATTTAACATATAAAACATGTTAAAAGATTATTCTGGGTTTAATACAAATTGAGCTATGTCTCTTCTGCTCATCAAGGCTGCATTTATTTGATAAAAAATACAGAAAAAAATGTAATATTTTGAAATATTATTACGATTTAAAATAACTGTTCTCTATTTGAATATATGATAACATGAAATTTATTCCTGTAATTTAAAGCTGAATTTTCAGCATCATTACTCCAGCCTTCAGAGTCATGTGATCCTTCAGAAATCATTCTAATATGCTGATTTATTATAAATATTGGAAACATTTGTGCAGCTTAACATTGTATGCTCTTTAATTTTATATAATTTAAATATAGGATCATGATCTTACATAGGATCATTATATAATATTGTATACTATGTAATATATAATATAGGATCATTATTTTATATAATTTTAAAATATATATTATTACTTTGAATGTTATATCAGGGCTCGAAATTAACTTTTTTACTTGGTAGCACTGGTGCTCCCAACGTCAAGAAGTTAGAAGCACCAAAATTTTTTTAAGAACACCCACTGAATATTAAGGAGCAACACAACTGCCAATTGAGCGGAAGGGCTGGCAACATCCTTCCTGATAATTAAAAATCTTCATCAATTGAACCTGATCCTTAAGCTGCAGTGCTTTGTTTTTTATACATGCAATATACAGAGGCAAGATGAGAAGAAAATGTAATTTAAACTTTTCTCAAAACAGTCAGTTCCCCTCAGAAATACATTCATATAAACCCCCACTCCCAATTCAATATTTAGGATTTCCCTTCCATATTTCACATAGTGAACGTTGAGCTTGCTCAGGCTGCTACAGTATTTTCTTTTCTTTGTGTCCGTCTTCAGCGTTAATGGCTGTTTACACACTTGGCAATATTTCCACACAAATGAAATTTTGGAAAATTATTTCAATGCAGTTTGTGCAAGTGCGGTCACAAAACCGGTCAGTTCCAAGTAGGGTTGGGCGATATGGCAAAAATATATCAATATTTCATGATTTTATCACGATTCTTTGTCATGTTAGTTTTACTATTTTGTCTGAGCAGTATGGCCAGACTAATTTCCCTATTATAAAGACAAAACCTTTCAAGGTAACAGAATATAAAAAAGAATGGTGGATATTTAGGCCAAAGTGGTTGAAGATAAAAATCTTTGTCATTATTTTATCTTTGTTATTAAAAAATTAGAACAAAGATACACATTACAAATACACATAATATACAAATAAAATAAACTGTTTTATTTTCAGGTACAATAGGTGTATTTAGCAGGAGCATTCAAGAAATTGAGTGAACAAATATAAAAATAAATCACTATATAGATTGATTCCTATTAAAGTAACTGTTCTTTTTTTCAGTCAAGAGTAGTTAGTTATTTCTTTCTCTTTGTGTTTTGTTGTTTTAACATTAAAGAATAACAATTCTGTCATCTGTCTGTTGATTCTGTCAGTGTTTTATAGTAATACCATCATTTACTCACTCAAAATTAGTTTTAAACCTGAGTTTCTTTCTTCTGCTGAACATAAATGCTATTTAAACAGTTGCTGGTCCACAGTGACTTCCATAGTATTTTTTTTTATCCTACAATCAAGTGGACCAGCAACTGTTTGGTTACCCACATTCTTCAAAATATCTTCTTTTGTGTTCAGCACATGAAAGAAATTAATACAGGTTTGGGACAACATGAGAGTGAGTAAATAATGACTAATTAAATTTTAGGGTGAACTATCCCTTTAATGACAGTCGGCTGCATGTTTAGTTCTGTCCCTTTAAGAGCTGCACGCATCTAATATACAGGCACGCATCCGTTCCTCTCAGCTGTTTACTTTTATTTTAGACATAACTAACTGAGTCTATATGTAAACCTTGTGTGTTTTGACAGTATTAGCTCAAAAGATAACTTAGTTCAGTAATCAGGCGCTGTTAGACAGGCTTTTCAGTTCGCGCGCTTCAGGTGCACGGGCTCAGACAGAGCGCACGTCAGACCAGCGCGTGAATGAAAAGCTTAACCGGCAAGGCTTTAAAACACGCAAATAATGTACTTTTGTGATTGTGAATAAGTGCAGTGTTTCGTGAGTGTAACTCTACCGCTGAGTTAACACTGAATGGATGTGGCGTTGTGCAGTACATACAGACGGCGGCACCAGAACTGCAACTGATAGAATGTGCGCTGTAGCACGATACTACAATATTTCTTCAAAAGCAGATCGTGGAGACATTTTTATCGTCCGCGATCAAAAATCGTTATATCGCACACCCCTAGTTCCAAGTTAGCTCCCTGTCACGTGGCACATGCTGTGCAGTAATTCGCGAACGTTTAGCAGAGAACTGTAGAGGTCGCACTACAACAATTATTTGCACTCGCACAAATGCTCCCAAATATATTTTTGAGTCACACAGATTATATTTCGGGAGCATATGCGACCAAAATGGTCGCAATTTCGAGCCCATTATATTTTTATAATACCATGTATATTTCCATAGCACAACTAAACACAACAACAGTTGACCAGTATATGCATGTAATAGGTTGTAAAAAAAGTTACATTTTATTTCTGTATTTATTGTAACGGTAAATTAGATATAAATATTCATACATAAAATTACATGAATAATAAAATTATTTTATAATGTAATTTAAAAAAGAAATGATATATTATTGTAAATGTAATTAATTCTAATTCATTATTACACTTAATTTACACACACCACACACACACACACACACACACAGACATATATATATATATATATATATATATATATATATATATATATATATATATATACATTACAATATAACTATTAGTATTAACATTAAAACAAATTTATATTATCTATATTGAAATTGAATAATAATAATTACTTAATACAGACTAATATTACTTTTATACATATATAATTGCAAGTTTTATAAATTATGTATTTGATTATACAAATTTAATTATATTACTGTTATTTTAATATTTTTATAGTACTTTAATATGTAACTAGCTGAATGTGAAAGGTAAAAAAATAGTTACTTTTTTGTGTACATTTATTTAGTTTTACCTTGTTGCCATGGCAACATAATGCCTAAAACCCTGAAGTGACCATTAAAAAACTGACGAGAACAACTTTCTAGCTCAAATAAGACACAACTTGTAACATAATAATTCTTCTTAAGTGCTTTCGTAAAATTACAAGCTTCACATTTCTTTTACATTCTCCAAAAACTGGCCCCATTTAGTTCCATTAGAAGTGACCTGATTTTGGCTGAATCTCATCGGGACGTCTGGTGTCGAGTGCTTTGTTTAGTGGAGCTGGTCTAGTTTTGTTGGTGAGAAGGACGTTATGCTTAATGTCAGGCTGAAGATGAATGCTGTTGTGTGTTTGGGAACGGCAGAGACCGTCTGGCGCTGTGGCCATGGGTGGCGCTTTGGCCCGTCCCAGCTGGTTGAGTTCCCCGACGCTGGGCAGAGCCAACCGCTTTCTGAGCACCGCCGCCGTCAGCCTCATGACCCCGCGACGACCCCTCGCCCCGCCAGAGAAGGTCAAGGTCCGGACCCTTGCTGTGGAGCAGAGAACCGAGGAAGACAGTAAGTTCAGCAGCTAACTTAGTTTTGCTGCTATTTTTAAATAATAATAATAATATTAATATTACATACAAATGTATTTTTATTCGTTATAATATTTATAATTTTCTATATATCATATATTATTATTTTTTATTATTTTGAATGTTTAATTGTATAGTACTATTTTAAATATCAATTAATGGTTTATTATTTATTGATTGCTTATTTATTTATTTATTTAGCAGATTCCCAACACCTGAAAAATATTATATATTTTTTGTCTAGTTTCCCAGTGAAAAATCTAAATTTACTTGAAGCAAAATTGAGTTCTTTAGATCTTTCAGAGCGATTTTCTTCTTGAAGCAAGTTTATTACTATTTATATATTTCCATTTTACATTTCCATTTAGTCATTTATCACGCTTTTATCCAAAGCGACTTACAAATGAGGACAATAGAAGCAACAAAACCAACAAAAGTGCAATAATATGCAAGTGCTATGAAAAGTATATATTTATATATTTATTTTTTGCAGATGCCCAACAAAAAGTCATTTTGTTATTCATTATATATTGCCCCCAGTTTGTTCCTAGTAAAATATCTAAATATCCTTACTATCTTATTAAAACTATCATAATTGCCATACTATCATACTAAAACAAATCTTAATAAATTAGTTTGAAGCAAAATTTAGATATTAAGACTTTTCAGAGAGCGTGTCGTCTTAAAACTAGTTTTTCTTATCCGGTTAGCAAATTTTATTTTAAACATAAATTTAACAAAATTGTTATTTTATTTTTTTCTTTAAACAAGGGAGAAAATGCATATCATATGAAAGCAATATTAAACATATAATATAAAATAATGTTTTACTTCTCAGTTTATTAATTCTCAGTTTATTTGAAACAAAATTTGAGAGATTAAGTCTTTTAGAGAACGTCGTCTTGAATCAAGTTTGTTTCTTAAGCTATTGGCAAATCGTTATTTTTTTTTCTTCAAAATCGATTGAATTTTTGTGCTTTAAATGATGTAAAAAGTGCAAATCATGTGAAAAAAAAATAACTTGAAGATATATTCTATTCAAACAATTGATTTACTTCTCGTGTAAATTTATTATGATTCGTTTTCAAATAAAAATATTCAATTGAATCTAAAATACAATTTATGTAACTCAAGATCTATTTCGAGAACATATATGCATATCTCCAGTAATACTGTATATCTTAAAATCTTAAGCAAATATATGTTGTTTTAAGGATGTTTTGATATTTTTACAGGACAGCATGACTTCAAAAAGCATGTTTGCAGTACATTACAATCTCAATCTACAGCTTCACAGGAAATCAGATGCAAACCAATTAACAATGAGCGTCTCAAACAAGAAAAAAAAAAGAATCTGTAACTGAACTCGAGGCATATGACGTGATTTTAACTTCTTTTCTTTCTCCCCTCTGCCGTCTCCAGTTGAGGGAAGCCATGGTAACGATGGGCTGTTGCTGGGGCGACCGTTCGAAGAGCCTGACCAGCCAATCACAGAGAAGTCGCTGCTGGAGATTCTGGACGGGGTTGTGATGATGTACAATCTGAGCGTTCATCAGCAGCTCGGCAAGGTACGGCTCTGAGAGACCTGCGGGACACGCTGCGTTACTGACGTCTAACCATGTTCTGCCTTCATGGCATTCAAAAGGGTTTGAGAACGTCACACATCAGTCGCGTCTGAAGGTGAAAGCCTGTATATGAGGTTTAGGGCTTCATTATATAGTGCACTTCAAAATGCATTACATCTATCCTAGTTGGAGCGAAACTCACAAAAAAAAAGTCATCTAAAAATGTTTAAGGTTATGTTTCACCTAATAATCAAAGGAAAAAAGGTATTTATTAATGCAAAATAATTTTTAAAGATTATTATTATTATTATTAATTGCTTGCTTTATTTATTAATCAATCAATTAATTTATTAATTTGTTTATATGATGTATATTACATTTTAATTGCTATAGTTTGTTAATATTGTCAAGAAGCAGATATAAAAGCTAAATTAATCAGTGTATAGTAGTTATCAGACAAATATTTTAAAATAACCTGTTGTTCAAAACAAAACAAAAAAAAATTGTCTAAATTTTTTTATTTAATGTCAGGAATACTACACCTAGAAATCATGTTTTGGCAAAAAAAAAAAAATAGAATAATAGGTAATAAAATAAATAGTAATGTTTATTGATAACATTTCCACTAATTTTGTAACTTTTTGTACATATATACGTGTGTGTTGTAATTTTTTTATGCAATATACAGTATAAGAATATAACATTTTCAAGTGTAGATTTTCTGGCCAAATTTTCATTAAAAAGTACTTTTACAGTATTTTCTTTATTTTATTTTAGTATACAATGTTATATTGTATTTGTTGTACCCAATTTAATATGTAAATTAAATAATTACAAATTTAAATAAACAATTTAATGTATATATTATAATAAAGTCATGTAAAAAAAATCATTACATACATACACACACACACACACACACACACACACACACACACATATATATAATATATATAATATATATATATATACTCATAAATTGACATGCCCCTTGCAAAATATGCAAAATGTTAATAATTTTAACAAAATAAGAGGGATCATGAAAATTGTATGTTATTATTTATTTAATACTGTCCTGAATAAGCAATTTCACATAACAGATGTTTATATATATTCTCCACAAGACAAAATAATTACTGAATTTATAAAAATGACCCTGTTCAAAAGTTTACATACCCTTGGAAACTTAATAATCTGTGTTGTTTTGGATCCAATTAATTGGATATTTCTTTGTAAGCGACAAAGTTCAGTCCTCATTCTTCATTTTGCTCTCGAGTTCCTTCAAGTTCACTTGCATGGGTTTTGCTAAAAAACTCCTCTTTGATTTAGAGATGGTCTCGTGTGCCAGCTCATCTCGACCGACCCACTCCACTGATAAACGCTGTTTGTGTGAGTCACTGCTGGGTAAAACACAGACTATGTCCTGGCAGCAGCCGTTGTAATGTTTCACTCTCTCAACAGCGAGGAGAAAAGAGTCAAACAGAAAAACTGCGCCACACTCAATGGTCGTGAAGTCTATATAATTCATGCTCTTCGTAAAGTGCTTCGCTCGGCAGAGTTCTGTAGCACATCAACCTTTGCCTCCTCGTGTGTGTCCTTGCGCTTGAAGAAAAGGGATTTCAATCACGGAGAGTGATTGCTGTCTGTAGTAAAGATATGGTTGAATTCCTATGCATATCTAGTCTTTTTTTTGCTTTCTGTTGCAGTTTAGTTCATCCAAAAACAAAAGTCCTGTCATCATTTCCTCTTGTTCTGAACAAGTTTTGGCCAGTCCAGAAGAACATCTTTCTCCATTGACGGCCATTCAAAAGCAGCCATGTATTATACACAATGGGATTCGAGTGTTATTACAGAGGAAAGATTTCCTGTGAAAAATGACTAAAATATTGTGTTTTTTTCACATAAACCTATAGTATAGCTTCTGAAGACTTGGGAATATAGTGCATGAGTCATATGGGCTGCTTTTATGGTGCTTTTTAAATATTTTTTTTTGGAGCTTGACATCTCCTTTTATTGTATGTCTCAATCTCTCCATTGAGAGTACTGTAAATGATGACACAATTTTTCATTTTAGGTGAACTTTTCTTTAAACATCGTCATCTGGAGTCCTTTGTTTTATTCATAAGGTTTTAATTAATCCTACTGGCACTTTTGTTTTAGAAAATGATTGTGAAGAGCCAATCAAATGCATTATTGAAATGGCTGAAAACTGACTGTCAGATTGTGAGCTGTGAGTAATTTATCAAACAAGCTGTCATTCATCAAAAGGAAAGTGTTACGTAACTATGGAAACGGTGCATCGTCTTGGCTCTGTATTAATGGTATTACAACATCCAGCATGATGAAAATAATCTATTAGAGTAAAGGATAACAGTGTCATTGAAAAAGGAAAACAGTTCCAGCTCAATGTAACAGTCTAATGCCTGGGGATGGTGGGAGAATTTATCAGTCATAAATATTGATCTTCATATTTTTGTTTGTGTTTTAATGCCAGAGTCCAATAATTCCCAATAATATATCTTTATACAAAGACTTATAAAATCATAATTATGCTTTAATGAGTATTTTAGTTTATACTTAAACATTTCAAAATAATCAGGCATTAAAAAAAAAAAATAGACACACACACACACAAAAAGTAAATAATAAAAAAAAGTCAGAACTTTAGACTTCAGAAAATCATGATTTTGCTTAAAGTGCCCCTATTATGGATTTTTGAAAATTACATTTCATGCAGTGTAACACAGCTCTAACTGAATGAAAACATCCTGCAAAGTTTTAAAAGTGCACCGTGTATAAAGTTATTGTCTCTCAAAAGAAAGAGTTGACTCTGAATCATTGAAACAAGTCGTTTTTTAAAACGAATCCCAAGCCGTTTCATGCTGACGTCAACATGAAACATTAGCATATTGTCCGCCCACTTGTTGGTCTTTTCACGTTGGTCTGAATGAAAATGCAAATTCATTCTTTGCCACTAGGTGCTGCTTTTAGAGCGGTAAAATAGCTGTTTCCCCGGTAACACTGTACACAAAGCAGCACTGCGCTCACAAACGCAGCTTTTATTATGATATGGAAATGTTATCGAACAATCGGACCAATCACCACAGATTAGCGTCACGCAAAGGTGGGGTTTGGAAAAATGAATCGTTGAGCGAATCGTTTGGGAGTCGTTGAGCAAATAAGGTAAAAACAAATGCATATTATAAGACATTGAAAGTGTTTTTTGACCTTGCATGCATGTCAACCTGTTGTTGTGGACTCCCAAAACCAAATTTTTAACCTTTCATAACCCATAATAGGGGCACTTTAACTAAGTATTTTAGTTATCAAATACTTTTGATAACTAAACATTCAAATACTTTTGATAACTAAACATTAAGATTTCAAAATAATCAGTCGTTGAAAAGAGCAAAACACACACACCCACACGAAACAAAAAGCAAATAAAATTAATGAAGCATAAAAAGCAATAAATAAATAATAAAACAGAAAAATGAATTAAAAAAAGAATGAGACAAACAGAACAAAGCATAAAAATCAGAACAAACCAAAAACAAACAAACAAAACAACAACAAAACAAACAGAAAATCGATGGAAAAAAAACACAAAATGAAATAAAACAAAGCATAAAAAACAAAACAGAACAAAGAAGAAAAATAGAAAAATACATAAAAATCAAAGCATAAAAAACATTATCAATTTCTATTTAATGCATAGTACTGTATATTATACATTAGGGATGTAACGGTATGAAAATTTCTTATCACGATTATAGTGACCAAAATTATCACGGTTATCACTATTATCACGGTATTGTTAAAATGTGCTGGAGATGTTCAAAATGTATCGACACATAAATCACTTAAAGTTTTATATTTAAAAATCAGCTAACAACAAATATATATATTTTTTTGCATAATTTTTGTTTGCATAATTACTAAAACAATAACATTACCAATGATGTTCGGATTTTAAATGACAACTTGACTGACAACAGTTTAATAGCATGTTCAAATATCTAATGTAAATGTTCAAATAAAGCTTTGAAAAAGTTTCATTAAAAGGTAAACCTCACATTTCAGGCTTTAAATAAAGAAAAGGGTTAAGTCAAAATGATAATTGACTAATAAATGATTATATTTATTTTATCTGCTCTATAAATAATTCTAGATAACTTATCTGAATTGTTTAAATGTGTAGAATCCACATAAGCTTATTTTTCATCAACCGGTCAAAATTTACAGCAAGGCATGCAGATTCGGTCCATTTTTGGCCAGACAGAAACTGCACACAGGCTGAATGTAAACACAAATCTCTGACAGCAGGTGGCGCTTTATATGGAAAAGCTGACAGCTGTTTCCTGTAAACTGCGTGGACAAAACAACATTGCGAACACTTCCTTTAGGTATTACATGGAGCGAAGATGAAAACAAAATGCAATCGAATCGTTTCTGAAGACAGTCAGAATCTTCAGAGGTATATTCATATAATTAATTAATTCATATATTCATTTGTATAATTCCCTCAGCACACTTTTAAATCCTCCCAGCTTTTCCTCTGTATTTTCACTCAAAATGAAACTACTCTGCTACTGTGCGCACGTGAGACTGTTACTGAAAACTGTGCTTTATGCTGGACAGTATTTATTGCGAGTTGTTCAAATCATGGTAATCAAATACGGTTTTAATGATAATTAAAATATGAAACAGTAATACGAACTATGGGGATGCATAGGAATTCATTTTATCATGATTTATCGTCAAACCGGTAATCGTTACATCCCTATTATACATATTGCCACATGCAGTTCTGGAGAAATAAAATGACTCCTAGGTAATCTTTTATATCTAATATCCACACATGAGTGAATTGTAACACATTGTTGCATTGATTGACATATGGTTGCATTTTCAATATATGCTTTAATTCACACATACATCATTTTAATCTCACACACTAACTGTCATTTTTACGATTTAATAATGCATAATATTTCAGTTCCTAAAAATGCTACCAGTCAACTGGTGAGTAACAACAATTTATTTATTTGTCAAAGCCAAGATTTATTCTCATCTGGTCCTTGTCCGAGTGCTCATTCTTGACCCTGATAATTAGTCATTTAGCGAATTGTTTTCATCCAAAGAGATTTGCATTATCAGTGTCCCAGGAGTAACCTCAGGTTAAGTATCATTCTCACCCTTTGTGGGATTTGAACCTGCGACCTTTTGGTCACCAGCCAAAATCTTTAACTGCTAGGCTGCAGCAGCAAGAGGAAAACTGCCTTGCTTTGCACTTCAGTTTTCAGAAGTAATTAATCTCAAGGGTTCTTCCTCCAGGGAGTTTTTCAATGCCACTGCTGATGCGAATCACTGTAGCAGAGGGGTTTGTGAGACACTTTTCTTTGTTTCTCTTTTAGAACAATATCCATTTGTGAAAAGTGCTCTACAAGTCAAATTTAATTAAAATTGAAATGGATGGCATGGTAAGAAGAAGCAGTTGTTGATATTGATGTGATCCTTCAATGACGTACCGTGGCTTTGGAAGCGAATTGAAAGTGGCTCAGTTCACGCTGTGATTTCTCTCCAGCGCTGTTGGATCCTGATGAGATTTACGCTGTAGTCCGTCAAGCAAAACTGTCTGATTTGACTTACATGGACTTCATAAAGGCTTTGTTAATTGGCTTGGCACAGTGGCGTCAGGAGACTTGTCTTTATTATTGATATGCAGAAGAATTCAGCCACAGCGTGAAGTGTCACCACCACACCTCGTCATTTCATAAAGCTGTAATGCATTTTTTATTTCCTCTTGAGTTTGAGAGAACTGCATGACCATAGTCTCAATATATAATCCAAGACTCGTATTTTGGAACTGCCTAAAGCGGTTTCTCAAGTGGAGATGAGCTGCATACTGATTTTTTTTTTCTTCATCCAAAACGCAAAACATTCTACAAGTTTGTGAACTTAAAATCTTCAAGCTCAATTTATAACAACACAAATGCGTTTTGCATTTTCAGGATTGCCACAAGGAGCACTGTTGTTTAGCACAAACTGACTTCTATTCGTTTTCTGATCAACAAAATCAGGTTTACAAAAGAAGATCTACACTCAAAAAAATATTTAGGCCCAATTCTTAAGATTTATGTATTACAATTGCATATAAAATTTCCATCCATTTTGATTACATATTTTTAACTTAAACTAATAAGCTTTATGTGATGAAAATTTGCCAACCTTATGTAAATTAAACAAGTAAGTAATAAGACTTATGTAATAGTAACAATAAATCCAATTTGTTTTAAATGCATAAGAAACATGTATATGTATTATTAGGTAATAAACCCAATGTACTTAAAATGCATCAGATTTACATAATTTTTTATCATAAACCCAAAGTATTTCATATATTTAATCCTACCCCACCAAATCACACTGTGCTACAACAAAATCTAACTACAACACACACACAAAAAAAAAGAACAGCAAGACCATCCTGTTACATTATATCAATTTATTAATGCTTCAAAGCATTTGGCTATATATGAGCTAGCAAGACATACTACACAGTGTTCATACACTTGTGTGCAACAAAAAGAAACAAAAAGTGCCTTCATATTTACATGCACGTTAAGGTTAAACGCTATTTTCAAACATTTTTGCCACAATCAACCATACTTCAAAAAAAAAAAAAACACTAACAGAAAAAATAACAATTTTAACCATTTTTAACAGAGTGCAGAAATAAGATCAGTTTCCTCAAGAACTGTGCAAATTTGAGGTAGACAGATACATGAGGTTGTAAGAAAAAGTGATGAGGACTTTGAAGATCCTGATGAAGATGTTTATTGCAGCATAGCAGTGACAAAGCACATGTAGTACTTTGGGTTCAACGGAGTTGAAATGAACCCAGAACATCCTAAGTTCAAACCTTTTATACCTTTTCAGTTTACTACCCTTCATGTAAGTCAAGTTGCTCCTGCAGCTGTAGTCTGTATGTTAATTAAGTTCTGACACCCCTTTGTCTGAGGTGGTTCTCAGTGTCCCACCCCTGCTCCCAATCTACAATTGTGACCATTTGCTCAGGATGTGAGCATCCCAAATGGTCTACAGTCAACAGTTCTGTTGACTTTCTTCTCTATAATAATTAAACCATTTTGGGAAATGAGCATGATAAAACATGTTTTGGAGTGGAAGCTGGGTCGAGGCAGACTATAGATTCTTACAGTCCCCTCTCTGATGCTCTTGGCCCAAAAGAAGCATCACATCCACTCCCTTAAACAGATTACACCTCCCTTCTTGGACACGTGCCCAGTGGCGGTGAAGCCCTGCCTTTGGGGGTTGTCCCCTCTGGCCAAAGGAGAATCTTACCCGTCATTGCGTCGACACCTCATGCACACTGGTTATCGCTCTATCCAATCAGGCAAAATTTATCATAGAGACTTTTTCTCAAATTTGGCAAAATTACATACAAACATTTTTTTTTTGGGAAAGGAATTTTCTAAATGTACTAAACATTATGACAGTACAAACAGCCAACAGCCAAAGAAGCAAAAACATCAATCAACAGGAAACATTTTGTGTGTGTGCGTGTGTGTGCGTGTGTGCGTGTGTGTGTGTGTGTGTGTGTGTGTGTGTGTGTGTGTGCATGTACTGTGTTTTCTTCACGTGTGTTCTGTCCCTTTTATCAATGTGAACATCTTTTGTCCACATGTGTGCATTCAATAGACAATAATATATTTTCTGCATTTGAGTATGCATATATTTGTGTCTTTCTAGTGTCATGTGCAGGGAGTCTGTGTCTTAGTGCATTTCTTTGTGTGGGTATGTCCTTTGCCCACTTGTTTTCCATCTTGGTGGAACGACTGCTGTCCATAGTCTCTGAAATGGTTTGATCTCTCCATGTTTCTCTTTTCCATTGTCCATTCATTTTAATTTGGAAAAGTCCTTCTAGAAGAAGCAGTCATTGCTGTTGCTGCAGTTTGTGAAGTTCCATCAGGTCCATCCATGCCATGGTGGGTTTCAGGGGTTCTAGATATTTTAAGCTTGGAGTTCTGAATCTTGCAGGTCTGGAAATCTGTGAATGTCCAGTTCTGATGATCACTCTGTTCTTTAACAAGTCCTTTTTCTTGTGGAAGTCCCCTGGCTCCACTAGTTCTGCTGGCCTTCTTGTCCTTCAGATGAACGGATCATCATTCTCAGGAGGTTACACCTTTCAAGCAAACATCTCAATGCTTATACCTGAAACAAGATCAAAAAGAAGTGGTTGCCCCCCCTTTCCCTCACAAGAATCTTTTCACATTTAAAACATCATTGTTACAGAAATTTAATCACAGAATGCAAATAAATCATTTCTCATACATTATATTTAAATATCAATGCCATTAACACATTTATTATAAATTTTAAAGAATCACCAATATCAATGCCATTAACACATTTCTTATAAATTATAAAGAATCACCCCCCTTTTGATAGTAAACATATTTTTCTAAAATATAATACTATCATAAAACAATTCCTCCAATTCACATCAGCATCTGCTTGTGACTGAACTACAGTCATGTTCATGCAGTGCTGTGTCTGGCAAGGTGTGAATGGCTTCTTCCTTATTTCCTTTCAACAGTGCCAACTGGGTTTCTAAACTGCCTATCTTCTTAATCAAAACACGGTATCCCATCCTTCTTTTGTGTGAAAAGTGACACTGTCTTGCCTTGTGTCCCATCCTTCCACAAGCAAAACAAACAACTTCCTGATCTATCCTACCTTTTCCACATGCATGACAAACAAAGCTTTGATGAGGTCTCTCATTGTCTTGACAATGCCTGGCAATGTGACCAATTTTTACACATGCATAACAGAGAGTAACACCTTCTGAATCTAGTCTTTCAAATCTCCATGGTCTCTGACGGAAACCATTAGATAATCTAGAACATTTTCTCTTGCCAAAGGCAACGACTGGATGTCTAGATTCTGCAGCTTTCATTTGACTTCTTGCATTGAAATGCTGTGTCATTTTGGAAATTATTTGCTCGTATGGTGTATTTACATCTACATGCAGAGCAATGGCTTCTCGCATGTGTGAACTGCTCTGTGCAATTAATGCAGATTTAAACATGAGATTTTGTTTAGTTGCATTGGGCAAACCACTGTAACAGCTAAACATTTCCTACAACCTGGACGCAAATGCTAGAGGATGCTCTCCAATTTCCATTATCACCTCAGTTATCTTTCTCAGGTTAACCAAATCAGTCCCAGCAAGTCGAAGTAGAGCTTCTCTCCTTGCACCTTTGTCTGCTCTTTTGTCACAACCTTCCTGTGAGAGAGCACTAGTTAATGAGAGAGGAATGCACATCATAATAAGTCTGCAAGCATCTTCGTCTGACACACTATAAACCTCCACTTCTCCAGTTTTTGACAAGAACTCTTCAGGATCCATGTTATCAGGCTCAAAAGTACCCACTGTTGTAACAAGACTTTGAAAGTCCATAAAAGACAGCTGTCTAACAGCTTGGCCATTTTCAGTTCTTTGATCAAGAACCCTCTCATTTCTATTTCCAGTCTGTCTTGTTCGCACTGGTGCTATTGGGAACCTCACAGAATCATCTGAAGAATTATGTCGTTGACTAAATACTTCCTTGCAGTTATTGTCGCAATATTCAGAATTGGTTTGGGCATGTACCAACTGTCTAGCAGTCCCTTCATACAAACATCTAAATGTTTCCCTCTCTGTTTCAGACTTTGACATTTCTTTTCTCAATTTTACTATCTGTTCCTTCAAAAGGATCTCAATGATCTCACAATTTCTCAATGACATGACATTGTTGCTGACTTGAGAATTTTGTAACTTGTTTTCAGTTTTCATTTCTTCTAATCTTTTAATCTAATCTGCAACTTTTCCCTCTTTGTTTTTAGGCATTTTGGGACAATTTTTGAATTGAGACAGAGCCCACTCGTAGGGGTCGTCTGCTTTCTCTATCCCATCAAACATTCCCACTGAGCCGTGCTTAGCGATGTATTTAACTATAAGCTCTTCCATTTTCACAATCTTAAAAAATTGTCTTCAGCAATTCAATAGGCTTCTTTTCCTCCACTGACTGAACATTATCTAGTTACTTTTAGATACCTGTTAGTCTAATTATTCACAGCTCCTGTGCTTTGAACGCAAATGAATAAAACAGCCACGCTACGTCAGGCTTCTAAACCAACATTTTCACTTCTTTGCACACGGCCACACTCCGTCGGGCCTTAAACTTCACTACACTAAACTGTTAAAAATGCAACACTGTCACAGTACGTCGGACAAAACCACACTACTTCGGGTTTATGTTATATTTTTAAAACAGTTTACTTAGCCACAGTACGTCGGGCAAATCAACACTTCTTCAGGTTTTAAACTTCACAGAGTCACGGTGCGTCGGACTCACTAAACTATAACACACAACAGTTATGAAATAATTCTGTGACCACACTGCATCGGGTCAATTCAGTTACTTTAGAATTTCATCAGAACTATCACAACTTCACAGTCAGTTTCAATTACATTAGAAACTTACAACTCTGTTTCAGTTACTTTAGAAACAATAGGTCTAATACAGTTCTGCTACCACACTACGTCGGGCTGATTCAATTACTTTAGAATCTTAACAGAATTATAACAGACCAACACCAAGTTTCAGTTACTTTAGAAACCTTGACTTAAGCACTTTGCTTCAATTACTTTAGAAACAACAATTCCAATACAAATTCTGCCACCACACTGCTTCGGGCTGATTCAGTTCCGTTAGAATCTTAAACAGAATTTGTACAGAATAGGCTTAAGAACTCCTCCTGCTAATACTGAATAAACTAAATTCTCTTCTATCCTTACCATTTATTTTCTAGATTTTTTTAAACGAGGGGGTTCCCTGACAAAACCAGCAAAAAGAAAGAAACCGCTTTTCTTACCTTTCCCTGCTTTTTTCAAATCCCCGCGCTGGGTGGCTCGCCAATGTAAGAAAAAGTGATGAGGACTTTGAAGATCTTGATGAAGATGTTTATTGCAGCATAGCAGTGACAAAGCACATGTAGTACTTTGGGTTCAACAGAGTTGAAATGAACCCAGAACATCCTAAGTTCAAACCTTTTATACCTTTTCAGTTTACTACCCTTCATGTAAGTCAAGTTGCTCCTGCAGCTATAGTCTGTATGTTAATTAAGTTCTGACACCCCTTTGTCTGAGGTGGTTCTCAGTGTCCCACCCCTGCTCCCAATCTACAATTGTGACCATTTGCTCAGGATGTGAGCATCCCAAATGGTCTACAGTCAACAGTTCTGTTGACTTTCTTCTTCTATATAATAATTAAACCATTTTGGGAAATGAGCATGATAAAACATGTTTTGGAGTGGAAGCTGGGTCGAGGCAGACTAAAGATTCTTACAAGGTAAATCGATGATAACAGTACTGCTTACGTTGCACTAACATTTAAATAAAAAAAATCTGAGACATGCAATAATTTAGAACAATAGGCTAATGGTCAGAAAAAAATGCAGTAAGTCTCACGGATTGAGTGGCTCTGCACCACCACACATTCCGTTCATAGGAGTACATGAGTACAAAAGGAATATTCCACATCTACATTTTAAACTTTTAACACTGAAATGGACTCAAGTACAAAAATTTTACTTCTCAAAGATGACCTCTCAATTATCATTACTTAAGGGTTCTTTGGTGACAGCTTGGTTGTATCCAGGATTTTCTTCAAACGTGCACTTGAGCTCCGTTGCGTAGCTTCAGTTAAGCACATAAATCAGTCCAAAAAGCATCAAACACCCAAGAGTGACACTGCAGAACTTCCACACCAACATCTGTAGGTTGGTCTCCAGGACCAACACCAGCACCCTCTGAAAGAAAGATGTATGTGCCTACTGTTGTCTGTGCAATTCCAGACTCAGCCTCTGCACTTTCAGTCCTGGAGGATAAACAAAGAGAATGAGTAGTGTTCCGATGCCAGTCACAGAGTCATATTCAGAAATGTTAAGGGCACATTGTTTACAATCTCTGACATTTTGGATATGTAGACTCATTCAAATGTACACTGCCTGGTTAAAAAAAAAAGAAAAAAGTCACCATTTGGATTTAAATAAGCAAATACTGAAGAGTCTAGAATTGGATGATTATTGCAGTGATTTTTATGTTTCCAGCTTGTTGTATGTTTGCCAATAATTAGTTTAACCCAAACTGATGCAGTGTGTAGCTTTTCATTTCTTAAACAACCATGTCGGAGGATGTACCAATGTACACATTCCAGCATGACAATAACAAAATTCATCAGGCTCAATTTGTGAAATACTTGTGCAGTGAGCACGAGGAATCATTCTCATGTATGAATTGATCACCAGTCCTGAGCTTAACTCTACTGAATGTCTTGAGGATGTGCTGGAGTCGACTTTACAGAGTGGCTAGACTCTCCCATTGTCAATACAAGATCCAAGCCAAAAAGAAATGCAACTCTTGATGGAAATAAATGTTGTGATGTTGCATAATGTGGTTTAAACAATGCCACAACAAAGCACAATGTTATGAAAGATATAGGTGGTCCAATGAAATTCAGAGTGTGCAACTCCTTTTTGGAAAGGCTACGTAAAGTCGACTCTAGCACATCCTAAAGACTTTCAATAGGGATTAGGTCAGGACTCTGTGGTGGACAATCTTTCACAGTTTGAGCCTGATGAATCTTGACATTGATATACTGGAATATAGACTTGGGTATGACTTCTGACCTGGTTGTTTGAGAAATAAAAGACTACACACTGCATCAGTTAGGGCTAAAAGAATTGTTGCCAAACACACAACATGCCAGAAACACATTAATCACTTCAAGTAATGAGTCAATCCTTAAATATCAAGTATTTACTCATTTAAATCCAGACAGCAACTTTTTTTGGCCTGGCAGTATAAAATAAGAATTAAATGTATAGCCAGTTATTTTGAACTATACTACCTTAATGAGAAGATAATTCTGATGGAACTGGACACAGCCAAACTTAAAAACATGAGCACTCGTGTTGTTCCAGGACGGTCAAGTGGCTTGATATCACTTGCACTGCATAAAAAAAAAAAAACATTAAACATTGAGTACATTTTACAAGAAAACACCATTTCAGTATTTTATTTCAAAATGACATTTTTTTTTAAATTTATGAATCGATCTTTCTTTGTAATTATTTGTACTTAAACTTTACTCTGCATTGCCATAATTTGTAACAGCTGCAAATGTGATATTATTTCTCAAATGAACTGTAGAGTACAAGCTTAAGAAAATTTTGAATTCAATGTACTTAAATCTTTAATTTGACTGAACTTGTAAAACAGTTACCAATACTCAAGTTTTCATACTAACTTCTAATTACCTCTACTAAGAGATAGTGAGTTTTATCAAATCAAAAATGAGCTAATTTGCTGCATACTACACACACATGGGCAAAGCGAGACTGTGATGCCAATAAGAAAATTAACATAACTATCAATGTAAATATATCCAATAAATATATAGCAGGTTGACATACACTTACCACATATTCTTTAACGAGTGTCTCCATGTCTTCATTGAGGTAGATACTTGAGCTCCTCGGGATGTAATTGCAGTTGATTTTAGTCTTCATTCTCAAACATGCAGAACAAGAAGATCCCAAAAACACGACATTAGTCCTTGATTTACTCAGACATAAAGCTAAAGCTGAGTTAAAAATCTCGCTCAACTAATGCTGCAACTATACAATAAACCCTGTCAATTGGTACATTAGTATATTACAGTGATTTGTAAAGAAATATTTAATTGCATGTAAGGCTGTTTTTATATTATTATTATTTTTTAAAATAATATTTCTAATGATATTATTTTTCTTCTCCAGTTTGCTGAGATACAAACATTTAAACAGTGGATGTCATTACTTGTTTTTTTAAAACTAATTTACTCAAAATTACATTACATATTGAAGAACAGATTAAGTAAAAAATATAATGAATGTCATCTAGTGCATATATTTAGCTAAATTATCCTTTATTTATTTATTTATTTATTTTTCTAGTTAAGTAACAAGTTTAGAGTTTATACTAACTCGCAGATAGTAGCCAGTAAAAAGGATATTTAAGCACAATAACTTAAGAGTAATCAGTTTTAACTGTGATTATTTGATTTGTGTATTAGTCAGATGGCATTATATTGTCAAAGTGGGCAGTTCTTGACTAGAACAAACTGCAAAATGGACCATATGCTGATTATCAGTTACCATATCTGGCACAGTGAGACTAAATGAACCAGTGTTTTTTTATCGTTAACTGAAACTATTAAAAACAAAGCTGAAATAAAAGTAAAATATAAATATTAAATGGAAAAACCGAACATTAAATTAAAAACGGAAAAGAAATGCAACCTAGGCAATCATATGAATTAAATAAATACATTTAAATGAAGTTGAAGTACTTAAGTTGCTAAAACTTAAAAATGAATGAAAGCTAAATAGAAATATTTGTTACTAAAATGTTACCAAATATCTATAAAATAGCACTGCGAGAAACATAAACGCACATGATTCTAGCTACAAAAGCTCAATTTCAGTAAAAAAGACATTTCATAATCAAATACAGCTATGCGCTTTCACACGACTGCCACAAGGGGCGCTAATGAGCATTGACAGAAAACAACTACGTCTGCTGCCAGTTTTCTGTTTTATGTAAACTGTTGTCAGCTACATAAGTTTTAAAGAAAATCTTGTTTAAAAAGTGAGACATTAAACATTCAAAATGAACACTTGAAGTGAACTCTATTGCCCCCTTGTGTATTGGAGATTATTTCAGTCACAATAATGATTCAAACTGAAATGGGGCATAGGATTTGCATATATGTTTGCAAATACTTGATTGCATAACATCATTTTGTATGTTTCTGGTGGCAAAGCAACCTGTTTGGCTGTATCAGGAGGGCTTGTGCTCTCTTCAGTACTGAAACCATGTCTCCGCTCACAGGACAAGGTTACTGTGGTGATAATTTTCCCTTACTTCCAAAATTGGTGGCTATTTTGAACTCCAGCAGGATGGCTAGGGATTATGTTGCCGCTCGAGAACAAGGGCAATTTTCTGTACATGCTCTCAGTGAAACACACAGAATCTGATGCTGTCTTCGTATTTCTGTTTGCATGTTTTCTGCAGATGGTGGTTGTATCGGATGATGTTCACGAGTACGCCGTCGCCCTAAAGGACACGGACGAGAAGATCGCCCGATGCCCGAGCAGAGTAAGACCACCGTATTGAAGTGTTATGTTGCATTTATATTCATAAAATCTTAATTAAGAACACAATTAAGCTTGGTATTTAATTAGTATTCATATTATTTTATTTTGTCAGAGGCCGGATATTTTAGAAGAGTTGCAGAAGAGCCAAAATGTGTTTGCTGAAAAGCTGAACCACCTGAGTCGTAGGTTGGCCTGGATCAATGCCACCATATACTCCAAGGTACTGTTGAAGGCGCTGGCCAGAAACATAGGGTGAACCAACTGTCTCACTAATTTCAAGCAGTGACATTCTTGTATCTGCAGCAAGGGATATCATTTTACGATGAAGAGCCCAGTGTGTGGTGGTCTGAAGACATTCAGGGCTTTGCATTTACGATGTGCCCCATAAACTCCAGACATTTGAATTTAGCCTCGAAATGGCTTTTCAAAAGGGCATTTAGGAACAGGAAGTAGTATGTAAACTCAGAACTCTCTGCAACGTTAAAGGGGTTGCATGATAACTATGCGTTCATTCATTAAGCTGCAAAAATCGCAGAAATATAAAACAATAAAATTTATCAATTTTAAAAGGGACATATGATTTATTTATTTATGATGTGATCGCGTCTCTCACACACACTCGCGCGCACACACTCGCACACGCATGCACACTCGTGCACGCGCACACGCACTCACACACACACACACACACACACACACACATCAGTTCCAGCATTGCTAATTTGACTGCCAGTTGGTACTTTATCAAAATAAAATGCAGTGTGCCAAACATCAGCGTGGCCGCCTCTGTGTCACTGTTGGCATTCGCTGTTCTTCTGCTGGCGGTTAACAAACAGCGTTGCATTGCTGCGGGCGCCCCCTTCTGGATTGGGGGTGAATTGCCTGTATTCGTCGTAAGGCCTCATGCACCGAACCGAGATGCCTGTACCGTGACGGTTTGGTACGAATACATGTACCGCGCCAACCCTATTGTTTATTGATGGCTTGATTAGGCTGAACGAATTGCTTTTTCCAGAAATATAAAATAATAATGATTAGCCATTATTTATTATTCATTTATTTATTTACTTACTAAGCTGCAAAAAATTTCAGAAATATGAAATAATAAACTTAATAAATTTTAAAAGTGTCATATGATATTTATTTTCTTCACTAAGCTGCAAGAATTGCAGAAATTTAAAACAATAGCAATTAATTAGCTGTACATGTTTTTTTACTAATAAAAAAAAAACTGAAATAATAATAACAACAACAACAACAATAATAATAATGATAATAAGCTTTAAAGGGGTCATATTTATTTTTTCATCCGGGGGGAAAAAATCCAATAAAATATAAAAAATAATAATAATAATTAATGATTTTTAATGAATGATAATTAATAATTTTTCAAAAATGGTAAATGGCTATTTAGAATGCAGCAGCTTATAATAGACATGCTTTACATGCAAAGAGGTTAGCCAGTCATAGCGGAGGTCATTTGTAAATAAAAGTCCCTAAATATACAGAAGCAAGATTCAGAGGGATGGAATTTTAATGGTGTAATGCTAAAATACAAAGTACATTTCAATGCGTGGCATGCAATTTCTGGATTCTCAGCTCAGTTCAGATGGAAGCATGTGTATGTCCTGGTTTATTGAACTGATATCTGAACGCAGGATAAGATGCTGGACGTGTACTGGCTCCTGCGGGTGTGTATCCGCACCATCGAGCACGCGGACAGCACGGGCTCCCTGTTTGCATTCATGCCCGAATTCTACCTCAACGTGGCCATGAACAGCTACAGCGCCCTCAAAAACTACTTCAGCCCCTTTAACTGCATGGAGGAGCTTCCAGGTCTCTCAGTTATTACTGGTCACAAGAGCTGCTAGTGAATATGTGAACTCTGATCTTGAACAGTTGTATGTGTCACACTCATGCTGTGGTGTGATGTTTGTCTCTCTCAGGTTATGAGGACACGCTCACTCAGCTCGCAGCCATTCTCGCCAAACACTTCGCTGATCCACGCATCGTTGGCACCGGTAAGAACACTATAGCCCTTCATTTGTTTAGACTAATTCATAAACATACATCTATAAATTCGTAAACCTGTCTATCTATCCATCCATCAGTCCCACAGACTGTTTATTTTTCCATCCATTTTTCCAACTTTCTGTCCAGCCATCTGCCCATCCATCCTTCCATCCATCCTTCCATCCTTCCTTCCTTCCTTCCTTGCTTCCTTGCTTCCTTCCTTCCATCCATCCTTCCACCCATCCACCCGACAGTCTATTTTTCCAACTATCCATCCATCCGACAGTCTATTTTTCCATCCATCCATTCCACCGACAGTCTATTTTTCCATCCATCCATTCCACCGACAGTCTATTTTTCCATCCATCCATCCATCCAACTGTCCATAAATCTGATCTCAATCTATTTTCCATCCGTCTGTCCATTCATCCATACTTACAACAGTCTATTTTTTTCTGTCTTTCCATTCACTCATCTGCCAATCCATCCATCCATGCATCCATCCAAAAGACTGTTTATCCATCCATCTACTCATTTTATTTTCCATCCATCCATCCATCTACTCACTTTTTTCATCCATCCATCCTTCCTTCCTTCCTTCTTTCCATCCTTCCTTCCATCCTTCCACCCATCCCAGGGCTCTAGACTAACTTTTTGCACTGGTTGCACTGGTGCGCCTAACTTTTTTTCTTAGGTGCACCAGCACAAAAGTTAGGTGCACCCAAATTTTCATATAGGCAATATTGACTTGTAAATGATTAACTAACAATCTGGTCAACATAAAGTTCTTTATTTGAAGCACAATTCTACAAGAAAGGTAACTTACTGAAAAAGTGTTGGTGCTCAAAGTGCTTCACTGAGCTGCATGTATTGTATTACATGCAAGGGCATAGTTTTGGTTTGAACATTGGGGGGGTTGAAGAGGAAGTCATGCTCACTCTTAAGGTTTATTTATTTCAAAAGTCAAAAGTCACAGTCTGCTTTATTGTCAATTCTGCCACATGTACCGTACATGCATACAGAGAATTGAAATTGCGTTACTCTCAGACCCCTGGTGCATACGGATAACACTAAACACTAACAGTAGAACGTAAAAATACAGATAATACAAATCATATATATATATATATATATATATATATATATATATATATATATATATATATATATACATACACACACACACACACACACACACACATATACATATATATATATATATATATATATATATATATACATACACACATATACATATACCTATATAGATACATACATACACATACATATATGCATACATATACATACATACATACATACACAAAATGCAACCATTACAAATATACAAATAAGGACATGTAAAAAAAATAAAAATAAATAGATAAAGTGGCATAAGGCACATGGTAGAGAGAGATAAAAAACAGTGCAGAATATAAATGGTGTAGTGCAAAAGAGCTTATTAAATCTATTCTTATTTAAAGTGACAAAAAGAGCAGTCTTTATTCAGACTGTCAGAAGAGGTAGTTGAATGAGGTCTGTCCAATGCTGTACAAAGTGACTGGTGCTGGTCACAGTGTGTGTGTGTGTGAGGGTGGGGGTTGGGGGGTCAGAGTTCAGTGGTGCGTGGGGTAAGAGAGGGGAGGGGGGGGGGGCAAGGTAGGGAGGGAGTTCAGCTTCCTGACAGCCTGATGGATGAAGCTGTCCTTCAGTCTGCTGGTCCTCGCATGGAGACTACGCAGTCTCCTCCCTGATGGCAGCAGACTGAAGAAGTTGTGTGTCGGGTGGGTGGGATCACCTGCAATGCAGAGGGCTTTGCGGGTGAGACGGGTGCTGTAGATGTCCTGGAGGGAGGGGAGAGAGACACCAACGATCTTCTCAGCTGCTCTCACTATCCGTTGAAGGGACTTGCGGCAGGACGCGTTGCAGGCGCCATACCACAGAGTGATGCAGCTAGTCAGGATGCTCTCGATGGTGCCTCTGTAGAAGGTGCACATGATGGGGGCCGGGGCTCTGGCTCTTCTGAGTTTGCGGAGGAAGTAGAGACGCTGCTGTGCTTTCTTGGCCAGTGCTGCAGTGTTGTTGGTCCAGGAGAGGTCCTCTGTGATGTGTACACCTAGGAACTTGGTGCTGCTCACTCTCTCCACGGTCGCACCATTGATGGTCAGAGGAGCATGCAGAGAGTGCACTCTCCTGAAGTCAACAACAATCTCCTTATTTGTTTGTTTGCTTAAATGTTTATTTATGTAAAATGGTATTTTGTGCTATCCACCACACATGCAAAGTTGGTTGATTGCGTAACTGCAATAAAGTAATAGGCTAGTTAACAATTACTTGTTTACATAGGATATAATGTATTATATATTATTTAGACACTTAGGCTATAGTTTGACAGAATGAACAAATTCAACACTCCATGGGAAGTCAATCTAACTTAACATTTTCTTATATTGATATCGTTTATTTCTTACTCCTTATCAGTTCATCAGGCTCTTAATGATTTAATCTATGCCATCATTGGAATATTTGAAGGCCAGGTTTTTCCATCACTCATCATTAGAACCCATTGGCTCTCGATTCTGACTTGTACTTGCTCTTATGAAAAAGTAACATAGTTCTTAACTGTAGCATTTGTTATAATAAGGCTAGCCTATTAATCATTACCAGGCCAATAATGACTTTTTTATTAATCTATATTGCATTTGTTAAGAGAAACAACAGCCTTTAGAAACAACGGTTGCCCTCAATGGTGCCCCTGTAGAATGTGGTGAGGATGGGTGGTGGGAGACTTGCTCTTTTCAGCCGGCGGAGAAAGTGTAGGCGCTGTTGTGCCTTCTCGGAGAGTGACATGGTATTGGTGGTCCAGGTGAGATCCTCCGTGATGTGCACCCCCAGTAATTTAGTACTGCTGACTCTCTCCACAGTTGAGCAGTCGATGGTCAGTGGGGGGTGGTCAATGGAGTTTCTCCTCCTGAAGTCCAACACAACCTCCTTTGTCTTCTCCTCGTTGAGGGACAGATTGTTAGCACCACACCATTCAGCCAGCTGTGCCACTTCCTCTCTGTAGTGCGTTTCATCGTTGTTGCTGATGAGACCTACCACTGTTGTGTCATCAGCGAACTTGATGGTGTGGTTGGAGCTGAACTTGGCAGTGCAGTCATGGGTCAGCAGCGTGAAGAGCAGTGGGCTGAGCACACAGCCTTTTGGGGCACCTGTGTTCAGTGTGGTAGTGCTCGAGGTGTTGTGGCCGACACGGACTGACTAAGGTCTTCCGGTTAAAAAGTCCAGGATCCAATTACAGAGGGAATTGTTAAGGCCCAGCAGGTTTAGTTTGTGTATGAGCTGTTGTGGGATTATTGTGTTGAATGCCGAGCTGAAATCAATGAACAGCATTCTAACATAGGAGTCTTTATTTTCTAGGTGGGTAAGAGCCAGGTGGAGGGTGGAGGAAATTGCATCGTCCGTAGAGCGGTTTGGACGGTATGCAAACTGGAGCGGATCGAGTGTGTTGGGGAGGCTGGTTTTGATTTTGTGCATGACTAACCTCTCAAAGCACTTCGTCATGATTGGAGTCAGTGCTATGGGATGGTAGTCGTTTAGATAGGACACAGGTGATTTCTTTGGTACCGGTATGATTGTTGTGGATTTGAGACATGTGGGGACGACTGCCTGGCTCAGCGAGGTGTTGAAGATATTTGTTAGGACATCCGTCAGCTGTGCAGCACAGTCTTTCAGTACACGGCCAGGTATGTTGTCAGGACCCGCAGCCTTTCGTGGGTTAATCCTAGATAGGGTCTTCTTTACGTCGGCTGGAGACAGACAGAGCGCCTGGTCGTTGGCAGGTGTGGGCAGTTTTTGTGCAGGTGTGTCATTCTGCATTTCAAACCATGAATGAAAGTGGTTGAGTGTATCGGGGAGGGATGGGTCATCATCACAGGCCTGTGGCGGGGGCTTGTAGTCAGTGATGGTCTGAATGGCTTGCCACAGGCTCCGTGTGTCTCTGCTGTCCGTGAAGTGATTGTTGATTTTTTGAGCATATGACCGTTTTGCATTTTTGATGCCACGGGACAGATTGGCTCTTGCTGTTTAGAGGGCTGCTTTATCTCCTGATCTGAATGCTTCATCTCTGGTCTTTCGCAGCCCACGAACCTCTGCTGTCATCCACGGCTTTTGGTTTGCACGTGTGGTGATGGTCTTGGCGACTGTCACATCATCAATGCACTTTTTGATGTAAGCAGTCACAGTTTCAGTGAACTCCTGCAGGTCTGTGTGGTTGTTGTAGGTGGCCGCCTCTTTAAACTTGTTCTAGTCTGTGCACTGAAAGCAGTCCTGTAGTGTTGAGGTAGCATTCTCTGGCCGAATTGTGATGAGTTTTTGGACCGGTTTGGCGAGTTTCAGAAGTGGTCTATATGCTGGGATTAGCATAACAGAGATATGGTCTGAGTACCCGAGGTGGGGGCGGGGTACAGCCTTGTAAGCGTTATTTTCTGTTGTGTAAACAAAGTCCAGTGTATTGTTTCCCCTTGTTGCAAAGTTTACATGTTGGTAGAACTTTTGCAAAACTGTCGTTAAATTTACGTGGTTGAAGTCACCGGCTATGATGAAAAAGCCGTCGGGGGTTATTTGTTTGTTGTTCACTGATGGCGCTATACAGTTGACGAAGCGCGTCCTTAGCGTTTGCACATGGTGTAATGTAAGCTGTGACATTAACAATGGCCGTGAACTCCCGCGGCAGATAGAACGGTCGACACTTCACAAACATAAACTCCACCAGCGATGAACAGTGTTTTGATACTACCGCAGCATTGTTACACCATTCTTTGTTGATATAAACACACAAGCCACCACCGCGGCTCTTACCAGAAAGTGCTTATAGATATAACAATCATACATGCAAATGCAAGAAAGAAGCCCTTTTCAAAGTGATGTTAGACTTGTCATCTGCCTTCGATACTGTTGTTCACGAGATTCTCGTTTGGCGTCTCATGTGGGACTGGGGGGGGGGGGGTTAAACTGGTTTAAATCATTCTTAACAAATAGGAGAGTTGTGGTAAAAACTGGAAGTTTTCTCTCGACCCCAGGCAACCTAGCCTGTGGAGTTCCGCAGGGTTCTATCTTATCTCCGGCATTCTTCTCTCTTTATCTTCTTCCTCTGGGGTCTATTTTCAGAAAACACAACATCTCCTTTCACTGTTATGCTGATGATCTACAAATTTACTTGCCTTTGACTAAGAAAACAAATTTTGCCTTTGATACCCTTACTGCTTGTCTTGCTGATGTCAAATCATGGCTTTCTAAAAACTTTCTGTTCTTGAACCCAGGTAAAACCGAAGTTATTGTCTTCAGTCCATGTGAACAGAGCCGGCCCAAGGCATAAGCGAACTAAGCGGCTGCTTAGGGCCCCGTGGCCACCAGAGGGCCCCCAAGTAGCCTATATGAAATTACAGTTTATTTTATTTTATTTTAATTCGTGAAATGTCAATGGACAGTGGTAATTATAGGAAAGCGCAATATTAAATAATTAAATAATCTATACATATAATTTTATTATTCCCATAGCAGGTGTCATGCAGGCACAATAATGAGCATGTTGATAATATGCGCCAGACGCTGCCGTGTGGATCTGTCGGATTAACATAATGTAAATTCACCTATTTCTCCCGAAATACATGAAAGTAAGTGGCCAGTTAGCTGGAAGAAAAACAGAGTAAACTTTATAGTAACCTACACAATGTGTATTTGATAGGAATAAAACACGTTGTCCGTTAACGTTAATTGAAAGGAATATTATTGCCGCTTTCTATAGAAATCAGTGTGTAGCCTATTTAACAAACTAAATGTATTTTTACTTAATTGAAGTGTATTTAAATGTCTGTATTTAAATGTCTTATTAGGTTGAAAACACTGAACAGTTATGAAATATGAAAAGCACTGAGCGCGTCTTTCTTTTTTCTGAGCTCGTCTTTCTCTGGCTCAGCGCCAGCCAAAGCGCGGCGCGTCAAAGAGTTAAAATCGATCGCGTTTTGGGGGTGAAGGGGGGACAAATTCAACATGGGGGTTTTGTGGCACAAATCAGGGGTGCGTTTCTCAAAACCATCGTTAGCTAACAATGATCGTTATTTCCATTGAACTCTATTGACAGAACTTGCGACCACCAGCTGCTTTTGGGAAACGCACCCCTGATCAGCTCAGACCACCCCAACCCTCCAGTTAATCAGCATAGCCTAGGTAGGGTATCTTTCTGTTTAAGGGAAGTTCATGTTTGAACATCAAAACATCAGCAAATAGACATCTTAATATATTATAATATAACATTTTACTTAGTTTTAGATTACATTTTTTGTCTTCTTTCCTGAATAATAAAAAAAAACTTTATATATATATATATATATATATATATATATATATATATATATAATTTTTTTGTAATAAAAATAATCTTCTGTTTCATAAACTGATAACAGTTTAACATTATTTACCTTAGCCTACATTTTGGGTCTTTGCTATTATATTCCAATATAATTATGCCTCAATTAGGTAGATATAGATTAAGAGTTGTTGTTTTATATGTAAAGATGCTCTCTGCTGTGTTTAATATTTATTATAAAAAAGTATGACTAGTAATAAAAGTTCAACTTCGATTAATATTTATGTTGTTAAAATAACATTCTGTTCTGTAAATGCATTGCCTGCTGGTTTATTTAGCTATTCAGCACACCACATTAAGTATGCCACTTAATACTTTAACACTTTAATGTTAAAGTGCAAATTAACACCCGACCACTCTTAGTACGTTTGCAACTGTTACAATTAAAAATCACAGAAGGGTAAAAACATGCAGGCAGGCAATAGTATGATGTAAGCAACACAGCTACATCAAACACAACTGATAATGGGTGTGTTAGATTTATAGTGTGTGAATAATCAAGCTTTGACAATAACCAGTCAAATTGGCGGCACCGAGGGGCCCCCAAATAAAATTCTGCTTAGGGCCCCATAAAGGCTTGGGCCGGCCCTGCATCTGAACATGGGGCAAGTATTCAACCCAACCTCAGAAACTTAAATTCCTTTATCTCTCCCCACGCTCGGAATCTGGGTGTGGTTTTTGATAATTAAAATTTGATAAACAAATTAGTGCTGTAGTAGGTTCTATTTTTTTCCATCTTCGCTCTCTTTCTAAAATCAAGCCATTTCTCTCAAAAAGCTCTCTAGAGGTTGCTATCCATGCCTTTATTACATCTCGGCTGGATTATTGCAACTCCCTCTACTTTAGTATATCAAAGTCTCAAATCTCGCGGTTACAAGTAGTCCAAAATTCAGCAGCTAGATTCTTGAAGGGGTGTAAAAAGTTTGATCATGCTTCTCCCCTCTTGTGATCATTGCATTGGCTGCCAGTACACTATCGCATTGAGTTTAAAATCTTCCTACTTGTCTATAAATCACTTAACAATCAAGCACCGTCCTATTTGTCTGATTTACTCCACCCCTACACTCCGGCGAGGGGACTAAGATCAGAGGGAAAACTTCTCCTCCAGACCCCTAGAACTCACTTAAAAACCAGGGGATCTAGAGCATTTGAAGTGGCTGGCCCCTCCCTCTGGAACAACTTACCAGTTCACATTAGAATGGCTTCCACTTTATCTGAGTTCAAGCCATATCTTAAAACGCATCTTTTCTCTCTGGCTTTTAACGTGCAGTAATGTGTGCTTTTGAATGGTTTTAATCTGGTTTGGTTGTTGTATTGGGTCCCTTAATGGTTTTAATTTGTTTACTAATTTTCTCTTCATCATATATTATTGTTTGTTGTGCAGCACTTTGGTCGGCCTTGTCTCGTGCTTAAATGTGCTCTAGAAATAAAACTGAACTTGAACTTGAACTAAAGATGATGTGAATGGCTGTTTGCAGCCCACTTTATTTACGTAACATATTTCAGAGTAAACCAGGACATGCAGAGTGGGAATTTAATTTATCAAGAATTAATTGAATCATAAAAGCATTGAACAATGTCTTCTTTCTACTTTATTTTCATCCACAGATATCAAAGATTCACTGATGCAGGCTTTAGCCAGTTACGTGTGTTACCCACAATCCCTGCGTGCCGTCGAGAGGATCCCAGAAGAACAGTAAGTGCTTAAGCCTGCATTTGCATCAAAATGCAGTGATTATTTCATGTTTTTTTGCTACTGCGTTACTTGTTTTCATCTCACCTTAGACCAGAAACGTACTCAATGCATGTTTGCAAATGCTGATGTGAATTATTTGCTAATACATTGTAAGTGTACAGTTGTTTTATGTTTTTGATGGTTTAGATTTCTTTTGTTTTTGATGGATTTGTTTTGTGTGTTTTTTTTCAGCTGATTTAGTTTTGTTTTTTGTTTTATTTTTGATGACTTTTGTTTTGTCATGTTTTTGATGGCTTAGTTTTTTAAGGGTTTAGTTTTGCTTTTTGCTTTTTCTATTTTATGTTTTAAAGTTGTTTTTGCTTTGTTGTTGATGATTTAGTTTTTTTTTTGTTTTTTTTGATGGCTTTTTATGTTATTGATGGTTTAGTTATGTTTTTTAGTGCTTAGTTTTGTTTTTGTTTTGCTTTTCATAGTTTTGTTTTTGCTTTGCTGTTGGTGGTTTAGTTTTGCTTAGTTTTTTGTGTCTTTCATGGTTTAGTTTTGCCTTTTTGTTTTGTATTTGTTGGTTTAAATTAGTTTTTGTTTTGGTTTGGTTTAGTTTAGCTTTTTGGTTTAGTTTTTTATGGTTTTGTTTAGTGTTTTTGTTTGTTTTGTTTTGTTTTGTTTTGAAATACTCATTATAGAAATTTGGTAACTTAAAAATCATACCCAATTATGAAAAACATTTGCACCCTGTTTCCTGAAAATTCCATAAAACCAGCCAATTAGAATGAATGTCATTTTTATAAATATCCTGCTGTTTTTGTCTGCAATTTGCATCAGACAACCTAAATTTCATGCATAATGTCTTATTTCTTTGGTTCAATATTTAATTTTATGTCTAGCATTGTTTTCAATGTTTTTTTAGTTTTTTGTGTAATTATTTATGATGTAATATCTCCCAGGCGGATGGCTATGATGAGGAACTTACTGGCTCCATATGAACAGAGACCTTGGGCTCAAACCAACTGGATCCTGGTTCGTCTTTGGAGGGTACGCTGCATTTCTTTTACTGTCTTACACAATCCCCTCTCCACCCTTTCCACTCCTTTCTTTTTATCTTCTCCTTGCCTTTTCTCTCCCCCATTATGCCATTAGATTCCAGCTCAGAATAGGTGCATTATATCAGGGCCATTATGCAGCATATCTCTGCTGTTTCCATTTAACATTTATGAAATGGGCCTGACAAACCAGCTACTCCCATTTAGTTGTTTAACATTTATTCCGCTCTCAGTGCCAAAAAAAAAAATCAAGTTAAATTTAAATTAAGTGTCTCTTCACACAGAGCTGAGTAACTTTAATATTTCACACATCATTGGTCACAAAAGAGTGATAATATATATAATATAATTAATATAATTTTTTTATTTGTCACATACACGATTATATAGAGAGTATATAACCAGCAGTGAAATGTATTCTCTGCATTTAACCCATCCTAAGTGAACACACACCCCGAGCAGTGGGCAGCCATGTTACAGCGCCCGGGGAGCAGTTGGGGGTTTGGTGCCTTGCTCAAGAACACCTCAGTCGTGGTATTGAAGGAGGAGAGAGCGCTGGTTATTCACTCCCCCACCAACAATCCCTGCCGGACCCGAGATTCGAACCCACAACCTTTGGATTACGAGTCCGACTCTCTAACCATTAGGCCACGACTTCCCCCTATAGTGATTTGTTTCCTTACATCTTTTAGGTCTTAAAACACACAACATGTAAACATGTTTACTACTTTTCTTCTCTGTTCACACTTTTTATTGTTAACCCCTCACTTTTAACCTTGGGTTAATGTGGTCTTGGGTTAGTGACAATTGCCTTCTACAACTAATTTATTTCTGACCAAACTGAACAACTAGTTCATGTTGTTTTGGTTAAAAATGCATACATTTGAATGTGGTTGTTACTCACTCAGCTTTGCAGTGTGTACGTGGTTTTATATTTTATTCCTCCTGTCAACAGGGTTGTGGCTTTGGCTACAGGTACACACGTCTGCCTCATCTGCTGAAGACCAAACCGGAGGACGCAAACCTGCCCAGCCTGCAAAGTGAGTGACTGTCCTGTCTTCCTCCGTCTTTATTTTCAGCCTATCTTCAAACTTTACACTTTTTTTTTTTCTGAAAACTTTTTCTTTACTTTTCTGTACTTTCTGTTTTCCATTGAATTTATATTTGTTATATAATTTGCTTTAAAATTATTTAAATGTTTTGTGAAGATTAAATAATTGTAATGGAATTAGAGCTCATGATATATTGAAATGTAATTAAATTATTGATATTATAGTATATAGCATATATCAGTAATGAAGATCATTCAAAGGCATCACACTGAACATGATGAAAG
Organism: Aspiorhynchus laticeps; assembly: GCA_023376895.1. Lineage (NCBI taxonomy): Eukaryota > Metazoa > Chordata > Actinopteri > Cypriniformes > Cyprinidae > Aspiorhynchus > Aspiorhynchus laticeps. The sequence continues at coordinate 56,456,074 of CM041793.1, read as the reverse complement.
CATTGAAAATACAAAAAATGGCCTTAGAAGTATTTTCTGACATGATCTGAGTCTGTCAGTTTAAACTCACTTTTATTGATGCCCCATAATGATTTACTAATCAAAACCCAGCATACACTAGACACAGATTTATATTTACACTAAGCAGTCAAAGCACAGACACTCAAGAGTAATTTATCATGATAACCATCTCATAAACAGTAATATTATTCATTAAAAGTTTTTTTGCTTGGTATTTTTCTTAGAAATTTCCTTGAATGCTGTCAGCATCTTAGAATGTGTTTGTTTGTTTGTTAGATTGTTGCTGGATATACAAACTTTATACATTTACCAACCACATTTTTTTGTCACTAGTCAAGATGTATGGCCTGTAGTAACAATAATTGTAGGAAGAATTTTGCAAGTAAAGGATACACTGAAACATCAGAAAATGTTGTTTGTCCACCTCAGAGGTAAATTTTATTTGAGGTTTGCCATTTTGCAACCGGTTACCAAATTTTATATTGTGTGAGCAGTTTAAAACATTTTATTTATTTATTTATTTGTTTGTTTGTTTACATTAAACAAGCAAATTCTAAATATTTTTTAAATACGTAATATTATTTGTATTTATTTATTTATTTATTTGTTTGTTAATTTATTTACATTAAACATGCAAATTATAAATATTTTAAAATACTTAAATAACAAATACTTGTATAACAAATAAAATAAATTACATTTATAAAAAAAAAGAAAAAAAAAGAATTACAGGGTTGCAGATTTATATTTTCCCATACTAATGTTGGTAGCAGGATTGAAAGATTGAGCTTGATGAATGCCGTCAACGCTGTTATAATATTGACATTACACAATTATGTAATAATATTGACATTATTTACTTCCTGTTGTGGTGTAAGGGTCCAAATGATGTCATTTCTGTCTGGGTATCACAGTTATGGAATGTTCCATTTTTAATGGCGGGAAAATCATTCTGTAACAGAGTTGCACTGACATTCATTGAATACCATTTCAACCGATTGTTTACCGAAACTGCATGTAAAACTGAGCGAGCAGCCATTTGAAATCAAATCATGTTTGTTCTTTGTTCCTGACCCTGGAATCTACATCCCCACTGACGTTATTAGGAAGTCATGATCAATAATGTAGAACACTGAGTACAGATGCTGTTTTACTAGAGCAGTTTTGACATCATGCCGTTCTTCTGTGCGCCTGTAAAAAGTCTGTGCTTCTAATGCATTGAAGTCGAACTTGGCACTTTCATGCACACACATAGTCTTGGTGAGGGCGTGACTATTCACTCGTCTGTTATTTCTTTCAGCAGCTTCAGATCAATACTTTTTAAGAGACCATCCATTAAGTCAAACCATCTGTTGCGTCAACCAGAGATGTTTCCCCTTATCAATTTACTTTAAAGCAGTACACTTTGAATTTAATCACTCACAGTTCACTGCCAGCCTATTTTTTTTGAATGCATAAAAGATCAGCTCAGTGTATCGGGAAGTTCCTAAGGGCAAAACCATGTGAACTGACGTCTTGCAAGCGTAGGTTCCTTTTAATTGTCAATATGAAACGTTCACAACCGATTTTACTTCTATAATCTGACTTAATTAAATGGAAAACAGGATGTTCAATAAGTAACATGCACTTCAGGAGTCGATTTTATCTATCAAGAATTGATTGTCCATTTGCTTACCAGAAGTTTAATCAGGAGGCCAATGCTTTGCTGAGAGGAATAAATTGTAAAGTCGTCACTTTGTGAAGGGACACTTGTCTTGACACTTCAGCTTGTCTTGTACGTAATGCATGAATTCCCTCCCTGGTCTGATGAGTCTTATCTCAATGCTAATTCCATCTTTTTTCCACTCTCATTTGCATGTCGTCCAGGGGATTTGTCAATTGCTAGTTTTCAAAGTAAGTTTGGTTCCCATTTGGTAGTTTTCACCTTTGGTTGACCCTTATTAAACACTTTCCTAATTGCTGGTCTGCTCCGATGTAGTCTGAATGACTGACATGAGCATAAAGCGGGCTCACAGCAGACTGATTTGCATTTAGGATTGTGTCCACATGATCATTTACCCACTCTTAAAATTAGTCATAGTGCTGTCTTGTACCATTCAGTTTTGCCCAAGTTTGTTCCTGTAGTCCCTTCAAGCCATGTCTTGTCCTTGCCAGTAGTTTGTTGTTTTTTCACTCAATAATTGTGCCAATTACCATGCGATTAATGTGTCACCTCTGTGTCCTACTCTAGATTATTAGTTAATTATGCTGCTCAAATGTTGGCTGCAGACCAAATTCAAATATTCATCAATCCACATTTTGTACTTGGTTAAAAATGCATTGGTAATACTTAAGAAGTCCTACAAAAATGTACCATGGAACTGTTTCCACTAGAATGGCATAATTAACTAGTTGATCAACTAGTATTTAACTCAGTATTTCCCAACCTTTTTTTCTGCCGCGGCACAGTTTTGATATGTAAAAAATCCCACGGCACACCACTAAGCATTATAATAAAAAAAATATTAAAAAATGTTTATATATATATATATATATATATATATATATATACACAGAAAGGAGAAAAGTTTTTTTCCCCCAAAAAAATTAAACATTGCATCTTCAGAGTTGGTATTTTGGCTTTATACCACGTGCATAATTATTAGGCACGTTGATATTCTGATGAGATTTTTTTTTCCAAGCACATTTTACCAATTCCAAACCACATCAATCTTAATAACTACTATTAATTTTGTATTTAGTCATTTATAATTGATATTTAATTGTCCATGAAGGCTAGAAGTGAAAAACTCAGGTGTGCAGAATTATTAGGAATGTTTTTTAAATATCATCAGAATATCAACGTGCCTAATAATTATGCACGTGGTGTATATATGATCAGACACTTGCATTTAATTTCTGAAAATAATACTCAAATGGAGTTAACAAGGTTTTTGATGACCGAATGATGGAGATCTGTGTTTTGTCCTTTATTATCATTAGAACAGTTGCATTTGAGGCAGACAGTAAATAAATAGAATCACGTTTTCATCAGTTTGCAGGTTTAAAGTTTATTGTAGCTATATGGGAACTCAGTTTCTCTTATTGTTTAATACATTTGGCCAACATCTCACGATATAAAACACAAACCGCTATGCACAGGATATTTGAAACGTACAAAAGTGTATTGGCTACAACTAGACAGCAAATGCTAGACTCTTCTCTGCTCTTTAAACACACAAACACATTAGCTTTTATAGACAGCGTTTCTTAAGTAAAGGAAACACTGCTTTTACTCAAACATCAGTTCTTTATTTACCCTTGCATTGCGAAGAAGTAGACGCCTGTCTTCAAACTGCGCATCGTGGCGCTTCATTCTGAATGGAGGTGGGGCAGAGTTATGAGGTTTGACTGACAATTTGAGGATCCAATGGCGTTACGAGGTTTAGTCACAAGCTCTTTTGAATGCTTTTCATTGGTTAAATATTTGTAAAACCCACAAAAAGACATAACGATGACCAATAGCACTGATTTAAAATAATAATAACAAAATATAATAGAGATAAGGAAGTTTTAGATAATTTTCCACGGCACACCCGACAACCTGTGTGCCGTGGCACAGTGGTTGGGAAACACTGGATTAACTAGTTGTTAACTCAGTGATCTGGTTGGAGTAGTTCCCTGGTGGGCAGATTGTTAGTGAATAACAACCTAAATCAAAGGTTCTCAACTCGAGGCCCTCAAGGTCTTCTTTCTTGACTTGATCAAACTCACTGAACTGTAACTTTTAGGGCTGGGACGATAAATCGATGCAGAATCGAATCCTGGATGCATCGTGATTCCTCTGGAATCGATTCTGAGCTTAGTTTTGAACAGCAGATGGCGCTGCATGCTTTAGAAACAGACATACTCTGTTTGTTTCCAAATCCTTACACACACTTGATCCTAAAATTATCATTCATAAAATTCGAAAAGGTTGAAGTGAGTTACAAGGGTGTTCACAGTGGGCTGTGTTTACATTAATCTCGCGTCATAGAAGCATTCTGAGCTGAGGTGAAATTACAGACTCAGCTGAACGCACAAGCGTTCTTCAGTGCTCTTCTTCATGAGCATTTGAGTGTGCGGATAAAAACTAGATTAGAGCGCCATCTGCTGTTGAAATCTAAGCTCAGAATCGATTCCAGAGGAATCGCAATGCATTCAAAATCGAATCGATTTATCGTCCCAGCCTTAGTAACTTTCTAGTAATCCTGAGGAACTTTATTAGTTCAAGTGTGTTTGATTTAGGGTTGGAGCTATACTCTGCAGGAAAGTGGACCTTGAAGACGAGAGTTGAGAACCCCTGACCTGAACTTCAGTATGTTACTCACCCAAAGCTATAATTTCAGAAGACTTGTAGCACACAAGTCGAATACTTTTATGATGGTTCTTGATCTTTTTTGAAGCCTGAAACTTCCAGTCCACAATTGTTATTCCATGGAAAAGAGTGACCAGGATATTCTGCAAAATTTATAATTTTTTGTTTCTTGGAAGAAAATTCAATGCAGGTTTAGATTGACATGAAGGTGAATGAATCTTTTAAAGGTATTCCTATCTATTTTGTTTATCGGATCCTACCTTAAAGCAATTTAAAATGGAATTGACTCTGCAGTAACCGAGTGATTACTTGCCTCTCAACGCCTGGAATTCTGAAATGTGTGCATCATGCCATAGCTGCCTGGTCGCTCTTATGGCTTTTCTATGGAAGCAGAATAATGACAATAGTTTTTGAAACATAAAGCATGCTAAATTCCACAAATCGAAAAAAAAGATGCATTGCAATTAACAGTGCTTGCATTTTAATGCCTTGTATTTCCAGGGCTTGCATTTTTAGGTCCTGAAATGTAACATAGTTGTTTATTTAAGCTGTGAATATTTCAATTCAAAATATTTCACACACATTTTCATAATTAAAAATTCAATAATTCATATTCACCTTCCAGAATTCACTTCCAAAATATTCAATCTGTTTAAAAATACGATGTATAATATTCGACAGGCAAATTTCGGTCATTTTATTTAACTTTCCAAATTCGCTGCCGCAAATTCAGTGGTTAAAATTCGGCAGAAAATTTGGCGGTGCACATCCGGGAACCGCAGGAATAGCAGTAGAGCACCGATGCATGATCTCCAGCTGATGTCAGCCGCTCACCAGCAGGTGCCGCAAGCGGCTGTTGATACATTTACATTTACATTTACATTTAGTCATTTGGCAGACGCTTTTATCCAAAGCGACTTACAATTGGGGAGTACATAAAGCGATTCATTTTGAAGAGGCAATCAGACAGAGGAAGTGCTCGTAACACCAAGTCTCAGTCATTGTTCAAATAAGTACAAGCTAGCAAGGGAAGGAGAGAAAGATAAAGGGAAAGGTTTTTTTTTTTTTTTTTTTTTTTTTTTTTTAAAGAACAAGTTTAGGATGAAGTCAAGTAGTGCCGAAAGAGATGACTCTTCAGTTGTTGCTTGAAGATTGACAGGGATCCAGCATTCCGGATAGGGGTGGGAAGATTATTCCACCATCCAGGAATGGTGAATGAGAATGTTCTGGAGAGTGATTTTGAGCCTCTCTGTGATGGTACCACAAGGCGTCGCTCACTAGCAGATCTCAGACTTCTGGAGGGGATGTAGATTCGTAATAGTGAGTGGAAGTAGGAGGGTGCTGAGCCTGTGGTCGTTCTGTATGCAAGCATCAGTGTCTTGAACTTGATGCGAGCTGCCACTGGTAGCCAGTGCAGTGAGATGAAGAGAGGTGTAACATGGGTTCTTTTGGGCTCATTGAAGACCAGTCGTGCCGCAGCATTCTGAATCATTTGTAGAGGTTTGATTGTGTTTGATGGAAGACCAGCCAGAAGAGCATTGCAGTAGTCCAGCCTAGAAACGACAAGGGCCTGGACAAGAAGTTGCGCAGCATGCTCTGTCAGGAAGGGCCTGATTTTTCTGATGTTGTGTAGCGCAAACCTGCAAGATCGAGCAGTCTTTGCAATGTGCTCTTTGAAGGTCAGCTGGTCATCAAAGATTACACCAAGATTTCTGACTGAAGTCGATGGGGTAATTATTGATGTGCCTAATTGAATCGAGAAGTCATGCTGTAGAGTCGGAGTGGCAGGGATGACAAGAAGCTCAGTCTTTGCCAGGTTGAGCTGTAGGTGATGTTCTTTCATCCATGCCGAGATGTCCGCCAGGCAGCCTGAGATCCGTGCAGCTACCGTTGGATCATCTGGTTGAAAAGAGAGATAGAGCTGTGTGTCATCGGTGTAGCAATGGTAGGAGAAGCCATGTGCCTGTATGATGGGTCCCAGTGATGTAGTGTATGTGGAGAAGAGGAGGGGTCCAAGAACCGATCCCTGAGGAACCCCAGTGACCAGTTGATGTGCTTTGGATACCTCTCCACCCCAGGCCACCCTGAAGGACCTACCGGTGAGATAGGATTCAAACCAGCGAAGTGGAATCCCAGTGATACCCAGCGATAAGAGGGTGGACAGGAGGATCTGATGATTGACAGTGTCAAAGGCAGCAGAAAGATCGAGCAGAATGAGGACTGATGATTTGGAATCTGCCTTTGCGACTCGCAGGGCTTCAGTGACTGAGAGTAGTGCAGTCTCTGTTGAATGGCCACTCCTGAAACCTGACTGTTTAGCATCCAGTTTGTTGTACTGTGAAAGAAACAGTGAGAGCTGGTAGAAGACAACTCGTTCGAGTGTTTTCGCTACGAATGGAAGGAGAGAGACAGGTCTGTAGTTTTCTAAAAGAGAAGTGTTTAATGTAGGTTTTTTGAGCAGTGGGGTTACCCGGGCCTGCTTGAACGCTGTGGGGAAGATGCCAGTGCGGAGAGATGTGTTGATAATGTCTGTGAGTGCCGGTAAGAGTGTGGGAGAGATTGCTTGGAGAAGGTGAGAGGGCATTGGGTCAAGAGGACATGTTGTAGGATGGCTGGAGAGGAGAAGTTTGGATACTTCCACCTCGGTGAGGGGACAGAAGGAGAAGATGGGAGTTTGAGCAGTGGATGTGGTTGGTTGGAGGTCCTGTGTGTGTGGAGTTGTGAACTGGTTACCGATTGTTCTAGTTTTGTCAGTGAAAAAAGTGGCAAAGTCGTCAGCTGTTATAGAAGTGGTGGGCGGCGGTGGAGGGGGACAGAGGAGAGAATTAAATGTTCTGAAGAGATCACGCATGTCTGGAGCTCTGTTGATCTTGTTGTGGAAGTGTGAGGATTTGGCAGTGTGGACTTCAGTAGAGAAAGACGAAAGCAAAGACTGATACCTAGTCAGGTCCGACGAATCGTTTGATTTGCGCCATTTTCTCTCTGCCGCTCTGAGTTTGGTCCGATGCTCACGAAGAACATCGGATAACCAGGGGTTAGAAGGGGCAGCCCGTGCTGGCCTGGAGGAGAGGGGACAAATGTCGTCTAGACAAGAGGTTAAGGTAGAGCATAAAGTGTCAGTAGCTGCATTCACATCCAGAGATGTGAAATGGGTAGGTGAGGGAAGAGAGGAGGATACTACAGAGGAAAGAAGGGTGGGGGAAAGGGAGCGTAGGTTACGTCTGAAAGTTACCGGTAAGGGAGCTGGTGGCACCTGGGTAGTAAAATGTAAGGTAAATGTAATGAAGAAATGGTCAGAGATATGTAGTGGTTGTACCAGAATGTTATCTGTAGTACAGTTGCGTGTGTAGATTAAATCAAGTTGGTTGCCTGATTTGTGCGTGCTAGTAGTGGTAAGGCGTTTGAGATCAAATGAAGCTAGGAGTGAATGGAAGTCTGTAGCATAAGGCCTGTCTAGGTGAATGTTGAAATCGCCAAAGACTAAGAGTGGAGTGCCATCCTCCATGAAAGAGGACAGCAGGCCGTCCAGCTCCTCTAGGAAGGTGGCTAGAATTTGGCCAGGGGGACGATAGATTACTACTATCTGGAGTTTTATGGGAGCCGTTATAGTAATCGCATGAGATTCAAATGAGTTGTGATTGCCCAGGGGAGACCATATTGATGAAGGCCATATGTGGATCAAGCCATTAATTTCCAAAATCTGATTTGCAGCAGTGGAGCAAGCGCTAAGTATAATTTTTGATTATCAGGGCCAGTATAAACATGTAGAAACGCTGATTGTGTGTATGTTTAATTCAACATCTTCGCTGTTTCCCGTAGCCTACATGTGAGCAGCTTTCTCTAAAACAAAGGAGATTTTAATGCTCTTTTACCCAATGCTGAAGTTACATCTGAGGAAGACATATATTGCTTTCGGTTGCTTAGTATCTGTAACTTTGTCATCATGGCTTGTGTGACACTGTGCTGTAATACTGGGGTTCCCCAGGTCACACTCCAGGATTCCCTAACGACGCATAACGTGCCTCAGTGAACTAATACAGTGATATAAGACCTCAGATCTCAGAATACACTTTACTGATGATTATGCAAACTATATACAGGCAAGCAAATGAGGTCAGAAGAATGCAACGCGCTGCATTTTCATTGCTTTCCCTTACCACTGATCTAGAGTCGACAGTCCTACAAACGATATCAATACCAAGATTAGTTTTAACAGTAAGCAACCACTTTATATCGACATAAAAAGGGAGTTCAAAACCGCCTAGGTGTATTGTTGCTGCAAATGTAAACCGGAGAAAGCATTGACGCGCTATCGCACCCAAGGGACCGTCTGACAATTCCACCGACTGGGTTAAAACGTCCAAAGTATTTAAATTAAAATGACTTTTAACATTTTAAATAACACACTGTCAAATTGTAAAGCTTGTATTGCTCATAGTGATTTACTACAGATGAGATTTTGCCAATACCTCCCTTTATATATATGTACAGTGCACAATTATTTACATATAAAAGATCCCTGGAAAGTTTTTTTTTTCATGTTCCAACGGTTGTAGTACGTTGCTAGATACAAAACTGACTTACTACAGGTTAGATTTTGCAATATCTCCCTTACGGTATGTACAGTACACAAATATCTTTTTTTAAAACTACAGTAATTCACCAAAAGGGATTTTCATGTTCCACAGGTTGTAGTATGTTGTGAAATTTTGCCAATATCTCCCTTACTGTATGTACAATTCACAATTGAACTGTCCTTAAGTCCCGCCCCCCCTTAGTTACTGTTGCTCCCTCGGACAAACAAACGGAGTTGGCAGCTGCAGTGAAAACCTTGTCCCACTATGTTTTTGCACAATTTTGGACACAGAAGGCCACCAAAAGGGAATTAAAGGGGTGGTTGATTACGATTTCACTTTTTTAACATTAGTTAGTGTGTAATGTTGCTGTTTGAGCATAAACAATATCTGCAGAGTTGCGGCACTGAAAGTTCAATGCAAACGGAGATATCGTCTTTTAAAATTCTGGCAGTTTAATGCCTACAAAAACGACAGGTTAGGGACTACAACGAGTTACTTCCCGGGTCTGATACGTCACAGACCCAGATAAACCCCGCCCCCAGGAACACGCAGCAAAGGGGGAGAGGCCATGCTGCGCTGCTTTAGAGAAGAGGAAGAGAAAACTAGGGATGTACGTAAAAAGCTATTCATATGAATCGCGATTCTGTCTTCTAACGATTCTAATGGATTCTCAAGTTTCAAAATCATTAAAGCAGCGGTTCTTAATACTGTTACTCATGTCGCCCTGCTCTGCATCTCTCTCTCTCTCTCTCTCTCTCTCTCATTCAGATCGTCAGATCAGCTCCAACAAACTGTTCCAATTATACACTTATTTTCACACAGCAATGAGAAGCATTATAAATGGACATGCGTGCGGTTGCTGTGCTGTATTAAAGCTTTAATCAGGATAAAACCGTATATTAAAAGCTAACAGAAGCAGTAGCACTTACAAATAGCAGCGTATTTAAAAGTATGAGACAACAACAACCAAACATACCATTAAGAGCCGTGCTTGCACAGGTTCTGCACGATCCTCTTCACTAATATCCTCTGGGTCTCAATCGGGCTCAAATTGATAAGCATTATAGACAACGCCACTGTTTACAATTCAACCGGAGCACATGCCACTGAGGTGAGGGGCGGGACGTTCAGACGTGCAGTAGAGGCGGTTTAGCGAATCACAACACACTGAGCCAGCTAACCAATCTCAGCCCATCGCGTATTTCTGAAGGAGGAGCTTCATAAAACCAGGTAATAAATCGAGGCGTTTGTCAGAGAAGGGACAGAGAGGTGTGGAATAAAGGTAAATTATGTGAAAAATAATGCGTTTTTAAAAAAAACAAGCATGAACACATGCTAGACTGCACCCCATAAACACAATCAAGCCTAGAAAAAAAACAGTCAACCACCCCTTTAAATATTCCATGGAGGGATTTATAAAATATTTAAAAATAAATACGGTGGGTAACTCGAAGGGAGGGTTTAAAGATCACAATGCAAGCGGGAGAAGTCTCATATTACGGTCGGTCGTCACAATCACGGATGACAACATGCAGGCTCAACACTGCTCATGTATCGCAGGGTACGATTAAATTAATGTACATTTAACCAGTTTAATATGGAGAGGCACTGAAATGTAGACCATCGTTTATGTGTTTTTCACAGAACTGAAATTATATCACATTTATTAGCAGCACAGCACATGAGTGAGAATAACGCGATATCCGCCTTTGATCTCGTAGGTATCTGTTCTTCTTTGAGAGCTCAGAACTGTCCGTCTTGACTGCGCTTATTTCACACCTCCCCTCACTGCAGCCGCCTGCTCTCACCTACATTTCTGGCGAGGCTATAGGCGCATCTCAAACAAGCCTAATAGCTATCATTGTGTTAGTGCACTACTGAGCCGCTTAATGTGTTTTCTTTAACCGATTTCTGAGGGAAACAGCATGAAACCTTGCACGTTCGTTCATATTCTACATCTGCTTAACTCGATATAGTTCACATAATCATCAATAAAGTGTATTCTGAGATCTGAGGTCTTATATCACTGTTTTAGTTTACTGAGGCGCATTACAAGTTGTTGGGGAATCCTGGAGTGTGACGTATGAGGGGAACCCCAGTATTACAGCACAGCTTCACACAAGTCATGATGCAAAGTTACAGAAACTAAGCAACCGAAAGCAATATATGTCTTCCTCAGATGAAACCTCAGCATTGGGTAAAAGAGCATTAAAATCTCCTTTGTTTTAGAGAAAGCTGCTCACATGTAGGCTACGGGAAACAGTGAATATGTTGAATTAAACATACACACAATCAGCGTTTCTACATGTTTATACTGGCCCTGATAATCAAAAGTTATACTTAGCACTTGCTCCATTTCTGCAAATCAGTTTTTGTAAATTAATGACTTGATCCACATATGGCCTTCATCAACAGCCGCTTGCGGCACCTGCTGGTGAGCGGCTGACATCAGCTGGAGATCATGCATCGGTGCTCTACTGCTATTCCTGCGGTTCCCGGATGTGCACCGCTGAATTTTCTGCAGAATTTTAACCACTGAATTTGTGGCAGCGAATTTGGAAAGTGAAATAAAATGACCGAAATTTGCCTGTCGAATATTATACATCGTATTTTTAAACAGATTGAATATTTTGGAAGTGAATTCTGGAAGGTGAATATGAATTATTGAATTTTTAATTATGAAAATGTGTGTGAAATATTTTGAATTGAAATATTCACAGCTTAAATAAACAACTATGTTACATTTCAGGACCTAAAAACGCAAGCCCTGGAAATACAAGGCATTAAAATGCAAGCAATGTTAATTGCGATGCATCTTTTTTTCGATTTGTGGAATTCAGCATGCTGAATTTATGTTTCAAAAACTATTGTCATTATTCTGCTTCCATACATTTCATTCTATGTTTATTCCTCACTTATTGCCCCCAACCCTTATTTTCCAAGCTGCCACTTACACAGTTAATTTAACATAAAGGTTGCATCTCTATCAGAGACCTGCACCTCGGTGTCTAATTATTAGCTTTATTTAGAGCTTTATTGCCATTGCTTGCTCTTGCTTTTAACACTGTGCTCCAAGGCTTTTAGCGTGTTTGCAATCACTGTGCTTTTCCAGATAAGGTATTAAATTACCCAGTGTCCTCTTTGTGTGCGTATAATGAGAAGAGTGCCCTTTCTGTGTTCTCCTGATGTGGTCAGATAGCAGTAAAAAAATGGCTAGGGGGCAGGTGCAATGGTTTCCCATCAGCCCTATGTTTTATTGTTTCATTATTTTGTTATTTGGTGTCGTCATTCTGTTCGCATGCAATGTTCAGATCTGATTGTTTCCCCTCATGTACGACCATGCCGGTCTGGTATTTGCCATTTCGTCTTATTATTGAATAATTAGGGTTGTGGGATCAATGAAAAATATGGATTTTTCATGGAAACATGGTTTTAGGAATTCTTATGGGATCCAAGGGTTATATTATGGCTAGACGGACAGGCATTTTGTAATACTGATTGTGATGGAACGACTGTCTTTACTCACATCAACGCTGCCCCGACTCTTCGATCGCCTCTCTTCAGAGAAAAGTGAAATCACGATCCCTGTTGAGCAGCGGTGATAAGGCATACCTTAAGTTAAAGGGATAGTTCACTTTGAAATTAAAATTTGGTATCTATCAGCTTACCCCAAGGGCATCCAAGATGTAGGTGTCTTTTTTTCTTCAGTAGATCCAATTTTGATGTTTTTAGGTCAAACCGTTCTAGTCTGTCAGTCATATAATGGCAGGTATAGGTCACTGTCTCTATAAGAGGGAAAAAGAACATGCACAGAGAAATCCAAATTAAACAATTCCCCATCGTAACTACACATTGATGGCCTAAGACACAAAACGAGCGGTTTGTGTGAGAAAACGAACAGTATTTATATAGTTTTTTACCTCTTGTACACAACCATGTCCAAGTGATCTGAGTGCGCACACACATCCGGTGTGTGACATGTGTGTGCACGCGCGCTCTGGCTCACGCTGCATTCACACGGAGCGTCGGCATCAACGCTTGACGGAGGGCATGTCTGAAGCGTGGTGCTGACGCAACTTTGTAAGGTATTTTCTTGTTGGAAGACGCGCACTGTCATCGCTCGTGTCGTTTCTGAACTCTAGGATAATGATGACGACTTTTAAGCAGACCCGCTTGCTGTCATGCATTGTATTTCTATACGAGCGCTCCATGTATCCGTTTCATTCATCTGTAACTAGCCAACCACACATGCCGCAACTCCACCCTCCTCACCCTGCGTCACTTCCACCTAACCATGTAAAAAACAACAGATCCAGGAACAGTTTATTGAGACATGACACCGGCGAGGAAAAAAAAAAGGAATCTTACTATGACGAAGGATTAGTCCATAAATAATATTTGTGCCATTCCGAAATTAAAGAGCCATCATTTTGTACCAAAAGGAATATACATAACCGTATATAATAATACTGTCAAACAATTCAAATAATTTTTTAAAGCACCACACTTCAGACACGCCCTCCGTCAAGCGTTGACGCCGAAGCCCCGTGTGAATGCAGCGTGAGCCAGAGCGCGCGCACACACACGTCACACACCGGATGTGTGTGCGCACTCAGATCACTTGGACATGGTTGTGTACAAGAGGTAAAAAACGATATAAATACTGTTCGTTTTCTCACACAAACCGCTCGTTTCGTGTCTTAGGCCATCAATGTGTAGTTACGATGGCCAATTGTTTAATTTGGATTTCTCTGTGCATGTTCTTTTTCCCTCTTATAGAGACAGTGACCTATACCTGCCATTATATGTCTGACAGACTAGAACGGTTTGACCTAAAAACATCAACATTGGATCTACTGAAGAAAAAAAGACACCTACATCTTGGATGCCCTTGGGGTAAGCTGATAGATACCAAATTTTAATTTCAAAGTGAACTATCCCTTTAATACTGCTTCGTCACTACTGCCTTTAAATGCAGAGCATACCTCTCCACGAGAGACCAATCTCTTCCCCAGTGCATGCACAACGGTTTCCCCGAAGCAATCCAATGGCACCAAAAGTAGACTCACCTTACGCACTTTCCAAGGCAAAGATACATGTCACAAATGGCCAACCGAGAGGACAGCTGTGTGATGAGGTGTAGCTGAAGTTAATATTGACTTGTCACTGCCACTTGCAGAGCAAGAACCCCTCAAGCCTGATCTTGTCCCCAATGCATGCACAATGGTTTCCCCATAAGTCCAGGAAGGGAGTGGGGAGGGAATTCCTTGACACCAAAAGTAGAGTGTTTTCTGAGACACAGCTATGCTTTTCTGCTGACCGACCTAGAAGAAGGCTGTGTGATGAGGTGTAGCTGAAGTTAATATCACTACTTCCTTTAAATGCAGAGCGTGCCTCTCCTCAAGAGACTGGTCTCAACTGTGCATGGGATTGTCCCAATAGGTTCAAGAAAGGAATAGGCAGTCAATCCCAAACTACAAGAGGTAGAACTCACTTTGCCGTGGCCCCGGGGAAGCCAGGTTGTCAGTCACACTGTCAGAAGAAATGTGCAAAAATTGTACTCATTTTTAGTCAATCCTGCAAGACAGACTTTTCAGGATAGGAGATGGAATAAAAATGAGCTCCTAAAACTTACTGCCAGATTCTTGAAGATGAATTCTTCAAACAGTGGTACAAGAGGATGTGGTGCTGGTCCTTCAAGACACTCTCAACTTATCTGTTCATAAAGCCTATAAAAAAATCAGTCTTAATGTATTTCACAACATTTCAGTATGTTATTCTTAAGTGAGGGTCATTTTTTAGGATTTTTTACCCAAGCAAAGTCTCTGAGAACCTGACACATTGCACTTCTGGAGACCTTGTACCTAAAATGCCTTGTCACTGGGGTAGAAGCCTCAGGTACACCTTGTACCTGTACCTTATTTAGGGGTGCATATATAAGGTACAGAGGAGTGCCTTTGAGGGTACTGCCCCAATAAGGAGCAAAGTTTTTTTTTTTCTGAGGTTGTGTGAAAGCATCCAGCCTTCGAATTCCAGATTTCAAGGGGGAGAGTCTGTAGACCACTGGACCCTGCCTGTGCTTGAACCTTTATTAACACCTCCAGACCTTCACAGTCCAGTTATTAATGGGATAGTTCACCCAAAAATGAAAATTCTGTCATTAATTACTCACCCTCATGTCGTTCCAAATCCATAAGACCTTAGTGCATTTTCGGAACACAAGTTGAGTCCTAGAGCTTTCTGACCTTCCATAGACAGCAACACAACTACCACGTTCAAGGCCCAGAAAGGTCGTAAGGACATTGTTAAAATAGTCCATGTGACATCAGTGGTTCAACCTTAATTTTATGAAGCTATGAGAATACTTTTTTGTGGGCAAAGAAAACAAAAGTACAGACTTTATTCAACAATTTATTCTCGTTTGTGTCGGTTTTCGACGCACGTTCATGAGAGTACCATGATAAATGTGTGTGGTGCTGCAGACGCAGGAACCGGCATTCTGATGTAGAACACGCATGCGCTGCACCTTGAAACAGAACAGAAAAAATTGTTGAATAAAGACGTTATTTTTGTTTTCTTTTTGCACAAAAAGTATTCTAGTAGCTTCATAACATTACGGTTGAACCACTGATGTAACATGGACTATTCTAACGATGTCCTTACTACCTTTCTGGGCCTTGAACGTGGTAGTTGCGTTGCTGTTTATGCAGGGTCAGAAAGCTCTCGGATTTCATCAAAAATATCTTAATTTGTGTTTGTCCAAAATTTATCTTATTCTGAGACAGAAAGGCGTAACCTAAAATATTTACTACCCATTAGACTACCCATTAGGGATGCGCGGTATACCGATACCGGAAAAATACCGGTATATATTATATTTCAAACGGTACAATATCATAATTTTGCTCAATTTCATACGCTGCTGTTGCGAAGTGCACCTGTAGGTGGCAGTGCTTCCCAAATCCCGGCGCAACCGGTAAATGTGACAACAGAACAACACGATGGATGCACCCGAAATTAATAAATAAAGAGAACAGTAGAAGTGAAATATGACTTTACTTTGCAAACAAAACAGATGACAAAGGTGAACGAACTGAGGTTACTGCACCTGTATGCAAGCGTTGCTATAAATCATGTGCCACAGGAGGCAAGCCATCAAACCTTTTTAAGCATTTGTCTCTTGCTCATCCTGATCTTTTAAGAGAATTAAGAGATCGACAGGTGAGTGCATCATTCAAAAATTAAGATTTAATTTCAACTTTTATTTCAACAACTGATCAACGCACATACAGATGTGATACAGTAGCTCAAATGTGCATGTGTGACACGCTAGAACAGGGCTGTCCAAACTCTGTCCTGGAGGGCCGGTGCAACTCTGCAGGACACCGGCACTCCAGAACTGAGTTTGGACAGCCCTGCGCTAGAAGAACCATTGAAGTTTTGGTCACGTAATATTATGCACTTGCATTTCATACAATCGAATATTAATTGAATTTGAATTAAGCAAGAGTTTTGCTATATTAATTTTAGTATCAATGATATGAAGGGAATGTTTCTGCCACGCTGCCGACCGCTAATATGAAGCAGCCGAGAGAGTGAGATTTATATTTAATGCTTTTTCTTTGGCTATCTGAGTCTGAAATCGGAAAACAATCAGAGAGAGAGAGAGAAATAATAACGTGATTTTGAATATTACTTTGATTGTTAGAATAACACTTTACAATAAAGCAACATTTGTTGCATTAATTGCGTTACTTCAGTTACTTAAGTCAAAATCTAACCTATGTTCTCGGTAGGTTTTTTGTTACATTTTGAGACATTTTGTTTGCACTATGTGTTTGCACTGAAAAGAGAATAAGATTTCAATATATTTGCATTGTATTACTTAAGTTATATATTTTTTTCTCCAACATCATAATGTAACCTATGATCCCTGTAGGTTTTTTGTTACAGTTTTATACAAAGGTATTACGATATTTATTGTTATTATTATTATTTTAATAAAATTGTTTTCAATTCACTTATCTTTTGAGGCTGGTTATTTGTCACCTATGGTATCGATTTAGTATCGATACCGAGGTATTACATTCTGGTATCATACCGAAGCCAAAATTATGGTATCGAGCCATCCCTACTACCCATAGTTTGCTTTTGTAACTTTTGTTATACTCATGATTATATAAAATAAATAAAGGTCATAGACGTGCTGAATGAATGTGCTTTTCTCTGATTGGCTACAGAGCCCTGTCCATCACTTCTGCTGCAGAGACACATGGCTGAACTCCTTAGTCAAGACAAAGACATGGCTGCCAGTTTCCTCAATAGCGTCTTAAATCAGCTCAACTGGGCCTTCTCCGAATTCATCGGCATGATACAGGAGGTAAGAAACTTTTGCCTTCATACCAGACAAACAGAAAGTCTCACCTCAAAATCAGGCAGAAGTTGAAGCTTCAACACACTGAAGCAAACAGCAAAGTTTTGAAAGTACTATAGAGCCAGAGTAAAAGTTTTTTTTCTTTAACTAAAAGTTAAATGAAACTCTACTACTTTAAATCTGTAGGAGATTGTTTTCTCCGCCCCACTGATTAGCCCTGTAATACTGTAGCTTTCCACTAACTCAATCAGAGCCTGTAAATTATTCACAGTGACTATGTAATCATGACAGCCACTTGATATTTGAACTGAATTACCATCATCTTGCATTTTCAGTGTAAAATTAATCTGTGCATAGTTCAAGTTACTTGGTCTTTGAAATATTCATTAGATGTGTTTGATTGTATCAATAAGAAGTGCCTAATAACAAGACTTCTGCAGCTTTTGAAGAAAATGGGAGTTGTGCTTGCCCATGCAAACATCAACGCCACAGTGCTAGTGTGATGCTAATGTGTTTTAAGCATTTGCTAGACACTGTTTTGGGTGTTCTGGATGGCTAAGGGGTTGTTCGAACTTTGTAGGTGATTCTAGAGTGTTGCTAGGCAGTTGTTTGAGTGTTCTAGGTGGTTGCTAAGGCATTGCTAATGTGTTCTGACATGTTGTTGGTGTGTTGTTTGGCGGTGGAGTTTTATTAGGTGTTATTAGGCCCTATCCCAAATGGAACACTTCATGTGCACTTTCGGTCTTGCGGACTTACAATGGCCGCCGCGTGTGCGTGTCCATTAAGTCCACGAGACCGTAGGACTTGCATTTAATTTATGTATAACGAAAGGATGAAACTTAACATGACTTGAAACTAGAGCTGTCAAAATTAGCGTGTTAACGCATTAGATTAATTTTTCCACTTTAACGGCATTTAAAATATTTAACGCAGTTAATGTAGGGGCGGGGCTTGGGTTGGCCACCCCACTCACAACTGCGACTTCTGTTTCTTTTTTTTCTTGACAAAAATTGCATTTATTTAGACGCTCAGAACGTCTTTACGACCACATCAAACGTGAGACTTTTTAGCGTGGAACGGTACAGGTGACGAGGAGCTTCAGGAGAACATCAGTGAACTGCGGTCAGATGAGATGTTGTCAGGAGATATGTCAGTAATTTATTATACCACCATTTAATATAATGGGTTTATGTGAAGATTGTTTTAAGTTAAATTAAACATTGTTATTTTTTAAAGTGTAATAAATGTTAAAATTGATAGCTCCCATTTAAATGGTAAATTTCCTAGAGACATCAGTATTGGTATCAGTGGTATCATACTTGGTATCATACTCAACTTCAGTCATAAAAAAGATGCCACTAAAAAAATATATATATATTGCTTTATGTTGTTTGTTCATTTGAATATTGCATGTGAAATTATTGCAATATAAAAGTATATTTAAAGACTTTAATGTTAGGAGAGATTAATCACAATTAATTTCAAGAAAAAATGTGCAATTAATTAGTTAACATTTTTTAATTGATTGACAGCACTTCTTTCTTTTGCTGCCTTTCAAGCACTGGTATTTCCTTCAGGACATACCAAAATAGATAAATACCAAATGTAGTTTACCTTGAGCTCAATTCAACCCGTTAACAACTTCATTCAGCCGCACACTAATTTGATCATTTGGACACCATTGAAACAACCTTTTGGGAAGAGTAGCGTGACCACCCCTCCCGTGGTAGGGTCATTATTAAACACAGGCTTTGGAGTCTCAGGGGAAGATACAGAAGAAAGCAAAACCTCCCTGATCTATAATGGTGGGGAATTAAACCTCAGACGTAAAAGCACTTTCTCACCAGGCTTTCTCCTCTACTCTTGAATCAATGACTTTAAGAAGAGCCGAAGCGCTGAAATTCTGCTTATTGCTGATTGGACTTTGATTCATATGCTACTTTGCCTGGAGGTTTGCTTGGCTCTTAGGAGCGCCTTTCATCTGCGATGATCCACGAATTAGGAGCCACTGGTCTCCAGGGGAGTTTGTTATGTGTTTACGGCCTAGGTTTCAGTGAGCGCTAAATTGAAATGGAGGGTGAATGTAGAAAAGTATCTGATGAGAATGTCTAAGCATCAAGACTCTAAATACAAGTGCACTAAATACAAATGTTTTATACCTAAAGAACTGAACGGTAAAATGTTTTTCTTTGCTATTAGGCCTGGACGATAAAATGGTATCGGTATTTATCGATGGTACACCTTCATCGATTACGATAGAAAAATGGTCCATATAGCGCACGATAGTTTCACACTCGTTTCCTTGAAAAGTGCATGCTATTAGTGACAATCAGACAGCCAAAAAGTTGTGACATTAGAACACATGAATGCTGAAATGAGTGTCATGCATGCCTATGATGAGGTGATTGTGAATGAAAAAGGAATTTAGTCGAATTTAAAATAAGAAAATTAATTTGAATTTTGTGCACCAGGGAGCCTTATTAAGATGCAGTGATGATGATGATGCAAGTGTCTTTGTTGCGTTTTAATGTTTTTGTTTGTTTATCCAGTTGAAGCCACGAGATTTGCCGCTGCTGCGTTTTTCATTCAAAATAATAGAGACATATAGAAGCTCAACGCGGAGATGATCTTGGTTATGTTAAAACCAGAATGCATGTTCTGCAAATTTTCGAGACGGACAACTATAACTTTTGAACTTGTGTAATAAGGGTGTAACGGTATGCGTATCGAACCTAAATGGTTCATGGGGCAAATTCCAAATGGAAGTGATCATCCCTATCCCCTTGGAGTGGGGTCATTTCGTTCATTTTAGCAAAATATAATTAAAATGTTACATGTTACTTCCCTAACACATCTACTACTTATGCAAACGTTGATCACACTACAAACAATACAAAACTATAATGCTATAAGAAACAGAAAATATTAATTCATTGTTTACCTGGGTCTTCAGTCTATGATTAGCTCACCTCACCACTTATCTGACAAGTCTTCGGGTTTGAGTCGTCCGTTCATCATGTGACAGCCCCATAAGCTTTAACCTATGCAGTCTGAGCCTGAAAGAGAATTGATTAGTTCATCTCTCGAGTCTTTCGAGTCGTTTGTTCTTTTGACTTTAACATAAAAAATGTGATCTTTCATTTGTGGGGAAAAAAGCATACCTGTCCCAGCAGCAACTGTTTTCCCCTCCACCATGTTTCAAGTTTATGGCCTACACAACTCAGAAACTTGGGTATAAAAATTATAGTTGTAGTTTTTTTGGGGGTCAGATTTTGGGTTTATCAACTAGCTAGTCAAATGTGTTCATTAAACTTTAAGCATTACTGCTTGCTATAGCGATATGACAATATGTTGCCGATGATATAAAGTGTAATTCGACTGAATTTTTCTATATCATTTATATATTGTCGTGGTATGCACATATATTTGTGGAGCTTTTAGTGGGCAGGAGTTATTGACACGTCAGAGCGATAAAGTATGTATTTTTTGTATTTTCAAAATACAAAATACTGTATTTCTATTTAAATACATTTTCTCACACAGTATTTAGTATTTTTATTTTAAGTACATTTTGATGTATTTGTGCCCATCTCTGCTTATGGAGCTGTCACGTGATGAACGAACAACTCGAAAAACCCAAAGACTCGAAACAGGTGAACTACTTGACTAATTCCAATACAGAACCTATAGACCCTTTTTCTGTTAGTAAACGTTGACGTTTTTCTGTGGGTGGAGCTTAGGTGGAGGCAGAAAGATTCCTCTGACCGCTTCACTAACACTAGCTATAAAGTCTGTTAGCTTGTTTTTTTAACAATAACTGGAGAAATTCCGATTTTACCTGCATATGTAAGGTCACTCACTGTCCGGGATCGATAGTTATTTGAAAAGGTTAACTTTAACAGACGAAACCAGATCGGTCGACCCACACACGCTTTTACTCAAAGGATGGACGATCTGACAGGATTCCCTCCGGTTGAGTGACTCACATCTAACGTGTATAGTAAAGACAAACTCACTGTGTATCTAGTCATGAAGATGTCATGAAGATTTCAATTTCAGCAGGCAACTATTTTTACAGCTATATTATTATTCCAGCCACAATTAATCAATATAATGTTATATACAATTACAAATGATTAAGCATATAAATCGTCAGTTTGTTGTTTTACACACATGAACACAGACATTATTTCATAAACGACATAGTGAGATGCATAAGAAATCTTTAGACGCGCCCATAACTATAAAAGACAATACTTTATTTAACCTTTTCTGATAAGAAGTGTGCGCTGCAAATGCGATAATTTTTTGACGATCGTTTCTGTCCAGTCCGCTCATTTTATCTCGTTTAACCACAGCTGACATCATTTTTTTGTCTGGCAGAGGCAGCAGGTATGCTTTAAAATTTCAAATTGGAGCCTCTACAACATCGATTCTGGCACCCAACATCACAACAAGATGATATTTTAAGCTCCTTATGTAGCCGAATCTGCCTTGTTTGAATTGGCCGCCTCCAGTTTTCACTTTGTTTTGCCTCCAGCTAGCGCTGTGACGTAATCGTGACGTCCGCACAAAAAGGGTCTATACAGGGGGCACCTGGTAGCCCGCATGGAGTCTCTGAGTCTCCCGCCAAGCACGTTCTATAAATAGCCTGAATTAGCGCCAGACAATAAACGATATCATATCAAGATTATGATAAAAATTATGTATTATGTAATTATGCTTTCCTGTAGCTCAAATGGTAGAGCATGGCGTTAGCAACGCCAAGATCATGGGTTCGATTCCCAGGGAAAGCAAGAGCTGATAAAATGTAAAACTGTAACTTGAATGCAATGTAAGTCGCTTTGGATAAAAGCGTCTGCTAAATGCATAAATGTAAATGTAAATGTAAATGTTAATAATGATAAGCTCTGGACATTTTACTCACTATGGATTAATCTAACATCACACAACAGAAATAAATGCTTCAGCAGCCAGTCAGCGCATGTCGCTAATAAGTCTGCATGTTCTGTGTGTCTCTGTGAATGCGTGGAGTAGAGAGTTACGTCTGATACACAACCTCAAACACATGTGACTAGCGGTGTTTTCAGCATCTGTATCTCAATATATGAGGACATGAACACATGTACTTCATCTCCAGAGCTGCTCTGAGAGTCACTTCACCAGCTTTATGCAGTTTAATTTGAGAAAAATTACCATCAAATACACGCTGAAACTGAAACCAAAACTGAATGACCTTCACGACAAACCGCCAAAATAAAAGCCCGATTATATTACTATACTAAAATGCAATTCTCATAGTAATAATAATAATATTAATAATATAATTTTAAGGAATATCATACAAAGTTATTTTTTTTAATTATTATTAATGTATACAATTCCGTTGTGCAGCATCTTATATGATAAAATGAAAGTGCAATTTTTTTTTGTACTGAATCATAAAATACAGAATCCATAAAAAAATCAAAAGGAAAACACAGAATTTAGGGAAACAAAAAATGTATTTATTGGGGCCCTAAATTAAAAGGAAGGTCCTCTGTGGAATTTAATTGTGAACAAAGTTATGTTTACCTTCATTCTCAAGGTCTAACAAACATGTGGAAAGCATTTCCTTCCCCATTAATGGTAAATGAATATCATGATAAATATCAATATTGTGATATGGAAAAAAAAAAGTTATTGTGATAGCCTATTTTTATAAATTGTTCTGGAATATTTTCCTGGATTGATAAAAACATTGAAAATGCTTGTGAGAAAACATTAATGTCATGTATGTATGTATGTATGTATGCATGTATATGTGACAATCATAAATAAAATTATATTTATCATTTTATTTATTTATTTGGAGTATATCAAACAAGTAGCCCTTGAGACCATTTTATCCCTTCAAGGAGCCCTCACTCACAAAAAGGTTGGTGACCCCTGGTCTACAGGATGCTGCGCATGCGCGACTGAACGAATCGCTCCCCGAGGTGACTCGTTCTTCCCGAGTCACATTAAAGATTCGTTCAAAATGAACAAATCGTTCAAGAACGACCCATCACTAGTTTTCACGGGAACATCCCAGCTGCAGATAATGAGGAAATTACATCTCTCCCTTTGACAAATGCATTCCAAACGACTACATAATGGCACACACGTGCCCTGTTCACTCCAAGGGGATAGGGATGATCATTTCCATTTGGAATTTGCCCCGTAAACCGTTTCGGTTCGATACGTGTACCGTTACACCCCTATAATTTATATATGTTAGTTTAGACATTATGCACTTTTTCATAGACAGTTGTTATTTCATTGCAATGAATAAATTTAATGCGGTGCATTATTTTGCTCATTGTGCCCTTCTGTGTCCTCAGGAGACAAGCCAAAAGTTTTCTTAAAAGAATAGTTCACCCAAAAAATGAAAATTATGTCATTAATTACTCACCCTCATGTCATTCCAAACCCGTAAGGCCTTCGTTCATCTTCAGAACACAAATTAAGATATTTTTCATAGACAGCAACACAACTGCAATGTTCTCAGGTCCAGAAACGTAGTAAGGGCATCAGTAAAATAGTCCATGTGACATCAGGGGTTCAACTGTAATTTTACGAAGCTACGAGAATACTTTTTTGTGCGTAAGAAAAAAATTAAAACTTTATTCAACAGTTCTTTTCCTTGTCATCCTGTCTGCAGCGGTGTGCCGCCAATGTGGAGAGTATCACGACGCAGGCGCTTTCTTCTGCTTTATGTAAACGACACTTGCGCATGGCGCTGCTGCTTATGTTAACACGCACATGCATACAATGCGGTGCGAACAGTGGTTAAATTTAAACCCTTTTTTCTATTGCTCTTTGTTTAAAGAGGATATAAACAAATTCAATGATTATCGATACCGAATGATAAGAAACATTGTATCGGGATACATTTTTAGCTATATCACCCAACCCTACATGCTATGCAAGTGTTCTGGGTGGTATCAGGTTGGTTGCTGGGGTATTCTGGGACCTCTGCCTTATTCATAAAAGCTCACGGCCTTATCTATTGCTGTAACTCTAATATGAATATGAATAAGTTGACTGTCATTGGGTCTTACTTTACCTAATTTTGTGCAACAAGACATACATCCTCGTATCGGCAGTTTCATAACATCTCTTTTGACCTTCTTGTGTCTCTTCATGTCTTAATTTCCTTCCTGTCAGATCCAACAGGCAGCTGAGCGGCCTGAGAGAAATTTCGTGGACACGCGGCAGTTAAAGGTGTGCGCGACCTGTTTTGACCTCTCTGTCAGTCTGTTGCGGGTTCTGGAGATGACCATCACTCTAGTGCCGGAAATATTCCTGGACTGGACCCGCCCCTCCGCCGAGCTGCTGCTACGGCGATTGGCTCAGGTGAGCGTTATTGGCAGCTGGGATGTGTTCTGAAAATGTTCTTCTAAAAACTTTTAGAACTTGCCAGTGCAAAGTGAATGCTCACCATTAACATTTTTTTAAAGCAGTTTCATGCAGAACGCTGAGTTAATAATCCTGTTTGAAGCAATTTGCTTCAGTATTAAACATTTCTGTTTATTTTCTCAGACTCTTGCAGTGCACAGCTCTCTGACTTTTTCGAAACCTAAATTATTAACAACACTGAGAAAATGTATGTAAGAAATTTAGCTCTTAATTTAGCTTTTAGGGAATCGATTCTTAAAGATTCAATATTGATTTGATTAAATTGAGCTGATTCAAAACTTATGATTACACCTTATTGACTAGTCCATCCAGCGTCTAGCACTTAGTGTATCCTAGCCATTCTGCTTACTTCATGGCCACCAAAGTTAGCATTAACCAGCATTTTATTTGTTATGAGCAAGGTAACAAAGGATCGACAGCGCAAGGCAGTAACTGATCAAATACAAAACACAACACTGCTCTGTAAAATGAAACACGTTTATTTGCTATTCTATGGCACAGTAAACTAACTAAAACACACACACACACACATACATACGATTCAGGAAAATTTGTTATGTGGTCTGGAGAAAGTTTTAAGTCTAGCACTCTTTGCAAGTTCGTAAGTTCACCTGAGGAAGATCACAAACAGAGATTCTCAGCTATCTTTACTGCTGAAAGATCAATTCACCCAGTTTCCAGCAAAGTATATAGAGAGATGTTGCTTGTTTACTTGCATTTGAGTTGACGGATGATCTCCGGTTTAGTTTCCCTTTCCTGGTTGGGAAACCCCGGGGCTGCTGATTGGCTGCTGATGCAATCGTTGGGTGATGCGTTTCTAGGAAAGCCCTCCGGTGAGTGGTTGCTTTTCCTGGTGACGTGAGAGTGACGGGCTCACTGGAAATTATTTTTGGAGTTCCTTTGAGTGGCTTCAGGCTTTGAAGGTTTCTGCAATCACGGAGTGTTGGTGAGTTCTGGAGTCCCGCTCGTGTGATGTCATCAATGAGGCGAAAGAGCCAAAGATCGAGAGCGCAAGCAGCGAACACAGGAGGTCTGTGTGTCCGGTTTTAAAGCAGGCTGATTTTTGTCCGTCCCACGATGACTGATCCAATCAACGTGTTGTTGCAGGGCTTTAACCATGCCCCACACGGTTCCTCTTCGGACACAAATTAATCTAATATTTAATCTTCCCCGTGGGGAATATCTCTGGAGTTTTAATAACTTCTTATAAAAATATTTTTATCATTCATATGATGCTGAAAATCACCTTTCATTCACACCGAATTATTGCAATTAAAACAAGCTTTCATACGAAACTAAACTTAACATATCTCACACAAGTTAATAGCTTTTCCTGCTAAACAAAAGGGTTACAAGTTAAAAAATAAACTAAAACACATCACACATAAAAGGGCATAGAACACAATTATTAGTAAGCATATTGCTCCAATACTTTAAATGATTGTCCTTTTGAAATTGTTTATTTGAAACTATTTCTGTTCGTTGTTGAAGAGAAAAGAGGGTGAGTTGGGTTTCAGAAGGGAAGGAAGCAGATGGTCAAGAGTCATGGGATAGTCACATTGTGTGATGTCCGGTGGTTGCATGCCTGAGGGCATCTGTGAATTATCCTATGGTCCATACATAGGGATCACGAGGGACCCCGTGTTGCAAGACAAAGCTCTATTGTCGTTCTCCTGATTGAGTTAATTATTACCCCTCTTCTGAGTTTAATAAATCTCTTCTGATTTATTTATGTATGTATTCAGTCCTTTTTCTGACACTGACTGAAAAAAAACTAAAATCTTGTTCTGTTTTCTTAATTTTACTGCACTTGTTCAACTATATTCAAGTTATCAAAAACAACTATTCAAGTTATCAAAAATATCAAAAAGATATAATCTTTCATTTATAGGAAATATAACTTTATCAATAACTAAAATGTAACGTTGGGTGCAAAATTAGCTAGATACTATTGACTGACAGTTGTTTTTAGGTTAAATCTGCAGTTTTTGCAACCCTGTTATCCATTCTGGCATATTTCCCCCCTAAATTTAATTTAATATTGTAATTTAATATCTTAATGCAAAAAAAAGACAAGTGATGTAGGTATGTAAAATAGATTTAATATTGTTTATTTTATTTTGATGTATATGTAACTGCTCAGAAATGATGAAATCACAAAAATGAGGGTTTAAATATGTATTTAGTCATGTCCAAAAGTTGGTAAAAAGGATGGGGGAAAAAAAGCAAAAATCATATAAATGTAAAAAAGACAAGTGATATAGGTTTGTAAAATATTGTTTTATTTTGACAGTTCAGCTTAGGCTAAATCTGCAGTTTTATCAACCCTGTTACCCATTCTTATGTAGTGTTTTTTTTATTATTATTTAAAATTAGTTTTTATTTTGATATATATTTTAATCTTACTGCAAAGAAATAATGAAATAACAAAAAATAAGGGTTTTAAACTGTATTCATAATGTCCAAAAGTTGGAAACAGGGTTAAAAATAAATAAATTGCAAACCATATAAAAACAGAATGTATATGATAATTAATTACTTTTATTAATTGTCCTTACGTCCTGAGCTTCATTTTCATTTAACATTTTGCTATTTTCAGAAGGTTGCGTACCTCCTTTTTCATTTTCAGATGCTATTTTGCACTCTATTCATGGAAAGTGCCATGCAAATGAGGAGCGGATAGGCTACTGCATGTTTTCAAGGCCTCAATTACGGAGGAGAAGGCTTTGAAAATGTGCTCTCTCGTGGGGTTTTTTCACAGCACTTACATAGGCTCTATTCCCAGCGGAGCGTCCATTCACCTGCGGCTTGTAATCAGGCTTTAACTGAAACACACCTGTGAGCACAGCAGGACTCCACACATCCTTGAGGAGCAGAACCTCCACCTCATGCATTGCATACTTATCCATTTACATTTTTTCCTGTCCCTGAAGGAGTTATCCTATCTTTGAATACAATTACATGTGATGCGCTATAGTAAACGGCAATAATTGGCACCTGACAGCGTGGTACCTCTGAATTAAATTCTTGGGCTTATGATGCTGAGTCCAAGTGGCATGCTAAAGGAGCGAAGGGAATAATTATTGCGGTCTGGTCGCTTTGATTTATGACCAGATGTGTTTAATTTGCTCACTGAAACCCTTTCAGACTGGAGCAGGTGACATCTGTTCATGTTAAATGAAAATCTCACCCCGCCCCCCTCAAAAAAAAAGAAGGAATTTTTCATATATACTTACCCTCATGTTGTACCAATATTCTTTTTTTTTTCTGTAGAACACAAAATAAGATTTTTTTTTTTTTTTTTCTCCATACAGTAAAAAGTCAGTGGGGTCCACTGTTTTGTTATTTTGGACCCCATTGACTATTATTATATGGACATTCTTCAAAATATCTTGTTTTGTGTTCTGCAGAAGAAAGCAAGCAGTACAGGTTTGTAATATAGTGTGCTTTGCAAAAAGTTGAGTTTTTTTTTTGTTATATAATGTTACGTTTTGTTTGTTTGTTTGTTTGTTTTTTGCTTTTGCTTTGCTTTCCTTTGTCTGTTTTTCTTTGGAGTTTTTGTTTTGCTTTTTGTGTTTTTGTATTCCTTTGCTTTGCTTTGCTTTGTGGTTCGTAATATAGTGTTATGTTTTTGTTTTATGTTGTTTTGTTTTTGACTTTTTGTTTTTGTTGTTCTTGATTTGCTTTGTTTTGTGTTTGTTTTTTTCTTTTGCTTGTTTGTAATGTGTTTTTGGGTTATGTTTGTTTTGTTTTTGCTTTGCTTTCCTTTGTTTTATGTTTTTCTTTGTTTTTGTTTTTCTTGGCTTTGCTTTGCTTTGGTTTCGTTTGTTTGTAATATAATGTTATGTTTTTTGTGTGTTTTGCTTTGTTGTTTCTGCCTTGTTTTTTTTCTTGTTTCTTTGAGTTTACATTTCCTTTAATTAGGATAACATTCTCATCTCAGGTTTACGTGTTTTTATTTTTTTTTAAGTACCGTATTGACCCGAATATAAGACGATCCTGATTATAAGAGGACCCCCCTTTTTCCAGATGTACCTTTTGGAAAAAGGCTTTTTGAAAACCAAATCTTGTTTTTTTTTCTCTCTGTAAAACAATTATTTTCATATTGCATATTTTTCCTATTTTAATTTTTGTTTTGAAAGTATGGTAAATACTGGTAAAATATTCCAACAATGACATTTAAAAATATACACTTTTTGATATACCATAAAAATAGCAGGTTGCCCATCTGAATTATATAACATTTAGGCCATCCATCTCATAGTAGCCTACCCAAAATTTGATTAACAGTAGAAGTGAAATCTTATTGTAGCCTTCAAATCTGGGTACTGTCTTACGTTTTAAAATCACTTACAGAGGAAGTTTGGTCCCATCAGGCTAACATGACAGTCATGACTCGTGACGCTGAAATGCTTCATTCATTCATTTTGTTTTCACTCGCGATCTTTACAACACACATTACATTACATATTTCATGGCACACTCGTTTTATGTGTTTTTGGCGCCACTTATTGTTGTGGGTGTATTATTGACATGTCAAAGTCTAGACACTGAATATAAGATGGCCGCGTTTTTTCAGATGTATTTCCAGGAAAAAAACATTCTTATATTCGGGTCAATACGGTACTAAGTTCAGGTTTGACATTTGTATTTTATTGTCTTTCTACAGCTCCTGAACCAGGTGTTAAATCGAGTCACGGCAGAAAGAAACCTCTTTGACAGGGTGGTAAACTTGCGCCTCCCAGGTAATTCTCATCAATTTCCTTCTTATGCAAAAATAATCTTGAATGCAAATAGAAGCATTGAACATGAACTGCATGCTTTAGTACACACTTGAGGATACACTTGAATGCAATTATATTTCTGAAACGCTTAGTGTGCTGGTTGAATTTAAACCTCTCCAGTATTTCGGTTCATCATTGACCGTGTCCCCCGTGAGCTGAAATATGGTTTGTTGTAACCTAACATTCGACTTTTCTCATGTTCCTTTTATAGCACCTTGTTTCAAGTCCCAGAACAAATAAAAAGTAATTTGATATGCATTTTGCGACGTTCTTGACATCACCTCTGAAACCCTTTCTGAAGTTTGGAAAGTCAGTCTGTACACTCAGGGAATGATGTGAGAAGAATAGGTCAAGAGATTACACGGCGAGTTAGTATGAAAACGTAATCCAATTCAGGAGGATACTGAGACTGTCATCAGGCCAATTATTCAGCCTTGACATTGCAGAACGATAGATTTATAATGAATGAGTTTGGGTCATGTTGTTAGCCTGAACTTCACCCCTAGAAGGGCACACAGAAAAGCCTGACTTTCAATGCTTTTTAAAGTTGATATTAGGTGACATATTGTGACCCAAGTCTCTTTGGTCTGAGATTCTGTGACTTTCAATTCCATTCGAGTGCTGTTTAGTGGCTTTAGTAGATTTAGTTTATTCACCACTTGATGAGTTTTCCCAGCCGTATTCATTTTTTTAAATATTTTTTTTTGTTGGTATTTGATGGTCTGTCAGTGAAATTCGGAGAAAATTGGTTATGAAAGCATTATGGTGTCCTTGGAAAAAAGTAAAACGAAGCAGCATTACGCAAACTTCGTTTATTTCCAGCAAGAATACTGCTTGAACTCCATTGACCTGTGTTTCAGAAAAACTGCTTTGCAGAAAGAAAATTATCTAAATCTGAAATTACTTTAAATAGGCGTTTTTGGAGAGTACATTTTTTCCCAGCTAAATAACAAAATTACGTCATGCAGACCCTTATTTTACTTAACCCAATAATTTTAATAACTTAACCCACCAAAAATGTTTTTTGTTCATACCCGTGTATAAGTTTGTCAGAGATATATAAGTGGAAAACGCTTTTTATAATTTTCCATTGGAAAATATTAAAAATAATTGTAAATTTGCTAAAATAAAATGAAAAATTATTTAGTGTTGTGTTATATTATCAAATATAATGCATTTATAGTAATTAAACATCTAATTTTCATAAATGTTTATTATTTAGACATAATATACACCCCCTGACAAAAGTCTTGTCGCCTATCCAAGTTGTAGGAACAACAAATAATAACTTGACTTCTAGTTGATCATTTGGAATCAGAAGTGGCTTATATGAAAGGCAAAGGCCTCTAGATTACGCTTATTTTACCAAAATAAAATCTTATCATGCCTTGATTTTTAATTATTTAATTAGGACAGAAAGGTCAGACTTTGCTTAGACAAAAGTCTTGTCACTTAACAGAAATGATGTACAGTACAGAGCATAAAGTCATGGTGCAGTGGAAAAAGAATTGATATTGTGTATGACTCCCATGAGCTTGGAGGACTGCATCCATACGTCTCGGCAATGACTCAAATAACTTATTAATAAAGTCATCTGGAATGGCAAAGAAAGCATTCTTGCAGGACTCCCAGAGTCAGGGGGTGTACAGTATCTCACAAAAGTGAGTACACCCCTCACATTTCAGCAAAAATTTTTGTATAATTTCTCAAGGGACAATACTGCACGAATGAAACTTGGATATATTTTAGAGTAGTCAATGTGCAGCTTGTATAGAAGTACACAT
Organism: Aspiorhynchus laticeps; assembly: GCA_023376895.1. Classification (NCBI taxonomy): domain Eukaryota; kingdom Metazoa; phylum Chordata; class Actinopteri; order Cypriniformes; family Cyprinidae; genus Aspiorhynchus; species Aspiorhynchus laticeps. Next base: position 56,424,758 of record CM041793.1, on the reverse strand, counting down.
TTACTGTTCTCTAAATATAACTCAACATATAACCATTATTGTCCAAATAACTGGCAACAAATATGAGTACACCCTAAGTGAACATGTCAAAACTGTGCCCAAAGTGTCAATATTTTGTAGGGGCACCATTGTTATCTAGCACTGCCCTAATCCTCCTGGGCATGGAATTCACCAGACCTGCACAGGTTGTTGCTGGCATCCTCTTCCACTCCTCCATAATGACATCATGGAGCTGCTGGATGTTAGACGCATCCGCTTGAGGATGCCCCACATGTGCTCAATAGGGTTCAGGTCTGGAGACATACTTGGCCACTCCATCATCATCAACTTCAGCTTCATCAGCAAGGCAGTTGTCATCTTGGCGGTGTGTTTGGGGTGGTTGTTATGTTGGAAAACAGTTTCTGAAGGGAGGGCATCATATTCTGCTTCAGAATGTCACAGTACATGTTGGAATCCATGTTTCCCTCAATGAACCGCAGCTCCCCAGTACCAGCAGTAGTCATGCAGCCCCAGACCATGATGCTACCACCACTATGCTTGATTGTAGGCAAGGCACAATTTTCGTGGTACTCCTCACCAGGGCGTCGCCACACATGCTGGACACCATCTGAGTCAAACAAGTTAACCTTAGACTCATCAGACCACAGGACATGGTTCCAGTAATTCATGCTCTTGGCCAGGTTGTCTTCAGCAAACTGTTTGCAGACGACGGCCATGCAAACCGACTTGTTGCAGTGTGTGGCGTATGGTCTGAACACTAACAAGCTGACCTTCCACTTCTGCAACCTCTAACTGGCAGCACTCGTGCGTCTGTTTTTTGAAGCCAGCTTCTGCACCTGACGCACAGCACAAGGACTCAACTTCTTCGATTGACCCTTGCGAGGCCTGTTCCGAGTGAAACCCGTCTTGGAAAACCTCTGTATGACCCTGGCCACTGTACTGTAACTCAGTTCCATGCTGTTACCAAACTTCTTATAGCCTTGGCCATCTTTGTGGAGAGCAAAAATTCTAATTCTCAAATCCTCAGAGAGTTATTTGCCATGAGGTGCCATGTTGAACATCCAGTGGTCAGTATGAGATAATTGTACTCAAAGAACCAAATTTTAACTGCTCTAAAACAAGATGCTCAAATTTGTACGGTCCTGTCAAGCAGACAAAAACATAAACATGATGAATAGGACATGTGGCTTTGCATGGTTAAACAACGTATAGCTGTTATCACTTAGGGTGTACTCAGTTTTGTTGCCAGCTTTTTTGACAATAATGGCTCTGTTGAGTTATTTTCAGAGGACAGTAAATCTTTACTGCTATACAATCTGCACATTGACTATAAAATATATCCAAGTTTAATTTCTATAGTATTGTCCCTTGAAAAGATATACTAAATTGATTGCCGAAATGTGAGGGGTGTACTCACTTTTGTGAGATACTGTAAGTATTATAAGTAGTATTAATAAAAATAATAGTAGTAACTATATTTACACATACACACACACACCTTTTTTCTGTGACTAAGACGAGACGTTGACGAGCTAAAACTAATATCTGATGATTAAAAACTATGACGAAATGTATGCCGCGTCTTCCTTAACAAGACGAGACGGGACTAAAATGTTATTTGAGGACTACCGGACATTCAAAATACATCCTATAGGCTAAGTTAACTGTCTTGTCTTTCAAATTGTGCGTCCCTGTCATTGGATTGCAATCAGATGAGGGGCGTTCGCATCTAGTTTCTGTTTGGCAGCCACATTGGACAGAAAGGCTACTAGGGGTGCAACGGATCATAGATGATCCGTGATCCGTACGGACCAGTCCCCACGGTTCGGCACGCATGTGATTCGCGGATCAACTGATAAGTTTAACATAGAGTGAAAGTTTATCATTTGCACGCGCTCCGTTTCTGCGCTCAGCCGCTGCCGCACACACTGATGCGCGCACACGCAGAGAGAGCGCGTGAGAAAGAGAGGCGTGATTTAGATACCGCGTTTCAGACAACGCCTCAACGGATGGATACATACACACACACACAAAGTTATGTTAAAATACCCGTTTTGGCAAGTATTCTGGTAAACACGGTCAGTTATGTCTTAAGTTAACGTATACAGCCGAGAAAGAAACCGGATGTGTGTCAGTATTTGGTCCGTGCATTTAGTCTTAAAGAGACAGCAGCCTATAACACCTGCTTCTGTCTGCTAATCATCTGTATTTAACTTATGCAGTAAGCATTATTGTGTTTTACACTTAATTTTTACATTTATGCACCTGAATACTACTGTTACTGTCTTTAATTATAATTTTATGTTGTAGGCTGGAAATCTATCTATTGGTTGAAAATCTAATTAATTTGTGTAATTGTTCTTGGTTTATTACTGACTTTAGTAGTAAAGCAACTTTTTTTTGCTGATCCGAAAAATGATCCGATCCGTGACTCAAAATCCGAACCGTGATCCGAACCGTGAGTTTTGTGATCCGTTGCACCACTAAAGGCTACCAAAACGCGAACTAGCGATCTGAAACAATGGCCTCAGCACCCGAAGGCGGGTTAGGGATAGGGTGACCAGACGTCCCATTTTTCCCGGGAGTCACAATTCGTTGTCGAATAACTTAAAGTTTATGAAGGCGGGATAGGCGGAATCGCGCTGATAGAAGTGCTCTCTCTCGCGCACGCTCCACTTCTTCAGTTCTCATACAGAGCCCGATCAGTTCTCAGCGCTCAAATACACACACAGCAGTCCAAATGTCTGTAGAGTATCTCATGTAAATACAGTCGGTTATGTCTTAAATGAGCGTATAACAGGTGAGTGAAAACTCAATGCGTGCCAGTATTACATGCATACCTTCAGTCTTAAAGGGACAGCGTTCCTAAATAAATACCTATCTGTGTCATCAATGTTAACCAACAAAAGATGTTAAATAAATGTACAGGTGCTGGTCATATAATTAGAATATCATCAAAAAGTTGATTTATTTCACTAATTCCATTCAAAAAGTGAAACTTGTATAATGTATACATTCATTCCACACAGACTGATATATTTCAAGTGTTTATTTCTTTTAATTTTGATGATTATAAGTGACAACTAATGAAAACCCCAAATTCAGTATCTCAGAAAATTAGAATATTGTGAAAAGGTTCAATATTGAAGACACCTGGTGCCACACTCTAATCAGCTAATTAACTCAAAACACCTGCAAAGGCCTTTAAATGGCCTCTCAGTCTAGTTCTGTAGGCTACACAATCATGGGGAAGACTGCTGACTTGACAGTTGTCCAAAAGATGACCATTGATACCTTGCACAAGGAGGGCAAGACACAAAAGGTCATTGCAAAAGAGGCTGGCTGTTCACAGAGCTCTGTGTCCAAGCACATTAATAGAGAGGCGAAGGGAAGGAAAAGATGTGGTAGAAAAAAGTGTACAAGCAATAGGGATAACCGCACCCTGGAGAGGATTGTGAAACAAGACCCATTCAAAAATGTGGGGGAGATTCACAAAGAGTGGACTGCAGCTGGAGTCAGTGCTTCAAGAACCACTACGCATAGACGTATGCAAGACATGGGTTTCAGGGTCCATGTCAAGCCACTCTTGAACAACAGACAGCGTCAGAAGCGTCTCAACTGGGCTAAAGACAAAAAGGACTGGACTGCTGCTGAGTGGTCCAAAGTTATGTTCTCTGATGAAAGTAAATTTTGCATTTCCTTTGGAAATCAGGGTCCCAGAGTCTGGAGGAAGAGAGGAGAGGCACAGAATCTACGTTGCTTGAGGTCCAGTGTAAAGTTTCCACAGTCAGTGATGGTTTGGGGTGCCATGTCATCTGCTGGTGTTGGTCCACTGTGTTTTCTAAGGTCCAAGGTCAACACAGCCGTATACCAGGAAGTTTTAGAGCACTTCATGCTTCCTGCTGCTGACCAACTTTATGGAGATGCAGATTTCATTTTCCAACAGGACTTGGCACCTGCACACAGTGCCAAAGCTACCAGTACCTGGTTTAAGGACCATGGTATCCCTGTTCTTAATTGGCCAGCAAACTCGCCTGACCTTAACCCCATAGAAAATCTATGGGGTATTGTGAAGAGGAAGATGCGATATGCCAGACCCAACAATGCAGAAGAGCTGAAGGCCACTATCAGAGCAACCTGGGCTCTCATAACACCTGAGCAGTGCCACAGACTGATCGACTCCATGCCACGCCGCATTGCTGCAGTAATTCAGGCAAAAGGAGCCCCAACTAAGTATTGAGTGCTGTACATGCTCATACTTTTCATGTTCATACTTTTCAGTTGGCCAAGATTTCTAAAAATCCTTTCTTTGTATTGGTCTTAAGTAATATTCTAATTTTCTGAGATACTGAATTTGGGGTTTTCATTAGTTGTCACTTATAATCATCAAAATTAAAAGAAATAAACACTTGAAATATATCAGTCTGTGTGGAATGAATGTATACATTATACAAGTTTCACTTTTTGAATGGAATTAGTGAAATAAATCAACTTTTTTGATGATATTCTAATTATATGACCAGCACCTGTATACTTGTTAAGTAAACCTACTGTATCTGAAAAATGAGTTTAATTTGTATTTCTACCAAAAATAAAAATTAATTCCAGTTTTTCCAAATTCAATCCTTGATTCAAATGTCTCTTATACTTAATTGATTTGGTCTAAAGAGAGAAGAATTAATTACTATTTTTGTTTGAATATTACATAAAAAATAGCTACCAAAATAAATGTTGGTAACTGCAGTTTGACTAAAAGTAATGACTAAAAGTTGACTAAAATGCAATGACTTTTCGTCGACTAAAACTAGACTAAAACTATGAAAGACTCAAATGACTAAAATGTGACTAAGACTATTAAGCGTTTTCGTCTCAAGATAAAGACTGACTAAATCAAAAATGCCTGCCAAAATTAACACTGACACACACACACACACATACAGTATATTTATTTATTTATTTACAGTCACACCAACAACAACAAAAACAGATTTATTTTTATTATAGAGCAAAAAGTCATTATCTGAACCACTAATATAAACATGTTTTGTTTTGTTCATAGGCCTGGAGAGTGTTGATCACTACCCCATCCTAGTGGCTGTTACAGGGATATTGGTGCGCATTCTGGTCGACTCCAATAAACAAGGGTGAGTTTATGGCTTTGTTTTTCGTTATTTTCCCCTGTATGTAATGGGATTTCCACATTTATGCGTGTTGCCGGGTTGAATTACTGACGTAGAAAATGTGCATTAAGTTAATATATGGTCACACCTCCCAGCCCTGCATCGTAGTTTCACACAAACCAAGCTTCTGTTTTATTTGATTCTGTCTGGATCCGGTCAGTGGGACTCCACGACTTGTGTTTCTGGTTCAAGTGGCGTTTCCTTTTCAAATAGCACATTTGTTCTTAGGAAATGGGCACACAGTGGAGGTACGTGTGTGTTGGCATGAGTGCCGTGTGACTTTGGTCTGAGCTCCAGGAGCAATCGACATTTAATTGCATGCTCTGCTGCCTGAGGGGAGTCTGTGGGCCGAGAAGAGGGTCAGAGCAACAGAATTCAGGACAGAACCTGTCCTGTGGGGAGGTGAAATCTAATAACGAGCTCCTGTTGAAAGAAATGAGACTTCTAAGAGAGCAAAGAAAGGACAAACGGGGTCTCCAATTCATCACCATCGCTCTGGCTCTCAGGAGGTTTTTTTATTTTTTTTTTGGCATTTGAAATTTTGTTTCTACTATAAGCTTTAGATTTGTGGCAATTTTGTTCTTAGTCTATAGTATTTTTTTCAAGATATTTGCAAACAAAATGTACACTACCATACAAAATTAACTAAATTATTACTTTTAATCAGCAAGGCCACATTCAATTGGTCAAACGTGGCAGTAAAGACATTAATAATGTTACACAGCATTACAACTTCAAATAAATGCTGTTCTTTTAAAAAATATTTTTGTGTGTGTAGAGATGAATGTGCGACCAATCTCTGTTGTGGGGGGGGGGGGGGGATTATATATATTAACAGATTTTGTATTTATTTATTTTATTGGCAACATTTTTAATCTAGGGCCATTATTCTTCAACCCCATAACATTCAACCCCAAAACATTTTGAATGTAACAGGGTTGACAATAATACTGTTCTAAAACTCTTGTAAAACTGGGGAAAATGCTCAATGTTTATTCATATGTTTTGTCTTAAATTAAATACAGGTATGTGATTTACTTCATGGCACACAGAAATGTGTGACAGAATGTATTTTTATTTATTTAAGTTAAATTCAATATTTACTGTGACAGAGTTTAAATAATATAGCACTGTAGGTTTAGTATTAGTGATAAATAATTATTTAGCAATTTTATATAATTGTTGGTGTTCTCATACTAGCTCTTATGCTTTGGGTCTGAGATGGGAAAATATTAAAATAAATCAAAACAATAAAAATAAAATGTATAAATTAAAAGCTAGGTATTAAAACATGGCAGTATTTCCTGAGAATGAGCAATATACTTTCTCATTGCTTTCAAAAAGCATAGTGAATAGTGTTAGAACCCATATTGGGACACAGTCTGCGTTTTCTTATCCGTATTTAAAGAAAAAAAAGTATTGCATATCCTTTCAAAATACATCTCTTTCAGAAATGTATTTTTGATTCGTGGCTTTGATATTTGTCTGGGTGATGAAATAATGAAATCTACCAGGCATAACTATGACTGGCCTTCAAGGGGACTTCTGAGGATATTTAAAGGATACTCCTGCATGTAGCTGTAATCTGATGAAGCTGTCAGTAGAAATGGGCAGTGGACAGGCTTTTATTGCCATTACTTTTAAACTCTCCAAACCTGTGATCAGTGCTGATTCTCAGAATAGTGCCGAACCTGCTTTGACCTTCCAAGATGCACAAATGGGTTCGGAAACGCATCTGGAAGAATGAGTCATTCTGAGATCTGATTCCTGAAAAACCCTGATACACAGCTCACGATCGACGAAGGCATGTGGATTATTGTGAGCGTTGAGCAGATGAACTTCACAGGCTTGAGAAGGAAGGGTAGTGTAGAAACATTGTTTAATGTGTGTGAATCCAGAATGAGTCAATGCTTTCGAGATAACAAGAGAAATACAGTGTTGACAGATAAATCTAAGATAAATAGCACAGAATTTAAATGTTTCCGACAATAATGTCAAACAGCATCCAGTAAAAGCTTGAGTGTAGGTTTACTTTTATATAATTTACAGCAAAATCAGGCCACTGATTTCTTGTTTTGATATAACTGTTGAATTATGAGGGTTTGACTGCTGCTGCTCTTGTTCATTATTCCTTGTGTGCAGTTGATTTAGTAGCTCAATGTCTTTTGAGATTGCCTGTTAGATTTGAGAATTAAGGTGGAGTTTATTTGTAAGATGATGCTCATGAGGCATTTGCGTTATTTTAATTGCTCACAACATTTAAACACATCGCAGTTTGCAGTGTAATCCTGTATAAAATACACTTACTAATAACATGGACACCTTTTTTAGCATCAAAGATTTGTTAAATTTACATTTGTTAAATTTTCGTTGTTTTTTTTTTTTTGTTTGTTTTTTTTTGTTTTGTGTTTTTGTTTTGCTTTTTTGTTGTTTTTGTTTTATGATGTTTTTGTTTTGTTTGTTTTTTTGTTTTGTTTTTTGCTTGTTTTGTTTTTCCCCCTTTTTGCTTTTTGTTGTTTTGTTTGGCCTTTTCTGTTTTGTTTGCTTTGTTTTGTGTTTTTTTCCCCTTTTTGCTTTGTTTTGTGGTTTTTAGATTTGGTTCGTTAAGTTCTGTTTTGGGTTTGTTTTTAGTTGGTTCAGTAATTAATTGTTTAATTAATTTATTTATTTATTAGTAATATTAATATATATATTTTAGTTATTTAGTAATGTTTCATAATTATGATAAGTAGTAAGGTGTTTATAATTATGTTGTGTATCAAGTCAAGTCTATTCACTTGTCTTGATTATATATAATTGGATATTGTTTTGTTCATTTTAGGTTCACTTCCTATACTTTATTATATTTATTATGTTCCTACTTGTTATTATATATTATTTATTATATTTAGTCTTGTAGTGTGCTACATTATTTTAAATGTATTTTTATTGTATAAATAACTTGTAAATGTATTTTAGTGTAAATATATATGTAGTCTTTCAATAAACAAGGTCACAAAAACCCTTTGTATAATAGTTAATAGTTATAAGAATAAAATGTTATCTATAATTGTTTTAGATTGAATATCATGTCAATTGCTCATGTGCAATATGGTGTAATAGAATATAGTACAGTATACACTATATAACTATTATGATACAATATGCATTGTCATGTAGAACAATACATAAACAAAACAGGAATATTGTTGCAGTAACTGTCTAATTCAGCAATACTTTTTTCTACAGAGGGATATAACTGAAATAAAACTAAATATATAAATACAGTTTGCACTATTAATGTTCAAATTTTTTTATGGATAAAGTATTGTACCTAACTACCTTTTCTGCCTTGTTTGTTGACCTGGTTATTATTTAAATTATATAAAAAAAAATCTATATGTAAATAAATATATATATATAAATGCATTTCTCACCTTACTTGTATGGACACATTTAATTGCATAATTATTGATTGATTATGATTTCATGTAATATTTTTTTTTTAAAAATCTATATTTAATTTTGTCAGTTATATCCCTCCTTAATTTTATTTGTTAGTGAATTATGTAATATGAATCTTAACAGATCTTCAGGATCTACTGTGCTGCTTTGCAGTTTTTTCTGTTGTTGCCCACAGCAACTGCACCATTTACCCAGAATGCTGTGGTGCTCTCTTATCTCTTCTCAAGATGGCCTAGCTGCTCTCCCCACATGCTGCGATAAGACCTGACCTTTCTCTTTGAATGTCACCAGGCTTCTTCTACTTGTTTTATAAGGTCTTTTTATAAGGTCGCACTAAGCCTGTACATGCACTGGACACAGACATTGAGTTTGTCAGGTCACTTCTGTTTACAGGTGAATACGAGAGATTGTGTCTTGAGAAGATGACCTTTACGCACTTGAAAAAAAACGCAACACCTCAGGTAAAAGCTAAGGCGAAAAACAACTGTCCTCACTGCTTTCTGTGAGCGTTTATAAGTGTGCAGCATGTCTGTTGGTTTTCATTTTACTTGTTCTCGACTTGCTAATGGTTTGTTCTGACTTGAAAGCCAGACAGTTCCTTGATAATCCAGTTTGTTGGTAGATATCATATGTTCATATATATAGCATAACGATTAGCTTTGTTTTATGGCCTTGCAACTTCGCTTTTAGTTTGGTTTTTTCATGCATTCACTTAACTGCCTTTCATTTTTAATTAATTCTTTTTAAAGAAAGAACAAAAATATAATTTTTGATTGATGTATTTACAGTACGTCAACTGTAAATTGTTGTTTTTATTAAAGTGTTTATTACCCGTTATTATTTTATTTATTTTTTTGGACCAATTTTTGTCGGAATTAAGGACTGTTAAGTAAAATTACTTACCTTTTCCAACCCTTGTTTTTTTTTTTTTTGCATTGTCGTTTTGTTGCTTTGTTGTTTTCCCCTTTTTTGTTGCATTGTTTTATCGCTTTGTTTTGTTTTTGTTACATTGTTTGTTTTTTGTTGCTTTTCTTTTGTGCTTTTTTGCTTTTTGTTTTAGTTGCATTGTTTTGTTTTGTGTTGTTGCTTTTTGTTGCTTTGTTTTGTGCTTTTTTGCTTTTTGTTTTAGTTGCATTGTTTTGTTTTGTGTTGTTGCTTTTTGTTGCTTTGTTTTGTTGGAATTAAGGACTGTCAAGTAATATTCCTTACCCTTCCCATCCCTTGCTTTTTTGCTTTGTTTTCTTTTATTTTTCTTTTTTTGCTTTGTTGTGTTGCTTTCTTTTTGTTTAGTTTTGTTGCTTTGTTTTATTTTGTTGCTTTGTGGGGGGTTTTATGACTCATCACAAAAAAGGTCAGCAAAACTGCATGTATGATAGTTACTAAATAATAAAATGTTATTTGTAATTGTTTTAGATTGGATATCATGGATTTTATTTTTAAACCTAAAAATCTAAAGGGTAGAAAATTGCCTCTGAACCACCTCTGCTATCATCAGATGGTAAATGGGGAGCAAACTGAACTGCTGCTAAATTTGGCATATTATATCCGGCACAAATTCGCTAATGAGAAAATAATTGGTGTGACACCTGGCACCTTCCCTTTTTCTGACTTCCTACAGAAATCTACACTTGCTCGGGGTGTGGGGCTGCTGTCATGGTACTTTATTCTATCCTATTTAAACATTCAACTTAAAAATGTGTACATATCTTACCTGTACATACATAATTGTCTATATTATATATTGTGTTTTTGTTATATTGTATATTTTTTATACATTGCCTATTTTGTATATTTGTATATTATTATTTTTATTATCTGTGTCCTGTCCTGTTGCTGTCTTTCTTTTACATTGTGGAGCTTCTGTCACCATAACAAATTCCAAGTACAGTATCTCACAAAAGTGAGTACACCCCTCACATTTCTGCATTTTTTTTTTTATAATTTCTCAGGGGACAATACTGCGCAAATGAAACTTGGATATATTTTAGAGTAGTCAATGTGCAGCTTGTATAGAAGTACAAATTAACTGTCCTCTAAATATAACTCAACATATAACCATTATTGTCCAAATAACTAGCAACAAAAATGAGTACACCCTAAGTGAACTTGTCAAAACTGTGTCCAAAGTGTCAATATTTTGTAGGGGCACCATTATTATCTAGCACTGCCTTAATCCTCCTGGGCATGGAATTCACCAGAGCTGCACAGGTTGTTGCTGGCATCCTCTTCCACTCCTCCATAATGACATCATGGCACTGCTGGATGTTAGACACATGGTGCTTCTCCACCTTCCGCTTGAGGATGCCCCACATGTGCTCAATAGGGTTCAGGTCTGGAGACATACTTGGCCACTCCATCATCATCACCTTCAGCAGCAAGGCAGTTGTCATCTTGGTGGTGTGTTTGGGGTGGTTATGTTGGAAAACAGTTTCTGAAGGGAGGGCATCATCTTCTGCTTCAGAATGTCACAGTACATGTTGGAATCCATGTTTCCCTCAATGAACCGCAGCTCCCCAGTACCAGCAGTAGTCATGCAGCCCCAGACCATGATGCTACCACCACCATGCTTGACTGTAGGCAAGGCACAATTTTCTTGGTACTCCTCACCAGGGCGTCGCCACACATGCTGTACACCATCTGAGTCAAACAAGTTAACCTTAGACTCATCAGACCACAGGACATGGTTCCAGTAATTCATGCTCTTGGCCAGGTTGTCTTCAGCAAACTGTTTGCAGGCTTTTTTGTGAGCCAGCTTCAGAAGAGGCTTCCTTCTGGGACGACGGCAATGCAAACCGACTTGTTGCAGTTTGTGGCGTATGGTCTGAGCACTGACAAGCTGACCTTCCACTTCTGCAACCTCTAAAGCAATGCTGGCAGCACTCGTGCGTCTGTTTTTTGAAGCCAGCTTCTGCACCTGACGCACAGCACAAGGACTCAACTTCTTTGATCGACCCTTGCGAGGCCTGTTCCGAGTGAAACCCGTCTTGGAAAACCTCTGTATGGCCACTGTACTGTAACTCGGGTTCAGGGTGTTACCGAACTTCTTATAGCCTTGGCCATCTTTGTGGAGAGCAAAAATTCAAATTCTCAAATCCTCAGAGAGTTCTTTGCCATGAGGTGCCATGTTGAACATCCAGTGGTCAGTATGAGAGAATTGTACTCAAAGAACCAAATTTTAACTGCTCTAAAACAAGATGCTCAAATTTGTATGGTCCTGTCAAGCAGACAAAAACATGAACATGATGAATAGGACATGTGGCTTTGCATGGTTAAACGATGTATAGCTGTTATCACTTAGTGTGTACTCAGTTTTGTTGCCAGCTTTTTTGACAATAATGGCTCTGTTGAGTTATTTTCAGAGGACAGTAAATCTTTACTGCTATACAAGCTGCACATTAACTACTCTAAAATATATCCAAGTTTCATTTCTATAGTATTGTCCCTTGAAATGATATACTAAAATGATTGCCAAAATGTGAGGGGTGTACTCGCTTTTGTGAGATACTGTATGTGTAAACATACCTGGCAATAAAGCTCATTCGCTCTCTCTCTCTCTTTCTCTCTCAAAATGTGGACTGAGCTAATTTACTTCAATTGTATGCATGTCTTGCATGTTTTGATATGCAAATGTGCTATTAGTAAGGGTTTTAATTTTTATTTTTTTTATTTCTTTGGTCCACAAATTTGATTTCAAGCATAGAAAATCAAGCTTGAAATTAAAAGCAAGCATTCGGAATGACTTAAGGTTACTTGTCCCTGAACATTATGCAATTTATTTAGTGTGGAGTTCTCTGCAGCTTGAATTGTATTCGCATTTGCAGTGTTTGATTCACAAACTAAAAGCTTTACTTTTATATTTTGTATTTCCTCATGGTCCCATCTCTCTAAAGATTGGCTAATGCCAGAGGAAAACTTTTTATTGGTTGTCACTTTTCAAATGTTGACATTAGTACTCTTCAGTGAAGCAATAAGCCACATAAGGCTGTGCATTTTTAGTGATTTTATTATGTGTACGAGTCTCTCTGTTATATCTATTATGATATTTTGCTAGCTAATAAATTAACTGATGCTCTTACACTCTTGCATTTGTAGCAATAAGACAAATCTAGTGTTCCTTTTGTGAGTGAATGTCATCAGATTGACTAGTAAATTTAAAGGGGTCATATGATGCGATTTCAAGTAATCCTTTCTCTTTGGAGTGTTACAAGCTGCTTGTGCATAGATACGATCCCTGAAATTGCAAAGACTATAGTCTCAAAACCAAAGAGATATTCTTTATCAAAGTTAAACGCCCCCCTAAAACGGTTCATTCAAACACGCCCCCACATGTCTACGTCACGATGTGGAAATATTTGCATAATGCAGCCAAAATGTTCACACAAAGAAAGAAGGCGTGGTTTCAGGAACCGCAGTAGTGTTGATGCAGTCATGTCAGGGAGACGCTGTGTGTTTCTATGTGAAAGCAAAAGCACTTTATTTGGCCTTCTGAAAGTAGATGCATTTAGGAATCATTAATATTACTTACAACAGAACAGCACAACCCAGATGTTATCTCAACGCATTTTATGGATGACCGTTTCATGAACCCAGGAGAGGAGGTGATTCTGACTTTGCTATGACAATCTGGCGCTTCTGAATCAGCGACTGTATGTTTTGTTATTAGTTTAAGTATTTGCTATTGACTGCTCAAATGCAGAGTTTTGTGTGTGTGTGTGAGAGAGAGAGAGAGAGAGAGTCACATCACAGCGTTGTGTGTGTGCTCGCGCGCGCGCGCGTGTGTGTGTGTGTGTGTGTGTGTGTGTGTGTGTGTGCTCGCTCGCACGCGCGTGTGTGTGTGCGCTCGCGCGCGCGTGTGTGTGTGTGTGTGCGCGTGTGTGAGAGAGGGAGACACGGTCACACAGCAGCGGCTTGTTTGCAAATACATACGAGCTTCATCACTGTGTCTGTCACGCGACTCTGTTCCCCTTTCGGGCTTGAACTGATGGTAAAACTAAGGACATTATTAACTTGTCTTTACATTTATTTATTTTTATTTTAAAAGCTAAAGCTCGCGATTATGGAAAGGGGTGTTATATTTCAGACGCGGCTTATGGTGTTCGGCCAATCACAATGCACTGTGCCAGTTGGCCAAACATGGCAGACTGTGCTTGTCGGAAGGAGGGACTTTGTAGAAAACGAAGCGTTTGAGAGAGGCGGGGCATAGAGGACCTACAATAATGTACAGTATTTGAAAAATAATGTGTTTTTTTTTTTATATTAAAGCATGTCAACATATTCTGTTACACCAAATACACAAAATAATGATCTTTAAAAAAGCATCATATGACCCCTTTAAATATTTCACTTATACAATTAACAATGGACTTTGTTTTGATTGCGATTTTCTGCTAGGCACTCTCCATTTAACATCAGCGTAATGGAGTGACCATTAAATGCATGACTGTATGGGAAATGGGAAACACATGTTAGATCTTGTGAATAACAGTGCCAGCTTTGGCACAGTCCAGCCTTGATGCTCTCAATATGAGCCTTTACAGTGAGGTCAGTTCTCTTAGCAATTGGGATCCTTAATTCATGTCCAATTAGCTTTTCACATCTCCTGTCAACTTCCCCAGACTGCCTGCAATTCTCCACAGGAACCAAAGAGCTTTGTGGGACCTCTGCCAAGTTCCTCGGGTGTGGTTGATAGAGCCATCCTGTAGCTTTTAGTGTACAAACCACATTGAGCCTCACCAACAAACAAACCTATATGACTTAAAGGTGTATTGAAAAATGTCCTTTGTGCATACACTGAAAGTCAATGGACTCCAACATTTGACCTCCTGAGGGGTTTAAGTTGTTCTCCAGTTCTGCTCAACATCTTGGAGTTAAGAAGCGAAGAAAATTATGATCACATTCCTATCTCGTTCATAGAAAAGTATTGCGCTAATGAGCTCCTCATTGTATCCTGTCCTTTTAGAGGTCACTTAAAACTGTTCTCTTGAGGTCATAAAACATCCCAGGGCACTTAACTTAAAGAGTAAGGGGTGTTACCTTGGTTTCGACCTTGGTCTGTGGGATAAATGTCCCCCGAAGGTCCATTAAGACCCTTCTTAATAATCTCCCCAATGTGAATTACTTCTCTGAGATCATCTTCTGTCCACTCCCATGTAGCATAATGGTGATGGACTGCTGCAGTATTGTTCAGAGGTGGAGGTCAGTGGAAGTTCTTTAACAAGGACTAAACTGCTTCCATTTTCTAAAAGTTCTGTGGTTGTATCATAGTAATGCTATAATAAGATGATAAAACCATGGTTAATATTGACGTTTTTGGTGTCACATGTAGCACTTGAAATTGATTTTCTTCAGAAAGCATGGTGTAAGTGTAAGAATGCTGCCTCTCTTTTTTTTGCATTGAAAAACATCAGACACTAGCTTTGAAATGGAAAGAATCAAGCTCTAGAGAAGCTTTTTTTTTTTTTTTTTTTTTTTTATAGAACAGCACTTTGCCAATTACGTTTTTGGCTTTGTTAGTGTACATTTTGTGTGCACAATGTGGATAAGCTATAAAAGGTTAATATGTCAGCAGTGTGGCACTTTATTATGACCAAAAATCATGCTAGAGTAGCAATATGTAAAATTTGTTTGGCTAAAGTATCGCAAGACATCTCGTTACCAAATAATTTTACCACCTTAAACGCAACACCCTGAACAGTACACCAAGTTTAATTATCAGTTACCAAAATTAAATTACTGAAACTTTATTTGTTTCTTTGTTGCGGTAAAAAAAAATCTTTGTGCAATCAGTTTAGATTGTAATTTATTATGTAAATAGTCATACAAATAGAGATGCATTATTGTGAGGAAAAATGATGAAATATTGATATCTGATTTTAACATACTTCGTCAAACGTTAGCCATCGCTACGTTAGACTAAACAGTAGTTTCTGTGTTTTATATTTTAAAACTAAAAGCAACAAATAATACTTTTTATTTTAAAAGTAGATGCCATGAACACTGTTTCATGTATGGAAGCCCGTGGGATGAAAAAGGTAATTGTGTAATTTGGACTTTTTATCTTGTAAATGTGAGATATAAACTCAGAATTGAATATAAACTGAATTGAATATAAAGATATAAACTTAGAATTTGGATTTCTTTTTTTCTCTCAATTCTGTTTACATATTATAATTTATATTTTTTTTCATCCACAAAAAAAAAATGCAACTTTCTCAAATTTCTAATATTAGAGTTTATATCTCATAGCTTGCATTATCATGGTTAACATTTTACAATTTTTACTTTTTTTGACTTTGCAATTAAGAATTGTGATAAATAAATTCAGAATAACAAGAAAAAAGTCTGAATTTTGATGTAAAAAGTCATAATTACATATTTTTTATCCTGTGGCAGAAACAAGCTTCCATAGTAATGTATGATACACAACGGTCAAAGATGTCTGTCTAGCCCATGTTCACATTCTGTACAAATACATTTCATTAGGAGCGCAGGGGAATGCAAAAAACATGCTAAATGATTAGCCTGTTTAATACCACTGTGCTTGCATGTTAGCCCAAGTTACTTCAGAGAACATCATGATATTACTGTGATATATATCCAAAACCCTTGGTATTAGCATGATACTAGCGTGGTATTGTATCCCAAAAACACTATGGTACTTTTTTTTTAGCATGAAGTCCTACACCATTAATTGAGCTACTAATATAATAAAATAAGCATAAACTGATGCTAATGTTCAGCCTGAAAATAAAGCACATGACAGATAAAAAGGCATTAGCATTATTAGCATCATTTCATATAGTATAGCCTTTGTGTGGCGACTGTGTTTGTTTTGACAGTCTCGCATTGAGCACAAATTCGTTAGCGGCTCATTCATATGCAGGGCTTGATGAAGCGGAGCCAAAAGTGTGTCATTTTGCCACTTTTTAATTAGCCCATTTCTCTTTTAGCCCACTGACAAAAGCTAAGAGAGGACAAAGCAAAGCAGCATTAACGCTGGCGTCACCCTCCATTAACTGAAGTGTCAGACATGTTCTTCTCTGCAGCTGGCGCTACAGAAGAAACAAAGCCAAAAAGGTTTTCCTTAGACAACGCTAGTGGTTTAGTTAGTTACTTGGGATGTTTGTTATTTGAGAAGATAATGAACTAAATGGCTATATTGATTTTCATTTAACAAAGTTTGATAGACTGTACAGAATGTGATGTGTATGGCAGGATTAATGATGCAATGAAACTGCGACAAACGAAAAAATGGTCTGAAAGTTAATGAAATGAAAAGCTATATCAATTTCCGTTTAACAAATTTTGATAGACTGTACAGAATATGACGTTTATTCATGATGTAATGCAATTACATCAAATGAAAAAAAAAATGTCTGGAAAATATTGTAACAAATGGCTATATCTATCTTGTTTTTCAAAGTGTGATACACTGTACAGAATGTGATGTGTATGTCTGGATTAGCGATGCAATGAAATCACGACAAATGAAGGAAAAATAATAATAAAAAATAAAAACGTCCAAAAGCTAATGAAACAAATGGCTATATAAACCTTAGTTTAACAAAGAAAGATACACTACAGAATGTCATACGTATATCAGAATTGGTGATGTGACGAAATTACGACAATTGGAAATTTGTTCGAAATGGCAAAATAATTTATTTTCGTTACAATATTAGCTACAACCGTTCATTGTCAAACATGTCAACAATGTGGAAGCATTTCATTGTGACCAAAAATTATGCCAGCGTAGCATGTAAAATTTATTTTTGGTTTCAGTTTTTACGGTTAAATTAAAATTTCAATTACGTTAAAAATTAATAAATTGGTGCGTCACTAGTCAGTGTTCAGTCATGATACATCCCAACATCATTTTTGATCGTGATTTAAATGGATAACATTTATACACAATAGCCTACCTGAAATATTGACACAATATTGTGAGGAATGAGAAACTCGATAAACCAGTATGTGTTTTTAATGTACTTCGCCATGTGTTAGCCATTGCTAAGTTAGCTTAGCTGATAGTTTCTGCCCTTACATTGATTACTATTATCTGGTAAATATAATGTCAATAAAGATTTTTAAAAGATGCATATGACTCTGATTTTAAAACACAGAGGTCTGCGTTAGAGGTTAGCAAACATGCTACTATACAGTTAGCTATGACGTTAGTTTAGGCGAGTGGCAAAAAATAATATTTAAACCACTTGGTAAAAGCTATCGAAAACTTTTATTAGCCATTTTGCTAATGTTTGCTAATTAATTAGCAAATGATGGCTTAAAACAGAATGTACATGATGAATCACTATTTTTTTGGTGAACATCTCTTTAAGCTCAATTGTGAAGGTTTGTAAAACAACAGTGAGCTGCAGCGTCAGTGTGATGCATTCATTCTGATAACACATGCATACGCCTCCCCAATCTCTTGTGGAAGAAAAAATCAATTTAGATAATTTCCTTCCATTATTGTTGGCTAAAAGGCATCAGATACAGCTTGCAGTGCTGTACTAATTAGATTGTGACACAGTGTAATTGGCTTTAGCAGCTTTAGGGTAAGGAATGGACTGTGAGGAGGAGGGGAACATTTCGCCCTCACTGTCTTTTCAACACCCCGAGCAGGATGTGCTGATAACCTCCTGACCACTGATTCAGTCACTGCCGATTGTTCTCCCTGTCTAATGAATCACACTAACAGAAAGTACCATGTTATTTATTTTACTTAGTCTCAGAGTTTTGGCATGCTATCATGGTAATACCATCCTTTTTGGACTTATACCATAGTATTGTCTTGTTTCTGGATGTGCCATGATAAATAATGCTTTTTTGGGGTATGTTACAATGGTAAAACCACGCTTTTGGTACATGTACAGTGATTGTACCATGCTTTGTTGTTGTCATGTTTTTATACAGTAACATTGTAAACCCATGCTTTTGAACATATACAGTGATTATAGATTATTTTTTTTATTTTTATTTTTTTACCATGGTAATACAATGTATTTTTTTTTCAATATGGTACCGTGGTAAATCCATGTTTTTTGAACATACAGTGATTATACCATGTTTTTTTTTTTTTTCGATTTACCATGATACAATTTTTTTAGACATGGTGCCATGGTAAATCGATGCTTTATGAACATACAATAATTGTACCCTGCTTTTCGGATTTACCATGATAAGACAATGATTTTAGACATTGTATCATGCTAAATTCATGCTTTGTGAACATGTACAGTGATTATACCATGATTTTGGAATGTACCATGATAAAACAATGATTTTAGACATTGTGCCATGTTAAATTCATGCTTTTTGAACATGATTATACCATGTTGTTTGTATTTATATACAATATACAATATATATATATTTTGATTTACCATGATAATACAATGTTTTTAGACATGGTACACGTACCACGGTAAATCCATTGTTTATAAACATATACTCTGATTATACCATGTTTATTTTAATTTACCATGGTAATACAATATTTTTTTGGATTTACCATGATAATACAATTTATTCATTTATTTATAATTTACCATGATAAAACAGTGTCTGTATACATGATACAACAGTAAATCCATGCTTTATGAACATATACAGTGGTTATACCATGTTTTTTGGATTTACCATGATAAAACAATATACCTTGGTAAATTCATGCTTTTTCGACATGCACAGTGATTATACCATGTTTTTGGATTGACCATGGTAGTACAATGTTTTTTTGTTTTGTTTTTTATTTACCATGATAATAAAATATTTTTAGACATGGTACCACAGTAAATCCATGCTAGAACATATACAGTGATTATACCATGTTTTTTTGATTAACCATGGTAATAAAATAGTTTTGTGATTTACCATGATAAAACAGTGTTTTTTATACATAGTAAATCCTTGATTTATGAACATATACAGTGATTATACTTTTTTTTTTCTGACTTCACTTTCTTTCAGAATATGAGTCACAACACAAAGTCAGTCCTAATATTCCTGCTTTCAGAAGATCATTTACATTAATTCCTCAAAAGCCAGCACATAATTCAAGGCGGCTTCAGATCTTAATACAATACCATCAGTTTGATTGTGCAGAGCTCAGAAGTTCTGCTGGGCTCGACTGATTCATCTGAAAAGCTTTTAATGTTGACTGTTTCAGTCTAATCCTTCAGCACTGATTACATTTCAAATGGACTCGTATATCACGCTTAATTTCAGACAAGATGTTAAAAATTGTTTAGACTCCAGATTAAAATCAAATGTGATTATTTACACTACTTTATGACCGCTATGATTGAGGTGAGGAGTTCTAGCTTACTTTTTTTTTTTGCTGTATTACATTCTGGAGACTCTGGCAGCAAGTCCTAATGTAGCTGTGATGGTTTAGCTGAGGATTTGGGCCACGTCATGATTCTTGACTGCCGCAGTTGTTAATTCTTACCGTGTTTGGCGCAGTTTTCAGGATGGATCTGTACTGTAGTGACAATTCATCAGCATTGATTCTTCCTGCTGTTGCAAACACTCTTCTTTAGTGCCGGATGATTGTGCGACTTGAGACATCTGCAGCCACATCAACCTTTCCTGATACACACCCTGCTTCACATTCAACCTCACGCTCTGTATTTGAACATCTTCATTTACTATTCATTATTTTCTTCATCTTATTATTAATTAATGCATTAAAACAACACATATTGTTGAATTATTATTAAAATGTAATATATACATTTTACATTTATACACTATATTGCCAAAAGTATTGGGTCGCCCCCTTCTAATGAACAGGTTTGACTACTTTAGTAATTTCTATGAGTACAAATTTTAATGTTAAAGCATATAATGAAATTCTAGGAAATTGTGTGCTTCTAATATTATAGCAACAGTTTGGACAGGACCCTTTTCTATTCTAACTTGACAATGCCTCTGTGTATAAGGCAAGGTTCAAAATGAAAATTATTGATTCAGTCAGTGTGGAAGAACTTGACTGGTCTGCATAAAACCAAGTCCTAATCCCAGTTTAACACCTCTGGTGTGACTGTAAATGCAGACCTTGAGCCAAAAACTAATCACCAAAGACCAATGACTTGTACATATGGGTACAGTCATTTTAGACACTTCCAAAACTGTTGCAACAGAGATGTAAATACAATTTTTAAATACATGAATTATGTTTCCATCGTTGTTGCCACAGATTTGGAAGTGCATTTTTCTGTTCTAAAGAAGGGGGTGTCCCAATACTTTTGTCTATATAGTGCAGTGTTAATTTTGGCAGGCATTTTTGATTTAGTCTTAGTCTTTATCTTGAGACGAAAATGCGTAATAGTCTTAGTCACATTTTAGTCATTTGAGTCTTTCATAGTTTTAGTCTAGTTTTAGTCGACGAAAAGTCATTGCATTTTTTGTCAACTTTTAGTCATAACTTTTAGTCAAACTGCAGTTACCAACATTTATTTCGGTAGCTGTTTTATATGTAGTATTCAAACAAAAATGGCCATTAATTCTTCTCTCTTTAGACCAAATCAATTAAGTATATGAGAAATTTGAATCAAGCATTGAATTTGGAAAAACTGGAATTAGTTTTAATTTTTTTGGTAGAAATACAAATTAAACTATTTTTTTCAGATACAGTAGGTTTACTTAACAAGTATACATTTATTTAACATCTTTTATTGGTTAACATTGATGACACAGATAGGTATTTATTTAGGAACGCTGTCCCTTTAAGACGGAAGGTATGCATGTAATACTGGCACGCATTGAGTTTTCACCCACCTGTTATACGCTCATTTAAGCCATAACCGACTGTATTTACATGAGATACTCTACAGACATCTGGACTGCTGTGTGTGTATTTGAGTGCTGAGAACTGATCGGGCGCTGTATGAGAACTGAAGAAGTGCGCGCGCGCGCGCGCGAGAGAGAGCACTTCTATCAGCGCGATTCCGCCTATCCCGCCTTCATAAACTTTAAGTTATTCGACAACGAATTGTGACTCCCGGGAAAAATGGGACGTCTGGTCACCCAGTCCCTAACCCTTCGGGTGCTGAGGCCATTGTTTCAGATCGCTAGTTCGCGTTTTGGTAGCCTTTCTGTCCGCTGTGGCTGCCAGACTGAAACTAGATGCGAACGCCCCTCATCTGATTGCAATCCAATGACAGGGACGCACAATTTAAAAGACAAGACAGTTAACTTAGCCTACAGGATGTATTTTGAATGTCCGGTAGTCCTCAAATAACATTTTAGTCCCGTCTCGTCTTGTTAACGAAGACGTGGCATACATTTCGTCATAGTTTTTATCATCAGATATTAGTTTTAGCTCGTCAACGTCTCATCTTAGTCACAGATAAAAGGTTCGTTGACGATTATTTTTCGTCGTCGTCTTCGTTAATGAAATTAACACTGATATAGTTTATGTACAAGTCATTGGTGTTTGCTGATGAGTTTTTGGCTCAAGGTCTGCATTTACAGTCACACCAGAGGTGTTAAACTGGGATTAGGACTTGGTTTTATGCAGACAAGTCAAGTTCTTCCACACTGACTGAATCAATAATTTTCTTTTTGAACCTTGCCTTATACACAGAGGCATTGTCATGTTAGAATAGAAAAGGGTCCTGTCCACACTATTGCTATAATATTAGAAGCACACAATTTCCTAGAATATCATTATATGCTTTAACATTAAGATTTGTACTCATAGAAATTACTAAAGTAGTCAAACCTGTTCATTAGAAGGGGGTGACCCAATACTTTTGGCAATATAGTCTATATAAAATGTTATATCAAATTTAATGTACTATCTATATATAAATATATTTTACTGTAAATGTCACATGATCACACCTTTAAAATCATTGTAATATGCCGATTATTGCTCAGTTACTAATAATGGTTCTTATTATTAATGTTGAAAACAGTTTTTGCTTCTTAATACTTTTGTGGAAACCATTACATATATTTTAGGACCCTTTTATAAACAGAAAGTTGAAATGAACAGCATTTATTTTAATTAAAAAACTTTTGCAACATTATAAATGTTTTTACTATTATTTTTTATTAATTTAACATGCCATTGCTGAATAATCTTTTGTGTTTTTTTTGTTTTGTTGTTTTGTTTTGTTTTGTTTTGTTGTGTTGTTGTGTTGTGTTTTGTTGTTTTGTTTTGTTGTTTTTGTTTTGTTTTGTGTTGTTTTGTTGTTTTGTTTTTTGTTGTGTTGTGTTGTTTTGTTTTGTTTTGTTGTTTTTTGTTTTGTTTTGTGCTGTTTTGATGTTTAGTTGTGTTTTGTTGTTTAGTTGTGTTTTTTGTTTTGTTTTTTATATGCCTTAATATTAATGCATATTAATGCCATTAATATAATTTGTTAAATACGTTTAAATATATTTTTAGTTTATTTTAATACATCAAGTTCATCTAAATTAAAGTGAGCAATGTTGCTTTCTTAACTTGCTAAAATAAAGGGAAAAAAAAAAATTCCTTCATGGTTTTAGTTTTAGTTAACTATAATAACCCTGATATGGCCTACTGAAAACTTAAGTAAAAGAGTTCACACTTTATATCTGTCACGGTGCACACACGAGGGAAGAACAAGGACACGCAGACGAGGACGTAAACTCAAATAACAGTATTTAATCAGGACATCAAGGCAGGACAAGACAAGGCTGAGAGACAGGATACATCGGGAAGTAACGAGTAGACCAGACGAAATCAAACTCAAAAGACAGGAACTAAATACACAGGGTAATTAACACATAATCACACAAACACAGCTGGACACGAATTAACTCATAATGACATGAAACAAGGACAGGAAACAAACCAAATATGGACACAAAAGGCAGGAACACATGACACACACAACAGAACCCTGACATAACTCCCCCCTCCCGAAAGGCTCGTCCCGAGCCTTAACAGTTCCATCAGGGAGGGGGGGTGGGCGCTCTGGCGGCCCCTCAGGACACACACAGACAGGAACGCCAGGACGGGGACCTCCAGAGCAGAACAGACAGACAGGGACCATGGCGGAGCTGGGAGCTCAGGAGGCCATGGCGGTGCAGGGAGCTCAGGTGGCCATGGCAGGGCTGGGAGCTCTGGAGGCCATGGCGGAGCTGGGAGTTCTGGAGGCCATGGTGGGTGGTCTTCGGGGCCTTGGCCTTGGTCCCCTCGGCCCGGCCCCTACAGCCGGAACCTCTTCTACCCCCAAAAAAAATTTCCCTGGGGAAGTCAGGGGGTATCAGGAGCCCTCCGGGGCTAAACAGACAGGACAAGACAGGAACAGGACAGGGACAAGACAACCCACAGGAACAGGAAGCCCTCCTGGGCTAAGCTCGGAAGCTGAGGCTTCCTCTGGGCATGACGAGGAGTCAGGGGCCCTCACAGGGTCCCTCAGCGACCGCCTCCACTTCAGCGACAAGGGGGCAGGCGGCTAGAATGGCCTCCATGGCCACAACATGAGGAGCCGCCTGCCCCAGACGAGTCTCCATGGACCAGACATGACATGGTTCTTTAAAATGTTCCTGTGGGCACAACAAGACAGACACACGGCACTCCTGGCTGTGACATGTGGACTTGATCCACGGGGCTAGGGATGGCGGTAGCCAGTGGGCTAGAGTCAGTGACGATCCGGCCGGCTTGAGTCAGCGGCGATCCGGCCAGCGGGCATTGAGTCAGCGGCGGGCCGGCCACCGCCGGTGGCGTGATCTCCCGTGAACAGCGGGCTTGGGTGAGCCGCGAACGGCGGCGTGATCTCCCGCGATCGGCGGCGGGCAAGAGGACTCGCGGCCAGTGGACTCGCGGCACTCGCGATGATCCCGCCGAACTCCCACGCCCACTTGACGCGGGCTAAGGCGGGATGACGAGCGCCGACTTCCTTGCTGCGGGACAGACACAAAACTCAGGAACAAAATAAAAACTTTTCAAAAAAAAGAACAGAACAAGGTGAATGGGCGCCGCATACTGTTGTGTTCTGGTCTTCTGTCACGGTGCACACACGAGGACAAGGACAAGGACACACAGACGAGGACGTAAACTCAAATAACAGTATTTAATCAGGACATCAAGGCAGGACAAGACAAGGCTGAGAGACAGGATACACCGGGAAGTAACGAGTAGACCAGACGAAATCAAACTCAAAAGACAGGACTAATATACAAGGGATAATTAACACATAATCACATACACACAGCTGGACACGAATTAACTCATAATGACATGAAACAAGGACAGGAAACAAACCAAATATGGACACAAGAGGCAGGAACACATGACACACACAACAGAACCCTGACAATATCACAGAAAATCTAATTTTTGCAATATTATTTTATAATATTGTGCAGCACTAGTTAAAAATGAGCGCTAGACTAAGAAAACAGCTTGTTAGCTGCACTTTTTGTTGTTGTTTAATTTGTCTTCAGGTATCAAAGTCTGGCCTTTTGTATCTATGCAAAAGTCGTTAATGACTTGTGCATGTAAATATTGAAAAAGACAAACTGCGGGTTTGATTTTCTTTATTGAAGACATTTCTTTTCTTTTTTTCCACCTCGCCTTATTTCAAGTCTCAAGTCAGTGTCATGCTGTCCTGTCATTCCCACAATGCATTATTACAGATCACATTCACAGTCAGAAAACAATTTAGCATTCCAGGCAGAGGGAGGAATTAATATGTTGTAATTTAGTCTACATCGGTCTCATTCATTATTGCTTTACACAGGAAATAAGGAAAGATTGATGTGGCATTTACAAACATGATTTTCCAACCAGAAGTTATAAACATCATTGTCTTTCATTGAATTATCAGCATTGTTTTCGTTCCCTTGCTGATACACAGTGCGTGGGCAGTGTTTTCAGGAAAAGTCTTGTGAATTACGAAGAAATATTATTGTGAAACTGTGAAGTTGTATGGCTTCTTGCAGTGAAAAGGAGGTTACGGCCCGAGGTGTGTTTGTCATCTTGTCTGCAGTGATTATTGTGGAAATGCACGAGTGGTCCATATGTCAGGAGCAAGAGGCTGCTGTGTGACCGCTGGTCTGGATTGACACATCTTAAGAGAAGAAAAGAAAGATGAGAGAATCAGAATGGAGAGTGTAAAACGGGGACAAGCAAACTATTCAGGATTTTCTCAATATTGTGCTGACATTTGATATGTGCTACAGAAAGTCTGAAGATGGGATTTTTCTTTGCGGATTTGTGCGATTATTAAAACAATAGGTCACCTTAGAATGAACACATCATGACAAAGAAAGTCGAATCCATATGGCTTCCTTTGTTGAACACAAAAGATAACTTTAGGAGAATGTTCATGCTCCTGTTTTCCAGCGAACGTGACTTTAGTATATAGAGAAGCTTTGCGGTATTTTTTTTTTTACTTACAATAGTAAAAAGCAGTAAAAATAGTTGTAAAGACGTGATTAAAAAAAATGCTAAATTGTAAACCCTTTTAACCATATTTTTATGTGTAATTCAATAGTAAAATATTGTAAAAAAAAAAAAAATTGGAATTAAAACATACTATATAATTTATATTAATATGCTGTGTTTTGAACCTTTACAATAGGTTGTTAAAACTGTGATTAAAATAGTTTTTTTGTTGTAGGTCAAAAAATGTCTCCCTATAACATATAATAAAAAAAGTAAAAAATATATAGTTGTTTAAAAGTTTTTAAATGCCATTTTAATTTTTTTTTTAGTGAAGTGCTTAAATTTCTATCTTTTTTTGCAGACAAAACTATCATATTTAATTACAAAGAAATAGCACATTAAATTAAATATTAAAACATTTGAAGTAGAAATAGTAGTTAGCAATTATATTAAATAGTACTTTTCTTTGAAAACTTACTCCAATAATCTTTACTTTTACAACTTTGAAAAATCTCTTTGTATGGAAGCCTGTTTCCGCCACTGAATAAAAACTAAAAAAGGTTATTGCGACTTCTCACAATTCGGACTTTTTCTCATAATTGCGAGTTTATATCTCACAATTGTGACTTTATAAATCGTAATTCTGACTTTACAACTCGCAATTGTGACCAGGGTTCCCACTAGGGTTGGGTACCGAACTCTGTACTTTTAAGGGTACATACCGAATTGCGTCGGTACTACCGAGTATCGATTCACATTAAATCATTCGGTACCAAATTTCGGTACCTGAGAACGCATTTGGGCGCATACGAGAGAGAGAGAGCGAGAGAGAGAGACAGACAGACAGACAGACAGACAGAGAGACCCAGTGACATGATGTCACCCCTGCAACTCTTTAAAACACAACACACAGGGCAAACCAAAATGTTCTGAAGTGTTTACATTTCATATGGTTATGCGAAAATGCGGACAGGATGGCGGAGTCCATTCATAAAAACGGAATTTACTCTAAAGCACGGAATGCCACGGAACTCGTCAATTTTTGGATGAATAAAAGAAGGTCTGTCACTTAATTCGAATCGCGATATGAACTAGTGTATGTGAATATTAAAACACAAACAGACGGTTTATGAATCCTGCATGTCATCCAAGTGGATGCTGCACACTGGTGGTGGTTGAGGAGAGACCCCCCCCCCACATGATTGTAAAGCGCTTTGGGTGTATGGCAATATACAATAAAAGCGCTATATAAATGCTTCATTCATTCATTCATTCATTCATTCATGTTCCGTTAGCCTCGGTATGTTTGAATGGCGGAGATGCTGTTTTGCTTACTACACAAATACTGAAGCACACGTGAACTCGCGGTGATTTTCGGTCTCTGCATCTCACTGCATGAACACATGAACTTACAGGCTATGAGAGTCACTTCGTGAGAATTTTACTGTTTCATTTGAGAAAACCAGCATCAAATCATACTGTATACACACAGAAACTTCACGGCAACCTGTCAAAATAAAAGTGCGGTTTAACATGTAAGAGAAATATATTACTTTTGTACAGTATAATGTACGTCTTTATATATTCATTTTACTGTCAAATTTAAATAAAACAATTAAATGATAAAAATAATAATTACAACTACATTAACCACTTAATTGTAGAAAAAATACAATTATTATTAAAACTTTTTTAAAGGAATATTCACACAATTTTTCTACCATGTATTAATTTTAACAGTAAACCTCTGTTTTTTCTACCATGTATTAATTTTAACAGTAAACCTCTGTTTGTTTGCCAAAAAAATAAAAGGGTTTCATTTTCATTTGATTAAAAATAAATAAATGTTTCATGCCTTCATTTGATTAT
Source organism: Aspiorhynchus laticeps (assembly GCA_023376895.1). Classification (NCBI taxonomy): domain Eukaryota; kingdom Metazoa; phylum Chordata; class Actinopteri; order Cypriniformes; family Cyprinidae; genus Aspiorhynchus; species Aspiorhynchus laticeps. Next base: position 56,396,900 of record CM041793.1, on the reverse strand, counting down.
CAGAAAAAATAAAACAAGAATTTCTGGAAGAAAAAAAATAGTATGGCCCTATTGTTCAAAATGTTGAAATTGAGAGTTTTGGACTTATTTTTTCACTGAAATAAATGTTTTTGTTATTACACAGAGAGTAAAGTACCGAAAAAAGGTACCGTTGGGTACCGGTTCAAATGTGAACGGTACCCAACCCTAGTTCCCACGGGTCATGTAATTTCTGGAATATCATGGAATTTTAAAAGGTTTATTCCAGACATTGAAAGTCAGGGAATTTTTTTTTTTTTTTGTCCAAGTCATGGAGTATCAGGGATTTTTGTTTGTCAACTCCATTCAGTAGGCTACTCGCACGCTGTGTTCTGTGTAAACAGTGCACACAGACAGCCGCATATCTTACACGCTCGAGCCCTGAATTGAGTTTCTCTCAGCGTCTTTCTTGCGCCTGAATGGGCAAATGCATACAAAAGTATAAAAATACCCATCATGATTAATCTATATTTAATTTTTACTGTGGAGTACATGCACCCGTTCGACCGGCCATTTTTTGTTTTATTTAAAGCATCTTCTGTTCTGTGCTTGCACACAAACTGCACTGCAATCATTTTCCCAAATGCCATTTGTGTGTAAATATTCCGTTATTATTATAATTAGTCTGTAAACGCCCATTAACAGAGGCCAGAGATGCTGAAGATGGAAGCAAAGAGGAGAAAACACCGTATTAGGCAGAACAGGATCACTGTTCACGATGCGCAAAATATAGGAATCCTATTGCATTTTATATGAATGCGTTTCTGAGGGGAACTGCTGTTTTCAGAAAAGTTTACATGGCGTTTTCTTTTCATCTTGCCTCTGTATAATGCATTTAAATGAGTGTTAGGTTTACAGTGCTGCTGGTTTACAGCGGTAACCAAATACATGCTTTATCACTGTTCTATAAGCACCACCTGCTGTCAGAGAGTGAAATTGCGTCTCATTCAGCCCATCTGCTGTTTGTTTCATTCACGTAGCATAATTTCACAAAGCTAAATTCACACCATTCTGTTTTTACTTCAGATTTTGAAATTATGCAGTCTAATATAAATCAAATATTGCACTTTTTTTTTTGTATTGATTCATGCTTAAAATGCAGTGGTTGCCTTGCCACTAATTTCAAACGGCAATGAAAAATCAAGGTGCAACACAGAGTGAAGAATATGCAAATGATATTTTATAAGTAATTATTCAATTTCTGTACCTACCTTGAATTTAATTTCTATCATTGTGCTATATATTTAATTTTTCTATTACTTGCAATTTGTTTGACCTTTATATTAGTTAGGCTAGTGGTTTTTGCTGTGGTATTAAAATTGAAATCGAGATTTGTAAAATTTTATTGGCATCTAAAATATTGGTGTCATAAGTTTATTTATTAGAATACAAGGTAACATAGATAAAACAAAATTGATAACAGCAATTATTTTATTTATTTATTTATTTGTGGCAAGGCTAGTGAAAATATAAACAGGGCAAGTAATAATTTGAACCACTGAAAATATCCTGAGCGTTGAGCCTTTGGCTATTTTTTTCAGCGCCATTTTATCCCCTTCTCGCTCGTCAACTGCAATCACTTAAGTCAAATGCAGTCACCAGGCTGTAGCGGTTAACTAAGGAAATATGCTAGAAAATGTACATTTTTAGGAGCTTTGGCTACAAAATGTCCACTTCAAAGACCGAGTAAAAAAAAAAAAAAAAGTATAAAGAATATCAAAGTGCATTTAACAGGTAAAAGCTAAAAAAGTGCTAAGCACAACAGCTGCCTGTTTTTCTGTTCATTATAGGTCATGGAAATTCAGCTTTTTAGTCAGTGAAAGTCAGGGAAAAGTCAGGGATTTTGACATTTGGCTTAGAGTAGGAACCCTGTCTGACTTTATATCTCGCAATTCTGTCTTGTAGCTCGCAATTGCGAGTTTATATCTCACAATTCTGTGAGAAAAAGTCAGAATTGTGAGATTAAAAAGTCGCAATAACCTTTTTTTATTTTTTTATTCAGTGGCGGAAACGGGCTTCCATATCTTTGTTCCCATAAATTTAACAGGATTTATTTTTTTTGGTCCAAAAAAGATCTCAAGTTCATCCATCTACATTAATTTTCTTTGAATGGAAAAGAGCAGCTCAGACTTTCTACAAAATGTCTTCTTCTGTGTTCCACATATGAAAGAAAATCCTTGTAATGCCTTTGTGGAGAGGAAGGACACACCCACACTAAGTGCAACCACAAATTCCTTAGGCTTAAAGAAACTTTCGTCTCTATCTGCAAGTCATAAAATTGACAGATGAAGAGCACCTCACCCAACTGGTATCAACAAGAAAGCCGTTTTACGACAGACTCCGAGCTAAGAAAGACCAGATCTCCACAAACGTGACATTCTCATGACCTGGACAACTCTCCTTCCTGACCTCCCGTTTCACCCACATTCCACAGCTCGTTCCTGGTCTTGGACCTTGCTAAAAGGACTCAAAACTTTTATAAAGTGTTCCAAAAGACACTGGGCTATTAAAGCAATATATTCAAAAGCAATATATACAATATATTTTACTAAATATATCAATGTGTATTTTATGTTATTTATAAGCTTGCTGTGTTATTGGAATCTATGGTATTTTTGGAATCTTTTGATGTCTAATTTTCCCGATCACTATTGTTTAATTTCACATGCTTGGTGTGATTATTTAGAATTTAGGATAGTTTAATCTATGCCTTAGCCATGTAATATATATAATTGAGATATGTACTTTGGAGAATGCCAGATATCTGCTGTTTGGGTTTTAATGAAAGCTCATTTCAGTGGCAATAATTTGGTGTGAATGAAAATTACCCTTAGCACCATAATGTATGATTATAACACATATAGAAATCTGCCAGGATATTTTCTTCATGTGACAAAATAACTAAGCAGATAAATTTACGCACGGAAGATTGATCCATGTGGGCGGGGCTCTGCCCACAAGAACTATTTCATTGGAAGAGCATCGAGTGGGAGGGACCGAAATCTCCGGTCTAAAATACTGACTCCCAGCTCTCTGGCTCTCGCTCTGCTCTCTGCTCGAAATTGCGCGTTTTCTTGAAATTTGAAGCTGCTCCAGAAGAGCTCGCAGCCTTAACATCTGGCCGAGTTTGAACACTGAACCAACACCTAGTCATATCTCTGAAGAAACCCTTGAAAGTCTGAAGCTACGCGAAAGGAACTCAAGGAAGAACTTCGAGCATCAGACAGCACCGAGCAAACCACCAGAAGGACATCCCCAGAGTGATGTCACGCGACGAGGACACGCGGAATTCCCTCAAGCCACACAGCGTCATTTCAACTTAAAAGCAAGTATCAAACAAAATCTCTATAAAGTGGCTGAACTGGTCGTATCTATCTCTAAAGTAAGGATAATAGAGTTCTCCTCTTGATGATCGACACTGGTAAAATCATGTGGAAATAGCAAAACAGTGCTATATGTTAATCATTCTCAATTGCAACAATTCATTGCCTGTGTGTATGTATTTTGTTTTATGTTATTTAGCTTAGTTCATGTATTTTAGTAAGATAGCAAATAAACTCTTGTTTGATTTATAGAGAAGTGCTGTGTTCTATTGTGAAATATTCAAATCAAACTTTGCCCAGATTACGTTACCTATGCTCATAACTGTCATAAGGTTATTTAAATAATTCTGTATTATTATATCGTGGCCACGAGAATAAACAGAATTTCTCAGATATACTGAAATCTAACAACTCACTGGATGATTGTTAAATAAGGTATAAGTTGGACGTTTTGATTAATATCAATTGATCATATCAATATCAAATCGTAAGATTCCCTAAAGCTAAAATAAAGCTTAAACCAAAGAGCTAAATTAAACAATGTAAAAGGGGTAAAATCCTTTACATCCTTTATTACACATTGCTTTAAAGTTCATCCCATGTCTCATTTATTACATTGGCATCTGTCTCACCAAGGACATTTCAACACAAAGCATCACATCCCTGTCGCTCCGTCATACATTTGCATGTGTGTATTTGCGCCCATCTGACCGGCTCTGGCAGGAACGACGGAGACTTTCTCACTCGTTTGAAACCGTGTCGAGATGATCATTCTTTGAGGTGTAATGGCCGGTGTCCGTGTGAGCTTTTGCTTTCAATGTGTATCTCAACTCTTAAAAATAAAGGGTTTTCACAGTGATGCCATAGAAGGACAAGTTTTGGTTCCTCAAAGAACCTCTCTGTGAACAGTTCTTAAAAGAACCATTTTTATCTTAGTGTAAAGAACCTTTTTCCACCATAAAGAACATTTTGTTTAATGGAAAGATTCCATAGATATTAAAGATTCTTCATGGAACCATTAATGCCAGTAAAGAACCTTATCATATTCCCCTTATTCAACATCAAAGAGCAAGACTGAGCCATTGGTACAATTTTGGCCATTTATATCCATGATAGACCAAATATGATAACAGTGCATCATGAAATAGGTGATGAATTGATTTGAAGCATTAGTTATAGATGTTGAGGAAGAACAGCAGGCAGGGCTTCTGCCAGAAAGAAAATGGATGAATAAATTCCTCTGGAATCCAAACCCTTTATTTGGCTCGACGATTTTCACTCACTGTTCAATTCTGAACCTTGAATCACTCAACTCGCAGTTTACAGGCCTGTCAAAGCTGCAAGAACATGTCACCTTCTCACAAGCTCTGCGGTGACTCATGGACGCATGCAGTCGTGGAAGTGCAGAATATTAGCTTTGCTCTTTCCCTGTAGTGCTTAAAAATAAGAAATCTCGACACTGTGGGGTGTTATTAGACGGTTATGTTGATAATAAATGAGTGTTTTTGTAATAGGCTGAGGTGGCAGCGTTCTGCAATGATTCGCTGCTCTGTGAGACTCCACACCACAGGTGGTCGACGTTCCCCATCAGTAAATACTGGTTTAGTGCAGCCGTTACGAAAGCAGCCAAATGGAGCTCTCGATTTGCCGAATTGCTCCCTAGTCAAAGCGTTTGCAGAGTGAAAAAAGGTGTTTTAATGTTATTAAAGTTCTCATCAAACCATTTCATGTAGTCTTTAGTTTTATAATGGGGTATATCATGAAAACAAGTTTGTGTCTCGCAATTCTGACTTTTTTCACGCAATTCTAACTTTTTCCCTCAAAATTGTGAAAAATAAACTTGCAATTGCATGTTAAGTCAGAATTGCAAGATTTAAACTCGCAATTCTGAGAAAGTCAGAATCGCAAGATATAAACTTACAGTTCTGAGAAAAAAAAGTTATAAATGTGAGATATAAACTTGCAATTCTGATAAAAAGTCAGAATTGTGAGTTCATATCTGCCAATTCTGACTTTTTTTTCTCAGAATTGCGACTTTATTTCTAAGAATTGTTTATATCTTGCGATTCAGGCTTTTTCAGAATTGTGAGTTTAAATCTCACAATTCAGTTTTTTTTTTTCTTGCTGTTGCGAGTTTATATCACGCAATACTGACTTCATAACTTGCAACTGCGAGTTTATATCGCACAATTCTGAGAAAAAAAGTAATTACTGCGAGATGTAAACTTGCAATTGCAAGAAAAAAAAGTCAGAATTGTGAGATAAAAAAGTTGCAATTACCTTCCATAGTTTTCATAGTCCTATGAAATTAAACGCCTCATTGCATTTTTTTATTGCACCTATTTTTGTTGTTGTTCAGTTCCTGATAATTCCACCCAGAATCCTGTGCATCTGTGCCACCTTGTATTCTGCAGACTTCCTTTCTCACCCTTTCCCTTTGAAACTGAACTGACATGCACATGTTTCTGAGGTGCTTCTCTGTTCAAAACTCTGTGGAAGCGAGTTCTCCTGTTGTGAACAAAATCTCAGCCTGCAGTGCATCAGAAAGGTTTTTTTTCCAAGCTTCTGTTGTGCTGTTTGGCTACAGCGCTGCTCCGTGAATCTTTGCAGCATCATTCATCAGATGTTTATAATATTTTGTCTCTCATGAGATTTACTTTCCATTGTGATATCGGTACTTATATGGTGAAAGTCTTTGAACATGATGTTTAATTGGTTGTCTAATCTGTACAGCGCTAATAGCAGTAAGTCATCATAAGCATGCCCTGGACGACTTCATCAAATACCAGCGGAGCGGCTAACTGCTGGCTCAGAGTGCTCATTAGCAATGCCTGCTAATTAACTTAAGCGGACTTCAGGCTCAGAGTTTATGTCTTAACATCCTGTTAGGTTTAGAGAGTGAAAAAGGATACGTTCGCGCACACATCTAACAGGGGAATTCCTTAATGATAGTGCTATCGATACCCAGACCTAAACCAGTTTAAATGCTTATGAAGAAAATAAATGAGAAAAATACTACAAACATTGGCCAGTCCCTGTTTCGCTGTACTGCATTTTTAATTGCCGGTGCCAAATTCTTCTGCAATTTTCAGTGAGAATCGTAATGTTTCATTTCATTATATGTGTGTGTTTCAATAGTAATGTGCATTTGAGAAGGCTGAGCTGTTACTTTGACCTGGTCCCTGACGCCCAGTACTTTCCATATTCACCAGTGTGTTTTTTTTTTTTTTTTATTCCAATGTATGTTTTCATATAAAATTGATTTTTATTTTTATATATTTAAAATACATTTTCTGAGCTTTACAAAGTACCAACATGACCTAGTCACAAACTTTGTAGTGCATTTTGCCATACCTTGATTTTATTTTTACCATCGTTTACCATTGCAAATTTTCACAGGCCAAATCCAGTCATTTCAGTAGGAATTGCAACATAGTATTTGCTATTTTGACCAACATAAAGCTGTTTGATTTGAAAGTGCTTTCTCATTTAACAAAAAAATCACTAATTTAACCACATCTTCACTGAAAAAAAAAGATTCACAATGAAACAGCAATGTTTAAGTGGGGTGGCTCTAAATTATGTATTATATATTTGATGCATATTTTATGAATGGGGTTTAATTGGTATTTTAATGTTTTAGAATTTATTTATTTTTTTAAACTGTGTAATATGCTAACAGAACAAGGGGGGGGGGGAAACACACTGCAACAAAACTGCTTGTTTTCTTAAGGTAGAATTAATCACAGCTTTCCTTTCACCCTCGCAGTTCCCAGAATGAAAGAACAACCGAAAAACAACCGCAGTGACGGATTCATCTCAGATGTAGATTACACCTAAATCTGTCCAGACAGTGTTTGTAGGAGGCCAATCTCGGCTCTTTATTAGTCTGGCGTGCTTGCAAGGTTCATCAGAACTGTAAATATTCTTGATTTATGAGCGCTCTAAATTTGTTTGCTGGTAATCGAAGGACTGTTGTCACGCTGTGATGAGATACCTATGAAATGGATGGGCCAGAACAGCAGGAAATGAAAGATGTTGTAAAGCAGGGTGATTTATCTGTCGTTCTTCACAGGGATCTGCTTTTCAAACCTAAACCAAAGCAATCATTTTCTGAATTTGTATATAATTCATTATTCTTAGTGTAAAATACCTTAAACGTATTTGCATGGCAGAACGTAAATGCATTTTTTGTAAATTGTTTTTGATTATGATGATGGTTTGCCATTCGTCATAATTGCTAAGGTTACACCTCAGACACAGTAGTTATATAAGCTATTTCATTCTCTCAAATGCATTTTTGTATTAGGCATAATACAATGTATCTTTTGTATAAGGCGTCCAGGAATAGAGTCAAGCTAATCAATTACACATTCCTCATTTACATGTTCACAGGCTGTTGGGCAAAACTGTTGGATTTGTCCTGCTGAGCTTTAATGGTGGAAATCTTGCAGAAAAGCCAGGAAATGAAAGCCGAGCTGATGTGACTGCATTATAATAATAATAATTAATAATTTGTTACATTTATATAGTGCTTTTCTGGGTACTCAAAGCGCTTTACATGAAAGGGGGGAATCTCCTCAACCACCACCAATGTGCAGCATCCACCTGGATGATGCGACGGCAGCCATATTGCGCCAGAACGCCCACCACACACCAGCTTACTGGTGAAGAGGAGACAGAGTGATGAAGTCAATCAGTGTATGGGGATGATTAGAAGGCCATGATAGTCAGAGGCCAATGGGGAAATTTGGCTAGGATGCCGGGGTTACACCCCTACTCTTTTCGAAGGACATCCTGGGACATTATGGGAGACTAAAGCTGTGTGTTTATTTTCAATGTAGTGCTTAAGGCCTTTCTGCAATAAATTGTCTGAAAGAAGTGAATTAAAAAGAAAATATAAATTTTCAATTTATAACTAAGCTGTGATGGACAGTTTGCACCAAGTGCAATGCGACTAACAGAAACAAAATGATATAATACCAAATGCACCAAATATATAATATGCATCATATATAGACTAAAATTACCCCATGCTTTATGGACTTCCCTTCACTTTGTGTGCATTAAAGATGTTTTGCACCTTAACTAATTAATACAGTCAAACGTCTTTGCTTAATCCCATGCATTTATTTTGTTTCATCTTAAAATTGTGTTAATTTACTTCTAAAAATTTAAATTTGGTGTAAAAAGGCCTTTTTACTAAAACCGTTTATATTGTATCAAGATATAGTCCGTTTCCAACATGTCGCCAATGTTGACCAATAAGCTACATATCATATAGCGGCAATGGTAAAGAGAAAATGTTATGGAACCCTTTAATGCTCGAGGCTCAAACAAAAACCCATACTGGTCTTCCCACACAGACATCTGAAGCTCAGTATGGTGCACGAGGAAGAACATTTTTAGACCAGCATTACAGCTCAGCAAATGTTATGACAATAGGATTTCCCTTTATGCATTCACCTGCAATATAGAATTATGTCTTGGCTTGTGGTTGATAATTCCATACTGTGAATATGTGTGTTGTAAACTTATAGACAGAATATTGTGTTTTAGTTTATATTGCGTGCCTTTTTTATGCTACTTTACGTATCATTTTCACTGTTAACATAGATTCATCATAAATGTAAGATTTTAGTTATACACTGTTATTGGGTATCGTCTTGCAATCTTATTTTCCTAATGATGGACTATTTACAGTACACACGCATGTACATGAAACTGATATCGAAAAAGCCCTCTTACACACAAACCTTGGGTTTCAGTTAGCCCCAGGCTTATATGAGGTTTCTCATGTGCTTTTTTTTCTGCTGTCACAGTTTTGACATATTGTTCTTTGACAGTATTGGTACTGTGTGATAAATAAAACACTAATGAGGTGGACCACACACAGCTCAGAGGCAGCAACTGCACCCCGCTGCATAAAGTCCCTTAACAGGAGATTTATACAGCTTGAAAAGACACGTACCCAGTAGAACATGCATTCAGGGTGGTGCCGATTATGGAATCTGGTATATTTGAGCATATGGATATTGTAAGACATTCCAAGTCTTTGAATTTTTTTGCTTTAGGGAAGGTGGGGTAAGATGTGCCAGTGTGGCAAATTATGTAGAGTTTTGGTCATGTTAATATTTATTTAGAAACGGGTTGTCAGATGCAGGTGATTAAGAAATGCATATTAAAAAATTCACTTTTATTCCTAAAATGTATATGCAAGTACATTGTATATCCCATTGTATGAAACCTTTTAAAATTGTCTAGCTAAAGATTAGCCATGAATCATTGGTGCTTTAGGTTAAGAAATACCTCAACAAATAGTGATAGTAAGCTTTGTATCCAAATCCAGAAAATGCTGTTACAAAACATAAAAAAATGTAAAAAAAAATATTTATTAAAAATGGTTCGCTATATTAAAATATTATGAGAATTACACCTCTCATTATAAAATGTTGTATACAATTTTTTTTGCGATATTACAATGTTATGACTATTAAAATGTGAATATTTTGCAGCAAACTAGACTAAAATACTTAAGAATATGGGATTGTGGATTATTTTTCTGATTTACATTAATTTATTTTAATGTATTTTTTTTTTTTTTTTTCAATTTGTTCCAAACCTGTGTGCCTTTCTTTTTCTGCTAAACCTTAAAAAAATATATTTTGAAGAATGTTGGTAACCTAACTGCTTTATACCGTTGGTACCATTTCTCAAAATATCTTAATTTTTGTTCCACATAAGAAAGCCATACAGATTTGGAATGAAGTGAGGGTGAGTAAATGATGGCAGAATTAAAATTTTTAGGTGAAATATTCCTGTAAATAAAAAGTGGCACATCTTACCCCACTCTCTTCTACACCAGAGCCTAGGTGGAACCTATTCATGCATTGGATGTCAAAATGTGTGTCCATGCAGATATGGTTTGCATTGTGGCACAAAACAGTGAGGTGATGATGGTGGTTTTAGTGATAGCAGTACAGTTTTGGATGGAACACACTCGTTAGTATGCAGTTATTCTGGGGAAGATGGGCTTCGGCTCAAGGGTAATGTATTATTGTAAAATCTCCCTTTACCCATACATTTTATCTTGTGGGTCACGGCATATCTCCAGACCATCACACAAACTTGATTAATCAGAATCTCACCCTTCTCTGGGCCTGAGGTTCCAGAGATAAAGAGTATTAGTGGTTTGTGCTGCAACTTCATTGGTCAGTAAAACTTTTGCGTGCCATTGTTAACCAAATATGGACATTTTTGTATGCCATTGTCAAAAGCGGCCATGACATTTGCAAACATTTAGGTTTGATCACAGATATATCTCACAACATCTGTCATGATCTAAATGGTAGCAGCTTTGATGATGTTATGTTCACATTTTAATTTTACTCTGAAATAGAAAAGCAGGAACGCTAGGACACACATTCTATAGTCTAAATGTTCACATTTGCCATAAAGACTTTAATTAAGAATAAGAAGGCAGACATTTACCTCTGGGGTCGAAGCAAAAGGATTTATTAAGAAGCTGACAAAGTAGGGATTTGTGGAAGGGGAAGGGTGGGTGGCAAGGGGAAACATGGAATGCTTAGGGAGAGGGGAAAATTATTTTTCACAGATTCCATTTCATTAAAATTCATCCATTTCAATTTATAATCATACTAAGGATGAGATCTGACCTCTGTGTGATATCCACATTCATTCGGATAGGTTAGGAGCACCACTTTGTACAACTGCAAATCAGTTTCTTGAAAACAACAATCTCCACTTTTATAGATGCATTTTCTCTTGCTCAAACCCTTACATTTGCAAAGTGGGCATGACCCCTTGAAAATTAATTACTGCTGCTAACTACTCACCGAATTGCCAAACTGAAACACAGGGATACAAAGGACATCTAAAAAACATTCTAGTTATATTCTAGTATATAAAAAACTAGAAATCCAGTATGCACTTGTCATTCTCCTTCATGTCATTCATGCTATTTCTAGAGTAGAGTAGGGTTTATGCAGTATTGAGGGGGTTATAGGCTCTAGACAAGGCATTCATAGCTATGAATCTATCAAGGCTCAAGCAGTGGTAAAGGGAAAGCTTTTTTACCCTTCTCAGCTTTTGTATTTTCAAACCAATTCCTTCCTCTCATACCGTCGTGGCTCAGTCAAGCCTTATAGCTGATTCTTGGGAGCGCTTGGCTCCATCTTTTTGCCTTTTTGTTTTTATATCTTTCTTCGCTCTGATTGTATCTGCTCTGTCCTGCTCCCTGCTATGGGCTTGCAGAGCCCTCTCCCTGATCTGTCCTGAGTAGCTGTGCAGTTGCAGACTGACACGTTGAAGGACCCACTTGCTCGTTTGAGCAGGTCATTGGGATGGCAGTAAGCAGCCGCTATGGCACAATAGTGGTATCTGAGAAGACGGAAGTGACAGAGTCAGCATCGCTTCGCGTTACTGCCAGCTTGGGATACTCAAAGGCCAGTGCTGCCCGCAGCTTCCCATTCTGTGCCTCCTTGATGGGTTCCAGAAAGACCACATGCTTGTTGTTACTGACCTTGCGGCCGGGGCCCTCCGTGGTGGCAGGTGGCGTGGGTGTCAGGATAGACGACTGGGCACTGCATTCATTCACAAAGTTCGGCGTTGCTGGTAGAGGCTGTTTGCGACACCAGCAGCGACAGGGTGTCAAGAAGAGGTACATAAGGACCAAAATCAGGCTGACAACGCAGCCCAGAAGGGTTGTAAAGCCAGTGTTAAAGGACTCGTCCTCTTGACGGCGGATCTGCACGGTTACATTAACTTCAAGAGAATCGTTGCTTGACTCTTGATGGTTTTGAACCATGCACAAGTACACCCCAGAGTCGTTTATGTGTAGTGCCATGATTTCCAAAGAACCATTTGAATACATTTGCAATGTATTGTTACTAAAAGGAGGAGCAATGTATCCGTAACGTTGGGATACCCACGAATAGTTGAGATGGTTTCCCTTTAATGATGTTATACAATCTAACATCACTGAGTCCCCAGCATATGCCTTCATACTAACTTTCTTCACTTGAGGCTTTAGTTTGCAATTCTCAAAGTATCGTACATGCTTGAGAAAACGCACCATGGCACGTTGTTCACCATAAATCAAGCACGTATGCTCCTCCGAAAAATCTGTCACTGAGGTAAAACCTCTGTACTCCCATTGTTTAAACAGGCTGTACATGGAGCACTCACAAATTAGGCTATTGTTGTGCAGGAACAACCCCTTCTGTATCTTTTCATTTAGAGCTTCAATGTCTTTGACAGGAAGGTTGGGCATACGGTTCGAACTTAGATCCAGAGTCGTGAGATTGGGATGTTCTTGAATAGAAAAGAAGGGGAAATCTGTCAGTCTGTTATGGCTTAGGTAGGCTTTTTGGATGTTACGCAAACCACTCAGAGCTTTGCTTTCTACCCTCACTATGTGGTTGTTGTAAAGGAGTAACTCCTTGATTCCTACTAACTCTTGAAAGTAGTGCTCCTCTATAATGTTCAGTTGATTGGAGGAAAGGTCCAGATGGCGTATGTTGCTTGTATTCCGGAAGGTTCCAGGAGTGAGTCTGCTCAGCTGATTGTGGGCTAACCGTACAGTGTCAAGATTGGGCAGATCAGCGAAGCTACCCTCCTCAAGACGTTCTAAGCGGTTGTGATTGAAGTCCAGAGTCACGGCCATTACGGGCAACTCTACCGGGACTTGGTCGAGGCCGAGGTTGGTGCAGCTCAGGATATCGGATGCAATCAGGCAGCCAGAAGGGAGATTGGCTCTGACTAGCTGCAGCAGAAAAGAGCTCAGCATTAGGGGTGCGGCCCCACCCTGAGCACACAGCATTGTGCCGTCAGGATGCTTTGCTTAGGAATCAGAGCAGCCAGAGTTTCACCGAGGTAGAGGTCCACTCTCTGTTTGAGTCAAAGCTGTCGTCTTGGCTAGGTGTTGCTATCCTTAAAAATTGGATTGCAAGACAAGGAGAACAAGAAGACATCGGTTATTTAATACAGTGGATATCTTGCTCAATAATTGTTTGCCCACTTGGCACTGTTCTGTCAGCCCAAGGCATGAGAATGCATCAATGTGAGGACTATTATTATTTAATCAACTTGCTTACAACTTACAAAATTCTAATCTTAGAAGTTGAAGATGATAAGATTATCTTTACCTTAAGGTTGCCAACAGTTACTCCAAATACCCCGCCTCATAACTCCTGTTTGAATTTCGAATGCTGCCCCAGATTTTTAGTCCATCCTCAAGTAGAGAGAGTTGGTCATTCAAGTCATGAAAGGAAAAGCAATTGTTTTTGTCCCGTCCTCAAGGCTGAGCCCAACCTTCTGTGCACCATCCTTTTAACAGTTGGTGTTGTTTTGCAGTCCTTACATCTGAGATGGATAAAGAAGTCTTAAATCAAGAGCAAGCTCGCTGCCGCAGGCTTGAGGATGTTTTTGAGAAAGTCAGCATCCTGTCCAGTCCAGTTAGTATAATCTTGCTTTCAGCTGAACAGCAGGTGCACAAAGTGTCACATGAGTACTGGTCCACAATAACAGTCCACAATACAATCAATCTGATGTTTGTTTTAACCAGAAGATACAGACACGGCACAGTTGTTTGTCAGTGTTGCTCCAGAACCAGAAGAAAGTAGTTCTTCAATTTTAGACATAACATTTTGTCTGGTCATTTTGTTCAAATGACAAAAGACATCTAGGGCTACTAACTCTCGGTGACTTTTAAGCTTCCAGTGTCCACGTGGCATCTGGAGAATCTGGTGAAAAGATTAAAGCACAAAGAAGGATTATGATCATTTTGGTACCGCTTCCAGATCCTGGTCTCTTATCAAAATTTTTCCTCTTCAGCATCCATCCTTTTTTTTTCCTCCGATTTGCTCTCTGAATTTTACAGGTCTTCCTCCTTTTCCTCTCTGTCACTCTCTCGCAGAGATTGAATGTGTACTACACTCCCTCTCCGTCCCTCTCTCTTTATCTTTCTCGTCTCTATGCGCTCTATAAACAGACAGGCATGGAGTTTCAGAGGAGGGGCGCTCTGGAGGGGGGTTCTTCTGAGTACTGATTGGTTGAAGTCGGAGCTTATGAAAGGGAAGTGTTTGCCAGAGCCTCCCTTGGTGGTGCTGTTTTTTTCCCATCCCTTATGATCCTCCAATTAAGCATTTGCCTTTACTGATACCTCTTACACAGGTTATGTTTACTCTCTCTAGCTTTAATATCTCATTGACCTGTGTTAATGGGGATCTGAATAAGTCTTAATTGCTTGATTAAAATTCATTCATTTGAAGTGATTTTATAGTTGATTTCTGCTTAGTGCATATTATGTTTATATAATTAATTTATTTTTGAAAGCTAGTTGTGATTAGCTAATCATTTAAAGGTGCTGTATGTAGGATTGACACCTAGCGGTTGAACTAGGTATTGCAGTCCAAATTCAAAATATTGGAGACGTTTTTTTCACACGGACCACCTCCTCAGATTTGACGCACGCGCAGGATGCCAGATTAACGACACCAACAGGAACGAGCGCACATGACTATGAATGAAATTAAATATGCTGTGTTTTCCGCCAACTGGCAACCCGGAGTGCCGAAATACAATTGGGTAAACTGGCAGTGGGAGGGTTTCACAAACCATAACAAACACAGACATTCCGGGCCGGAACGCACATTTTCAAAGGAGAATAACTGACTTTAGCATTGTTTTTCAGATAAACAAGTATGTTAACTTAGCATGTTTCTTAAATATCTGCAAGCATATTATGGTATTTTTATGCTTTAGTAGAGTCAAAAACTTACATACAGCACCTTTAAGTTTTTTTTTTTTATTATTATTGTTTTTTTTTCATCACTCAAAAATTATTCTTATTGTATTTTTCTAGTGCTCAAATAAATCACCTATACGATGTCTAAGATGCTGTCTACTGTTTTATAATTGAAAAACTGCAGTGGCATGTATAATGACTAAATAGTTTGTAGTAGAACCCTTCGATACATTTGGTAAATATTTTTCCTCAAACAGGGGGGGGGGGGGACTAGAAAAATGGCTGCAGGAATCTCATTTTTCATGGTACCTTCAGATTTGAAATATAAACTCATGAGACATGTGACTTTCAACCCATTACTTTTCTGGATTTCTCCAGGACTGATTTCATGTATTTTTATATGAAATTAAAAAAAAAAATCAGTGTGGTACAATTTTTATCAAGGCACTTCAGTGTCTATAACTCTTCATATTTCTGAGCATTACCAACTCTGGATGATGGATAGTAAAGCCCAAAGGGTCAGTCGTGAGGGGGCAGTCGTGGCTTAATGGATAGCGAGTCGGACTTGTAAGCGGAAGGTTGTGGGTTCGAATCTCAGGTCCGGCAGGGATTGTTGGTGGGGGGAGTATCCTCCTTCAATACCACGACTGAGGTGTCCTTGAGCAAGGCCGAACCCCCAACTGCTCCCCGGGTGCTGTAACATGGCTGCCCACTGCTCTGGGTGTGTGTTCACTTAGGATGGGTTAACCTGTTAACCAGCGCCCCCCATATTGGGACTCACAGCTGAAAATGACTAACTAAATTAAAATGGTAACAGCTCCTGACTTCAGTGTGCCACACACACAATTTTGGTGTGTTTGGAAAGAAGACCCTTTGGGCTTTACTATCCATCATCCAGAGTTGATAATGCTCAAAAATATAAAAAGTTATAGACACTGAAGTGCCTTGATAAAAATTGTGCCACACTGATTTTTTTTATTATTTCATATAAAAATACATGAAATCAGTCCTGAAGCAATCCAGAAAAGTAATGGGTTGAAAGTCACATGTCTCATGAGTTTATATTTCAAATCTGAAGAAGATACCATGAAAAATGAGATTCCTGCAGCCATTTTTCTAGCCCCCCCCCCCTGTTTGAGGAAAAATATTTACCAAATTATTGAAGGGTTCTACTACAAACTATTTAGTCATTATACATGCCACTGCAGTTTTTCAATTATAAAACAGTAGACAGAATCTTAGACATCGTATAAGTGATTTATTTGAGCACTAGAAAAATACAATAATAATCATTTTTGAGTGATGAAAAAAAACAATAATAATAAAAAAAATAACTTAAGTACATACTGATTTCCTGACATACAGATGCTCCTGCTCATACATTAGTAATCACAGGCTGAGGATCATTCATACAGATGCTAATCATACAGATGGCCGCCCAATATTGTCAATAATCACATTATAATGGCCTTTTATATAGACTGCATTCACACTGATATCTGTGAACAGTCAGTAATTACATGCTGATTATCAGCCATACATATGTTAATCATACAGATACAGGCAATTCCCCACAAAACACGCAAACATATATGAAAACTGTTGAAGAAGTAAAAAAAAGAAAGGTTTATTTGTGCAAAAAAGATCGCTAAGTTACGCCCCCATCAGATGACAGGTGCGTCACAGCGTGCGTCACGCGCCGTCGCGAGGGAGCGCCAGAATTCAAATAAACAATCTTCCGTGTATCTTTGACTTTTTTTTTTTTGGGATGATCTCATTCTGTTTGGGACATTGCCTGCTACAAAATCATGCTGTTTTTTTACCACCAAGACGCTGTTTTTGAGCGTAATTTGTTCCATAACGGACACAAACAATAACTCTCCCTCAAGAGATGAGACGTAAACAAATGAATAACGATCCAAATTACAACGTTGTTGTTTCTTTGGACTAAAAGTGCTCGATGGAATGTTGTTCAGTGGACCCTTATCTCTGAAACTAAACCAGGATTTACAGCAGTGGATACGTTTGAGAGTCGTTATCAGGATGAATCTGGTATGTACTGCGGTTTTTTTATACATGTTTTGATGTGTACTGCTTACACAAATTTAGCAAATACAGCGATATGTCGTCGATGCTTGAGGCTTAGACCTTCAAAATTATATATAGTTTGTCAAGATTAATTTTGTCCTGTTTTACTTTATCTGTTTGAAAACAATGACGTGTGCAAACAAAGAGCTTTCAGTATTCTCTGCCTAACTGCAGAGAATACATTTCACTACTGGTTATATACTCTCTATGTAATTGTGACAAATAAAAATAATCTTAATCTAGGGTCTTCTTTCCAAAGACACCAAAATTGTGTGTGTGGCACACTGAAGTCAGGAACTGTTACCATTTTAACTTAGTTAGTCATTTTCAGCTGTGATTCCCAATATGGGGGGTGCTGGTTAACAGGTTAAAGAGAAAGTGTCTAATTTCTATCACTAGCAGTACTTTCCATTTGCTTTCCTGTTGCTTTTCCACTGTCCTGTAAAGTAGAGCCAAAAATGGAAGTAAAATCACTGCAAACATAATCCATATGATTTGGCTATATACTTGTCCTATATCAGTGTTCTGAAGTCATGCATTTGGATCAAAAATAGTCATCATGTTGTGCCAGGTTTGATGTCAGTGACACCAAAAGTGGTTCTTGCATGTCTCGTAACTGAACTCAATTCACAAAGTTTGAATATCCTGTTCATTGTGTATTCATTATGCTTGAGTGCACACTATAAACCTGACATTACTCATCCTCATGAATTAAAGATAGTGGGTGTATTCATGTCCTTGATTTTTTTTTTTTTTTTTTTGCTGTGCCTGTAGAATATTTATGTATGAATAAACGTCTTTATCTTGCTTATAGCACATATTTTCTTTATGTATGTGTGTGTCTTATCGCCTGTGTAAGCTGTCCCTGCCCCTCGGTTATAGTTGCACAGGCTTTGACTACTGTCAGCCTGCATTATCCTCTGAAACCACTGCTGTGGGCCACTGCCAAATGTCTTCAAGTAGTCCTACATACACACACTCTCACAATCCTCTGGGTCCCTCTAATACACAACCCATTACTTCTCAACATCTTCACCAGTTTCATATCTATAACTGATTGCCGAGGCTCGCGTTTTCGACAGGTTTCTTGTCACTCTTCCTCAGGCAAAATATTTCATGGAGCGTTGAACAAAGACTGAGTCTAAGCTTCTCACTGTCAAATGTCCCCCGATATAACATTGTTCTGGAAAATTGGTTTCTTGGCTCTAAGCTTGCTCATTTTTCAAAAACAATACTCTGGAAGTGAAGGAAACATGCAGGAAGACAGGAAGAGGAACCCAAAGGTTAATAGCTTAGTCTCTCCTGTATATGTTTCCAGTCAACCATCAATTTCAGCCGGAAGTTGTTCTGAACCTTTTGATAACTTTGACCCAAGAACCAGCGAAGCGTCTAACTGCTTATTATGGTGTCCCTGCTGACGTCTTCACCACGCTCTCTTCAGCATGACATATCCATCTGCTTCCAGAAACACCTTAGAAAGCACTTTCAAACTACTGCGAGCACCATAAAGTTTTAGACGACCCCTGAGTGTTACTCTTCCCAAGAGTGTTCTGAGGGTTGGCGTGGTGATACCATTTATCACCCTTTGACAGTTAGTTAATATTTTTGAAGATAAGAGGTGATAAAATATGACTCATGGGAAATGAGATGGCTTCTGACTTTTTGTTTGATGGAAGCAGCCCTCGGTGGTTGATAGATGCGGTACAAAGTGTTTTTGTGATGGTAAAATACCTCACGGGTCTGCTGATGTATTCAAGACAGACAGACATTTGGTTCTCATTGGCTGGGTAGTCGATCATTGAGGACAAACAAAGTGATGTGGCATGAATGTGCCCCAGAAAAGCTTTGTTTTGTAAGGAAAAAGTATTGCGGCTAAGAAGTTCCCATTTACGAGTTTGGAAATCGCAATTATGATTTGACGTGTTCATTCCAACATGACATTGTTCTGCTCTACTAAAGAATAACTTTCACACCATTGTATGTATTTAAGTACCATGTACTTTATCATGTATTTTAAGTACCCCTAGCACAATAGCGATAATGGCATGCTGTGGGATACCGATGGATTTAGCCACCCTTCATTGTTTTCCACATAATTCTGTGGTAATTACTCACATTGGCGCTTGTTCTTAAATCATGTCTTTTTCCAACAGTCTACAGAATTGCCGAGAATAACTTTTTTTTTTTTCACCTGATGTCAACCAGGACAAAACATCAATAGGCATCTTTGGACTTGGGAAAAATTACTTCATCTGCACGTCTCTTTTGATCTCCGGCAATTAGATGGGATGTTGCCTTATTGTCAAAATAACACTGCGTGAATTCGGCTCGATTTGCAATCTAAGATGGTTTTCGGAGCATGCAAAAAACCAAACTGCAGCCAGACAATTCATAAACACAAAAAGAAAATTGAGGCAGGCTGTTGTGCCGTAGTCTACAAATGTTCAAGACAGACTTCATGCAGAGGAACAAACCGAAGAAGAAAGATTTGAAATATTGCCTCTAAATTGCCTCTTTTGTTGTCTTCTTTCTCATTCGTGAGCATAATAAAACATAGAGTTCATGCACCATGTTATAGTTATATGAATGTCTGTTTTGTGCAGTGTCCCTTGTTTGTGTGGATGTATGTAGCATCTCAAGAATCACAAGGTTCTTTTAGAATGCATTCAGATCAGTGTCACAGTTCATCGGTTCTATACACTGAATCGAGTATATTATTAATATACAGTGAAGATGAAAACCCATGAATAAAGAATATGTGGGTCGGAGATGTGTCCTAGCGGGTAGTGCACATGCTCTGACATGTTTCTTGGTAATCTCAGCCTCAGACGCCTACAGTCTGTTCACTGACCGTCTCAAACATATTGCTCTCAAGAATGCAAGGGCTTCTAAAATAATCTGTTTCAATCTGATTGGCTTGATTACACATCTTCTAGGACTCTTCTGGGTGTACCAGTCTGCCTGGAAACGAAGCTGTGTTTACAAGATGATAGAGTGCTTTTTCAGTGAGTGCTTTTGACTAAGTACTAATTACTGATTTGCAAGGCATCAAATCATATTTTCATCACATATTTCCATTTACAGATTGAAGAATGGCTAATAATACTGTAGGTTACATTTTGTTGTCTCTAATGATTGTACATTTCATTTTTCTCTCAATTGCAAAATTACTGCTATTACTACTAATAATAATAATAGAACGATAGTTTTATCACTGTATAATGACAAATACTTCAGCTCATGCAATATAGTATTTAGTTTGTCATTATTTAATGAAAAACACTACATTTAGTCTGTATACAGCCATATGGGCCCTTTCACCCAAAGGCCCCTTGTAAGCTCTGCGACCAGCTCTAATTATCTAACAGCATGCAAAGTGTAGTTTGAGTGGATGAGGGCATGTTTTTGAAGGATGTGAGGGAATCGTGAGCCGTGTGTGTAGTGATGGTAGCTGTTCCAAAAGCCTCCCCCACGCTCATCTGTCAGCCCCGCTGTGCTTGGGAGAGGCAGGATTGAAGTAGAGTCTCAGAAAGGGGCCAGTGAGTCAGTGTCTGTCTGTTGGGGGCCACAGGCGCCACAAATAGCCTCTCCTGTTTACAGGCTTGTGCTCTCGGAGAGACACCTGCTGTCATACTGGGATGTTTTACAACCCGATTCCAATTTTTTTAATAGGTCAATATATTTTTATATAGAAATAAATACTACCACCCAAATATATTTATTTACTTATTTACTTATCTTGGAATGCCTAAGGGCAAGTAAATTAACATGTTTTTTTTTTTTGAATTTATCCTTTGTGACTGATACATTTAGTGTTTGTACACTAATTTGTTTAGACAAGCTATGTTTCTAAATTTCTGACATTTTGTACATCAGTACTGGTTCTACTGTTTTGTATTACTCCTCAGCACATCTGTTTTCCCAAACATAGAAATCAATCAGTAGTTCAAAGTATCAGAACAAAGCTATTTCTGTTGGCAGGAGTGATAATAAACGAAATAGCTTGCAATGTTGTGTCTGAAATGTCACTTAAGAGACGTAACGTCTTGTTTATAGAACAGTTTAGGGGTTTCAATCACTAGTAGATGTCTTTGATCTAGTGCTGTTACTAAGTGATATATTGTGAGTCATTTACACACAGTAAGGTATTTAGTAAGGTATTGACTCACCCACTTTTTGACTAATCGGTAGAAAAATGAGCAGCTGTGAATTCCTAGAACAGACTAAAAGCATTTAAATAATGGCTTTAAATCAATTAAATTTAATTTTTTTAGCAGTGTATTGTGGCATCAACTAGTTTTATCAAAACTCGCTGTGGTTGATGGCTTTACGTGCAAGTTAGATGGTCTCTCTTGCTCTAAATGGGCGGCACAGAATAAACACTAAAGTTAACTAGACTTAGGGCTGCAACAAGTAATTATTTTGAAAATCGATTGATCTAATGATTGTTAGAGTGATTATTCAACTAATCATCAGTTATTTCACCAATGAATCGGTAGGCTTTGATCGATTATTCAGCTTTTGCACTTCATCAAAATATGAGTTATACATATTCTACATAGCTGCGTTATATCAGAAAATCAAGTTGCAATTCTAACTGAAAGCAAAACTGACACTGTGTTTTCATGTTCAGTACTGTAAAGCTGCATGCTTTAAAGCAGTCTTGTATAAAGTGTTATTTAAATAAACATGTCGTGACTTTACTGGAATGCCGATTGCCGAGCTACATATACAGCAAACATATCCACATCACTATGATTAGAATCAGAATCAGAATCAGAATAAGAATGAGCTTTATTGGGCAGGTATGTTTACACATACGAGGAATTTGTTATTGTGACAAAGCTCCACAGTGCAACAGAATGACAGCAACAGGACAGGACACAGACAACAAAAGAACAATATACAAATAGGCAATGTGCAAAATAGCAAAAACACTATGCAATACAGACAATCATGTGTGTACAGGTCTGACGTGCAAATTTGAAATGAAAAAAAAAAAAAAAAAAAAAATATATATATATATATATATATATATATTATATATGTATGTGTGGTGAATAAATAATTGTAAAATAAATTAGGTGCTTCCTTATCTGCTGTTTTCTCACCGCTGTCATGTTTGTTGTGTGTTTATTTAGTTAATGAAAGGAATGTGTGCAGCCCATATTTATACATCATCTAAGCGACGCTCTCAGCAGCGTCAGGATGTTCACTAACAGTAAAGCGCTTCTTGCATATATCAAACTTCTTTTCACATCTAACCGAAGAACGAAAAAGAACTTTGCCAAGAGTAAATCAGGGCCTTTACACATGCCAACTATTTTTTGTTTGTAGTTTTATAAAGCTCTCCAACACTTCTGGTTTGGCTTCGTTTTGCACTTCTTTGAATTGCAGCTGGGAGGGCTGAATTGCATTACAGTGCCACACTGGTCAAACCTTGATATTGCAGGCCCTGACATTGGGTCATATGAGATAAACAAAAATATTGTTTGCCTTTTTTCATAATTTTAGCCCTAATGCATAACTAAAGCTACTGCATTTCTTGAAAGATTAGTATTCTAGTTTTTACCTGTC
The DNA here is from genome assembly GCA_023376895.1 of Aspiorhynchus laticeps. Classification (NCBI taxonomy): domain Eukaryota; kingdom Metazoa; phylum Chordata; class Actinopteri; order Cypriniformes; family Cyprinidae; genus Aspiorhynchus; species Aspiorhynchus laticeps. Next base: position 56,374,127 of record CM041793.1, on the reverse strand, counting down.
GTTACTTGTGCACAAATAGCACAGTTACATTTTTCAAAGCAAAAACAATGTACACTTTTTATGTTTTTGTTATTTATGTGTCTATGTTCATTTTTAAGTGATGGGAAAAAAAAGGAAATATGACTGTTTGAAAGGCCGTGAGTTTGAGATTGCCAGCCCGTTTGCCCTCAGAGCACAGCAGGAGGGTTGCCAGGTGTGGGTTGTGTGGGCACTGATCTTGTGTGTGATTTCATTTGTTTACTAGACCTCTGTTGTTTGAGTGTTGTTGCCCGTCCAGCCCTGTCATTCTGCGTGTGTACTGTATTGCTAACTTAGCATGACAGCCAGCCGTGTCTTGTAAACACGGCGGCCAGCTGGGTGTGTTTGTATGCGGGCACAAACATATTTGCTCAAGTGTTTGTCTCCCACTACAGGCATCCTAAAGGTTTGCTCTTGTGTCTGTACATCTGCAAAGGATTTAGTTTCACCATTTCTGGAGCTCCATATCTGCCAAAACAGGCAAGAATTTAGAGCATAGGGGAAAGTGGGGGAAAGTCTGTCAGTGAGAAAATACGTGTATACATTATAATATATATTAAAAAAGTGTCACAGCCTCCTCCACTCTCCCTGATTGACAACAATTCCAGATTTTCTGCAAAAAAAAAAAAATGCTTTGTCTCTTTTCTTTTTGTTTTGTTATTTGATTTGCTTTTGTTTGGGATTTGGTTTGTATTAAGGTGTTTTTTTTTTGTGTGTGTGTGTTTTTTTTTTTGGGGGGGGGGGGGGGTTGCTTGGCTTGGTTCTGTGTTTTTGTTTTGTTTTTGTTTGACTTTGTTTTTTTGTTTTTTTTTATTTAGTTTTGTTTTGGCCTGAACAGGTTTTGTTTTGTTTCAGTTTGGGTTTGGTAGGATTTTGTTTTACATTTTGTTTCTGTTTGGATTTAGTTGTGTGTTTGTGTGTGTTGTTTTGGTTTTATTTTGTGTTCTGTTTTGTTTTTGTTTGGGTTTTTTTTTTTTTGGGGGGGGGGGGGTGTTTTGTTTTTTGCTTTTGAGTTTTGGTCAGCTTGGTCTGGTTTTGTGTTTTTGTTTGACTTTGTTTTTATTTATTTATTTTTAAGTTTTGTTTTGGCTTGAACTGATTTTGTTTTGTGTCTTTGTCTGGGTTTGGTTAGCATTTTGTTTTGACTTTTGTGTTTGTTTTGAATTTATTTATTTATTTATTTCATTTGGTTGGTTGGTTTGTTTGGGTTTTATTTTGTGTTCTGTTTTGTTTTTGGTTGGGTTTTGCAGTGCTTGGCTTGCTTTGTATAAAGTTTTCTTTGTGTTTTTGTTTTGTGTTTGGGTTTTGTTTGACTTTTTGTTTTGTTTTGTTTTGTTTATTTTGTGTTCAATTTCTTTAGTTTTGTTTGAGTTTTGCTTCGGTTTATGTTTTGTCTCATTTCTAATTTCTAAATTAGTTTTTGTCAATGTTAGGACAGGAATGTCTCCAGTCTCTACTGATCTCTACAACCAAATACTATAGAATACTTAGGACTTTGCATGCACATTGCCTGGTCTAGCCTAAGAAGTACGCTTTTTTTAACGCTTTTTGAGCAAAATAACCATTTATGATATAGTTGTTGTCAGATTTCATTGGTGATTTCAAATATGAAATTTAATCTTAAGCTTTGCGAACAGTTTTGGAGAATTTCATGTTTCCCCATTCAAAGAGATAGGAGCAGCACTTACATTCCAGAGAGGCATTTCAAAGATGGCCGCTGAGTGACATGACTTGCCTTAAAGGGACTTTGCTACAACCCTCTACTGTCCTGCATACTTCAGTTCCAACACTGCTCCAACACCTGGACCAGCCTGTGATTATCAAGTAACCCTGAACAACCTTGATAATCTGGTTCAAGTGTTTTTATTTGGGGTTGGAGCTGAAATTCACAGGACGGCAGCTCTTCAGCAGCAGGGTTTGAGACTTTTGTGCTAGTATTCTGAAAATATGTTGTACTTCCTATCATTTATTTAGATCTGACTCAGTGGCAAATATTTATTCCCTCAAAGACTGTCCAGTGTTACTCTATGCTCTGCTCTGTTGCTTTTTCTGTCTCCTGTCTATGTACCTGTAGATGCTGCTCACTTTCAGACCAATCATTTCACCCACATAAGCAACAGAAGGGAAGAAACTCCATAGTGCATTATTAAAGGAAGCCCTTTTTCCTTTGCTTGCATCATGAGGGATTGTATGTGAGTGGGTGTATGCGGTCGGAAAAACACACATGAAAGATTAATCAGTGAGGGTTAGATGTACACAGCAGGTGCGCCGGGGTGGCGGGAAAGCTCTGCTTGGGTTTTAATGCACAGCCGTTAGGGCTGAAACTCCATAAATCATATGCCAGTGGTGCATGTTTTTCTTTTTCTGTGGGATATGGACAAAGCAACAGGATTTCAGTTTGAATCCTTGGACTGTTTGCAGGAGTCTGGCAAGTGTTGTATAGATCAGCTCAACGTCTTGTCTCCAACTAATGTGTCCAGATGTGCAAATAGGGTTTATTTCCATCTGAAGAAGCAAGATGTGTTTATTTGCTGGAAGTGTGTTGACCTCGTCACATGAGTTGTGTGTGACAGAAACAGCTCTGTTCTCTTACAACCTGACAGCTGCGCTCCAATGAACAATGTCTGTGAGTCTGTCTCTCCCTCTGTCATTTTCAGTGGTGTTTGCTAAGTCAAGCTTCACTTTTACTACATAGGGTTAGATATTTATTAAAAAATGACTGTCCATCAGAGCCTTAAGTTTTAGCTTCGACTGGCCCTTGATTCATAGCAGAGATGCATGTTAGGAGGAATAGCGTGTGATATAACGAGTGCCGATGACAGTGCTGGATGTCAGAAACTTTTGCTGCGTGTTCGCTGTGGTTGTCATGAGTGGCATATTCTGCTGTAGAGTGGCTATTTTCCCTCCTGCACAACTATCATCTGTCTATCACAAAATACAATACTTACAAATGTAGCCCCACTGGCAACTTTATCTTTTTTAGAAACGGAACAGGGAGGGGACAGTGAGGACTGAAAAAAAAAAAACTTATATTAACTTATATTAAAACTTATATTATAGTATACTTACTTATACTATATATATATATATATATATATATATATATATATATATATATATATATATATATTAGGGCTGTCAGTCGATTAAAATTTTTAATCTAATTAATTACACGATGTGTCGATTAATTATTCTAATTAATCACAAATTACATTTGCCTGTGAAAATACCCCCAAAAGATTATTTAAAGCTATTTTGTGTTAAATGAGAAAGTATTAAGTAGACTTTACAAATCGTAGTTTAGAAATAAATATTTTGTTTGATTCAACATAAAATTTATTACATAAAATTTAGGCTACAATGGCCCAACAAACTATGATTTTTTTTTTTCGTCCATGAAAGTAATTGGTAACCAAAACAGCTTTGTTACCAACAGTCTTCAAAATACCTTCTTTTATGTTCCACAAAATAAAGTAAGTCATTCAGGTTTGAGTAAATGATAACGTAATTAAAATTTTATGGGTGAACTATCCCTAAGGTCCCCCCCCCCCCTTTTTATGAAATGATGCTCTAAATAAGAAACTAAAACTGTCAGCAGGTGGCGGTAAATGTCTTTGAGTCATTCAT